>CM033719.1:32361688-33561688 GCA_019671005.1 Hibiscus mutabilis | reverse complement strand
TGCACCCCAGGGTGAAACACTGGGTCTAATAAACCCCCGATCAAGCAACTCCTAGAGTTGTGTCTTTAACTCTTTCAACTTCTTAGGTGTCATGCGATACGGTGCAATGGACACCGATACCGTATCAACATATGTCTCAATTTTAAACTCCACCTCCCTATCTGGCGGCAACCCCGGTAACTCTTCAGGAAAAACTCCTAAAAAATCACAAACTGTGTGGATGTCCTGCACACGCACATCCTTGGATCCATGGTTCATAACATAGGCCAAATACACCTGACATCCGTGTTCTAACATTCACTTGTTTCCAAAGCCGAAACAACATTAGACAGGAACTTTGTGTTCTCGCCAACCACCACAACTTCATAATCATCGGCAAGACGCAAGGACATCCATTTGGTTTCAAAATCCATAACCGCCCTATACTCAGATAGCCAATCCATCCCCAAAATCAGATCAAAACTATGGAATGGCAATTCCATCAGATCTACGACGAACACATGGTATTGTACCATCAAAGGACACCTTCGATATAACTTCCTAACCACAACCATCTCACCCAAAGAACTAGTTACTCAAACCCCAACATTCAAAATCTCCACAGGTATATCAAGCAACTGTGCATGCTCACTAAGAATATACGAATGGGTGGATCCAGAATCAACCAAAGAAAATAACGACAAAAATTGCAAAGTAAAGGTACCTACAATCACATCGGTATCGTTGCATCCTTCACGATACGCATACACCCTCGCGGGACCTCCTCCCTCTGGCTGGATAGCAACGGTGTGTGCCACAGTCTTACGCCCGCCATCTCTCGGCTAGAAATGTCCTCGTCCACGCCCTCGACCTCTCTGGGCAGCCACAACAGGTGCAGGAACATGCACACCTCTAGCTAACACAGGGAAATCATGCCTCACATGATCAACCGACCCACAACTCCAGTAAGCATTAGCTGCAACAGGCGTAAAAACTGGCCCAGCTCGTCCAATCTGAGGACAATCGCATCTAACATGGTCTCGAGATCTACAACCCCAGCAAACTCTATCTGACGTCTAGCAAACCCTCGAATGCTTCTTCCCACACTGAACACACTCGGGTATCCCACCTCCAGAACTCTGCCCTAGCTGACCTCTTCTTCCAGGCTCGGGTCGATATCTCCGATCATGGTGCCTCTTATATCGTCCACCCCCGACATTAGCATTAGCAGCTCTCTTACCATGACCGAATCCTCCAGCACGGGATGTCAAACCCAAACTCTGCTCAATATCCTTGGCTCCCGAAACCAATACATCAAAATCAACATACTCAGCAACCAACATATATGTCTTAACCTCCTACGTCATTCCATAACGGAAGCGGTCACAACGGCTCCTCTCATCAGGCATCAACTCAGAAGCATACTGACTTAGCCTCACAAACTGTATCTCATACTCAGATACCGACATATCCCCCTGCACCAAAGCCATGAACTCACGTTTCTTTTTATCTTGGTATATAGCTCTGAGATACTTCTTCCAGAAGGCAGACCGGAAGGTTTCCCATGTTACATTGTCGGCCTCCATACTTGCAATCACCATAGTCCACCAACTATACGCATCCCCCTGTAGCAGAGATACAACACATCCCAGCTTACGAGCATCAGAACAACCCATCTGATCCAAAATACGATTCGTGCTGCCAAACCACTCCTCCAAAGCCTCAGGCGACAACTCTCTAAACTCGAACCCTTCCAGGCCACGTAAATGCTCTAAGGTAATCTCGAATTAGCAGCAGCAACCAGTGCTGGTGCAAGCACCTGCACTCCAGCCATTGCAGTCTGGAACGCTCCCGTCATTGCCTGTATCAAAGGTGGCATATCACCTAATGCTGGCCTAGCCTGTACAGGTGGCAACCCCTCATGCACAACATTATTCTCATTATCTTGCCTCCCCCCATTCGCATTAAAACATAATTCTCTCATCGGTGGCATTGTAAACAAAGAATCTATGGCATGATAACACCAAAATAAAAACGATTAGGTCATCTTCAAGCAAGGGTCCAAGACTTCTATTTCAAATCAAAAATATTTTTCATTAGTAGTAATAAGGCAATGCATCCCAAATCATTCCCCAACAGGGCATATAACATACAATCAATCACCGTGTATAGCAATCAACTCAATTCCATCTACATACATATCAAACAACTTCCAAACATGCATAAACCAACCATAACCCACCCCCAACAATCATAACCTAGCTCTAATACCACCAAATATAAACCCCTTAACCTGGCCTAGTCGCAAGACCGAACCGCGCGAGCTACCTTAGGTTTACCAAAGTAAACCGTGAAGAAAACTCTAGAACACATCCATTTTTTTCCTTTTTATCTTATCTAGATGCTGGTTATTACCCTACATGTAGATACGAACGAGTGAAAACCCAACCCAATCGGCATCGATTCGATATCCAATTGGTCACCTTACAATAATAGGGACCAAAACATAAATCTACAAATCTATAAGGGTTAACTTTCAATTTGCTTTACCAATCTTTGATTAGTCAGGTTACAAGCATACATGCCAAATTTCAACTTAAAACGATCATCTGAACTCATCCAATTGAATACATAACACCCAGGGACCCAACTATAATTTCCATTATTTCAAAGCACCAATTTCGCAATTAAAGTTACCAATCCTCAATTAAACGAATTACATGCACATTGGTGAAATTTTAAGTCAAAACAATCATTTAAACACATTTAATTGCATGTATATCATTCAGGGGCTAAAACGAGAGAAAACATAAACCTTAAAACATACTTTTAACTAACTTAACTGCCACCCGTATCAATACGCAGGCAAGGGTATCGATACGGCTGAGCCTTTACAAAATTTTAGATTCAGTAGCCCAAAACCGTATCGATACACCTTCACGTGTATCGATACACTATGCCTAAAACTGTAGACCCGTATCGATACGGTCACCTATGTACCGATACGCTAAGCCTAAAAATATGCTTACCTGTATCGATACGGTCTCCCGTGTATCGATATGCTGTGCCTGGAAACACTTACCTGTATTGAGACGGGCACAGACGTATCGATACGCCCTGACCTGCAACGTTAAAATTTTGTTGGTTTTTAGCCTCGTTTTAGAATTCTAAACACTTAAGCATGCTTCTAACAATCAAATAACATCATCATTGGTCATTTAGCATCAACTACCATAAACCAAACATCATGAAACAATCATCGTGCTTTAAAGGTAAACTATAGGCATGCTTCCTAATACTCAAGCAACCAAAGCATGAACCATGTGCAAAATCCAACAAACCAAGCTTATCACAAGTCCCAAGCAGCAATATAAACTTGCTCAAATGGAAAAGTAACCACTCAAACCCTCCCAACAATATTTAAGCCACATTGCCTTTATTACTACTTAAACTCAAACATACTTTGGTAATCCAAGTCTTGGAAATTCCCTCCTTGCTTGCTAGGCCACTTGCACTCAATCAATCTACATTGATGATAAAAGAGAGCATAAGCAATCATTGCTTAGTGAGGAACGCTCGAAATACAAACCATCATCCAATGCAATTAAAAACCATTCCAAAACAATCATGCCATTCTTTTAAAACATGCATTTAGTCTTTACAAAATCAGCATATTAAACCATATACAACATGTATCATGGACTCCACAACATAATCTCATATGCACTTCCCTCTACTTAAGCCTTTCCCATGCATAACATCCTATATACAAAGCTTAAGGAGTAAAACATGTGTAAACACTTTATTCCAAATCAAACCATCAACATGATACATTTAAAACATTATATTGGCTTGCAAGTGATCCATCTCAACAACAATATTTCTATAAAACCATCATTAAAATCGGTAACATCGGATACATGAATTTCCCAATAGATCTCGCAATCTCTTTGCAGCTCAATGGCATGGAGTCGTACAACACATACACCACCTCTACACTACCAAGGCTAATCCTCCAACTTGGAGTAAACACATTCAACGCATCAACCTCTATAGCTCTTGGCTGGAGTAAATGCCATCTAAATGTCACCTCAACAACATTGGGGTTCACATGGTCAGAGTAAGTACCTCCCGTACCACCTCTACAACCTCGAGCGACTTATTATAGTGCACTTTAAACTCTATAGCCGGCCAATTATATCCAATAACATTTCCATAACATTTTCAATTCATCACTTACCAATATAATACACTTTTATAAACATACCTCACTGTTTTCATATACATTATTCAAAACACTTCAACATGTATTAAACCATGCATAAACCATGTTCACAAACATTCTTTAAAATCATGCATTACTTTCCAAATGCATCTAATATCATTTCACATCAGTTTCCAGCATTAAACCATGCTCATTTCATGCATAAAATAGAATGCAAACATTCATCAAACAAATGCATTCATAAAGCATTTGAAAACCGAAAACAAGAGAGAAAAACCAATTCACTTACTTTCGAGTCTTAGACCAGCGTATCAATACTAGTCTAGACTCCCATAAACCTTTTCAAACCATTAAAAAGCCATTCTTATCCGTTTCACTCACCGACAAAGCAACGACTCCTTTACCGATGTCAAATCAAGCCTTCGACGACTCATCAACACCAAGATTTGCTTCCGAACTACTTTCCCCTGTTTCAAACACACCATAACCGAGAATCCAATGCATTACAATGCATTCAAACTCACAGCAACACAACAATTATTAGCACCCAACTATAATCCTCCACAACACTCTATCTTAACAACCGAAAACATCATCGATTCCCCAAAAACCTCAACCCAGCCCATAACTACGAATCTCAAACTTCAAATAACATCAATTAACATCCAAACAACAACCTAAAACAACATTATACCTCCATCAAGCAATAATCAACCATATCACCTCAAAATCTCATAACTAACAACCTAACAAATTAGGGATTCATTAGATCACGAGATTCTATCATCAAAACTCAATTCATAATCATTTTAGACATCAAAATCAAGTTATAAACCAAACCTTAACTCAGCAAAAATAGATCACTAGGAATTTCCACAATTTTTCGTCATAAATCATCAATTAAACCATAAATCTAAGTTTAATTTATCAAAACCCAATACAAATCATATTAAATGGATCAAGAACTTAGGAATTTAAATAAAGAACCTTTCATTAGAGGAGAAGAACGAATCCTTATCTCCAATGCTGATTTCTCCCCTTAATTGCTTTATAAACCACGAAAATCAAGGTAGAAATAATAAGTATTTGATGTAAAAGCCTTACAAATCAATTGGAAATCAAAAACTCTTTGAAATCCTAATTTTACCTGAAGAAATTGAAGCTGAAAAATATGTTTGGCTGGAGAGAATTTGGGAGAAAAGAAGTTACAAAATTAGTTACGTGAAATTCTTGTAAAAGCCTTCATTGTGTTTAATTAATTCTCTCCTTATTTATACCTCTTAAAAATTAATTAAAAATAGTTAATTAAAGGGAGAAATCTGATGAAACCCTTTTGGATTAATAGCTCCTTAAAGATTCAAAGTTTTGACCCATTTCCAAAACAGTCACTAAAAATAGTTTTGCAAACTTGCATTTTGGTCACTAACCCAAAATATCCTATTTTCGAATTTCATTTTCTAAAATTGTTTTTACCAAAATAATTTATACATTTAATAATGATTTTAGACTATTTTTCCATATTTTTATCTTCAATAAAAATATTTAATCCAATTTGAATCCCGAATCTGGCTCGAATCTCTAATCCCGGTCCACCGGACCAACTAAACCGTTCCCCAAAACTCCTAAGCCCAAAATCGGGGCGTTACATACTAGTTGTGTTTTGGGAGATGTTTTGTGGAACTCCTTGTTTGAATATGTTTTTTTAGTTGCTCTCGGGCTGTAATTGGCCTTTAAAGATTGATTTTGGTGTTGGTTTGTCTTTTGGTGTGTGCTTGGATGCAAAATTAGGAAGCATGCCTATAGATTTCCTTTTTGATGCATGAAGCCTTGTTGTGTTGTTAGAATTGTGATGCTAGTTGGCTTGTGATATGTTTGGCATGTTGGTGTTGTGTTTTAAGTATGTTGGAGTGGTTAGCGTATGCTTTTGGAATGAAAAACCAACAAAATGTGACTTTACAGGTCCAGGCGTACCGATACGCGGGGGACCGTATCGGTACGGCTAGACATTTTTAGGCTTGAGGGATCGGTACGAGGGTTGGTGTTTCGATACGCCTAGGCCATTTTGGTCTTAGCGTACCGGTACAACAAGGGGTGTTTCGATACGAGTCTCAACTACTGGAAATTAACTTTTTTGTCCCAAGCCTGTGTACTGAAACGCCCGGAGAGCCGTATCGGTACGATCATTAAGGTTTTTAAAGTTTGGTATTTCAGTTAGGTGTATTGATACGGCATGGAGGTGTACCGAACCAGGGTGTTTCAAACTGTATCGGTACGGGGTTACACATATCGGTACGGATGACCGTTATTTCTGTTATTGTCACTTTGGGTAGTTTTGTTTTCTTTACAATTTAGTCCCTGAATCTTGTCAATGCAAATGTAGGTGGTAGAATGATCGGATTGAGTTGACATTTGAAATGAAAGATTGGAACCTGACTAATTAAAGGTTGGTAACTTAAAAGTGAGCTTTAATCTTAAAATTTTCTATAATTGCAATTTGGTCCCTAAATTGCAAATATGATCAATTAGATGTCAAATTGATGCCCGATTGAGTTGGGGTTGCACCTGATGTCCGCATGAACATGTAGGGTTAATAATTGACATCTAGATAAGATAAAAAAGAAAAAATGGACCGGGTTTTGCTGTATCTCTTCGGTTTGCCATGGCAAACCTAATTTAGCCTTCTTGGTTCGGTTTGGCGTCTAGGCCGAGTCAAGGGGATTACACGGTAAGTATCGATATTGAAATTAAACCTCAAGTATTAACAAGTGTGTAAAAAGTTACAATATTGTTATTACGTTGTAGCTCATCGAGACATCAACGCTTATTTCAAGTTGCAGAAACACTGACCTTTAGTAGCTGAGCTTCAAGTTCAGTCTATCATTGTGTTGAGAATCAAGTCCTTGCAAGACCGAGATCCCAAAGTACAAGCTATTGTTTCTAAACTTCAGAATGATTCTAACTTTGAGTTCATAATTAATTCTGAAGGACTCATGTGTTTTCGTAATAGAATTTGTGTACCAAATAATGAATCTCTTCATTAGGATATTTTTAAGGAAGCTCATTGTAGTCATTTTCTAGTTCACCCAGGGTCGGTGAAAATGTACAAGAACCCTCCGAAATTATATTGGTGGCCTGGTATGAAAAGGCTATTACGGAGTTTGTATTGAGATGTCTTACGTGTCAATGAGTCAAGGATGAGCATCGCATTCCCACGGGGCTATTTCAACCCATTGAACTTCCTCAATGGAAATGGGAAAGAATAGCTATGGACTTTGTCAGTGGTTTACCATTGACTCCAGCTAAACATGATGCTATTTGGGTCATTGTTGACCGTTTTACCAAGTCAGCTCATCTTTTACCCGTTAGAATGGATTATGGTCTTCCCAAATTAGCTGACTTGTATATCAAGGAAGTGATCAAACCTCACGGAGTACCTAAGTCAATTATCTCTAATCGTTATCCACATTTTGCTTCACGATTTTGGAAAGCGTTGCAATGAGCTCTAGGCACTCGAGTCAATCTTAGTATCGCCTTCCACCCTCAATCTGATGGCCAATCAGAAAGGGTAATTCAGATAGTGGAAGACATGCTTCGTGCATATGTCATTGATTTTGAAGGAACTTGGGAGAGGTCTCTACCCCACATCAATTTTCCTTATAATAACAGTCATCAATCATCCGTCAGAATGGCACCATATGAAGCATTATATGGCAGGAGATACAGAACAGCATTATGTTGGTTTGAACTTAGTGAAGGCAATATGTTAGGCCCTGACTTACTTTGGGAAACTGAAGAACGAGTTACCATCATCTATGACTGTTTGAAGGCAGTCTTTGACCAACAGAAGGCCTATGCTGATCTTAAGAGAAGAGATATACAATTTGATATTGGAGAGAAAGTGTTTCTGAAAGTCTATCCATGGAAGAAAATTCTTCGTTTTGGCAAGAAGAGAAACCTAAGTCCCCGATTCGTTGGACCTTTCGAGGTGACTGAAAGAATTGGTCTTGTGGCTTATCGATTAGCTTTGCCTCAGGAATTGAATAAGATTCATGACATGTTCTATGTATCGATGCTCCGCAAATATAGATCCAATCTATCCCATGCTGTTGAGCCTGAGTCAGTAGAACTCCAACCCAATATGACCTACGAAGAAGAACTGGTATAAATATTGGCAAGAGAAGTCAAAAGACTTCAAAAACAATAATATTCCTCTAGGTAAAGTGTTGTGGAGAAGTCACAAGGTTGAGAAAGCTACATGGGAACTGAAAGAAACCATGAGGAGTCAATATCCACATCTCTTCGGTTCAGGTAAAATTTGAGGACGAATTTTTCTTAAGGGGGAGAGTTGTAACAGCCTAAAATTGGGCCTAGTCAAAATTTAATTTAGGCAACTGGAATTCTTGCCCCGAAAAGTCTAATTATAGAGTTGACCTCTGACCAAATGGTCAATTAATGGTTTATTACACCCAATTAAGTATTGATATGGATTAAGGAACCCATTGTAAACTTTGATAATTGTTTTAGTAACTAAATTGAGAAAATTAGAAATTTAGGGACAAAAGCATAGAAGAGGAAGAGTTGAGGGACTAACCTTGCCATTAGCCCCTCCTCAATATTAGTCATCCTTTACGTGGTGGTCTGAGATGAGATTGCTTCACCTTAAGAAAAGTTAAGCTATTAAAATAGAAAAGAAAAGGAAAGGAAAACTTACCTGGTTAACTCAAGCTAGCAGGTCATCCTTTTCATCTTCAACCTTCCAACTTAGTTAAGCAAGCACCTCCATTGGAGAGTAATTCAAGCTTCTATTTTCTTAATTTTCTTAATCCTAGATTGTAGCTATCGATTGGGTAAGCATTTCCCCTTATTTGGTTTATCGATTCCATGGCTAAACCATGTTTAATTTCAAGTTTAAGAATCAAGAAAACCTAGAAATTTTCTAAGGACATCATAGCTTATTTGTTATCGTTCTTCATAGCTATTAGGTTGCTATGAATTCATTATCGATATTGAAATCCTTGCAATCCCTATTTCTATGTAGCTCAAGAAAATCAAGGTGAAGAATCACCAAATCCTCCCAATCCTACCAAGATCAAGAATAAAGGAGTTGTCATCCGGGAGCATTCAAAGCCTCAGAAATATCGGTGAGTGTAGTTGAAGTCTAGGGATTGGCTAATTACCCTTCCCGAATTTGTTAATATTGAATTATTGCATCATCATCATTGATCAAGGTATGAGTATAAAAGAACCTTGTTAAAGGTGTCATTGGTAAGCTTTGGTAAGCCTATTACATTGTTAAGTTAATTATTGAATCATTGCATAGTTATTAATATCATTGAAACATTGAAAAATACTATATTGATCATGCTATATAGTATTGTCATTGTTACCGTTATTGATATCGTTGCCATTATTGCTATTGTTATTGATATTGATATTGTAAGTATCAAATCCTTGGATACGAATGGACATGGGATACAATTGACATGCCATAGAATTCATGACCTCATTGGCACGGAGTAGGCTACGATCCTTGAGCTAAGTCTCTATTTGGCGATATTGGCGGGAAGTGTTTATATTGGTCTTTTTGGCGATATTGGAGGATATTGACCATTTATTGTTGGAGATGTTGGTTGGGAATTCTTGTATCCACAATACATGTCAATCCAAGGAAAACAAATAAGAATTGCAAGCATTGTTAAAAACTAGACTTGAGATGTATTTACATTGCTATACATGCCATTGTTCTCATTGATATTCATATTGTTATTATTGACTACCTCACTAGGCTAAGTAAGCCTAATGCATCTCATTTCCATGCATTTTCAGGTTAAAGGTTAGTAAGATCGAGGATCGGAGCAAGGGCTTTTTTGAAGCAAGTCACCAAGTTACATGTAATGTAAACTTTGTCCTTAAACTCCTAGCAAGGTGGTATAGGGCTTAAACAAGTTAGTTTAGCCCCATTTTGTTTGTACATAAGGCTTACTAAGTTGAATGGACCAAAACGCAAAATATGACATGTTTATGGATTTGGGAAAGTTCAAAAAGGCTTAAAAGGCACTAAATAGTAAAAATATGGTAAACGGATTCAGAATGACATGAATTTTGACTTGCATATAGATTTGATGTCTTTAAGCTTACTGGAAAAATTTGGTAAACATTGGATAAGGTTAAGGTGCTTAAATTAATTAAATATCTAATAAAATCTGTCATTACAGGTCTGTCCGTACCGGTGCTGGTGATGGCGTATCGGTACGGGTGTGCATTTTGGGACATAGGTAACAGGGCGTACCAATACGAACATTGGTGTATCGGTACGAGTTTTAGTCTCTGGAAAATCACTTTAGCACCATATCAATACCATATCAATCCTAGTAGTTGACCTTGAAAACTTTGACCATGCGTACCGATACAGCTTCAGGCGTTTTGATATGGCTGGTCGGTTCTAAAATTTGAAGACGTTTTGATACGGCTGGTCAGTTCTGAAATTTGATTTTTGCATAGGGTATCGATACAGATGAACTCGTACCAATAAGGTTCTTGATCTGTTTAACTGAATTAATGACCATGACATAAGCGTACCGATACATCCTCTTTGAGTATCGGTACGATAGTAGGTAATTTGGTTAAAAGTTCCTTAAAAGTTTTTTAAAAAGTTGTAAATTGACTACTGAATTTTTAAGGCTTAATTGAGGACCCAAATAAATTCTGATCATGATAGAAATTGGTACGCAAGATGTTTAAGTATTGAATTTCATATGAGCAACCTTAATTTTGACAAGTCCCTGCACTTTATAAATTTTACAATTTAGTCCCTAAACTTTAATAAGTTATCAATTGACCCCTAAAATTCTAAATTGGGTAGATTTTATTGGTTGTAAATGATTATTGCACTGCTCTATATACAAGTTTACGCATGTTCAGTGTGTGTGTACATTATCATGTTTGCCGATCCGATCACTGTTTTCTTTACCGGTAACGCTTTCCGACCTGAATTCCTACAAGACTGGGAAGGGGGTGTTACATTCATAGGAAATAAAATTGATCTAATCAAGCAAACAAACCATTGAAAAAATATCTTACAAAAAATTCCCAAGATCTCATGCAATCATATTATTGTACGACATAGAAAATAAAAGTTACCTTAATCTTTGATTCGATGATCCTATTGTGCTGAGGCGCTGCCTTTCTAAAAGATGACCACCCTATACAAGTATCCACTCGCGAATGGACGACGAACGGCTACCGGAATGCTAGTTCCTCTTAGATTTCGAAAATAAAGATTTTGTTATTTTTGGTGGCTAGTCAAAAAGTGGTAAAAAAACCTTGGCATACATACATGTATTTATGACTTGATTATAAGTTGAGTTCAATATTATAATTTAATTAAAACTCTTTTGATTAAATTATAATTTAAAATGAATTATTTTATCTAATAAGGAATTCAAATCTAGCCAAATCTAGATAATAAGATTATTGAATAATATTATTTATTTATATTATTTTTAGAAAATAATAAAACAAATAAAAATATTCTATCATAATAATACGAATTTAACTTCTTTAAATTTGAATAAATAATCTCTAACAATAAAATTTAAAATAATCTCATTATCTTAAATTTATTATTGAGAGTAATAACCACAACTATTCTTATCCATTCTTAGTGTGCGACCCTATAGGTTCAATTAACGTTGGCATTAGATAAAATAACATTTTATTCTACAAGTCATAAGTGACCTCTAGCAAGACACTATGACTACCCAAGTTAAATGAAAAACTCATAATCTGAGGCAACCTTAATTCAGTTTATGTCATAATCCTTTTATCTCACGATATCTTGATAGAATACAAGAAATGGAAAATGTTAACCTTATATCGTTCTATCTTTATTTTCTCGATGCCCAATTGAACTGACTAAACAAATGACATTGATCTGTATCAACTCATTTGAGCACGACCATGCATTTCTTATTCTCAATCATTGAGGGGCCTAGTGATATCTCTCTTATGTTAAGAGGGATAATTCCATCTTAATTACTCACATCTCACTACATGAATCCTTATTATGTTCAAGCATAACCTTTATAACCGTCCGATTAAAAATGATGTTTGACTATGTCAAAACATAATAATCATCATGTTGAGAACCGTAGCAATTTCAGGTCTAAGGATTTAATGTCACAGCTATTGAAGATTAATATACAACTTTAATCCTTGTATTAATCTCAAGACTAGTCGATCCTAATATTTGTTCTCAACAAATACATTTATGAATTTGATTTGAATCTCATTCACATATTCATCTTATGAATATCTATCAAACTTCATACCAATCTTATCTTATTGTTGTTCCCACAATAATAACTGATTAGGGATATTTAGAATAATTAATAATATTCGAGGATACAAAGCATGCAAATTTATTATAATAATAAATTCAATAATCAAAATATCAAGTTCATACAATAGGCCCTAGGGAACTATAGCCAACAAGTGTCAACGTCTCCTTTAGGCTCTTGAAGGGTTTCTCTCAAGAAGCATGAGGCATCCAATTAGGGGCAATCGTGTGATTTTAGACTTCGTGTGCCTTCTTTGGCATGAAACACAGGCTTCTCCATTTTTGAAGAGTTGTAACATTTATAGCGTTTAGCGAGACGGAGGCATCTCATACCCTTTGAGAGACTAGTATATGTAGGGTTGAGGCATCTCGCACCTTTGTAGAATCGAGCACTATGGAGTGGAGTTTTTCTATACACTCATGTAGCATCATGTTTCATTGAGCACTATGGGTAGAGGAATCTCCTTTTATGCTCTCGGAGGGTTTCTCTTGAGAAGTGTGGAGGTATTCTCTTGGGGGTACCCATGTATTTGTAGAAACAATATATGTAGACATCTCCCTTATGAGGTACTTGTTCATTCATAGAGCCCACATGCTTTTGTTGACGTATGATATAGGCTTATTTGTCCTGGTAGAATTGTGATGCTTCAAGCATAAATGGGATAGAGGCATCTCCTTTGGGAGGTAACTGTTTGTTTGTAGAGTCCGCATGCTTCTGTTGGCATGGGATATAGGCTTCTACGTCCTTTAGAATTGTGACGCTTCAAGCATCGATGGGATAGAGGCATTGTCTTTTGAAGGTAACCATTTGTTTGTAGAGTTCAGGTGCCTTGGTCGTCATAGAGTATGTAATGCTCTTTGTCTTTGTAGAATCGTAATGCTCTAAGCATTGATGGGACGGAGGCATCTTCTATTTTTGTAGAATCAGTCGAAAGTAGGGGGTCCGAATATGACCCTCGGAGAGACAGACGCAAACTGGGTGGAAATATTCTGAGACATGTAGAAACAATCGTAACTGTAATGCCCCAAATTTGGGCACAAAAGTTGTCTAGGTAGATTAGACGGTTCGGGTGAACCGGATTAGTCGGTTCGATCTAGTTTCGGGAATTAAATCATAGTAAATATTTCTAACTCAAAATAAAATATGGAAAAATGATGAAAAATACTTAATTATTATTTTAAGGATTTTGGTGAACACAATTTGATAAAATAAGGTTTGAATTATGGACATTTTGTCCTAGTGATTAAAATGTAAAGGTTGAAAACTATTTTTGGTGACTAAATTATAAAGGGTCAAAACTTAGAATCTTTAGGGAGCTATTTGGTTTTATAAGACTTTTTCCTTAATTTGGCTATTTTAAAATATTTTTAAAAGGATTTGATAAAAGGGATTAAAAGAGTTTTAATTAGTTTGTTTTTAATTAGCCAAATTATTTTCTCACGTAACTACTTTTTCTCCCAATCTTTTATCTCAAATTCTCAATAGTCAAACTACCTTTTCTTTTCTAAAAATCTCAGGAATCAATCTTTTCAATCTTACTTTTGATTTCAACACTTGATTCCTTTGTTCTCCTTTGGATATTCTATTTCTACTTTGGAGATTTCATCAAAATCAAGCCAATTGAGGAACGAGTCTACCATTAGAGGTGATTTTCGTTTCTCTCCTCTAATAAAAAGCTCTTTATTGAAATTCCCAAGTTCTTGATCCTTTGGAATCGATTTATGTTGTATTTTAAGGGTTAAATCAAGATTTAATGGTCTAATGTTAATTTTGTTAAGAAATTTATCGAGTTTGGTTATTGGTCTAAATCATAGAAATCTGGATTGGTTTAAATCATGATTAAAGTGTATTTTGATGATATTTAATGGGATTTATAAAATAAAACTCGAAACCAGTTGAATTGCTAATTTTCTAGGTTGTGAATAGTTAGTTTTTGAGGTGTTTGTGGTGTTAAGATGTTGTTGGAGATATAAGATGAAGTTGCAAGTGTTTTTAGATGTTAATTGATGTTGATTATATGTTCAAATTGTTGGCTAATGGCTGGGCTTTGTTTAGGTTGTGTTTGGTAATGTTTTCGGTTGTTTTAAGGAGATGTTTTATGGTTTTTGGTGAGGTGATGTTGGGAATTGATGTTGCTGGGATTATGGATGCATAATGATGCATTAATCTTCTATTATGATGTGAATAAAACATGGGAGATCTATCCTACAGTGATTGACGAAGGTTTGGAAGCATCAGACGCTTGATTTCACATCGGCAAGTGAAGCTTTGTGTTGTCAGTGAGTGGAACGAGATTTACAGCCTTGTAAAGTTTTGAAAATGGATTTTTGGAAGTTTAGAATAAGGTTGAAATGCTTGTCTATGCTCGCAAGTAAGTATTAGACGATTACAGTCTCAATTTCTGTTTAGCAAAGTTGATTTTCTCATACCTATATTTATGATTCGATACCTACTGTTATATGTATGTTTTGGAAATGGATTATGTTACAAATGATCTTATATTGATGATATTTGATCTTGGTAAAAGCTTTATGAAATGTATTTCAATGTTATGAAATGCATGGTTTGTTGCACTAAAAATTGGTTTAAACGATGCATATGAAAAACAATGAGGTATCATGTTTAATACAGAATACATTGGCAAGTGACAATGATTAACTGTTATCGGATATAGTTGCATTGCCATAGGGTTTAAAGTGCACTATAATAAGCCGTCTCATATGTATTGAGGGGTTGTGATTGTATTGTATTCTCCACCATGGGTACCTCAGCGGTCGAGCGGCTGTGATTGTACCTTCTTCTCCCGCTGATGAGTATTATACATTGCAACAGTCATAGGGTTTATTGTACTGTTTGCTCCATTTAAATGTATGGTTAAGGGGTCTAAGGAACCTCTTGTGAAATCCATGTATCCAATGTGTTTTGATAAAGGAAAGAATTGGTTTTTGGGCCACTTTAATGCTAATAAATGAACTAATGTATCATGATGGATGAATTATCTTTTGTATAATGTGATTTATACATTTTTTGCTCTTTAAGCTTTGCTATTGGATGAATAAGCATGTGAAGGCTTAAATCGAGGTTTTGCGTATGAGATTATGCTTGAGATCCATGATATATGTTTTGCATGTGGTTTAATATGCATGCTTTTCAAAGGGAAAAAGGGCATGAGATGTTTTAACATGAAGTTGAAAACGTGGTTTGACTCAAATGGTTTTAAATGCATATATGAGTGTTTTTAGAGCGTCCCTCACTAGGCATTATATGCTTACGCTCTCCTTTCTCATCATTGTAGAGAAGTGAGTTTCTGGGGCAGCAAGCGAGCAAGGAAGAATCCAAGAATTGATTTACTTTAAGTATAATTTTAATAAATAAATTTGCAGTAATAAAGGGCAATGTGACCAAGTTGTAATTGGGAGGGTTGTTTGCTTACTCCCTATTTTGGACATGTTCTATTTGGTATTTTGGACTTGTATGAGGTTATATGGTTTGATTTATGGGTTTGGGATGAGAATTGTATGCTTAGGTAGAGACCATGCCTATAGGTTTTGTTGATTGATTTGCTTTGGATTGAATGTTCATCTAGCATGCTTGGTTGGTTGTGGAAATGATGTTAAATATGTTACATGACGTTTGTTTGATGTTTGAAGCATGTTAGTCTGAGCCTAAGTGTCATATGTTTGCCCAAGAGGTTATTGCAGGCCTACTCGTACCAATACTGGTTCCCTGGGTATCGGTACACGGGGTCTGATATAGCTTAGATTTGGGGAAAACAACAAAGGGGTATCGGTATGAGTAGCCGCAGTATCGATACATCCTTGAGAAAGTTTATACTGGGATCGGTACGCGGGATACCATTTTGGTACGAGTTTTAGCTAATAGAATGCTCAATTTTGAAATATAGCAATGGGTATCGATACTTGGCCAAATATACCAATACGGGCAAGCCATGTGGACTCATGCAGATACCGTTTAAGCATGTATCGGTACGAGGTTAGTTAATTCTGGTATTTTCATGTTGTATTCTGGATTCTTTGCAATTTGGTCAATATTTTTGTAATGCTCAATTAATGATGATATTGTGATCCAATTTTGATGCAAATTCACACTGAGGCATGTAATGAAACTAATTAAGGGATGTTAACATAAATTTTTAGTTTACTCTTTTAAGTAATTGAATTTACATTTTGGTCCCTAAAGTATTAAGTCTTGCAAATCGAATGCTTGATTCGTCTTCCGTTGTTGTACATCATATCTTAGGGTTAATTAAGCATCTAAATAAGATAAAAAGAAGAAAATGGACCAATTTAGGTTATTAGTTTGGGTTTGCTTCGGCAAACCTAATGTGACGTCCTTAATTCGATTTTGGCAGCTAGGTCGGGTCAAGGGGTTACATTTGGTGGTATCAGAGCCAGGTTTACGAAAGTTGAGAGGTAAGTTGTGTTTGTTTGAGAGGTTGTTGATTGTTGTATGATATATATACGATGTTGATTATAATATGTTGGGATAAAATCTTGGATACACATTGCCTTATTACTACAAGTGTAAAAAGATTTTGTTTTCGAAACGTGAACATCTTGGATCCTTACTTGAAGCTAGCATAATTATGTTTTCGGTTATATTTTCATGCTATAGATACATATTTTTGAGTATGCCACCGAGACGAGAGTTTAGGTCAAATACGAATAATACTGCTGGTGGGCAGGGAGTTGAGGGTGAGATAATGCATCTTGATGGGTTGCTTCTTCCTCTACCTAATTTACCAGCTGGAGTGGATCTTGGTCAAGTGCCGTCAGTTCCACCTGGTCCAGTCTTTGGGGATATGACGTTGTTGATACAAGCTATAACTAGAGCTTTTAAAGCAACTGTGGCTGGAGTGCATGTCCAGGCACCAGCAATAGCTGTTAATCCAAGATTTTTGTTGGAGCATTTACGTAGTTTGGGAGGTACTGAGTTCATAGGTTTAGCTCCTAAGGCAGCTGAGGAGTGGTTTGAGAGTACCGAAAGGATTCTTGGTCAGATAGAGTGCACTGATGTGCGTAAGTTGGGTTATATTGTATCCCTACTTTAAGGAGATGCATATAGTTCATGGACTACCACTATAGCGGGAATGGCACTCAAGGATGTGACTTGGTAATTCTTTGGTGCTACTTTTTAGAGGAAATATTTGGGTACTCAGTACCATGATGAGAAGAAGCGTGAGTTCATGTCTTTGGTTCAAGGCAATATGTCTGTTTTAGAGTATGAGGTTCAGTTTGTTTGATTGAGCTAGTATGCACCTGAGTTGGTTCCTGATTATGTATAGCGATATGATCGTTTCTGGTATAGTTTTGTCAATGAGGTTAAGACCTATATGTTGGCTTTAGACTATACTGATTTTGATGTCTTGGTTAGCCGAGCCAAGGATAATGAGCAGAATTTGGGTTTATCTTTTTATTCTAGGGGCTCGAGTTTTGTAAAAGAGTTGCAGAATCAGATATTGATGGTGGCCAGTTCAAGAAGAATCGAGATAAAAAGTATCGTCCTAATTAGTGATGTGGTGAAGATAATGTCGGACGTGGGCAACAGGGTCAATTAAGCATCTAGGCAAGAAAAAAGGAAAAAATAGATTGATTTAGTTTATTAGTTTGGGTTTACTTTGGCAAACCTAATGTGACATCCTTGATTCAGTTTTGGCAGTTAGACCGGGTCAAATTGTTATATTTGGTGATACCGGGGCCAGGTTTGTGAAAGTTGGAAGGTAAGTTGTGTTTGTTTGAGAGGTTGTTGATTGTTGTATGATATGTACGGTGTTTGATTATATGATTTTATGACTGAAGTATGAAATGTTGGGGTAAAATCTTGGGGACACAAAGCCTTATTGCTGCAAGTGTCAAAGGATTTTGTTTTCAAAACGTGACCATCTTAGATTCTTGCTTGAAGCTAGCCTAATTATGTTTTGGTTATATTTTCATACTATAGATACATATTTTTGAGTATGCCACCGAGACGAGAGCTTAGGTCAAATATGAATAATGCGGCCGGTGGGAAAGAAGTTGAAGGTGAGATAGTGCATCTTGATGAGTTGCCTCCTCCTAATCTGTCAGTTGGAGTGGATGCTGGGTAAGTGTCGCCAGTTCCACCTAGTCCAGTATTTGGGGATATGAAGTCGTTGATTCAGGCTATGATTGGAGCTTTCCAAGCAGCTATGGCTGGAGTGAATGTTTAGGCACTGGCATTGGCAATAGTTGTTAATACAGGACTTTTGTTAGAACGTTTGCATAGTTTGAGAGGTGCTGAGTTCATAGGTTTAGCTTCTGAGGCAGCTGAGGAGTGGTTTTGTGAGTATCGAGAGGATTCTTGGAGAGTGCACAGATATGCGTAAGTTGGGTTGCATTTTATCCCTACTTTAGGGAGATACCTATAATTGGTGAACTACCACTATAGCAAGAATGGCACCCGAGGATGTGACTTGGGAATTCCTTGGTGCTGCTTTTCAGAGGAAGTATTTGAGTACCCGGTAATAGGATGAGAAGAAGCATGAGTTCATGTCTTTGGTTCAAGGCAATATGTTGTTTCAAAGTATGAGGTTCAGTTTGTTCGATTGAGCCAGCATGCACATAAGTTGGTTCCTGATTATCAACAGCGATGTGATTGTTTTTGATATGGTTTGGTTAAGGAGGTTAAGACCTGTATGTTAGCTTTAGACTATACTAATTTTGATGTCTTGGTTAGCTGAGCCAAGGATATTGAGCGAAATTTGGGTTTATCTTCTCATTTTGGGGCTCGAGTTTTGGCAAAAGAGTTGTAGAATCAGATGTTGGTGGTGGTTAGTTCAAGAAGAATCGAGATAGGAAGTATCGTCCTGATCAGAGATGTGGTAGAGGTAATGTCGGGCGTGGAAAGGAGGGTTAAAACACCTATGTTGGAGTACCCGAGTGTAGGCATTGTAGGAAATGTCTTTCGAGAGAGTGTTGGGCTACACATAATACATGTTGGAGCTATGGTTCGCAGGATCATTTTAGACGTGATTGTCCGTAGATGGCTAAGGATAGACAAGCTCCTGTATCTGTTGTTGCACCATAGAGAGGCCGTGATCATGGCCGAGGTAATTTCTAGCATCGAGAGGAAGGTCCGAGGACTGTTTCTCATACAGTGGCTATTCAACCTAAGGGTTCTGAACCTGCAAGGACATATGCTCATCACGAGGGAAAAATGACACAAATGTGATTGCAGGTACTTTTTCTTTGCATTCCATATCATTACTTTCTTTGATAGATTTTGGTTCCACATATTCATACATCTTGTACGAACATGCAGGTTTGCTTGATATACTTGTAGAAGTGTTAGATGTGTGTATGTGAGTAACTAGTTCTTTTGGAGAAACAATAGTTTCTAGAAGGTTGTTTAGGAGATATCTTTTGATGGTTCAAGGTCATGTGTTTGCGGTTGATATGATAGAGTTGTCGTTTCATGGTTTTGATGTAATCCTGGGTATGGATTGATTGACCGAGCATAGGGCTGTGGTCAATTTTGAAACCTAGCGAGTTTCGTTGAAACTCGCTGATGATTATGAGGTGGTGGTTGTGGGCAAGAATGTTAAATTCTTGTCCAATATGGTTTCGGCTTTAGAAGCACAAAAGTTGTTGGAGCTTGGGTGTCAAGCATATATGGCTTATATTATGAACCCAAAAATGAAGGAGGTACGTGTTCAGGATATTCGTATCATTTGTGATTTTTTAGGAGTTTTTCTGGAGGAGTTGTCTAGGTTACCACCGGATAGGGAAGTAGAGTTTTGTATCGATACGTATGTAGATACAACTTCGGTGTCGATTTCTCCATACCGCATGGCACCGAAAGAGTTGAAGGAGATGAAGATACAACTCCAAGAGTTGCTGGATCATAGTTTCATTCGACCAAGTATGTCACCGTGGGGAGCACCAGTATTGTTCGTGAAAAAGAAGGATAGCACTATGAGAATGTGCATTGATTATCAACTGAACAACTTGACGATTAAGATTAACTATCCTTTGTCACGGATTGATGATTTGTTTAATCAATTTCAGGGTGCTACAATTTTTCGAAGATTGATCTGAGTTCTGGATATTATCAGTTGAGAGTAAAGGATACAAATGTGTTAAAGATAGCTTTTCGCACACGTTATAGGCATTATGAGTTTTTGGTGATGCCTTTTAGTTTGATGAATGCACCTGTTGCATTCATGGATAAGATGAATAGGGTATTCCATGAATATTTAGATCAATTTGTGGTTGTGTTCATTGATGATATCCTTGTGTACTCTCGTACCGAGGAAGAACATGATCGACATTTGCGGATTGTATTGTAAGCTTTGCTGGATAATCAACTGTATGCCAAGTTGAGTAAGTGTGAATTTTTGTTAAGGGAAGCAATTTTCCTTGAACATGTTGTGTCGGTGAAAGTTATTCGTGTGGATCCGCAGAAGATTAAGGAAGTGGTGAGTTAGAATCCACCTAAGTCTGTGTTAAAGGTCGTAGTTTTCTCGGGTTGGCATGATATTATCGTGATTTTATAGATGGTTTCTCAAAGGTTGCTACTCCGTTGACTAAGTTGTTGCAAAAAAATGTTTGTTTTGAGTGGATGGAGAGTAGACAACAAGCTTTTAAATTTAAATATGGCTTTGATACAAGCTCTGATCTTGATTCAACCCGAATCGGGTAAAGAGTTTGTGTTTATAGTGATGCATCCTATGTTGGTTTGGAGTGTTCGTTAATGGAAGAATGGAAATTTGTGGCTTATGCATCTAGACAGATGAAGGTGCACGAGCACAATTACCCTAAGCATGATTTTGAGCTTGCCGTAGTAGTGTTTGATTTGAAGATTTGGAGACATTATCTGTATGGTGAGAAGTGTAATGTGTACACAGATCACAAGAGTTTGAAGTATTTGATATCACAAAAAGAGTTGAATCTTAGGCAATGACGATGGTTGGAGTTGTTTAAGGATTATGATTTGACGATTGAGTACCACCCTGGTAAGGCTAATGTGGTGGTCGATGCCCTGAGTAAAAAGGTTGCAGTAGAGTTGAGGGCAATGTTTGCGTGGATAAGTGCGACATGTGATGGGGGTTTGTTTGCTTAGTTGCAAGTGAAACCATCATTGGTACAGTTGATCAAAGAAAAACAACTGTAGGATGATTCGTTGGTTCCATATGTTAAGGATGTGATGGAAGGTAATCTGACGGATTTTTGTTTTAAAGATAATGATGTCATGTGTTTTAAGGGTCGAATAGTTGTGCTGGATAACGTTGTTTTGAGGTGCACTATTTTGAGGAAGGCTCATTCTAGTCCTTTTGCTATGCATTCGGGTAGTATGAAGATGTACCGAGATTTAAAGGAGGAGTACTATTGGGTTGGTTTGAAGAAGGATGTAGCAGAATTTTGTTGCCTGATGTGTGGTATGTTAGCCTATTAAGGCTGAGCATCAATTTCTTTTTGGATTGTTGCAACTGTTAAAGATTCCAGAATGGAAGTGGAAGAGAATTACCATGGATTTTGTGATGGGTTTACCTTTGATGCCATCGAGGAAGAATTCTATTTGGGTAATTATGGATATATTTATGAAGTGTGCACATTTTCTAGTAGTACATACGATGTATACGTTGGATAGGTTGGCAGATATGTATATTGCTGAGATTGTGAGGTTGCATGGGGTACCTAAGTCTATCGTGTCAAATAGGGATCCACATTTTACATTAATGTTTTTGGAGTGTTTGTATAGAGCTTTGGGTACACGATTAAATTTTAGTATGGTCAGTCTGAATGTGTTATCCAAGTGTTAGAGGATATGTTGCGGTGTTGCATCATTGATTTTCAAGGAACGTGAGAGAAGAAACTACCATTGGTAGAGTTTGCTTATAACAATAGTTACCAAGCGAGCATTCAAATGGCTCCGTATAAGGCTTTGTATGGTAGGAGGTGTTGTATGCAACTTTGTTGGGCTGAGGTAGGTGAGAAGTATGTTTTTCTAACTGATGTATTGAAAGACACCAATAAGAGAGCGAAGCTTATCAGTGATTGGTTGAAAGTTGCTTCGGATAGGCAGAAATCTTACGCGGATTTGAAGCGTAGGTAGATTGAGTTCGCGGTTGGTGATAAAGTGTTTCTAAAAGTTCACCTTGGAAGAAGGTGGTGAGGTTTGGACAAAAGGGTAATTTGAGTTCGAGGTTCATTGGGCCTTACGAGGTGTTAGAGTGTGTTGGTCCAGGCATTTTATGGTTTTTGGTGAGGCTATGTTGGAAATTGATGTTGTTGGGATTATTGATGCAGAATGAAGCATTAATCCTCAGTTATGATGTGAATAAAATAGGGGAGATCGATCCTACAGTGATTAACAAAGGTTTGGAAGCGTCGTACGCTTGATTTCACATCGGCAAGTGAAGCTTTGTGTTGTCTGTGAGTGGAAACAAGATTATAGCCTTGTAAAAGTTTGAAAGTGATTTTTGGGAGTTTAGATTAAGCTTGAAACGCTTTTCTAAGCTCAAAAGTAAGTATTAGTCAATTACGCTCTCAATTTCGGCTTGGCAAAGTTGATTTTCTTATGCCTATGTTTATGATTCGATACCTATTGTTATATACATGTTTTGGATATGGATTAGATTGCAAATGATCTTATATTGATGATATTTGAGCATGGTAAATGCTTTATGAAAAGTATTTCGATGTTATAAAATGCATGGTTTGTTGCATTGGAAATTGGTTTAAACGATGCATATAAAAAATAGTAAGGTGTCATGTTTAATATGGAATATATTGGCAAGAGACAATGATTAAATGTTATATGATATAGTAGGCATGCCATAGGCTTAAAAGTGCACTATAATAAGTCGCCTCATGTGTGTCGAGGGGTTGTGATTATTTCGTATTCTCCACCATGGATACCTCAGCGATCGAGGGTTTGTGATTGTACCATTTTCTCCCACTAATGGGCATTATACATTGTAACCTTCGAGGGGTTTATTGTACTGTTTGCTCTTGTTAAATGTATGGTTAAGTGGTCTAAGGAAACACTTGTGAAATCCGTGTACCCAATGTGTTTTAATAAAGGAAAGAATTGGTTTTTGGGTCACTTTAATGTCAATATATGAACCAATGTATCGGGATGGATGAATTATGTTTTGTATAATGTGATTTATACATGTTTTGCTCTTTAAGCTTTGCTATTAGATAAATAATCATGTAAAGGATTAAATTGAGGTTTTGCATATGGGATTATGCTTGAGATCCATGATACATGTTTTGCATATGGTTTAATATGCATGTTTTTTCAAAGGTAAAAAGGGCGTGAGATGTTTTAGCATGAAGTTGAAAATGTGGTTTGACTCAAATGGTTTTAAATGCATTGATGAGTATTTTTAGAGTGTCCCTCACTAGGCAATATATACTTACGCTCTCATTTCAGAGAAGTGAGTTTCCGGGGCAGCAAGTGAGCAAGGACGAATCCAAGAATCGATTTACTTCAAATATGGTTTTAATAAATGAATTTGCAGTAATAAAAGGCAATGTGACCAAGTTGTAATTGGGAGGGTTGTTTGCTTACTCCCTATTTTGGACATGTTCTATTTGGTATTTTGGACTTGTATGAGGTTATGTGGTTTGATTTGTGGGTTTGGGATGAGAATTGCATGCTTGGGTAGAGACCATGCCTATAGGTTCTCTTGATTGATTTGCTTTGGATTGAATGTTCATCTAGCAAGCTTGGTTGGTTGTGGAAATGATGTTAAATATGTTATGTGATGTTTGTTTGATGTTTGAAGCATGTTAGGCTAAGCCTAAGTGTCATATGTTTGGCCAAAAGGTCATTACAGGCCCAGTCGTACTAATATTGGTTCCCTGGTGATCTATACGCGGGGTCTGATACAACTAAAATTTGGGGAAAATAACAAAGGAGTATCAGTAAGAGTAGCTGCCGTATCGGTACGCCCTTGAGAAAATTTATATTGGGATCGGTACACGGGGTACCGTATCGGTACAAGTTTTAGCTACTAGAATCCTCGGTTTTGAAATATAGCAATGGGTATCGATACTCGACCAAACGTACAGATACGGGCATGCCACGTGGACTCGTACCGATACTGTTTAAGCCTATATCAGTACGGGGTTAGTTAATTCTAGTATTTTCATGTTGTATTCTGGATTTTATGCAAATTGGAATCTATTTTTGTAATGCTCAATTAATGATTATACTGTGATCCAATTTTTATGCAAATTCACATAGAGGCATGTAATGAAACTAATTAGGGGATGGTAACATAAATTTGTAACTTAGTCCTTTAATTAATAGAATTTACATTTTGGTCCCTAAAGTGTTAAGTCTTCCAAATCGAATGCTTAATTCGTCTTCCGCTGTTGTACATCATACCTTAGGGTTAATTAAGCATCTAGGCAAGATAAAAAGGAAAAAAATAGACCGGTTTAAGTTATTAGTTTGGTTTTGCTTTGGCAAACCTAATGTGACATCCTTGATTCTGTCTTGGCGGCTAGTCCGGGTCAAGGTGTTACAATAACTCAAATGTCGTGCCCTCATACTTTTGTAGAAACAAATATAGGTTGAGCAGAGTTATTTCCACGCCCTTGTAGAACAAAAAGGAGAATGGGCGGAGTGATCTCCACGCCCTTTGTAGAAATAAAAGGCAATAGAATATAGTCATTTGCTTATTTGTAGACTCTAATAGATACCAACTTACAATGCTTTGCGGTACAATATACTACGACAGAGGTCGACACTCACATAGAGCTTAATGCTAGAGCAGACAACTCGACACCGTTGGCTGAGGATTGACGCTCATGTAAACCAAGAGTGTATGTGGAGGATGTGTGCCCTTAAGGTTCCAAAGTAGTACATGACACGTATTTTTCCTCCATGAAATACTCAAGAAAAAATGTTAAATACCTTTGATGATCTTATAAACTTACAACGCTTTTACAAAGGCCGATGGTGGGGGTACTCCTCAAGCCTTTGGTGTGTGAACTAGATACGCTCAAAATACATCGACGACAGGTACTAGATGTATCTTCTTCCTCATAAAGAAGTTCGAGGCTTTTTTCTTTTCATTCATGATTAGGAAAAAACACTCGCGTAAGACGGATTTAGAATTGGTTGGTCATTCTAGGGTGATTGTCCTTGAAGATGCATCTCGATTGAAATAGGGATGGTATTCTCTTAAACAGTCTTCTAAAAATAGAGGGCTCCATTGTCATGAGCATCTATCTTCATCGTCGAATTTGACATCAGCGTCACTAGGGTCGGGTGTACTAAGAGGGTCACCGAGAAATGTGGAGGTTTACGGTTGAAATAGCTTGGAGCAAAAAAGCCATCGTGGCTGATTTTTTTAGTTGGAAGGATCTCTACGCTCACCGCACCAACTATTGATGTTGATTTTGGGGTGACACTGAACAAGGAGGAGGAGATGACAACCAAGATAAGGTTTAGGGACGAGCATTGGTTGTTCACCTTTCTTTGGACCGGCAAAGAGCCACAGTGAACAGTGGTTGCCTGTAAATCGGGCAGTTCACCCTGGTTGGCTTGGATTTGAGAGTCGCTGAAAGTGTAGAATGGGTGGTCGAAGTCATGTGGAAAAGGAGAGAGAGAGAGAGTGCTCGATGTAGGAGAGTCATCCCATTTGTCTTCCGTCTTGAGGGTATTTATATCCCCTTGTTGTTGTAGATGAAATGATTTTTGACAAGACCGTGCCAGGCCTAGTGATGGCTATTGATGGGCTGGTAGATGGTAGCTCAACTGTCAGGCTGCGAGCTCAGTCGAACTTGATAGCTGTCTTGTTGTGGCATAGTGAACGAGTGTAGAAGTCTTTAGAGGCTATTGGGTTTGGAGGTATAGGAGTCTCCAGAGGTTGATGGGTCCAGAGGTGTGGGAACATCCGAGAGAAGAGCTCTGGACTTCGTGATTCTTGGAGCTTAATATGGATATGAGGCTGGTTTTCTAAAGACTAATCAGTGTTATTAGTATAAAACTAAAAATGTTGTTGTTTGTTATTAATTTATTACTATTTAAAATATAATAAGGATTAAATATAATATGTTTTTGTTTACTTGTTAATTTGTTATTGTTGTTAGTGTCATTATTATTAAAAGAAAAAAATATTACTTATTGTCAAAGTATGAATACATATTTACAATTTACAAATTATGAAAGTATCAAAATTAAAATTGAAAATATCAAAATTTCTAAAGTTAATATATATGATAATAAGTATTAAATTACATATGAATAAAATCACTACAAACTATGTACATAGGCAACTTGACGCTATGTAAGTAGCAGATACATCTCGATGCTCTGGGCGGTTGCGAAGGCAACTCAACAATTAGTGCGAAGGCACAATGCTTAGCTGTAATACCCTCAACGTATATTCGATGATCAAATACACATTGAAGATGTTAATAAAGTTTTTATTTGATTTCCTGACTTTTAAATTTTTTTTAAACTAGTTTAGTAAAATAACTTTTCCTCGATTTCATTAAATTACAAACCTGTCTAGTGTCAACTAGTTTCGACCCTGAATTGGTTAAATAATTATTTAAGACAATTATTAACATGAAAATATAATTCAGTGTGTAAACTATGTGAGCTACCTAGACCCTTTTCTTGATTTTAAGATCGCTACTCGATTAAATTTAACTACGTAATAATTATACCAAATCCCATTACTAAGAGTTTAAAATCATATTATTCATCCATAATACTTAGGTTACATTCCCACTTAAAATAAGTAAACTAACTTATAGGTTTAGTAATACAAAACAACTGCAAATTTAAAATACGAGTACATGCACACTAGACTAGGATGTAAATGTACATACTATTGCTTATAAGTGATAACTCGATTTCCAAAAATATAGCTCCTTCTTCGATAATACTAGCCCTATCAACCTACGTGTATTATGAAACACACGCTAAGTATAACTTAGTGAAGCATAAATATAACAACATAAGCAATTAACATAAATATCACAATTCCTACAAAAATGGCAAACGATCCATCGTGCAGTTTATAACATTTCATCATGCATAGAACTGCCTTACATGTATAGTTCATTAAACCAATAAAATATTCAAATCATAAGATTCGATTTGTCTTACTAGTCTTGTGTACGTTAAGATTTTTAGCTTAACTACCTGCATAAATGCATTTCAAGTATTATAGCCCAAAGTAAAAAATCCTGTGATGCTATGGTATGCGAGTCATCATGAAACTGTAGTGTCTACGACACCGTAGCGTCTGCATCGCTGAAGCGACTGAGATAAGTACGTACTCAAGGACGCTCTTTGCTCCTCATAATCCCACATTTTGTGCTAACAACACCAAATCTCTGAACAACGCCGTAGCGTCTAAGTCGACACTGAAGTGTCTAAACATCACCGAAGTGACTGAAATGCACCGTAGTGCTAGGACACAACTGCTAAGACTCTATGGATATCCAACTATACCAAAGACTCTCACACTAGTACTCGGGCATAGCAGTGTAATAATTCATTAATCAATATCCAATCCATGAGTAATATCATGCATAATTCGATAATGGGCAGTTCATAACCAATATCTAAAATTCGATTTACCTTGGGTAAATCATTATGCTACAATCATTGTATCAATATGCCATTTAATATTTCATGCTATTTGCATAAATAAGCCATCATACATTTTTATTTTACCAAGGCCGACTCATCGCAAGTTGTCCTATTTAACAACATGTCATAAATACATATAATGCACTCACCTGGGCTATGCAAAATACTAGCCTCACTAAGCTAGTTTACTACTTTTTCCTTGCCTCTTTTATCTCGTGTTTCCTTGTCCTGCTCGAATGCTACATATTTACCCATCGAACATATAGGATAACATACATGTTAGATTTTTTTTATCTAACAATGCTTAACTATAAAATACTAGTATAATTATTCGAATATAAAAAACTTTTCCTAAAATTTTCCCTTTTTCTCCCTTAGTAGTCGAATAGTCCATTTTGGTCCCTAGTGACCATTTTGCACCTTTTTGCAATTTATTCAAGCTCGAATCACAATTACTCCATAATTCTATCATTTTCCACTAACTTCTACATCAATGCCCTTCAATCTACTAACTTTTGTTAAAGTGACATTTTAGTCACTAATTCCACACAAAAGTTTGCAAACTTGTACTATTTAATCAATCCAACATTTTTATAATATTTCTCAAATTTTTCCTTTTATTTTAGCTTTTGGCCGAAATGGTCACTAAACCTTCCCAATGTTGTTTTTCATTCAAACAACATTCTAACATGCTCAAAATAATTTTTCGAACATATATTCTTTATTTCCAAGAATTAACACTTAAAACCCCAATTTATTCCTACATGCCAAATTGGGTGTCTAAGCTTTTCAAGAACTTTATTTTGGTCCTAATGTCATAATCAAGCTTGTAATTTCATAATCTATTCAAATCCACCACTAGAATAATTTTCACAATATTTTCCCTGATTTACCAAGCATGCCAAAATAGTCACTTAGGAGACTAGTTGAGGATTTTTCATTCTAACATCAAAATCAAGCTTGTAGAATCATAAATCTTCCATATTCATCCATAATTTCAAAACCCTAAATAAAATCCCAAATTATAGGGTTAGGGTTTATGTCTTCAAACATGAAATTAATCAAAATCTAAGCTTGATTTCAACTCCACAACACTTGATTTACTTAAATCAAGCTTCAATCTCAACATCGAACATGAAATCCTATTTTTTCTCTCATCAATAACATGAACAAATATTCATAACTCCTTGTAAAATTAC
Organism: Hibiscus mutabilis; assembly: GCA_019671005.1. Classification (NCBI taxonomy): domain Eukaryota; kingdom Viridiplantae; phylum Streptophyta; class Magnoliopsida; order Malvales; family Malvaceae; genus Hibiscus; species Hibiscus mutabilis. Next base: position 33,532,340 of record CM033719.1, on the reverse strand, counting down.
TATCAAATGAAACAAAATTAAACATAGATTATTTTTCTATCAAAAACATACATTGGATCTTGTTTGGAAGCCTTCAAAATGCCTAGGAAAATTTTGTGCATTTTCCCTTTCTTCTTCTTGTATTTTTGAAATGGAGGGGTAGAAGATGAACATATTTTGTTCATCTTTTATCTTATTAATGCCAAGTGTGTTTAATTAAATGAATATTAAATTCATTTAATTAATAAAGTCCAAATAACCCTCCAACTAAATTCTATTTTCTAATTTGCCATTACGTAAAACTAGAACTAAATCTAGTTAGAATCCAACTAGAAATATTAAAATATTCATAAAAATAATATTTTATGAATTTTCCATGGCTTTTCTATTCCTTTAACATCATATCACTACTTACGATTAATGTTAAACTTTTAAGTTTAATTTACTTACCATTTTCATGCCTAATAATATAAGTTACCTCACATGTACAAACATATATCAAAGTTTTTCCTTTGTCATGTAGCCTGTAAAAAATCCACATCTCATATGCATATGTTAGGCATGGTAATCCAAATCAATATACTTAATAAATCTCTTATTTTCCATTTGAATCCTATTAAGATTACTTATATCAATCTTTATACCTTTAGCCCAAGAATTTTATATAGAGAGAAACTGAAGTATGCAAGGTCTGTACTCCTTGAGTACTAGTCACCGAAGTGACGATAAACATATAGACACATATAGTGCCGGTAACATATAGACTCATAAGTGTCGACATCATATAGACACATAAGTTCCGGTAAACATATCGATCCGAAGATCGGTGTGTAGCTACACGCAGTCCCAGACTGCTAGACCTCTAATGGCATGCCACTATACTTTAACTCTCTATAATATACTTGGGGAATAATTCAATATCATTACCTTTTCAATATATCATTCTGTATATGGCATATAGCTCATCATCTGTAACTTATCATTAACTTGTAAAATATCATTCTATAAATGATATACATATTATCATCAATATATGATAATAGCATGGAAATATACAAACATAATAGAGCAGTTCATACTCTTCTTTGTACCAATTTCTTTCTTTTGCCTTTTTAAGCTTTTCAAGCTTATTAATCTGAATTAATCAATTCATTTATATTATAGCCCAACTTATAACATAGAGAATTGGCACACATGGCAATGAACATCAAAATATCGAAGTATAAATAAAAGTATCGAAGTACTATTATACTGCCATTTGTACCAAGTCTCTTATTCATATAATTTGGGCATATAATTATAACATCATATACCGTAACATTAATCATATTATCAATGACCACATTAGGGAAATTCATACTTTATTAAGTAAATCCATATTTAAATTGGATTACCTTATAATGATAATATATCATTATTCATATTATAAACATGTAGGCAATCTTACTTTGCTTTTCTTTACCATAAATAGATATAGTATGAAAGCAGAATATGCACTCACTTGGGCCATTTATTAGCTTGCCTTACTAAGCTCTACTCGATCCTTTCCTTCATAATACATGGACTCTTCTTTTGATCCAAATCAAACTTCATTGATCATATAAATACGAATAACATTCGTTAGATTCAAATCTAACAATACTTTAAACATGATATCGAATCTAGTCATTCGAATATACAAAATTTCCAAAAGTTATTCCTTCCTTCCTTATACTGTCCAAAACCCATTTTTTGTCTTTAATGACCATTTAGAACTTCCATTAACCCCTTTCAAGCTTACTAATTAACTTAGATACAAAATGCATCAATTCTCATTTTCTGACAGATTGCACTACTTTTAAAGAAATATTTCTATAAAATAATCTACAACTCGGAATTCAATTCCGTTTGTTCTGAAAGAAACTAGATTCAATAAGCTTTTCATCCATATAAATTAATATCCCAAATTCAACTTGTATGATTTATGGCGAATTTTCAAAGTCAATTACAATGCTGGAATTCGGAACTGACTGGTGCTCTGTTTTCTAACCTTTTGTCACTTAAAAATTCATATCTTTTGACTCAGAACTCGATTCCGTTTGCTGGAGGCGAACTAGGTGAAAAAATATTTACATCGGTATAAAATTCACCTTCTAACAATTTTTGTAGAATTTATGGTTAATTTTCAAACTTACTGCCAAAACCAGTTTTCTACACAGCTTCCATAATTAACTTCAACTTTTATACTAACTTCTCCTTACTTCTCTACTTGTCAATTTAGTCCCATTATTTGCTTTAAACCACCAAATTATCATCTTCTTCATCAATAACTATTAACAAAAGTTTCCTCTAATTTTCCTTCTTTATAGAATGGTCACTATTAATGCAAAGGTAAGGATCCAAATTTAATAACTTTGCAAATTAGTCCTCTATTCAACATTACCACCTTAATTCCATCATTACAACTAAAATTCAGATTTAGTTCTTATCCAAAACCTCATTGCCAAATTGGTCACTTTACTTTGACAAATTGTCAAAATGGTCACTAATTCAATCTAACATCAGTTTAGCATTCTAACATCAATTTCACATCTCCAACATCCTTAATAACATAAATACACACCAAATCCATACAAATTCAGATTTGGTCCTCTAACTTTTAAGATTGCCGAATTGGTCCCTATCAAATTAACTTAGGGTCTTGCTTCCGAATAACAAATCAAGCTTACTAAATCATTAATTCAACATCACAAACCCTAAATTATACTTAAATCCATAAACCTTAATCATCTTCATAATAATCTAAACATGTAGAACTTAAATCCCAACTCAATATCATGATTTTAACATCATACTAACTTGATTTGAACTTGAATTCAATCATGGAATCATAAAATCTCAAAAGCCCCAATTGATCCATAAACCCTAATTTCTTTCTCATGTAAATTCTCATCAATCAAGCATGAATTCCATGAATTATTGACATCAAAAGATAGAGCTTAAAGAGTAGAACAACTTTGTAGTTGAAGAGATTACCTGGAAACCGAGTTTCGGGGCTTGAATCGAGCTTGGAAAAATTTTCTCTTTCTTTCCCTAGCTCTCATGTTTTTGGCTGGATTTTGTTCGTCTTTGCACCATTATTTTACACATATAACTATTAAATGAATATTAAATTCATTTAATAATGAAATTACAAATTTTCCCTTTTTATCCAATGGTGAGATTGACTTTATCATCAATCAAGGGCCAAGATTTAATCTTCCATTTCCTCTTTCCAAAATTGCCCTTATAACTTTTTAAAAAATTCAAAATTGCCATTGGGGCAAAATGACCAATTTGCCCTCAAACTAGTTTTTATTTACTAGTTTGCCATTCTTGTAAAAATTCAACTAAGTCTAGTTGGAATCCAACCAAATATAATAAAATATTCATAAAATAGTATTTTATGACTTTTCCATGGCTTTTGGATCATCCTCTAAAATTCCAGTTCGATCTAATTTCCCGATATTCATAAAATACTTCTACTGCGATTTTACCTTTTTCGAGCTATTGGATTTATTCCAAAAATTCTATATTTCCATATTCGGGAAATAAACTATTATCGCATAAACACTTCCTTTTCCAAGGACTTAGACTGAGTTTTCTTAACTCAGTCTATTTTCCCGATACTTGTCGAAAATTTTCATAGAATAAAATTCCTCTTAGAATTCCTTTATCGATAATCCATACGAATTTTGTCTACTCTTACTGAGTCCAAAATATCGATCAGAAACACTTTTATGGGACCTTCCCGAAGGTCACCCATCCTTGTATTTCTCTGGCCTGAGCACGCTTAACAATTTTATTCAATCCAAATTCAGTACCTTTTACTGCATCTTAATTCTTAAAACCAATATCAAGGTACCTATTTCGATCCGATTCACTCTTATACTGAATAAAATTACTTAATGGGGAAATTTACACTTTAGTCCCCAAACTTTTCCAAAGTTTATACTTTAACCACCAAAACTTTCAAAGTTTACAATTTGGTCACTCTCCAAAAATTGGGATATTACAATTCCTTCCCCCTTAAGCAAATTCATCCTCGAATTTTCAAAACATGCGTGTTTCAAACAATTGAAGATATTACTCCCTCATTTTCTTCTCAAATTCTCAAGTGGCTTCTTCGACCTTGTGATTTCTTCTTAAGGCCTTAACCAATGTAATTTTTCTTTTTCCTTAATTCTTTAACTCCATATACCAGTATTTCTACTAACACCTCTTCATGTATCAAGTCTAATTGTAGTTCTTTTTTTTTCTTTTCTTTCTTTTTCTCAGTAGTGATGACACATGAATAATCAATCAATATCTCCAAAAACATAAATACATACAATATAAAATTTTGCTCACTTCTGAGGATAAGATCCATTAATATGCCCTTGGTACAACTTTTTCACGATTCCTTGGGGTATAATAATTCTGAAACAAAGTTTTTCCCTTTTTGACTTGCACAAATCATCTTCTCTCAAAGTGGTACTTTTTCTCATTTTCTCTTCCTTTAGCTTTTAATTGATAATATCTTGAGTAAAGATCAACCTTTCATTTACATCTTACTTCTATGTTAGTCATAGGTAACCAATTTATCTTAAAATTGGTCTTAAACTCTTAGATCTTCTACATGAGTTAACTTTCATGCTTATTTCACTGTATCATATCCACTATGAGTCCTTTCTTAACCTCCAAGATTCGTAGACTGACGAATTACATCATCGTCTTACTTTCCTTATTCTACTCTCATTTCATATCATACTAATGAGGAGCAACATCAAGTCATACAATCAGCACATCATTAATGTGAAATCCTAGGGGCATGTATTTACTGATAAAAATCATATATAAACTTGGTTTAGCATGTAGAACCGACTAAACTTGTAGCTCTGATACCATTAAATGTAACACCTTAACGTATACTCTTAAATCGAATATACATTAAAGATGTTACGGGGTCGTTTAAAGAAATCTCGATTTATAAATTTATTTTTACAAGTATTTACAAATTTTAGCTTATAAATCTAACCCTTTCTCGGTTTTCTTAAAAACACAACCTATGTGTAGTTAGCTAGTTTCAACCCTGAATTAATTATTTTAAAACATATTTGGCAATTATTAAAAACAACAGTTCAATTCAGGGTGAAAACTAGGTTCGTTATCTATGCCCTTTCTTGACTTTAAAATCATTACGCGATTACTGATTATTCTTAGTAGCAAAGTAATTATCCTTTCTACCTTAGCTTTATTCTGTTACAATGCTAATGCCTTATTTTGCTTTATCCATATATGATTCATCATCAAAACTGATTACTTATCTATCATTTAGTCTAATTTAATGCATCATACTCTACTAGCAGTTAAATAATTACATGCCCACTAGAGATTATCATAAGCTAGAATATCTTACTGATGTTTTGCAGATTGAAGCTTGATTAGAATGCTCAACTCCTCTTCAAGTACTCCACCTTAACCTACGTGTGAATCAAACACACGCTAAGTTTTCACTTAGTGAGGCAATAAACAAAATTAATAATAATTTAAACTTATTAAACTTTATGGCTACATTTATATAGCATGATATATGCCAATGCATTAACTTTTATGTTGCATTAGTGATAACTTACTATATGCTAATATCATAATATTTTCTTGTTTGTTCACTTATCATAATATGTCATTTATACCTCGATCCATGAACATATATATATATCATGTTACAAGCTAATGAATGTGCTTGTTCTATTCCTTTAACATCATATCACTACTTACCATTAATGTTAAACTTTTAAGTTTAACTTACTTACCATTTTCATGCCTAATAACATAAGTTACCTCACATGTACTAACATATATCAAAGTTTTTCCTTTGTCATGTAACCTGTAAAAAATCCACATCTCATATACATATGTTAGGCATGGTAAGACAAATCAATATACTCAATAAATCTCTTATTTTCCATTTGAATCCTATTAAGATTACTTATACCAAATCTTTATACCTTTAGTCCAAGAATTTTATATAGAGAGAAACTGAAGTATGCAAGGTCGGTACTCCTTTAGTACTAGTCACCGAAGTGACGATAAACATATAGACATATAAAGTGTCGGTAACATATAGACACATAAGTGTCGGCATCATATAGACACATAAGTGTCGGTAAACATATAGATCCAAAGATCGGTGTGTAGCTACACGTAGTCCCAGACTGCTAGATCTCTAATGGCATGCCACTATACTGTAACTCTCTATAATATTCTTGGGGAATAATTCAATATCATTACCTTTTCAATATATCATTCTGTATATGGCATATAGGTCATCATCTGTAACTTATCATTAACTTGTAAAATATCATTCTATAAATGATATACATATTATCATCAATATATGATAATAGCTTGTCCATATACAAACATAATAGAGCAGCTCATACTCTTCCATGGCTTTTGGAACAGCCTCTGAAATTCTAGTTCGATCCAATTTCCCGATATTCATAAAATACTTCTACTGCGATTTTACCTTTTCCTAGCTATTGGATTTATTCCGAAAATTCTATATTTCCATATTCGGGAAATAAACTCTATTATCCCATAAAAAAATTCCTTTTCCAAAGACTTAGACTGAATTTTCTTAACTCAATCTATTTTCCCGATACTTATCAAAATTTTTCATAGAATAAAATTCCTCTTAGAATTCCTTTATCGATAATCCATACAAATTTTTCTACTCTTCTTGAGTTCTTGAGTCCAAAATATCGATCGTAAACAATTTTATGGGACCTTCTCGAAGGTCACCCATCCTTGTATTTCTTTGGCCTGAGCACGCTTAACAATTTTATTCAATCCAAATTCAGTACCTTTTACTGCATCTTAATTATTAAAACCGATATCAAGGTACCTATTTCGATCCGATTCACTCTTATACTGAATAAAATTACTTAATGGGGAAATTTACACTTTAGTCCCCAAACTTTTCTAAAGTTTATACTTTAACCACCAAAACTTTCAAAGTTTACAATTTGGTCACTAGCCAAAATTGGGATATTACACTACCAATGGCAGTGCAATAAGTAAGAAAAATAAGGTAAATGCAATAGGTAATATCGGAGCAATGAAAGGTAAATGTTATAGGTAATGTTGGAGCAATGTATTGAAATTAAAATAGAAACAATATAATGATGGTGGTAGTGGGGTTCCCACGGCTATTCATCAACGTAATAACGAATGCTAGAAAGAAACAAAAGAGTAGATCATTCTATAAATGATATACATATTATCATCAATATATGATAATAGCTTGTCCATATACAAACATAATAGAGCAGCTCATACTCTTCCATGGCTTTTGGAACAGCCTCTGAAATTCTAGTTCGATCCAATTTCCCGATATTCATAAAATACTTCTACTGCGATTTTACCTTTTCCTAGCTATTGGATTTATTCCGAAAATTCTATATTTCCATATTCGGGAAATAAACTCTATTATCCCATAAAAAAATTCCTTTTCCAAAGACTTAGACTGAATTTTCTTAACTCAATCTATTTTCCCGATACTTATCAAAATTTTTCATAGAATAAAATTCCTCTTAGAATTCCTTTATCGATAATCCATACAAATTTTCTCTACTCTTACTGAGTTACTGAGTCCAAAATATCGATCGTAAACAATTTTATGGGACCTTCTCGAAGGTCACCCATCCTTGTATTTCTTTGGCCTGAGCACGCTTAACAATTTTATTCAATCCAAATTCAGTACCTTTTACTGCATCTTAATTATTAAAACCGATATCAAGGTACCTATTTCGATCCGATTCACTCTTATACTGAATAAAATTACTTAATGGGGAAATTTACACTTTAGTCCCCAAACTTTTCTAAAGTTTATACTTTAACCACCAAAACTTTCAAAGTTTACAATTTGGTCACTAGCCAAAATTGGGATATTACACTACCAATGGCAGTGCAATAAGTAAGAAAAATAAGGTAAATGCAATAGGTAATATCGGAGCAATGAAAGGTAAATGTTATAGGTAATGTTGGAGCAATGTATTGAAATTAAAATAGAAACAATATAATGATGGTAGTGGGGTTCCCACGGCTATTCATCAACAGAATAACGAATGCTAGAAAGAAACAAAAGAGTAGATGATTGTCAATACAATAAAACACATGAATATCTTACCAACCTCAACTTCTACCCTTAATTAAAGACTTATATGAGACCACTCACCACACCTCTCAGTGATGGCTAAATAAGCAAATACAACTCTCGTTGTATTCTCATCCAACTTTCGTTGTAATGTCTTGTTAATCTGAATTGTTACTGCATATCTCAATGACAGTGACTGCAATAAACACTTTCATGAATAAAAACATTCAAACCCAAAGATCGAAAGATATAAGAAAAGCTTAATAAGATAAACATTCAGTCAACATTCATAAAGTATTTCCATACAAAATAAAATTAAACCATAATCATCGGCGTTTAGACAAAAGAAACATTAAGAACCAAATGGGGAAAGCTATCTTTAGCTAACTCGATTGCTCTTTGATGCTTCCTCTTGCCTCGCATTCGTCGTGGCTACTTAATTCTGCATTGGATTCACCTCGGTTGCCCCATGGAAGCTTTAAGCTTCCATTGTCATCAAGAGAAAGCTCCAAAACCAAGGAAAAAGATGATAAGATATGAGCCTTCACTTTTAGGGTAAAAATATATGTATATATATCCTTATCACTTTCCAATTGGGTGTTTATAGGTATCCTTCATAGATTTTTTGAATAAAATTTTGTATAGGACAGTTGTACAAATGGACAACTCATAATTCTTTGATCTTATCCTAACAGTTGTCATTGCGACGACAATGACTATTTCAGTGCGCCCACATCAAGTCCGAACAAAAGTTGTTATAACTAACTGTCAGCTCATTGTCCTTTGATCTTATCTTCTTGCTGGCATCATTTGATCTTATCTTTTTGACAACTGCCAATGTGACGACATTCCTAGACACAATCTAAACAACACCTATGCAGCGACATCCCAATGTGGCAATAGTCCTAGCTGCAATTCTAGAAGAACTCATACAGCAGAAATAACAGCAAAAATGTGATAAATTCAAGGATAATTCAAGAATTGAGTTAAGAAAATGCAAATACAAAGATAAAAATGCTTAAATGTATGCAAAAGATAACATGATGGGGACAAATTAATCAATAAATAAGGTGAAAATACATGTCTTTTAAAGTACAATTAGATAGGCTAACTCAAACACCTTTGGTAAAACAAAGAACAACTTCCACATTCGAAGCTCATTTCTTACCATTAGTGTAACGCCCCGATTTTGGGCCTAGCGGTTTTGAGGCTTATTAGAACGCTCGGTGGACCGAGTTAGAGATTCGAGTCGAATTAAGGATCGTATATTTTTTGGTAAGATAAAAATATGGAAAATGGTTAAAAGTAATCTTTTAATATATGATTAATATTGGTGAAATTAATTTTGGAAAATGAAATTTGGAAGTGTGACATTTTGGTTAGTGACTAAAATGAAAAGGGTCAAATTCTTAGAATCCTTAAGGAGCTAAATTACCAAGTGTTTGCTGGTGGTTTCTCCCTTCAATTAAATCATTTTAAACAAAATATCTAAGTTAGTTATTTGCTTTCAAAGAAAATTTACGTAACTTTTTCCTAAACCTTTTCTCTCAAATTCTTTGCTGCCAAACACTTAGAATTTCATCAAAATATAGAGGTGAGAGATCCTTTTCACTCAGATTATTGATTCTAACTTGATTCTTTAACTTTGTTTTACAAAATCTCATTGAAATCTTATGTTTTCTTAGCTTTAAACAAGCAAATTGAGGGAGAAATCACATAACATGGGTAAGGTCCGTGATCTCCTCTGTTAAATGGTTCTTTATTTATATTCCCAAGTATTTGATCCTTATTTTATGGTTTATAACCTGATTTTGTATTTTTATATAGATAAAATTGATGAAATGATGAAAGATTCGAATTGAATCTGATTTCCAGTGTTATGGATTTCTTTTGAACATATTTTGGATGTTAAATGATTTTGATAAGTCGATTTTATCAATGGAATCATGAAACTCTTGAATCTCTAATTGTTTAGGTTGTTAGAATGGTATTCTTGTGGTGTTGTGGTGGCTGTGTGTTTGCTGGAGGTGTAAGGTTGCTTTGGTTCTATTTTAGGTGTTAATTGATGATAAATGTGATATTAGATTGATAGGTTGTGACTGGGTTGTGTTTGGAAAGGGTTGGATGATGTTTTCGGTTGCAGTGGTTGGGTAATTGTGAGGTGAATGTAAGAGTCCGTGAGGATCTGTTGTTGCAGTGCTATAAATGGATTGAGATGCATTAATCCTCTGTTGTAATATGGTTAAAACATGGGAGATGGATCCGGAAGAGATTGGTGAAGCTTTGGAGGCTTCAGATGCATGTTTTCGCGTCGACGAATTGAGGTTTCACGTATTGGTGAGTAAGAACGTGGATTCCAGCTTTGGAGTGTTTTAAGGTGGTTTACGGGAGTTTAAACTTAGCTTGATACGCTAGTTTAAACTCGGAAGTAAGTAAAAATGGATATTCTCTCTTGGTCATGCTAGTGTTAAATGGTTTTTATAAAATTGTTTCGATTTACATGTTACCTACTATTTAAGCATGTTTTAAAGTATTTGATATACTGTTTATAAGCATGAAATGCTGAAGGATGCACATGGTAAGTGATCCTTGTAAGTATATGGTTTATACTTGTGTTTTAAAGCATTGTTGTTGCTTTGGAAAAATTGGTTTGGTTAATGCTTGTTGAAAACAATGAGGTAAATGGTAAATGGTTAATTATATTGGCAAGTGATATGGTTTTAAAATTGTTATCGGATATAGTTTGCCGGCCATAGGATTGATAGTGCACTATAATAAGTCACCTTGGATGTCGAGGGGTTTTATACGGTGTACCAAATACTCCATCCAAGTACCCTAACGGTCGAGGGGTTATATGGTACCGTAAACTCTCATTAGTGGGTTATACATCTACCGATGAGTGGTGTTGAGGGGTTTATGTGGTGTATTGAATACTCCACCACGAGAGTCACAACGGTGGAGGGGTTTATGTGTACCGAAAACTCTCGTGTGTCAACTTTGTGTTGTCGGTGAGAATGTATGAAGTGTTGGGTAAACACTTGTTGAATCTGTGTATCCGATGAACTCTTTTGGTAAATGAATTTGGTTAATGATCACTTGTGAGCCAATATAATTTTTGACGTATCATTGGAAAGTTTATGTTATATAATGTGATTTATACATGTTTACTCTTTAAGCTTTGCATATGGTTGTTATGCATGTGAAGGCTTAAATTGAGGTTTAGCAATGGAACTTGATGTTGGTTAATGATACATGTTGTACGTTTACTCTTTAAGCTTTGCATATGTTTGTTATGCATGTGAAGGCTTAAATTGAGGTCTAGCAATGGAATTTGCTGTTGTAAATGATTCATATTGCATATGGTTTAATATGTTGGTTTTTGAAGATGGAAAGTGCATGGTTTTCAGGGCATGATGTTTCAATGGTAATGTTTAAATGATGTTTAAAGAATGATTGAATGAGATTTCAAGGTGTTATTGAGAATTAGTTTTAAATGCATTGATGGTGTTTTGTTTTTGAGCACTCCTCACTAAGCCTAGTATGCTTACGCTTTCTTTGTCCATCAATGCAGAGAACTAAAAGCTTGGAAGGCAGCGGGAAGCAAGGGATAGGTATAAGACTTGGTAACCAAAGTATGCTTGAACTAGACTATAAGTAATAAGGGAAATGGGGGTTTCCGTGGTTGTTTGGGAGATGTTTTGTTGAACTCCCTGTTTGAGCAAGTTTGTTTGGTTGCTCTTGAGTTGTAAATAGCCTTTATGGTTTATTTTTGGTGATAATATGAAGTTGGGTGTTTTGCTTGAATGGTTTCCTAGGAAGCATGCCTATAGTTTTACATACGATGCAAGATGCCATGAATCGATGTTGATTCTGTGATGCTTTGATGTGGTTTGAACCCTGAGTATGCTGGATGTATGTTAGGAGCATGTTAGGTTGTTTTCAAATGGTTTAATATATGATAAAGCAACTAAAAATGACATTACAGGCCCAGACGTACTGATACGCGAGGGACCATATCGGTACGACTTGGCGTATTTGGGCACTGGGGATCGGTACAGGTATGCACGTACCAGTACGGTTGAGCATTTTAATCTTGCCGTATCGGTATGGGATAAGGTGTATCGGTACAGGGACTCGTTACTGGAAAGTTGCTTTTTGAGAAAAACCCGTGTATTGGAACAATGAAGACTTGTACCGGTACGGTATGTAAATTTTGCAAGCTGACGTTGCGTACTGATACGATGCAAAGTGTATCGGTATGGGTGGCTACTCCGTATCGGTACGACTGTGAACGTACCGATACCGGTGTCTGTTATTTTGGTTAATGTCATGGAAGTGAAGTTTTGTGTTCTTACGTTTTGGTCCCTAAATGTTGTGGATGCAATTAGATGAGTTTGGTTGATCGTATTGAGCTGATTTTTGACATGTAAGCATGAAATATATTTAATTAAAAGTTGGTAACTTAAAATTGGGAAAAGTCCCTATTGATTGTCGAAATTGCAACTTAGTCCCTAATTTGCATTGTGTCCAATTAGATATCAATTCGATGCCCGATTGAGATGAGTTCTCACCTGTGAACAATATGTATATGTAGGAAAGTAATGATGCATCTAGACAAGATAAAAGAAAAAAATGGATGTATTTTAGGTTTCATCTTCCCGGTTTACTTTGGTAAACCTAATGTAGCTCGCTCGGTTCAGTTTTGCGACTAGGCCTGGTCGAGGGGGTTACATTTGGTGGTATCAGAGCCAGGTTGTGATAATTGGGAGTTGGTATGATTGATGTGATGTTATTGTGAGTTAAACTTTGTTGTTTGCTATGCACGGTGATTGTAAAATGCACGTTGATTGCTTTATGCCATGTTAGGGGAAAATTTGGGAAACCCATTGCCTTATTATTATAGTCTGAAATGTTATGATTTTGAAATGAAAGTCTTGGATCCTTGCTTGAAGCTGGCCTGATTTAATTTTGTTTTGAAATGATTATCATGCCTTAGAAAATATGTTATGATACGACCGAGAGGAGAAATAGGAATTAGCGTGATGTTGTTGCCTTTGGGTAGTGAGTGAGGAGAGTGTTGTGTCTTCTGGGGGTTTATCACCCCGAAATATGTACCACCTATGCCAGTTGAGCCAGGGTTGGGTGATATGACGCCTTTCTATAGGCGATGTTTTGAGCTTTTAAGCTGTTGTTGCAGGTGGGAAAACGGGGTAGCCGTTGGAATATCTTTATAGTTGGGAGGAGTTGAGTACCGTGGGGTGTCATCTGAGGCATCCGAGTTTGGGATGGCCAATGTTATCCAGGTTTGGACCAAATGGGGTGTGTTGGTACCTATAAGTTGGGATGTGTTGAATCCCTGTTGTATGATGATGTTTTAGTTGGTGGACAACTGTATCTGCGAGCATGGAATCTCATGAGGTGGATCGAGAGTCTTTCCATGTTGTCTCTTGGAATAAGTATCTGGGGGTTTAAATACTTGAATGACAAGGAACAAGAGTTTCTGGCTTGAATTCAGGGTCGTGTGGCAGAGTTTAGGGTACGGTTTGTTCGGTTAAGCCAGTATGCTCCTAAACGGGTCCCGGTAGAGAGGTATTGTTGTGATCGATTCTGTTATGAATTGGTACAGGATGTTAAGGTAATATGTTGGCTTTTGGCTACACCATTTTTGACATGTTGGTACACGGGCAAAGTACATCAAGCAGAACCTGGGTTTACTGGTTCTGTATGGGAGGTTCTGGCTCTGTCAAGGGAAAATGTGGATTTTAGTTCCGGTAATGTTTAGTTTGAAAGGAATGGTGATAAAAGATACTGCTCTAAGTTGAGGCGAGGTGATGACAGTGCTGGGTGAGACCGCAGGGTCAGAGTATCCAGGCTAGAACAGTATTTAATGCATGTTGGGTATGTAGATCATGTGATCTCATGAGGCGGGATTATCCAAATTGGACATGTAGAGTGTAAACCCTTGTGCTTGTTGTTGTTGATGGTTGTGAGAATTATGGTCCAAATGATCGTCTCGTAGGTGTTTGTTGAGTGAATGCAGGGGGCTAGTTCTCTCGGTGAGACAGATGTTGCAGGAAAGATGTTTGAAAATGCCCTTTTGTGGTTTAAATCTTGAGGTTGCGGATGATTTGTTGGAGTTGCTGCTCCACGATTTTTAATATAATTCTAGGTATGGATTAGTGGTTGGAACGCAGAGCTGTAGTTGGTTTTGGATCATAGTGAATTGTATCGAATCTTGCTGATGATTGCGGGGTGGTAATCGTGGGCGAGAATGTTGAATTCTTGTTTAATGTTGTTTAGGCGTTGAAGGCGAGTCGTTTGACGAATTCTTGGTTACAAGGTATCCTAGCCTATGTTAAGAATCTGGGTCAAAGGAAGTACGTGTGCAGGATATGCATATGGTATGAGATAGAGTTTCTGGGTGTTTTCGAGGGAATGGCCGGGTTTACCATTGGGTTGAGAGGTCGAGTTTGACATTGAGTTGTATGAAAGCACAACTCTAGTGTCTATTGCTCCTTATGCATGACTCGAGGGAGTTGCTTAATCAAGGCTTTGTTAGGCTTGGTGTTTTGCTGGGGTTGCGTCGGTGTTGTTGTGGAAAAAGGAGGATGGCACGATGCAGATGTGCGTGGGGCTTTGGTAATTGAAAAAGCTGATGTTCTATTGATCGGTTTGGGGATGCTTCAGTGGTTTGTAAGTTTGGTTGAGGTCTGGGTGGTATCTGTTGAAGGTAAAGGATGTGTTTGTGTTAGATTTGCCCGCTGTTAGGGCTGCGGCAGTATGCATTTTTGGGTTATGCCTTTTGGGGTTGACCGATGCATGGGTTACATTCATAGACATTATGAGTTGAGAAGTTCATGAGATTTTTGGCCAGCTGGTTGTTGTGTTGATTGATGGTCTTTCTGTGTACAGAAACATTGAGAAGGGTTTTGATCGATAAGTATGGTTGGTTTAGTAGTTTTTTTGGGGGGAAAGTGAATATTGTTCCTTGTTTGGGAAGTACAAGTTTTGGGTATGTTCCTAAGAATTCTGGTTCTGAGAAAGTTATCAGTAAGTGGGAACAGATAAACATGCACAGTGCAAAAACACTTATATGTATATGTAAATATGTTAGTACATGTATACATTTGGGAATAACATTAGAGGTTTTGCATACATACACATAGACATCTATGAGGGCATACAAGTAATCATGTATATATATGTTCACACTTACGGATGACTGATCGGAAATCAATAGAGTGATGGTATAGGTAAGGTAGTGTATGAAGGTGGTTTTGGTAATATGGTTCTTGGAATGGCTTGCGCTAGTTTTTGAGTGACCAGAGTTAGAATTGGCAATTTGTGGGTTTGCTAGATCCAATTCTGGGGGTTGTTGAGGTTGTAGTGTTACAAGTGAAATTATGGCTTATGCATCTGGATAGTTAAAGGTGCATGAGCATTTTTGTTCTGCGCATGATGTGAGGCTTGCCGCGATGGTGGTTGTTTAAATATTTTAGAGACACCAATTCTATGGTGAGAAGTGTGTCGTGTGCTCGGATCATGTGTGGTTAGGGAAAAATGAATGATGATTTGAGTTTTTGACAACTTGGATGGTTGGAGTTGTTTAAGAGTTATAGTTTGATGGTTGGGTATCATCCGAGCTAGGGTTATAGTCGATGCTTTGTTTATGAGGTTTACGGTGGAGTTGAGGTTGTTGTTTTCACGGTTGGGTATGATGCGTGATAGAGGTTTGATGCCGAGTTGCAAGTGAAGTTATTCTGGCCGCAGTTGTTTAGAGGAAGGTAAAGACCCTTTTAAAGGAGGCCCTAGAGTTAGAAATAAATCTACCTTTGACCCAAGTGGACTATTCTAGATACAGAACTCATTAAAGATAGCGGGAAAGTAAAGACCCTTTTAAAGGAGGCCACACGCTTTAGGGTTACAAAACCCTAGATTCCCTGCCTATATAAGGAAGACTTGGACAATAATTAAAGAGAGCACGATTACAGAAGATAGTCCTTAGTCTTCAGCTATTAGAGAACCACCGAAGTCAGAGTACTAGAGGAGTCTCCACACGATAGATGCCATCGAGAGAGGTAGAAGGGGTGTGAGACCTACAACAACAATTGGAAAGCATGGAGGAAGATCATCGAGGACGCTTGACCCTTTTCTATCACTTGCTTGATAAACTGCTTAATTTTTTTATTTCTATTATGGATGTTTTAGGCTCAAACATGAGCCACATACTTTAGTTGGGTTTATTGCTTATTAGGATATTATGTTTTGAATACTTTATTTTAATGCTATAGTTCTTTTCCCTTTATCTATTCTTTTTATCGTGCTTCATGTGTAATTATTGTAAGAGCTATCGAGAGAGGCCTTTTAACTATTGATTTATCGCTTAATATCTAGAGAGCTAGGTTAAACAAACGTGAACAGTGTGGCTAAGCTGTTAACTTAGTCTTAATCTGACTTAGACATAAGTTTAGGGTTTCAACGACTAATAAGGAGAACTTGAATAAACAATAGAGTTGTTAGGGTTCACGCAGACATGTATTACCTTAGCTTCAGTGTTATTAACTTCTAGGCATCATTAGAAAATCTTATCGAGAAGATAAAGACCTTAATGGTTTACACAAACATGTATTACCAATCGCGATAGCATTGAAATAAGTAATCAAGCATATATCCTAGGCAATAAACTCAGCTTCCATAATTATATGTTATTTTCCACAATAATTGTTTATCTTAATCATAGATACCATTACTTTATTTGCTTTTAGTTTTGATAAACCGACATCAATCAATACTTGCTCAAACATTCTTAAGTACGATAACTTCGTATTTATTGATCCAATCCTTGTGGGTTGGACACTCTACTCTATCACTTTATTACTTGATCGACGAGTATACTTGCTTTAAAGTGCATCACTATTCGGCAAGCATCAAGTTTTTGGCGCCGTTTCGGGGGATTTGCAATAAATAATTACGTAGTAATTGCGCTTAAGATTTTATTTTATTTTATTTGCATTTTATTTTTGTTTTTGTTTTATTTTTTAGGTGTGGTCTAGTACATGACTAGAAGCACAAAATCGAAACCTATTCTACTATATAATCTAAAGATCGAGAAAACTTTACGAGATATACGTAGAGAACAGGGGATAATGGTGAACGATGATGGAGAGAATGACTTGAATGACCAACGAAATCGTAACAAAGAGGTACCACTAGAAGATGCATGAGGAATTGTTGAAAACGCATCCTAGAATGGAGGACAGGTAAGACAGGAGGCTCCACCATCTGCTAGACCTAGAAGGCCCATTAGAGACAACATGGAGCCTGTAACCAACAACCTTAACCCATCAATCATTATGCTTGATCTAGGGGCAACTCACTTTGAGTTAAAGCTCATTATCTTCAACATGCTTAACTCCATTGGACAATTCAGAGGATCAACAAGAGAATATGCTAGAGAACACATTCAAGCCATCCTGGAAGTTTGTGCTTGTTTTAAACAACTGAGAGTTCTTGATGGTGTGTTGAGACTTAAATTATTCCCTTACTCTTTGCGAGATCGAGCCATAGCATGTTTGAAGACTATAACCTCAGGATCCATTACATCTTGGGATGACTTGTGTAAGAATTTTCTACACAAATATGATCCACCAAACATGCACAATCAGAAGTGAAGCGAGATCATTGTATTCACATAGCGGAACGATGAATTCATGTATGAATGTTGGGACAGTTACAAAGATATGCTACGCAAGTGCTCAATTCTTGGAGTCAATACACTGATAAGGATGATGATTGACTACAAATAATGACATTTTATAATGGCGTCAATGCACTAACAAGGATGATGATTGATTCTTTAGCCAATGAAATTCTGGTTGACAAAGATCTTAAAGAGGCTTTCGAAATACTTGATCAGATAGCCAATAACGACTACCAGTTTCCCAAGGGGAGATTGAAGCCTAGACCTAAATCTTCTAGAACAATCCAGTTGGATGATTCCCAGAGTGTAATGGCTGAACTCTACATATATTACAAATTTGTTCAAGAACATACAACTGATATCCAATACACGGGAGGCTAAGGTAATCTAGTATATGTGTGAGCATTGTGATGGGGAACACCAGTCGAATGAATGCCCCCATCAACAAGAATCTGGTTTCTACGTAGGGAATGCCAACTGCAACAACAATCCTGTTAGGATTTATGTTTTGATATAATAATTGAAAAATAGTTTTGGACTAAACTGAAAAGATTTTTAAAATAGTTTTAAGTCCAAACAACTTGAAAATAAGTTTGAGAAGTTTTTTAAAGGTTTTGGAAATGTTTTAAAGTAGTTAAACTAACGTTTTCAGCACAGGCGTACCGATACGGTATACCCCATATCGATACGGTCCAAGGGTTTCAGCTATAGTAATTTTCCAATAACCAAAAACCGTACCGATATGCCCCTAAGCATACTGATACGATGTGGATCGTTTCGATATGCCTACCCTCGTACTGATCCAGTTTTCAACCTCCCCAACGGCTATTTCCCAACGACTATTTGAATTGTAGGGTGTACTGAAATAGACCAAGGTGTACCGATACGGTTTACCAAACAAACCAAGGCGTATTAATACGGCATACTGATACGGCCCAAGGTGTTTCGATACGGTTAGCAAGACTGAGCATAATGGCTAGTAGCTGTATCGATACGGGTACACGTGTACCGATATGAACAGCACCAGAACTGCATTTATTGCAGGAAATAAAGCCTCCAACGGCTCCAATCCCAACGGTCTCCAACGGCTAGAAACTCAATTGGGAGTATTTAAGGACCCTTCAAGCTTCAGCAACAACCAATGCTTCAATTGTCAACAACATTATGATACCAAAATTGTCTTAGGGCTTTTAATTCATATTCTTTGTATAGACAACACTTGTGAGCCTAAATTGTTATATTTTCTCAAGTGTTTAGGTTTGGGTGAGTGCTTTAAGAGTGTAAACAATTAACTTATAGAGAGGATTCTTTGTTTGCTTTATTTCTTTTATTTGAGAGAATTCCCAAAGCTTGGGTTGTAAGCTTTGGATGCTAGACTTGGTAATAGAGTCTAGGTTGTAAAGGTTGCCTCCTAAGCCATGTTAAAAGCGGGAAAAATCTTAGTGGATTTGGGAAATCCTTAGTGGAAGCTAAGGTAGTGGATGTAGAGCTTTTTAGAAGCTTGAACCACTATAAATCCTTGTGTCTATTGTCCATATTTTTGCTTCCACCTCATACACCCAAAAATTGACTTCTCCACCACTTGGCAAGAATATCGATGGAAAGAATTTGAGCTTAATCCATCCTAGCAATTGGTATCAGAGCGAGGCTCAATCAAGCAGGTTTAACCACCTATTGAGGCGATCTGGCAAGCTCAACCAACAAACAAGTCAACCGACTTCCATGGCGTTATCAATCGACAAATCGCCCTTCTTCAACGGTGACAACTATGCTTCTTGGAAGCATAGAATGATGTTCTTCATGAAGAGCAAAGACTACCATCTTTGGGACATAGTTGAAGATAGACCGTTCGTGCCAAATCGAAGCAAAACGAAATGGAGTGCTGAAGATCGCAAGAAGATGGAGCTCAATTGTAAGGCTTTGCACATTCTATTTTGTGCATTGGGCCCGGATGAGTATGCAAAAGTATCTTCTTATGAGAGTGCCAAGGAGTTGTGGGACAAACTTGAAGAAATCCATGAAGGGACAAATGAGGTGAATGAGACAAAGATTGGTATACTCAACCTCGAATACGAAAACTTCAAGATGAACCCATATGAAGACATAAAGAGCATGTTCAACCGGTTCTCTAAAATCATCAATCAACTCAAAAGTCTTTGAGAGGAGATTCCAAAAGAAAAGCTCATTCGAAAGTTGATTTACTCACTTCCCGAATCATGGGAGAGCAAGAAGATGGCCATCATTGAAACCAAAGACTTAAAGAAGCTCAAGCTTGACGAGCTCGTAGGATCTCTTCTTACCCATGAGATGATGTCCAAACCATTGAGAGAAGACAGGGAGAAGAAAATCAAAGAGCTTGGAATCGAAGATCTCAACATTGTAGCTCTTAAATCTTCCACAAGCCACCAAGAGGAATCAAGTGAGGAGGAAAGTGAAGATGAAGAGATGTCTTATCTCTTCAAGGAATTTACTCCGTTCATGAAGAGCAACAAAGAAGAATCCAAGCATGAATCGAAGAAGGAGAAGATGGTGGATTCCCTCAAGTGCTCCAAGTAAAAGGAAACGAGGCACAACAAATTTGATTGCCCTCGCTTCAACAAAAAAGGATCATCATCAAAGAAATCATATGTGGCTACATGGAGTGATGAAGACTCCACCGATGAAGATGAAATAGCCCAACTATGCTTGATGGCCCTCCAAGAGAGGGAGGTAACTTCTAACTTATCTTGTTCAAATTCAAATTCAAGTTCATATACATTTGATGAGTTACAAGAATCCTATGACAAATTGGTTTTTGAGTTCAAGGCTTCATTTTCAAAAAAAAAAAGACGATTTCAAAATTGAAAATCGAAAATGATTTGCTTTTAAAAACCAATTTGGAATTTGAAGCAAAATTAAAAGATTTTGAACTTAAAGTTTTAAATTTACAAAATTTGCTTCAAAGTTTATAAAAAGATCATCAAAAGGAAGTTGATGATCTTAAGAAAGAAAAAGATTTGATTTCCAAAGAGCTTGAAAAGAAAAACAATTTAGGAAAATCAAATTTTTATCAAAGCCAATCTAGTGCCCCTAGATTTTTGAATGGAAAAGTTTTTAGAAGTATTTGGGTCCCAAAAGGACTAATTACTTCAACTAAAAAGGATGAAATTGAAAAATGGATTCCTAAGGGGACTAAACTAAGTGCTACTAATGCCTATGGATCCAAAGCAATTAGGATACCAAAAATCAAATGATTGTGTTTTGTAGGTGTGATGAAGCTTTGATCAACAAGTGGTAAGATTGAGGGGGAGCTCTATACACACAAAGGATGAACACTTGAAGAAGGAACGCTTCACATCCTCCCTTTGTTTCAAGTGTGGTAAAATTAGTTGAATTTTGTTCTTTTTAATTTGATTTATTTATTTTTAATTCAACTAGTTAATCATACATGTTGGACTAACATTTGAATGATGCTTGAGTAAGGGGGCAATTTTAAAACAAAACTTATTTTTGTCAAATTTTTTTAACTCTCCATTGTTATTCGTCTTTAAAGTTTGAACCATTTTTGATATAACAAAAAGGGGGAGCTTATAAGATTTTCAAAATCTAATCTATTATTCAATTTTTTTTTACTAAGGGGGAGAATCTCAAAAACAATTTTTCAAGTTGGTTTTATTATATCAAAAAGGGGGAGATTGTTAGGATTTATGTTTTGATATAATAATTGAAAAATAGTTTTGGACTAAATTGAAAAGATTTCAAAAATGATTTTAAGTCCAAACAACTACAAAATAAGTTTGAGAAGTTTTTGAGAGGTTTTGGAAATGTTTTAAATGTTCTAAAGTAGCTAAACTAACGTTTTCAACACAGGCGTACCGATACAGTATACCCCGTATCGATACAGTCCAAGGGTTTCAGCTACAGTATTTTTCCAGTAACCAAAAATTGTACCGATATGCCCCTAAGCATACTGATATGGTGTGGATCATTTCGATACGCCCACCCGCGTACCGATCCAGTTTTCAACCTCCCCAACAGCTATTTGAATTACAAGGCGTACGATATGGTTAGCAAGACTGAGCGTAACGGCTAGTAGCATTACCGATAAGGGTACATGCGTATCGATACAGACAACACCAAAAATGCATTTATTGTGGGAAATAAAGCCTCCAACGGCTCCAACCCAATCCCAACGGTCTCCAACGGCTAGAAACTCAATTGGGAGTATTTAAGGACCCTTCAAGCTTTAGCAACAACCAATGCTTCAACTGTCAACAACATTATGATGCCAAAATTGTCTTAGGGCTTTTAATTCATATTCTTCGTATAGACAACACTTGTAAGCCTAAATTGTTATATTTGCTCAAGTGTTTAGGTTTGGGTGAGTGCTTTAAGAGTGCAAACATTTACCTTATAGAAAGGATTCTTTGTTTGTTTATTTCTTTTATTTGAGAGGATTCCCAAAGCTTGGGTTGTAACCTTTGGATGCTAGACTTGGTAATTGAGTCTAGGTTGTAAAGGTTGCCTCTTAAGCCTTGTTAAAAGGGGAAGAAATCTTAGTGGATTTGGGAAATCCTTATTGGGAGCTAAGGTAGTGGATGTAGAGCTTGTTAGAAGCTTGAACCACTATAAATCCTTGTGCCCATTGCCTATTGTTTTGCTTCCACCACATACACCCAAAAATTGACTTCTCCACCACTTGGAAAGAATATTGGTAGAAGGAATTCTAGCTTAATCCATCCCAACAAATCCCTACTCCAACACCTACAATCCAGGGTGAAGGCAACATCTAAATTTTGGTTGAGGAGGTAACACAAGTAATCTAGGAGTACGACAGAATGACACAGCAGAACCTCCCGGATTCCAACAGAAAACTCAGAGGCAAAAACATGGAAATTCTAACTCTATTTGTATTTTTTATTCTACTTATCAAAATTTTATGGAAAATGCTTGAGTTATTATGCATGATCAGTTAGCGCATTAAAAGAATCATAGTGACATGCTCACAACACAAGACACTATGTTGGAAAATCAAAAATCGATCATGCAAAAGAACATCACTTTCTTATGATCCTTAGAAACACAAGTGTGGCAAATTGGCCAAGTTTTGAAGATGCGACCAAAAGGCGATTTACATAGTGATACTAATGTACTAAAACTTTCAGTGCGAAGCAATGCCATCACACTATGTATTAGCACCTAACTGAAGAGAATTGATAAATTTGGGGGAGGTTCCCTTGTTGATTCCACTCCAAACAAGTCATCCACTGATGCTCTTGCACCTAAAGATACAACTCATATGTTTGAGACAGTGAGGAACCTTGCTACTGATGTCAAGGATGACAAGAACAAGGATGCCATTGCATCTAGTAAAACACATAAATAGCTCAGACCACTACCTCTATTTCCATAATGATTGAAGGCTCAAAAACAAGATGTCTAGTTCCAGAAGTTTCTGGATATGCTCAAACAATTTCACATCAGTGTCCATTTCCTGGAGGCTATTGATCAGATTTCGATATATGAAAAGTTTTTGAAGGAGATCGTGACTAAGAAAAGGATGGTGGGTGAAGTTGAAACTGTTACTAGATGGCGGATCTATATAGATTACCAAAAGCTAAACAAAGCCACGAAAAAGGACCTCTTCCCTTTGCCATTCATTGACTAGATGCTTAAAAAGCTTGTAGGAGAACCCAATTATTGCTTCCTGGTTGGTTACTCCGAATACAACCACATCGCTATCACACTGGAGGACCAAGAAAAAAACAATATTTATATGTCTATATGGCATTTATGCCTTTATTAGAATTCTCTTTGGCCTTTGCAATGCCCCAACAATATTCTAGTGTTGTATGATGGTCATCCTTTCAGACATGATGGATGATTTTTTGGAGATCTTCATGGATGACTTTTCTATCTATGGAGACTTATTTTATCAATGCTTAGGCAAACTAACCAAAGTATTGGTACGATGTGAGGAAACTGACTTTCTACTTAACTAGGAAAAGTGCCACTTTATGGTGTCTGAAGCCATTGTCCTAGGTCATCGTATTTCTGATAAAGGTATTGAAGTTGACAAAGCCAAGATCGTATTTATAGAGAAGCTTCCACCACCAGCTAATGTCAAGGCCATTTGAAGCTTCCTTGACCATGCCGGTTTCTACAAAAGATTCATTAAAAACTTCTATAAAATCTCAAAGCCCTTATGCTTGTTCTTGGAGCAGAATAGAGCATTCGAGTTTGATGACCAATGTTGTGCAACATTTGAAACCTTGAGGAAAAAAAACTTATTTTTGCACCAGTTGTAGTGTCCCCTGATTGGTCATAACCATTTGAGCTTATGTGTGATGCTAGTGACTATTCTGTTGGTGTTGTTCTTGGTCATATCTGAAATAAGGTTTTTCATGTTATATATTATACTAGTCAAACACTTACCGAGGCACATGTTAATTACACTACCACTAAAAAAGAACTACTTGATGTAGTTTTTGTATTTGTTGTGCACACTAATCATTCTGCCATTAAATACCTAGTGACTAAAAGGGATGCTAAACCTAGCCTAGGTGGATATTATTACTAAAGGAATTTGATATTGAAGTTGTGGATAGAAAATGTACTGAAAATCAAGTAGTCGTTCATCTTTCGAGGCTTGAGAATGCATGTGATATTGATGTTTCATGTGACATTAAGGAGGAATTCCCTAATGAGAAACTTTTGAAAGCCACAATGTTTCCGTGCTATACTAACATTGTTAACTTTCTTGTTAGTGGTGTCTTTCCTCGTGATCTTAGCAGCCATGGAAAAAAGAAATTCTGACACGATGCATGCTACTATTATTGAGACGAGCCTTACCTTTTCAAGCAATGCACCGACTAGATGATCCGAAGATGTGTACCCAAGGAAGAATAAGAAGACATCCTCTACCATTAACATTCCACTCCGTGTGGAGATCACTTTGGAGGACAAAGGACTACTACAAAGGTCCTACAGTCTGGATTTTATTGGCCAATCTTGTTTCGATATGCCCTTTCATATTACAAGGCATGTGATAGATGTCAAAGAATGGGGAACATCTCTCGACGTAATGAGCTACCAATCAAGTCGTCCTTAAAGTTGAACTCTTTGATTTTGGGGCATTAACTTCATAGGACTATTCTCATCCTCTAAAAGATAATTGTACATCTTACTCATGGTTGATTATGTGCCCAAGTAGGTAGAGGCTATTGCTAGGAACAAGAATGATGCAAATATCGTCATGAGGTTTCTGTATAAGAATATCTTCACTTGGTTTGGGGTACCTCGAGCTATTATTAGTGATAAGGGAAAACACTTCGACAACAAGCTGATTGGCAATGTGTTGTATCGATATGGAGTCTACCATAATATATCCACGTCATATTGTCCAAAAACCAATGGACAAGCTAAATTGTCCAACCGAGAGATAAAGCAGATCCTTGAGAAAGTGGTCAAGCAAAACCACAAAGACTGGTCCTTGAAATTGGATGAAGCTGACGAGTGTGTAAAGAACTTATATTGTACGCCCTTTTTACTTGTTTTTTGTGCTTTTTCAAGCCATTTTATTTGCATTTAGGATAGATTGTATATAGTTTGCTTGTAGTTAGGGATTTACACAACCTGCGCTTAAATGTTATATATATTGGTGCTTTTCATGAAAAAGGTAGTGTTTTGTGGTGCATGCGCAGGAACCATTGGGTGCTGGAGGAATACTAGAGCAGGAGGATGGTAGATTTCACGGCTGGAGCTGACAAGGCAAGAAGAGTTGGAGATGAATCTACTTTGACCCATGTGGACTTTCTCTTACATTCAGAACATTAAAAGATAGTGGGAATCAATGGCCCTCTTTAATGGGGTTGCGCACGTTTTAGGGTTATAAAACCCTAGTTTCATTGCCTATATAAAGGAGACTTGACGAAGATTCAAGGGAGCACAATTTTAGACAACAACCTCAGTCTTTAGCTTTCAGAGAACCACTAGAGTCAAAGTCAGAGAAATGTCCACACGGTCGATGCCATTGAGAGAGGCAGGCGGAGTAGGAGACCTGGAACAACAGTTGGATAGCATAGAGGAAGATCATCGAGGATGCTTGGCCCGTTTTTATTCCTTAGTTTATAAAATTTTCGTACTTTTAATATTTTATTATAGATATTTTAGGCTCAGACATGAGCAAAATACTTTAGTTGGGTTTCTTGCTTCCCATGATTTTATGTTTTTATTTCTTTATTTTAATTCTATAGTTTGTTTCCCTTTATCTATTTTGTTCATCGTTCTTCATGCATAGTTATTGTAAGAGCTATTGAGAGAGGCCTTTTAAATATATATTTGTGGCTTAATATCGAGAGAGTTAGGTTAAACAAATGTGAACATTGGGGCTAAGCTGTCAATTTAGTTTTAATATGGTTTAGACATAAGTTTAGGGTTTTAACGACTAAAAGGGAGTTCTTAAACAAATAATAGAGTTGTTAGGGTTAACACAAACATGTATCGCCTTAGGTTCAATATTATTAGCTTCTTGGCATCAAGAGAGTTAGAAGTTCATTAGAAAGTCTCGTCGAATAGATAAAGATCTTAATGGTTTACGCAGACATGTATTGTCAGACGCTATAGCATTGAAATAAGAGATCAAGTATATACCCTTAGCAATAAACCCAGCTTCCATGAGTATCTATTATTTGTCACAGCAACTGTTTGTCTTAATCAAAGCTACCTTTAATTGTTTTTAGTTTTGATAAATCAACAACCATTACTTTCACAATCATTCTTAAGTTTGATAACTTTGTAGTTATTGATATAATCCTCGTAGGTTCGACACTCTACTCTAGCACTTTATTACTTGATTCGACGAGTATACTTGCTCTAAAGTGTATCACTATTTGAAAAGTATCAAGTTTTTGGCGCCGTTGCTGGGGATCGAACCCGGGTTACCTTCGTGATAGGCAGGAATACTCACCACTATACTACAACGACTAAAAGGGAGTTTTTAAACAAATAATGGAGTTGTTAGGGTTAACACGGACATGTATCGCCTTAGCTTCAATATTATTAGCTTCTAGGCATCAAGAGAGTCAAAAGTTCTTAGAAAATCATGTCAAATAGATATGCATCATAATGGTTTACACAAACAAATATTGCAGTCACTATAGCATTAAATAAGAGGCCAAGCATATATCTTTAGCAATAAGCCCAGCTTCCATAATTATCTGTTATTTGTCACATCATCTATTTGTCTTGATCATAGCTACATTTATTTTAATTATTTTTAGTTTTTATAAATCAACAACAAGCATCACTTGCGCAATCATTCTTAAATTCGATAACTTCGTAGTTATTGATCCAATCCTCGTGGGTTTGACACTCTACTCTATCACTTTATTACTTGATTTGACGAGTATACTTCCTCTAAAGTGCATCACTATTTGACAAGAATTAGAAGCCTTATGGGCTTATAGACTTGTCTATGGCAAAGCATGTTACTTACCGGTCGATCTTGAGCACAAAGCCTTTTGGGCTATTAAAATGATCAACATGGACTGCCAACTAGCTGAAGAGAGAAAATTGCTCGAGTTGAATGAGTTAGATGAGCATCGTTTGGATGCTTATAAGAGTGCCAAAATCTATAAGGAAAAGACTAAAAGATGGCATGATGCTAAATTAAAGCCTCAACATTTTGTTGAAGGCTAAAAAGTTCTACTCTACAACTCTTGCTTGTAGCTTTTCGTCGGAAGTTTGAAGTCTCGTTGGTCCAGCCCAT
The DNA here is from genome assembly GCA_019671005.1 of Hibiscus mutabilis. Classification (NCBI taxonomy): domain Eukaryota; kingdom Viridiplantae; phylum Streptophyta; class Magnoliopsida; order Malvales; family Malvaceae; genus Hibiscus; species Hibiscus mutabilis. The sequence goes on along the minus strand of CM033719.1, from coordinate 33,504,755 downwards.
TCCAAATCATGAACGTGTACCCATATGGTGTTGTGGACATCAAGGATCTCAAAGATGGCCCAATCATCAAAGTCAATAGACAACGTTTGAAGGCCTACAAAGGAGCATCGATTTTTCATGACAAATCCTCGGTCACGTTACTGGATGTCTAGTCATCTAGTCCTATCCTTTTTAATTTTATATATTTTTATTTCCGCATTTTAATTTTCTGTAATTTAATTTCCATAATTTTTATTTGTTTCCTATTAAGATTAGATTTGGTTTAATGTTTTGTTTATTTTTAAACAGATATCAAGCACAGGGCTAGTTGGACAAGCTCTTCACGGATCTAGGAATATGGACACCTCTTAGAGAAGACTAAGTTGATTCAAATGTGGAATCTCTGGTAGCCACACATGATAGGGGAGTGAACATAGGTCCCATTAGAAGATTATTCTCTTCCCTTACTATACAGTACCCTATCTATCACATTGTTTCCCTATTCCTCACGCCACTCATCCCTCCATTTCCCTACCTAGCGAGGTTTCAGCATTAATGGTAGATGTTTCCTTTCATGATTATCTACCACTCCACCTTTCCATCTCCTCATTTCATATTCTCCATAAAGAAAAAAAAAACCTTTTTACCAGACTTCACGCTACCAGATATTTTTGCCTTACAACCCTAAAACCCTAACTTGTTTTCTCTTGCCTCCGCTTGAAACATGGTCAGACAACTCAAGGTAATCCATCACAACCAGCAACCTCCTCGAATGGAGAAAAAACCTATTCGTCCATCGTCTTCCTCTCCTCTATCGTCTTCTAACTCCAATACGATTACCTTCAGCGATATAACTCTCACAGAGCTTGACGATCTTGATTGCTGCTTGTACTCACTGGATAATCCTTTTAAGGAACGTTATAGGCACATGTGCAGATAGGAACTCATCTTGAAAGAGGGTTTAGAGTTCACTCCAAACTACCGCTACAAATTTGAGGCTAACATATACTCGTTCATCGCTATGCAAGGCTGGGAGAATTTTATTCACCAGTCGAGGCAAGTTAACGCTAACAGGGTACATGAGTTTTACACTCATGCTGGGCAGCTTGAAAACGAACGAGTATATGTTCGTAGGAGGAATGTTGATTTTTCAGCCCTGGTGATCGCCTGCCACTACAACTTATTAGTGGTTAGTGGCAACCATAAAGATTTTGTGACAACTGCCACAGTTGAGACATATGCGCAAGTGATGAATGACCTTTACTTTCCCAACACTACATAGGTCCAAGGGGAGTCCGCTGCTAGGCTTGTATGATTGGAGCAGATTAAGCCGGCGTCTAAGTTTTGGATGTATTTTATTAGCAACCGCCTCCTCTCTACAAGGAATTGATCTACCATTTCATGCTGCCAGTTGATGCTCCTCCACTCCATACTCAATAGAAGGAGAGTTTACCCGTTCGACCTTATCTATGAGTCTATTATGGCAAGGACAACCTCAAAATAGAAGAACAAGGACCTACCTTTCCCCAATCTTATCATAGCCCTTTATCAGAGAGTTGGGGTCAATGAATGTGGAGAGGATCAGATTATCAAGTGTTTCACCGGTTGGCTCCCTCTACAGGTTCAGGCTATAAAAGGTTCAAGAATCCTTGATGGACCATCTACTGCTCCTACTCTCGACTTCCACCATGCCATCCGAGAGGTCATCGCTAGCTTTTTATAGCCCTATTTTCACTATGTCCAAACAAGGGATAATGCTCCTGCTACCATTCCTCGTGAACCTACACCTGCACCCCACACACAACGGAGACATTGACCAGATACTGATGTTGGTACTTCTTCCTGCCCTGCCAAGAAACCCAAGCTCTCTCGGGATAAAAGCAAAGGCATTTTCATTCGAGAACCTTCTCCCAAGTAACTCCTTGGGTTAGTTTTTCTTTTATTTTTTATTCTTTCATATTACATTGCATGTTTTCTTTTTATTTGTTTTTCTTGTTTTCATTTTGCATTGGGGACAATGCTCTTCTCAGGTTCGGGGGAGTACTATCCCTTGTATATATTAGGTTAAATTTAGGTAAAAATTAAAAAACATTATGCATATAAATAGCCTAATCTATTTTTTATGGTTCCCTTTGTTATGATTCCACTGATACTGAAATTGTTGTTGCACTGATCATGACTTCCTATGATTAATCTATGCTTAATGTTTTGCAATGTATTTAGAGCTTTCGTATTTTGAACTTAGTATTGAGACTGTTGTATCTTTTACATTACATGTTGCATGCCTTCTAAAAAGCTTGAGAAGCCTTAGGGAAATTTTAGGTCGACTCTCTGATGCCAAAGCATAATAATTGTGAATGAACTAAATGCTCAATGTTGCAATTAAAAGCTTAATTAAACTCCCAAAAAATCAAAAAATAATCAAAAATAATTTAAAACTAGATACCATAGGCAAAATTGTTGAGGGGCAGTATTCTATGCATCTTGCTACCTTAGTGCACTAGGTGAGTTCTGTTTGCTCCATTTAACTTTCCCTGGTAGGAATGGTAGTACTAGCATAAGAGTGAATGAAAGTCTTCACAGGATGACTCTACTCGTAGGGCTCAGGGATGAGCTATTTGCTCCACTCCATCTTCAGGTATGAAGAGTTGTGGTGATAAGCTGAAGCCCCAGTGATACAGTTTTTAAACTTAAAAAGAATGAAAGGAGTACAATATTGTTCTTAAAATAACAATATGTCAAGGCAACAATAGAGAGCAATCCTTAAATTTTGCTAAGGCTGTTAAGTGATGAATGCATATGACACAACACCCACTACACCTATAGTAGAATTGATCCTTGGAACAAAACTGTGAGCTCTGATGCAGTATTTCATTAAAATAGTTGAGGAAAGAATTACTGTTGAGCATGTCTTGGAATCTTTGTAATCATAGCTTAGTTGGAACCTTGGGAACTATGGGTTGTTTAGTGTTTTTTTTTCATGTTTAGATACATTGCTTAAGGACAAGCAACAATTCAAGTTTGGGGGTATTTGATGATTGTGTAGATATCCGATTTTGCATACCCTTTTTACTTGGCTTTTGCTTGTGTTCAAGCTTAATTAGTTGCATTTAGAGTAGTTTGCATATAGTTTGCATGTAGTTAGGGAGTTACACTGCCTGTTCTTAAATGTTATATATTTTGGTGCTTTTAATGGGAAATGTAATATCCCAATTCTTGGCTAGTGACCAAATTGTAAAGTTTGAAAGTTTTGGTGGTTAAAGTATAAACTTTGGAAAAGTTTGGGGACTAAAGTGTAAATTTCCCCAATAAGTAACTTTATTCAGTATAAGAGTGAATGGGATCGAAATAGGTACCTTGATATTAGTTTTAAGAATTAAGATGCAGTAAAAGGTACTGAATTTGGATCGAATAAAATTGTTAAGCGTGCTCAGGCAAGAGAAATACAAGGATGAGTGACCTTCTGGAAGGTCCCATAAAAGTGCTTCTGATCGATATTTTGGACTTAGTAAGAGTAGAGAAAATTCGTATGGATTATCGATAAAGGAATTTTATTCTATGAAGATTTTCGATAAGTATCGGGAAAATAGACTGAGTTAAGAAAATTCAGTCTAACTCCTTAGAAAAGGAATTTTTTATGGGATAATAGAGTTTATTTCCCGAATATGAAAATATGAAATTTTCGGAATAAATACAATAACTCGAAAAAGGTAAAATCACAGTAGAGATATTTTATGAATATCGGGAAATCGGATCGAACTAGAATTTCAGAGGCTGATCCAAAAGCCATAGAAAAGTCATAAAATACTATTTTATTAATATTTTATTATATTGGTTGGATTCCAACTAGACTTAGTTGAATTTTTACAAGAATGGCAACCTAGTAATTACAAACTAGTTGGAGGGCAAATTGGTCATTTGGCCCTAATGGCAATTTTGAAATATTTAAAAAGTTATAAGGGCAATTTTAGAAAGAGGAAATGGAAGATTAAATCTTGGCCCTTGATTGATGATAAAATCAATCTCAACTATTGAATTAAAAGGGCAAAATTGTAATTTCACTATTAAATAAATTTAATATTCATTTAATAGATATATGTGTAAAATAATGGTGAAATGTTCATCTTTTCCAGCCATAAACGTGAGAGATAGGGAAAGAAAGAGAAAAATTTTCCAAGCTCGATTCAAGCCCTAAAACTCGGTTTTCAGGTAATTTCTTCAACTGCAAAGTTGTTCTACTCTTCAAGCTCTATCTTTTGATGTCAATAATTCATGGAATTCATGCTTGATTGATGATAATTTACATGAGAAAGAAATTAGGGTTTATGGATCAAATTGGCGGTTTTGATATTTTATGATTCCTTGATTGAATTCAAGTTGAAATCAAGTTAGTATGATGTTAAAATCATGATATTGAGTTGGGATTTAAGTTCTACATGTTTTGATTATTATGAAGATGATTAGGGTTTATGGATTTAAGTTTAATTTAGGGTTTGTGATGTTGAATTAATGATTTAGTAAGCTTGACCCTAAGTTAATTTGATAGGGACCAATTCAGAAATCTTAAAAGTTAGAGGACCAAATCTGAATTTGTATGGATTTGGTGTGTATTTATGTTATTAAGGATGTTGGAGATGTGAAATTGATGTTAGAATGCTAAACCGATGTTAAATTGAATTAGTGACCATTTTGACAATTTGTCAAAGTTAAGTGACCAATTCGGAAATGAGGTTTTAGATTAGGAGTAAATCTGATTTTAGTTGAAATAACAGAATTCAAGTAGTAATGTTGATTTGAGGGCTAAATTGCAAAGTTAAGAAGCTTGAATCGTTATCTTTGCATTTTTAGTGACTATTTCGGAAAGAATGAAAAATTAGAGGGAATTATTTTTGAATAATTATTTGATGAAGAAAGTGGTACATTAGTGGTTGGAATCAAGTAAGGGGGCCAAATTGAAAAATAGCAAAGTAAGGAGAAATTAGTATAAAGTTTGAAGTTATTTATGGAAGTTGTGTAGGAAAACTGGATTTGGCAGTAAGTTTGAAAATTCACTATAAATTCTACAAAAATGGTTAGAAGGTGAATTTTATACCGATGTAAAGATTTGTTTGTCTAATTTTGATTCCAACAAACGGAAACTTATTTCCAGTTTCGAGTCAAAAGATATGAATTTTTAAGTAACGAAAGGTCAGAAAACGGTATGACAGTCTGTTCCAAAATTAGCACTGGAAATTGACTTTGAAAATTCACCATAAATCATACAAGTTGAATTTGGGATATTAATTTATATGGTTGAAAAGCTTATTGAATCTAGTTTCTTTCAGAATAAACATAATCAAATTCCGAGTTTTAGATCACTTTATAGAAATAAATCTTTGAAGGTAGTGCAAGCTGTCAGAAAATGGAAATTGAGACATTTTGTATCTAATGTTAGTTAGCAAGCTTGGAGGAATTATTTGAAGTTCAAAATGGTCATTAGGGACCAAAAATGAGTTTTGGACAGTATAAGAAAGGGAGGAAATTTGTATATTCGAATGATTAGATTTGATAGCATGTTTGAGGAATTGTTAGATTTGAATCTAACAAATGTTGTTTACATTCATGTGATTAATGAAGTTTGGATCCGAATCAAAAGAAGGTTCGAGGTACTATGAAAGAAAGGATCGAATAGAGCTTAGTGAGGCAAGCTAATAAATGGCCCATGTAAGTGCAATTGCATGCATATCATAATACATTAATATTTATGTCATTGAACATATGATTGATATAATATGAATATGTCAAGTTTTGGGAAATAAAATGCATTGATCATTTGATTATTTATATTGACAAGGTTGATTGCTTATGCATAATATTTCGGGTATGAACTGCCCAAGTTGAACTATGTTGATATATATATTGCCATGGATGAAATGATTATGGAATATTAAATACATGCCCATGTAAGTTATTAAGGGACAGGATATAGTTGGCATGCCATAGAGTCCAGCAGCACGCTGAATATACGATTTAGCACTATAGTGTATATAAAGGACACTTAGTGTGGATGGTTAGCACAACCTTATGTGCAATGGTTGGCACAACCTTATAAATGTGCGGATGGTTAGTCCTTCCTTATAAATGTGCGGATAGTTAGCGCGATCTTACGTGCGGATGGTTAGCACGGTCTTACGTGCGGATGGTGGGCATGACCTTATGTGTCTATATGATGCCCACACTTATGTGTCTATATGTTACCGGCACTTTATGTGTCTATATGTTTATCGTCACTTCGGTGACTAGTACTCTAGGAGTACCGATCTCGCATACTTAAGTTTCTCTCTATATATAAAAGTTAATACATTGGCATATATCATGCTATATAAATGTAGCCATAAAGTTTAATAAGTTTAAATTATTATTAATTTTGTTTATTGCCTCCCTAAGTGAAAACTTAGCGTGTGTTTGATTTATACATAGGTTAAGGTGAAGTACTTGAAGAGGAGTTAAGCATGCTGCTCAAGCTTCAATCTGTAAAACATCAGTAAGATATTCTAGCTTATGATAATCTCTAGTGGGCATGTAATTATTTGATTACTAGTAGAGTATGATGCATGAAATTAAACTAAAAATATAAAGAATTAATCAGTTTGATGATGAAACGTATATGTATAAAACAAGATAAGGCATTAGTAATGTAACATCTCTGACTCGTATTCAGTACGGAAAAAGGGGTGTTATAGGAAAGGTAGTGTTTTGTGGTGCATGCGCTGGATCTTTTGGAGCTGAAGGAATGCTGGAGCAGAAGAGTAGCAGATCTCTTAGTTGGAGCTGATGAGGCAAAAAGAGTTATAGATAAATCTACTTTTGAGCCACCCTAGATACAGAACTCATTAAAGATAACAAGAAAGCAAATACCCTCTTAAAGGAATTCGTACGCTTTAGGGTTATGAAACCTTATCTTCAGCGCCTATATAAGGAAGTCTTGAACAATAATTAAAGAGAGAGTGATTACAGAAGACAGTCCTTAGTCTTCAGCTATCGGAGAACCATCATAGTCGGAGTACTAGAGGAGTCTCTAAACGACAGGCACCATTGAGAGGGGCAGAAAGAGTTTGACACCTGCAGCAACAGTTGGAAAGCATGGAGGAAGATCGTCGAGGAAGCTTGACCCTTTTCTATCCCTTGGTTGATAAATTGTGTAACACCCTTAATGTATACTCGTATACCGAGTATACGTAAAATATGCTACTAAGTTAATAACAAAACTTGACTTAAATTTTTTTATACCAAATTTACCTCGCAATTTAACCCTTTCTCGATTTTGAATTAAAAACTGTGTTAGGCTGTTGTAGCTAGTTTTGACCCTGAATTGTTTTATAAAATTAATAAATGTGTTTTCGAAATAAAAATATTAATCAGTGTGAAAACTAGGTACCCTGCCTAGACCCTTTCTTGATTTTAAATTTATTACGCGATTAGGGTTAAACAATATTTAACTATGTCATAAATCATAACCATTTGTAGAAAACCATTTTCTAAGTCCATACATTCATATTAATATATATATATATATTATAAACTTAAGTTTACCAAAGCAGTTATCCACTTAAAGTTTACAAACCACTTTACTCATTTAAAATACATACTAACATATACTTTAACATTAGTCCATGCCACTTGATATCAACTACTTTAAAGATGTACATAGTGTAATTCTTATTATAACTTGATTTCCAAAAGACAACTCCTCTTCACTAGTCTATCTCGGAGAACCTACGTGTGAAACAACATCACACGCTAAGTACGAACTTAGTGAGGCATATAAAACAGTTTATTAAAAACATGAGTAATACAAATTGATATGTCATGTAATGAGTGTATTACCCATTCTCTATAATTGACAATATGTCATATATTAGTGTATCGTGTATTTTTACTAACATATAAATCATGAATCATCTCTATCAAGTATAACATGAAACATTTCTATCATATATCATGTAACCTTTCTATCATGTATGTCATGTGCTTCTCGGTCATGTAACATGTAACTTCTTATTCATGTATCAAGTAATCATGTAACATTTGTATCATATAACATATGTAGCAAGTAACATGTAACATCTGAATCATGTATCATCTTGTTATTATTATCATCGTGTTTGGCTAGAGGCCCATGGAAACCTCGTAGCCTATCTGCACCGTAGTGCCATGTAGAGTATATACTCGAGAGGACGCTCTTTGCTCCTTATATAAACACCTTGTTAGTGCATTTGCACTATGGGCGTGAATCCCCATGTGTGTCTTGTTTCATTTTAGTCTTATTATTATCCATATTCTATATACAAATATGCATTGCCATTATGCAAGATAAATTCTTACCTCATGTTCTACTGAAGTTTACATTTACTGAAATATGCAACAAGTCAAGTTTCATATAAATAATGCAATGTTATTTTCAATTTAGGGTCGACTTATCTCAAGTCTTCCCTTTTTCATCATTATGCAAGCATATAAAATGCACTCACCTGTTTATGTAGGCTAGCCTCACTTAGCTCTTTTGATAACCTTTCCTTTCTTGCTATTACTCGGTTCTTCTTCAGTCTCTCTTTGAACTGTAGAAGACCAATCGAACACATTCTATTATTATTATTTGTTAGACTTAAGTCTAACATTACTAACTCGATTCAAGACATATTTATTTGAATATAAAATATTTTCTAAAAATTTTCCAAAATTCCATCTAATTGCTGAAAAGGTCCCTAAAATTTTCCTTTCTTGTCATTTTAATCCATTAACTTTCATAACATGCTTGAAACATCAATTCTATCAAATAATTATTAACTCCAAATAAATCCCTTATTTTTTCAAATTACCGAATTGATCCTCCTAATTTCCAAAATTTTCGTTTTGGTCCCTAATCATCAATTCAAGCTAATTTCATCATAATTCAATGATTCCAATCCTAAAATAAAAATTTCAATAATTTTCCCTAACTTTCCATTATTTTGGATTAGTCCCTAAAATTACAAATTGGGGAAATTATTCAATATATCATCAAAATAAGACCCATAACTTCATACTTCATTCAAATCCATCCTTAATTTAGCTTCCTAACCAAAACCCCCAAATTTTAGGTTTAGGGTAGGGCTTATAATCTCAAACATGGAATTTATCCAATTTCAACCTTAATTCCATGTTTAAATCATCGATTTAACTAACTACAAGTCTAATTTCATCATAAGCTTCAATTTCCATAATCAATCTTCATCCGTAAAATGAATCAAACTTGACTTTTATCATGCAAAAATACTATCAAAATGAAGAGAATCAAGTGTAGAACAATTTACCTAAATTAATTTTGCTTGAAACTAGTTTTGAATCTCCAAATTTGAACTTGAAAGTTTGAAAATTTTCTTTTCCCTTTCTTCTCTAATGTTTCGAGCAGCCATTAGATGATGAAGATGATTTTTTGTTCATCTTTTATTTATTTAATCCACATGTGTAAAGTTAAATGAATTTTAAATTCATTTAACTAGTGAAATTACTAACTTGCCCTTTTAATCCAATGGCCAAGATTCAATCTCATCAAAAATCAATGGCCATGATCTATTCCAAGTGTTATTCACCTTTCAAAATTACCTTCAAAGTTTCAAAATATTTTAAAAATGCCATCCATGGAAAATATCCAATTTGCCCTCCAAGTAGTCTTTATTTACAACAAGTCTTAAAAATTGCCATTCCATCAAAATTGAACCAAATTGGTTCCAATCCAACCGGCCATATCCCAAAATATCTTAGATTTTTATTATGGCATTTATTCAATCCAAAAATTCGAATTTCACTCAGTACGATTTTCAAATTTTCTTCTTTTGAATTTTTAAAGCTTTATAGCCACTAATATAAGCCTCGTACGAAAAATCCGAGTAACACGAAAGTTTCACTCTTGGGGGTGAACTATTCATTTACGGGGTTAGATTACATAACTTTTGGAAATTACAGGTCCCTAAACTTTTCCAAAGTTCACACATTAACCCCCTAAACTTTCAAAAATTACAATTTGCTCACTAGTCCAAAAATTGGGATATTACATATTGGTTCAGACATGATCTAAATACTTTAGTTTGGTTTATTGCTTGTTAGGATTTAATGTGTTGAATACTTTATTTTATTGTTATAGTTCTTTTCCCTTTATCTACTCTGTTCATCATCCTTCATGCGTAGTTATTATAAGAGCCATCGAGAGAGGCATTTTAACTATTGATTTGTGGCTTAATATCGAGAGAGTTAGGTTAAACAAATGTGAACAATAGGGCTAAGCTATTAACTTAGTCTTAATCTGGCTTAAACATAAGTTTAGGGTTTAAAAATACTAATAAGGAGAACTTAAATAAATAATATAGTTGTTAGGGGTTTATGCAGACATGTATTACCTTAGCTTCAATGTTATTAACTTTTAGGCATCAAGAGAGTCAAAAGTTCATTAGAAAATCATGTCGAGTAGATAAAGATCTTAATGGTTTATGCAGACATGTATTGCTAGTCGTTATGCATTGAAATATTTAATTAAGCATATATCCTAGGCAATAAACCCAGCTTCTATAATTATATGTTATTTTCTACAGCATCTATTTGTATTGATCATAGATACCTTTACTTTATTTACTTTTAGTTTTGATAAACCGGCATCAATCAATGCATGCTCAAACATTCTTAAGTATAATAATCTCATATTTATTGATCCAATCCTCATGGGTTTGACACTCTACTCTATCACTTTATTACTTGATCGACGAGTATACTTACTCTAAAGTGCATCACTATTCAACAAGCATCAAGCAATAAAAGCCGAATCAAGCCAAATCAATAGGAAATTAGGATTTTTTTATTCTCTGTAATTTTGCTATGTAAATGGGTATATAAGCTGGAATCCATTCATTGTAAACAATTATTCAACCAATAACGAACAGAAAAAGCACAAGTTCTAGGTATTTCTTTTTTGTAATCTTTATTTTCATTTCGAATTGAAAAAAAGAGAAAAGGAATTTTTTACCCATGTGTTTGTGTTCCGCGTCGCTGCTGTGGATGGCGTTTTGAGGCCACATCCCTGATGATGGATGTTCTCCATTGTTGTCATGTTTAAACTCCCGCTGCTAAGGTTCAAACAAAAGTCACCGAAATTCTAGAATTTTTTTTAAAAAAAGGGGTTCGAAAGGTTTTCTATGATTTGGATATATTTTTTAAACGTTTTAGGTGATTTGAAGGAAGAATTTGAGTCGAGGATTTAAAAAAGAATTGTGAAAGAAGTTTTTTCAAAAACTTCGCCACCGAAAAATGACGGCCGACGCCGATCAATAGCGGTCGACATGGCAGACGTTCATCGTGTTCTTCATTTTCATGAAGAACACGAAGAACACTTCAAAGGAAATGGAAAAGAGGGAGTTTGATTCGTTTTCGGGTGAAAATTCTAAAACGAATGTTTTTTTATTTTTTTCTCACTATAGTTAGTGCCCTAGAATTGACCCGGATCCAACTTGCATCTAGCGCCCTTCTTTTAGATTAGGTTTTTAGTGTAGCTTAATTCTCTTTTGACCTAGGTTTAGTTTCCTCTAATAAATTGACACTTAAAAATTTTAAACCCACTAAGTAAAATTTATTTTAGGCTTAATTTCTAAAATAGGTTAACAATAATTAGCTTAGAATGTTTAGGGAAAACATTAATCTCTAAATTAAATAAATATGTTCTTCAATGTCTTTTATGCATGTTTGATTTATATTCTCAGGATATATAAATTGTTAATGTTGTGCTCCACCAAAAGGGGGTAAATTGGGTTAGCGCCTGAAGTGTTGGCTGTGATTATTGTTTATTCTTCGGATGGTGGGCCGTTAAAATGAATTCTCATTCACAAATGGATAATAATTTAAATCATACATGAACTTGCAAATTTCAACATTAAGACAACTTGTAATCGGCTAGATACCATTTTTTGGGCGCTGTGGGGTGCTCATATTTCCTCATGCATAACCGACTCCTGAACCCGTTTTCTTGTTTTCGCATACCAAATTTGTTGTTTTAATAAAAATAAAATGTTTTTATTAAAATAACCCATGTAACAACGGTCCCGCTTGCTGTGGTGCTTTACGCGTTTTTACGAAAATATTTGGGATAGAGTCACCACCAATCTTTTTTGATTTAGGTGAGATTGGATCACCTGAAAACCCGACTATTTTAATAAAAACTTTTTTGTGTTATTTTATTAAAACAACGAGTTTTAGTCTGCAGAACCAGAAAAACAGGTTCGGGAGTCAGTTACGTGTGGGGAAGGATGAGCACCCCCACAACGCCCAAAATTGGTACCTGGCCGATTCTTTAGTGTCTTAATGATGGAAACTAAGAATTCAAATTTAATTTAAAATTTGTGATCCCTTTATCATATTTAAAAGAATGTTTGTGTGTATGAAAGGAATTTACACCCCTACACCCGGGCATAATTTCCGTTAGATTCCGAATGAAGGAAACATGTTTTGAAAATTATAATTTAGAATTTAAAATGGTATTTTGCGATAGAGATTAACGGAAAGCGACACCCTATACGTTTGGGGTACGTTTTTCACGAGAATCCCAAATAAAAGGGTTTAATTTAAAATTTGATTAAAACATATAAGAGATGTATACGGATATATATATATTAGATTATAAATATTAAATAAGTAATAACAATAGTAATAATAAAAATAATAGTATAAAATATGTATATATGTATAGCAAAATGAAAATAGTAGTAGTAATAATATCTAACATATAATTATAATAATAATAATTTAATATAATAATGATAGTAATAATAATAAAAAACATTATATTAGATAATAATAGCAAAAAAGGGCAATTAAATAAAAATGACCTAATTGAAAAAAACGGAAAACTTAAAAACCAAAAAAAGGGGACGAAATTGAAAGGAAACAAAATTAAAGGGCATAAACATGAGGGATACTAAGGCGGAATGGCCGAAAGCGCAATTTCCCCATCTATTCAAAAATGTGCGGATCCTCTATCCAGGTCAGGTCGCGTGTTGGGTACAAGAGCAAAAACGATATCATTTTGGGTTTGAACAGGGATGCCCCAAAACGACGTCGTTTTGGAGCCATATAAATAGCCTATTTGAGCAAAAAAATCATTCTTCCCCTTTGATTACAAAAAAAACTCCAAAACTCTCCCAATTTTCTCTCAACTTCCCCTCTGAGTTCTGCCCGAGCCCAAATACCGATCGCCAGCCCTGCCTTGCGCTGCCATTCGCCAGCGATGGTGACCACCTTTCGTGGTGGCTGGAGTGCATGCAAGAACACCAAAAGACTCGGATTTTGGTACTGAACAAGGATATAAGGTTCGGTTTTCCTAAATCCCTTCTTATTTTCTTAGATCTAAATAAAACCGAAAGGTTTTTGGTTATTTCACCTTTTCTATTTTTTTCACTTGGATTTTGCTTCGGTCTTTTTAGTTCGAAATCCTTATTTTTCTATTTCTTTCTTATTTTTCTATTTCTTTCATTTTTCCCGTTTCTGATCGCTTTCTTCTTTTTGATTTAACCCTTTATATAGGGTTCTTGAATTTGGGTGATCTGGAAAGTGTTGCATAGGTGGAAGACGATGGGTAATTGTTTGGGTGGTGATAGCAGAAGGGATGAAGATGAAAGGTTAAAAAAAGGATAAGGGCGGTGGTGGCAGAGGGGTAATTATTCAGGCTAATTTTTTTTTTTAAGGATTTGGTTGTGGTGTCGGCAGTGGCTTGGGTGGCGGCAGCTTCGGGCTGGCAGCAGTGGCGGTTTGAAGAAGGGTTGTAGCTAGAGTTTCTAATTAGGTTTAGGTTAGGGTTTTTTAGGGTAATGGGTCGGATATGGGCCTGGGTTATGGAAAATGGGTCTGATATGTAATGTTGAATGAAATGGGTTACTATAGCTGCCCCTCTTTGCTCATTGTTATATAATGAAAATGAAGCAAAGACAAAAAGGAACCCATTTTGTCGAGTCTGGTTTGGCTATACTCCGTGCGACGTCTTCTGTCTTTGATCTTCTTTTCTGCTCTTGAAAAGGTAAACCAGGTGATCCGTTTCATTGTAGTTTCAAGGAGACATGATCTATTGTTGTGTTCATTCCACTATAATTTTTAGGGAGAAAAACTTTCTAGTGTATTCATTCCACTGCATCCTCAGGGAGATGAAATTGTTGTTATACTCATTCCACTGCAATTTTAGGGAGATGAGTCTATCAAGGCTTTGTCCGTTCCACTGCAAATTTAGGGAGACGACTCAGGGTGTCCATTCTGCTGCATCCTTAGAGAGATGAACTTACTGGTGTATTAATTCCAATGCATCCTCAGGGAGATGAATTTGGAACGATGCTCATTCTTCTTCATTTTCAAGGAGATGAGGTTGTCGTGGCTTTATCTGTTCCATTGCAAATTTAGGGAGACAGATTTTTCGTCGTGTTTATTCCACTGCAATTTTGGGGAATGGATCATGTCATCTATTCCACTGCAATTTCAGAGAGATAAGGTAGTTATGGCGAGATTTGTCCCACTGCAACTTCAGGGAGACAAACTTGTTTTTTACTATTCCACTAGCTATCAGAGAGACGGGATATATAAAACTTGTTTTGTAGGCACGTTCAGGATGCTATGATTCGTATGAATCAAATGATCATATCTTAAACATGTCTAATGAATGCACGAATGATTCTAGTATGGATGCAAAATGCCATTCGGAAATGTTTGGACATTGGAGTCGGATTGGCATTATCTATATCTGCCCTGAAACTGACATTATTGGCTATCCGAACTCTGTCTAATTTGAGTCATTAGGCCCTTTTTTCTTTAGATCTGATCGGGTCGCCAGATAATTCTTTTCCCCACATTTCCTAGTTATCTCATTGGTGTATGACTAAAGGCGATATCTCTCTCTTTTTTCTTAAGCCTTTTTACCCATGGAAATGTCATTTTCAGTCAGGATTGCCTTAGGTCCTTGTACTTTTAGGAATCTTTTAGAAGTAATGTAAAGAGATCTTTTCATATTTATGAAATTGTTAGCTCACCGATCGTTATGTTAATGTATAATACTAGTGTAAACAAATGCATAATATGGAGCGAAGAATTTATTGAGAGTCAAGTTCATATTTTAGATGCAAACATCGAAAGAGAATAAAGCAAAAAACAAAGATAGGTGCCCAAGATATCAAACGAGCGAGCCACACTGGATCAACTTGACTAGAATCTTTTTGTGACTGATATGTGTTTGGGAGACCTCAAGGGCTTTGCCGATATCCCAAGATGCAAAATTCCCCCTTGCAGCCAAATGTTTGAGGGAATGGGTCGTCGGATGCCTTAGCCCTTTCTGATCAAAATTTGAGCTACCCTTTTTAGGTTTTTAATTCAAAAACTCCTTTGGTCTCAAGACGCCCTTTGCGGGTTTTCATCTTGAACCCTCCTTTTTTTCTTTTCTTCTCTTTTTCTTTCAAAGCGCCCTTTCAGGTTTTCATTTTGTTGCTTTTTTCTTTTCTTTTTTTTGTTTTTTTTTGTTTTTTTTTTACTCAAGTAAAATACTTCTTGACTGAATCAGAATTTATAGGGCTTAGGATCTTCACCATCCATTTTAGCCAAGATCAAAGCTCCTCCGAAAAAGGCCCTTTTCACTACGTAAGGTCCTTCCCAATTTGGCATCCATTTCCCTCGAGAATCTCTCTGGGTTGGTAGGATCTTTTTCAGCATTAGATCCCCTTCCTGGAATTCTCTTGGGCGAACTTTCTTGTTATAAGCTCGCATCATTATCTTTTGGTACATTTGACCATGTTGGAAGGCTTTCAATCTTTTTTCCTCAATCAAAGTCAGTTGGTCATATCTGGCTTGGATCCATTCTGCTTCATCTAATTTTAATTCTGAAAAAATTCGAAGAGAATGAATCTCGACCTTGATGGGTAGTACCGCTTCCATCCCGTAATCTAATGAAAAAGGTGTTACCCTGGTAGAGGTTCTGACTAATGTATGATAAGCATATAGAGAAAATGGTAGCTTCTCATGCCAGTCTCTATAAGTTTGTCATCTTTCCAACAATCTTTTTAATGTTCTTGTTGGCCGCTTCTATGCTCCGTTCATTTGAGGTCGGTATGGTGACGAATTGTGATGTCGTATCTTAAACTGTTTACACACTTCGTCTATGGTCTTATTGTTCAGGTTCAATGCATTGTCAGATATGATACTCTCTAGCATCCCATACCGACATATGATCTCTTTCTCCAGGAATCGGCTAACTACAGATTTGGTGACATTAGTATAAATGGCTGCTTCTACCCATTTGGTGAAGTAGTCAATAACCACAAAGATAAAACAATGTCTATTGGAAGCCTTCGATGATATAAGCCCGATAACATCCATGCCCCATGCAGAAAATGGCCATGGGGAATTCATGACATGTAACGGGGACACAGAAACATGAATCTTATCTGCGTAAATCTGACACTTGTGGCATCTCTTGGCATAACTGATACAGTCTTTTTCCATTGTGGCCCAGTAGTAGCTGAATCTCATAATTTGTCTCCCCATAGTAAAACCATTGGTGTATGTTCCGCATACACCCTCATGGACTTCTTCAAGTATATTTTTGGCTTCGACAGGATCCACACATCGCAATAGAACTTGATATTTTCTTCTTTTGTACAAAATCTCTCCATCTAGGACATACTCGCTCGTTAGCCTTCGTAGTGTCCTCTTTTCATTTTTAGTGGCCTGCTCTGGGTATTCACGACTTTTTATGTACTGTAGGATATCGTGATACCAAGGGTGTTCGTCTTTCTCACCTTCTTCAATGTTATAGCAATAGGCTGGAGACTTGTATATACTCATTTGTATGGGCCTCATATCAGACTGCTTGTTGACTTTAATCAATGAAGACAGAGTAGCCAAGGCGTGTGCCATTTGGTTGTCTTCTCGTGGGAGACAGTGGAAGGTTATCTCATAGAACTCCTTAATCAAGTCTAGGACGAGATTTCGATAATCCATCAACTTGGAATCTCTAGTCTCCTATTCTCCTCAGAGTTGATAAATCACGAGCATGGAGTCCCCATATACTTTTAGCAATTTAATCCTGCGATCAATGGCAGCTCGAATGCCCATGATGCATGCTTCATATTCTGCTATGTTGTTTGTGCAATCAAAATCAAGCTTACTAGAAAAAGGGTATTGATCGCCCTCTAGAGAGACCATTACTGCCCCAATTTCTTTGCCTACGGCATTGGAGGCGCTATCAAAGTTCAATCTCCAATACCTATTTTCTGAGGTAGCTTCCTCAACAAACATCAGATCTTTATTCGGGAAGTCAAAGCTCAGAGGTTTATAGTCCTCTTGGGCTCGGTTGGCTAGAAAGTCTGCTATTACGCTCCCTTTCATAGCTTTTTGGCTCAGATAAACCAAGTCGAATTCGAACAACAGAATCTGCCATCTGGCCATTCTTCCTATCAGTGTAGTCGACTCCATCAAGTATTTAAGAGGATCCAACCTTGAGATTAACCAGGTCGTGTGGTACAACATGTACTGCCTTAATCTTATAGTGGTCCAGATCAAGGCACAACACAATTTTTCATTTGGCGAATATATCGCTTCATATTCTATAAACTTCTTGTTGAGATAATAAATCGCCCTCTCTTTATTTCCCGAGTCGTCGTGTTGACCTAGTACACATCCCATAGAATTCTTGGAAACAGTTAAGTATAGTATTAATGGCTTATTCAGGATAGGCGACATTAAAACTGGGGCATTTATCAGGTAATGCTTGATTTTGTCAAAAGCTTCATGGCATTCATCATTCCACTCCCCTGGGTTGTACTTTTTGAGAAGTCAAAAGATAGGATCACATTTTTTGGTCAATTGTGAGATGAACCGAGCAATGCAATTTAATCTTCCCAAGAAGCCTCTTACTTCCTTCTGAGTGCGCAGGGGCGGTAAGTCTTGAATGGCTTTGACCTTGTCTAGATCAACTTCAATGCCCTTTTCGCTAACTATGAAACCCAATAGCTTTCCAGATACAACCCTGAAAGTATATTTAGCGGGATTTAGCTTCAACTGGTATTTCCTTAATCTCAAGAATAATTTTCTCAAGACCTCGACATGCTCTTCTTCAATTTGAGACTTAGCAATCATGTCATCGACATACACTCAATTTCTTTGTTCATCATATCATGGAACAAGGCAACCATGGCCCGTTGATATGTTGCCCTTGCATTTTTAAGTCTAAAGGGCATCACCTTGTAACAAAACGTTCCCCATTGCATTACGAATGTTGTTTTTCCCATGTCATCAGGGTACATCCTTATATGGTTGTAGCCTGAAAAACCATCTATGAAGAAGAACAAAGGATGTTTTGTTATATTATCAACTGAGGTGTCGATGTGAGGCAACAGAAAATTATCCTTCAGGCTGGCCTTATTCAAATCTCGATAATCAACACACATTCAGACTTTGCTGTCTTTCTTCGGAACGGGGACTACATTGGCCGCCCATTCTAAATATTTGACCTCTTGAAGAAACCTAGCATTATACTATTTCTTTACCTCTTCTTTTATCTTCAGCAGTACATCAGGTCTCATTCTTCGCAGCTTCTGTTGGACTGGCTTGCAGCCCCTTTTTATGGGGAGTTTGTGTACCACCACATCTGTACTCAGCCCAGGCATGTCTTGATAGGACCATGCAAAGACATCTTTGAACTTTAAGAGTAGCTTAATCAAGTCACGTCTTGTTTTTGCGGTGATGCATGTCCCAATCTTTACCTCATTCTTTTCATTTTCATCTCTCAGGCTCACAGTTTCCACTAACTCTTGGTGAGGTGAGATTTGCTTTTTATCTTGCTATACCATTCTCAACAGATCGGAAGACAGATCACAATCTTGATCTTCTTCAAAGTCCTAAGGTTCATCTAGACACATATCTTGCTCAAAAATAGGTTTTGGATCAGTCTCAGTGTCGCTCGATACGTTGATATCATGGGACATGACATGAATAATTATGCTCATGAAATAAATGAATTTTAGGAATGGGCAATTTATGGTATAAGTGTATATAAGGAACAATAAATAATAAGAGAAAAAAATGTTTTCTAGATAGGACACAAAAAGTATTATTTCATTGACATAAAGACAATAAGCATATGCCCTTTACAAAAAGACCATTGTTGCTCTCTGGCAAGAGTAACAAAAGTGTTCTAAACATTACTCTAAAACATTCCTAAACATTGTAGGGAGTTCTTCAATAGTCCAGTTGTTTAGAACAGTTCTAGGGGTATAAAGACAAATTCCCCTTAGATATATTCCTTCGCTTTCTTCAGTAGTCACAACATTGATGTCCAACTCTCCCAACATCCTTCTCAGCATACTTTCTTTATCTTTCTTAAGATGTTTAGGATGAATAAACCCTCCTGATACAAAAGTTTTAGAAAGGCATGGAAAACCAGAGGTTCCCAGTTGACCTCTTCTCGCTTCAAACGGGCCTTCCTCCTCTCTTGCTTCTTCGCAATCTCGCTCCTTCTTTGTTAAGCATTTGGCTTGTATCCTAGGCAAAAGTGGTCTTGTTTATTAATCAGGAATGGAGCGCTGACCCTGCCTTGTAGGTACTTTCTTAATCCTCTACCGAATCGGGCTCCTCTCCCCACCGTCAGTTTGATTCCCATTCTTGTTGCTTTAGACAACTTTGGGGTGGGAATCCGACTCCCTTCGGCAATGAAGGTTGCATTGAAAAATTCAAATGATCAAAATGAACACTCCATGGCCTTCTCATCAGTTTCTATATAAGGGGCATCACTAGTGATGAAAGCTATGATATCTTCTTCGGCATCCACAGTGACAAGCCGCCCATCAAAGACAAACTTTAACTTCTAGTGTAGTGATGATGGCATTGCCTTGGCTGAATGGATCCAGGGTCTTCCCAACATAAATTTATATGTGGGTTTGATATCCATTACTAGAAAATCAACATCATAGGTGTTCAGGCCCACTAGTAGCGGCACTTCAATTCTTTCCATCACTTTCCTCTTAGTACCGTCAAAGGCTCGAACTATAGTATTGCAAGCCTTCATATGAGAACTGTCTACTGGGAGTCTGTTCAGAGTGGCCAATGGCAGCATATTCAGAGCGGATCCATTGTTAATTAGGACCCCCAACAACGTATAGCTTTTGCATCGAGTAGTTATGTGCAAGGCCTTAGTAGACCCCATACTACTTGGGGGTATCTTTTTATCATTAAAATGGATAAAATTATCAGTATTTGGATTATTTGCCAACCTGTCCAACTTGTTCACCGAAATGTCATTCGGAACGAAAGTCTCGTTCAACACTTTTAGAAGTACATTTCGGTGTGATTCTGAACTTAACAATAAAGATAATATCGATATACGAGCCGGTAGTTTGCGGAGGTGTTCGACAAGACTATATTCATTGTGCTTCAAGAACTTCAAGAATCCTCTCACCTCCTCTTCTTTAACCGGCTCATTAATTGGTGATTCTGGTTCGGCATCCTTATTTTTCTCGGGCTCAATTATCAAAGCTTTTCATTTAGGATCTTCTGCTTCCTTAGGGACACATCTTCTTTCGCTCCTGGTCAAGAAGCCAATGTTATTCACTTCTTTTGAAGTAGTCTCTGAAGCATCATTTCCTTGAATTGTTATTTCGCAATCGTACTTCTACAGGACTTTCTTGTTATCCTTGTAGGGAAAAGGACCTAGTTTCTGAATTGTGATCTTCGGTCCTGTAACACCGACTCCTTTGAATTTCCTCAGTCTTGAGATGATCACAACCGGGAAATTACCCCTATAGTTATTTTTAGGGGATTCTTCTTCTGTAGCACAAATGTTTGCTTCTTCGAACTTTGCTTCTTCGAAAAACTCTAATTCTTTGTTATCAATCAAGTTTTGGACGAGAGCTTTAAACTTCATACAATTCTGGATGTCATGATCTCCTTTGCCATGGTATGGACAGTGGTCTTCGGAAGTTTCATACTTGTCTCTTGAGCCTTGCTGCAGCAAGCCCATTTCGGCCATCTTCTGCCATACCCA
The DNA here is from genome assembly GCA_019671005.1 of Hibiscus mutabilis. Lineage (NCBI taxonomy): Eukaryota > Viridiplantae > Streptophyta > Magnoliopsida > Malvales > Malvaceae > Hibiscus > Hibiscus mutabilis. The sequence continues at coordinate 33,483,709 of CM033719.1, read as the reverse complement.
CTTCAATGGAGACTTCACCTCTTCAATACTGGTTTTGATTCTTCTATTTCCATCATCGACGATTGCATTTACTCCTGGCTCGGCATGATTGGGCGATGGGTTTCCAGCTGTACCCTGCCCCGCAAAGTCATCAAATCTTACAACCTTTATTTTTATAAATTTTTCAACAAGCTTCCTGAAAGCGATACAGTTCTTAATAGAGTGACCCACAATCCCTGCGTGATAATCGCACTGAGTGTTGGGGTCGTACCATTTTGGGTAAGGGGGTTGTATTGGTTTTGTATAAAATGGAAACACCACATGTGCATTGTACAAATTCTTGTATAACTCCCCGTACGTTACTGGGATAGGAGTAAATTCCATATCTTCCACCTTTGCTCTCTGATTGGATCCTTGCTTCGAGGAAGTTTGGGTATTTGAGGTCACAGCTTTGGGTTGTTCGACTGTCAGCGGTTTTGAATAGACGACATTATAGACACTTGTATTACTGCCTCACCCTCCTTCCTTTTATAGTTTGGTTTCTTCAAGTTTTCCTTGTCTTCAATCTCTCCACTTCGGATTGCATTTTCGATCATTTCTTTATTCATTATTATGTCAGGGAAGTCTTTTATTGCACCTCCTATCATACGGCCGAGGAATGGTTTTTTTAGTGTACAGACAAAAAGCATCACTGTCTCTTTTTCTAATAGCGGTGGCTACACTTGGGCTGTTACATCTCTCCATTGTTGTGCATATTACCTGAAACTCTCGTTAGATTGCTTTTCCATGTGTTGCAATGTAACCTAATCAGGAGTTATATCGATAACATGGTTGTACTGTTTAATGAATGCATGTGCTAGATCTTTCCAAGATTTAATTTTGGCACGACTCAATTGGTTGTACCATCTTGCTGCGGACCCTGTCAGGCTATCTTGAAAGCAATGAATTAAAAGGGGGTTATTATCAATGTACCCCGTCATTCTTCTGACGAACATAGTAATGTGAGCTTCGAGACAAGTGGTCCCATTATACTTTTCGAAATCAGGCATCTTGAACTTTGGAGGTAGCACCAAATCGTGAACCAAGTTTAACTCTCTTGCATCCACTCCCAGAACTTGGTCTACATTTTCTATGGCCTTGAATTTGTCTTCCAATTGTTTCCATCGATCCTCGAACTGCTTAGGTAGCTCGACCTTTAGTTTGTCAATTTCATTGAAATCCGGAACAAAGTATTCACTAGGGTCGTCCTGAACTACCACTCTTCCTCGTAGGGAAGATTCGACCTAACCAACATGCGGCTTTACTATGAGAGCTCTACCAACGGATGGGTTTTGCCGAGAGGATTACCCGAGTCTTCTATCAGTGCACTGGGATTTATAACCACTCCTTTCTTCTTTTCAGAATCCCTTCCTGCCAACATCTCAGCTATCTTTGCTAACAAATCTTCTTGCGACTGCGAAATGTGGGAGCGAGTCTCCTGTCGTGTTCTCTCTAACTTGTTCTCGATATCCTTCTTAATATCTTCACATGCTTTCTCAACTTTTGCCAATCTCTCTTCCATGCTTTTAGCTTTGCTTATGGTGAAGTAAGGGTGTTGAATCTGTGGTTTTGTATGTCTTAGAATTACTGCGATAATAATTCTTTAAGAAATTAAAATCATAGTAAAAATGATGTGATATGACGGAACATGATGCGAATACAAATGAGAAAATATGATGTACATACAAAATATGTATTATATTAGTACCACAACATATTTACACAAAGGTGTTGATGTCAGTACAACTTTCAAAAGGAAACTTGCATTGGAACAAGTTTCTTTACGTAAGGTGGGCCTATTTCACATATACTGCTTGGCCTTAACACCCAAAGTCTTGATCTTCCTGAAGAGCCATGCCAGCTTCTTGCCCCGATTAGATTTCGACTGAGTTAGCAAGCTCAAAACATCAGCCTGAATGGCTAGAGTTTGCAAGTGTTCTGATACTTCTCGTACTTGGACGAGGGCTTCTGTCATAACATGGTCTCTATCCCGGACTTGATCTTGAGATTGTTGCAGCCGTGCCTCCCAACGACGATCATTCCACCTTTGAACTTCTTCAAAATTGTTAATTTGCCCCTGGCAAGTTTGCAACGCTACTTCTAATTCCTCGACTTGTTTTGTCAGAGTCTCGTTCTTGTAATACCCCAAATACCGGCTTAAAAGTACATAGTTACTCTGAATGTTTTTCCAATCTAAATTGAGATTCATAGATTTGATCATTAAAGCTTTGGGAATAAATTGAATCAAAAAGAAATTGATGGCTAAACAATAAGGACCAAAGCATGATGTTTGCTTAAAATAGTAACCAGTTTGTAAAGGGTAGAATTTAAGAATGTGAAAACTTATGTGATTGCATGTAAATTTTAGATAATTAAAAGGACTCGTATAGGTGGCTATTAGACTTTAACATGTGGATAGAAGGAGTGAGGTGTCGGTTAGGAGGGAGAGATCAAATGGATTGACTATCATCTTCATTCTTCCCCCAAAAAGATACTGAATGGAAGAGAGAAGGAGGGAGTATGTTCATCTTGGAAATCAAGATCAACTTAGTCATGAAAAGCTTCTAAAATTTTGGATTTGAATAGACTAAAGAGATGTAAGCTTTCTTCTTCTTGTTTCATAATTTAAGGTCATCTTAGAGTTCAATTTAGAGACTTCTCATGAATAATTGTTTAGCTTGAATTGAAGGATTCATGCAATGAATTTGTAGTTCATAGAAAGCAATTTTGTATGTTTTTCCACTTGAGCTTTGACCAAAATGCTAAGGAAATGTGTATGGTTGCTGGAAATTGAGGATAGGGACTGTTTTGCTAGTTGAAAATGTGTGAACATGCTTAATTGTATATGCTGCCCTATTTTGATCACGGTGCTAAGTGAATTGAGACTTGAATAGAGTAAATAGCTTGCTGGAAAATGAATTCATATAATTGGATTAGTTAAAGCTAGGTAATAGACTGCTCAAATGGTGAATTAGAGGAATGTTTTTGATCAAATAGATCAAATTGAACATAGAACTATAATACCCTGTTATAATCACATTGATAGGTGAATTAGACTGACCTAGACATGTAAGAACATGAAAATAAGTTGAATTGCAATGTTAGAATCTTGTTTAGAGGAATTATGATGCTAGAAATTTAAACTAGTGTAATCTGCCCAGAATACTCTGTTCTGGGCAGTAACTTTGAAAAATCACCATAAATTGTATAAAGGTAATTTAAGGATGGAAATTTTATGGATATATCCTTAACATTTCTAAATTCATTAGGAGAAAACATAACTGAATTCTGGACTGTAGAATAATTGTAGAGAAGAAACACTTGGGACAGTACAAATTGTCCAGTGTTGTAAATTTCTCTGTATTTAAGAAAAAAACTGTATTAATTGGAAAAGAACTAAATTTCAAGGCCTATATGGTTAAAAAGAAAATTAAGTTAGCTTTCCAAGGGTGTAAACCAATTGAAATTCCGACGTACGAAATGAAAGTTATGCACGTTTAAGTAAGTAGTGCACCTGCTGCCTGGCAGCAGCAATTTAGTTGTCTTGGAGTGTTTTGTAAACTATTTTGTAAACAGTTTGGTTACTGCCTTGTTTTGCCCAAATTGGAATGTAAACACTTGTAGTAATGTGCATTAATATATATATATATATATATGAATATGCTGCTTTTTTCTTACATGAAATATATGAATATTGTTGCCATGTTAAGTAATTATGTAAACACATTTGACTGCTTGAGATGGGTAATTATTATACTCAATGTACCTTGTTTGACATGTCATTACTTGTATGAATTGTTAGAGCAAGGAGTAAATCTTATGAAGGAAGAGAGAGTGGAGCATTCGAAAGCTAAAAACAAGGGGATTTGGATACTATACAAATAAGCTAGCTTGGAGTTTTGTGAGTGTAGTTTACAATAGGGTTAGGACTTAGGTCCTAACGAAATATACATGACTACCTTCTTGCTATTGATATGCCATGATAATGAGCTTAATTTAACTTGAATATGAATAAAAGGGAAGATTGGACTAAACTAAAATTGTGAATAAGTAATAGCATGCAAATTGATAAATTAATTAGAAAGAAAAGTGAAAACAAATGCTTGATTCTTGATGCCTTGGGTGTGAACCATTGAATGCTTGCTTGAATGTGATCCTTGAACATGAATTATCTTGCCTTGAACATGAATTGTCTTGCCTTGAACATGAAACACTTGAAAACGTGAAAAGTAATTGAAGAGCTAAGGCTTAATTGGCCTAAGGGCTAAAGCATGATGTTGCTATACCTTGCTTGAATTGATTCTTGAATGATACATGATCTTGAACTTGAAAAGCTTGAAAATCCTTGAATAAATGAAGGTTGAATAGGTAGAAGGGCATGCCTTAGACTCTAGAGCTCATTTTGTCAGGGTGGACTACGGTCCAGGGCTAAAGCCCCTAATTGGCGACAGACAGAGGGTACGTATGTGGTCTTTGGCGACAGTAGGAGGGTTGACCAGTACTACAGTACATCTTGTGGAGACAGTTGGTTGGAGACTTGATTACCTAGACAAACTATGAACCAAGGATTGTGTTAAAAGAATATAAATGAGCTAATAAGTATGAGTTGCTTGATTTCTTGTCATGTAACCATGAATAGCTTGACTACTTGTTATGTAAACATGAATTGCTTGATTACTTGTCATGCAACCATGAATAGCTTGACTACTTGTTATGTAAGCATGAAATGCTTGATTACTTGTCATGTAACCATGAATAGCCTAACTACTTGTTATGTAAGCATGAATTGCTTGATTTCTTGTCATGAAGGCATGATTTGCTTGATTTCTTGTAATATAAGTATGAATTACTATCTTTTGCTTCTTATGTTAATCGAATGCTTTGAAATCCTTAGTTAGGATCGTTCTTGTCTAATTGACACTTAACTTGATATAACAATTGGTTAGAACTAGTTACTACCTCGCTAAGTACATTCTTGTACTTACCACTCTTGTTTTCATTCTTCCCAACCACAGGATAAAGGATTCGATCGTTGCTTGATCCTGAAGCATGATTTCTTAACCTCGAAGCAAGGAACAAGCATAGCTAAAGTACGGTTCATACTTGTTTTGTACTCCCCTAGTTGGTGGCACTTAGATTGTGTATATTGAACTTGTGCATGCATTTTGAATACTTGAAACTTGTATATATATGTTCTTGAATGGGCTTATCATGTTATCAACTTGGTTGCTAATGTGAATCGAGTAATAGACTCAAATTTTATATAAAGGAAAAGTATTTTTGCTCCGCGTATGGATATATATATATATATATTGAATGTTCAAAATAATTGGTCTAGACTATCATGCTATTCGAATGACTTGTGAGATAATATAGTCACTTGTGTGAACATACCATGTTGTATGTGTTTTTATAAGTTTTTATGGTAAATGTCGAATGGTAAGGCTTGGCATATGGCTTGCTTGGAGACAAGGTATGTACAAATGATCATGTCTAGTAAATTTATGTATGATATATTACATGTATCAATATAAGGAACAATGAAATGAAATAGAAGGATGTTTGCTCACTTAGGTTATTCGAATGTTGGTTGTATGATGATGTTAATTGAATTGTTTGCTAACCTATAATGTCTTGTAAACAAAATATGAGATTGCTTACATGTTAAGTTATAAAATCTTGGTTGCTTGCTAGTTAAGTAACTCATATAATAGGGATGAGTTAACCTTTTTGTGCCTCGTTCTTGCTTGTAATGTGTTTGGTAACGCTCCCGAACTGGTTTGCTACTAACTCGGGGTAGGGGGTGTTACTTTTATTTGGTATCAAAGCATTTTTAGTCGGTTCTAGGACTAAATCGTGCTCTCTTGCATCATATAGGATACTTGTGCCACCTAGGAGACTTGTATTGTATAGCTTGTGTCTTTGCTTTACTAAACTGAATTCCTAATTGTTCAATTTAAATGTAGAATGTCTAAAACAAGGCTCGCTCGGGACGATGAAAGTCACGTAGGCTCCTTAAATGAAGGAGATAGTGTGAGGATGGAACAGAATCCTCCACAGCAACGAGCTGAACCTAGAGCCTAAGCTGCTGCTCAACAGGAAGCTCCTGCAATAAATCCTGTGCAGCAGGAATGTCTGCTGAGCATGAAGGAGATGTTCGATCATCTTGTAACTACTTTGAAACGAGACCATCCTATTCTTCCTCCTACTGCTGCTCCAACTAGAGCCCCGATTAACAAACTGGCTCAACACCGGGCTTATACCTTCACCGATACCAATGAAGCCAATCCCAAAATAGTTGAGTATTGGTTAGAGGCCACTCTCAAATCCTGACCAAACAACTGCCCTATTCTGATGAACACAAACTCAAATGTGCTATAGCCCTGTTGGCAGACGAAGCTTTGAGCTGGTGGGAAACCACTACCCTGACTGCTCCTGCTGAAGATGTAACTTGGAAATTCTTCCTCGAGGAATTCAAGAAGAAATAAATCAGTGAACAATACCTGGCCGAGCGTCGAAAGCGTTTCTTGTACCTCAAGAAAGGTGGCTGACCTACCGAACAGTACGTGAGTGACTTTTGCAAATATTGCAAACACGGGTCAGAATACATCAAAACTGATGCTGACAAGTGTAGGATGTTTATTAATGGATTGAATGATGAGTTAAGTCCAATATTCACTGCCCTGGGTATCACTGACTTCCAAAATCTGGTGAACTGGGCCATTGCAACTGAGGCGAAGATGAAAGCCTCTGAGAAACGCAAAAGCGGAAATTTCTGGAGAGACAAACGATCTATGAATGATGACAAGCCCCACTAGCAGTCAAAGAAGTCCAAATATTCCAAGGATCACTCTTCGAATTACACTTATGCTCAAAAAAGCAACTTCATACTGAGACCCCAATCAGTATCCAAGCCTTCAGCCCCGATCATCTCTGTTGATAGTACAGGGAATTTCGGTAAAGCTGCTCAATATCCTACTTGCAAGTTTTTCCATAAACACCACATTGGTTAGTGTAAAACTCAACAGAATCTATGTTACTTATGTGGAGCCTCCGATCACTATATCAGGGATTGTCCTTAGAATCCTAACAAGGTTCCGAATCGAACTCCTGCAAATGCTAGCTTAGATCCTTCCATTCGAAACAAAGGTCCCAGACAAGCTCAGTTTGGAAATCAGGGGAATGGCAAGGGAAAACATTTGAATGCCCCTACTCACCAAGAATCTCAGGCTCCTACTCAAATCTATCATATCCGGGGAAAGGAAGATGAAGAATCACCCAATGTTATAGCAGGTACCGTTGAGTTAAATTCAACTCTTGTTTATGCTTTAATAGACTCGGGATCCACTCATTCTTTTGTATGCTCAGCCTTGATTGGAAAGTTGAACATAAAGCCTGAAATTGTAAAACAAAGCCTTGTAGTTTCGAACCCTATAGGGGGAATTACAAACATAAGCTTTATCTGTAGAAACTGTCTCGTATTCATTCGATATGTACCATTTCTTGTTAATCTATATATACTATCAACTTGCGAGTTCGATCTAGTAATGGGACTAGAATGGTTAAGCAAGCATGAAGCTTGGGTAGATTGCCTAAACAGGAGACTTTTCCTCTGGGGTTTAGGAAAGGAATCAATTCTTCTAATCAACAAGAAACCAACCTCGATCTTTGCTACTATGGTCTTACAAGATGAACTTGAATTCGGCTTACCTAGTGTGCCTATTGTATCTGAATATCTCGATGTTTTTCCTGAGGAACTAAGACACGAGATGTTACAAGAAGCTCACCAAAGCTCTTTCTCAATTTACCCTGGATCGGTTAAGATGTACAAGGACCTAAAGCCACTATACTGGTGGCCAGGAATGAAATCGGCTATCACAGACTTTGTTTCAAAGTGCTTAACTTGTCAGAGGGTCAAAGCCGAGCATCAAGTCCCTACTGAATTGCTCCAACCAATCGGATTCCCTCAGTGGAAATGGGACCAGATTACAATGGAGTTCGTTATTGGTCTTCCTTCCACTCCAAGAAAGAATGATGCTATGTGGGTGATTGTTGATAGATTCACAAAGTCTACTCATTTCATCCCTGTTCGAAGGAATATGAGCTTCGAAACCTTAGCCGAGCTATACATCCGTGAAGTGATTCGATTACACGGTGTACCTATAGCTATAATCTCCGATCGAGACCCCAGATTTGCTTCCCGATTCTGAAATTCCTTGCAAAGGTTCTAGGAGCTAAAGTGCACCTTAGTTCAGTCTTTCATCCTCAATCAGATGGACAATCTGAAAGAATCATCCAAGTACTTGAAGACATGCTACGTGCTTGTGTTATAGACTTTGGAAAGAACTGGGAGAAATCTCTACCCCTAGTAGAGTTTGCTTACAACAATAGCTACGAGACATCTATCCAGATGGCTTCCTTTGAAGCACTATACATAAGGAAATGTAGAACTCCCTTATGTTGGTCTGAATTGGGATAAAACAAGGTTTTGGGACCTCAATTACTAAGAGAAACCGAGGAACGAGTTCAAATCATACATGATCAATTGAAGCAAGCCTTTGATAGACAGAAAGCCTATGCAGACTTCAAAAGAAGAGACATCCAATACAATGTTGGAGACAAAGTCTTCCTAAAAGTGTCCCTTTGGAAGAAAGTCTTTCGGTTTGGAAGAAAAGGGAAACTTAGTCCCCGATACATTGGTCCGTTTGAAATCATTGAAAGGATAGGGCCAGTGGCCTATCGATTGGCTCTTTCCAGTGAATTTGACAAGATTCATAATGTCTTTCACGTGTCTATGCTTCGAAGATATAGGTCTGACCCATCCCATGTCCTTGAACCTAAAGAAGTAGAGTTGAATCCTAACTTGTCTTACGAAGAAGAACCAGTCCAGATTCTTGATCGTGAAGTTAGAAAACTCAGAAACAAAACCGTTCCTCTTGTCAAGGTCTTGTAGAGAAACCACAAGATAGAAGAGGCAACTTGGGAATCTAAAGAAATCATGAGGAAACAATATCCTCACCTATTCGATTCAGGTAAATTCAAGGATGAATTTATTTTAAGGGGAGGAGAATTGTAATACCCCAAATACCAGGTTAAAAGTACATAGTTACTCTGAATGTTTTTCCAATCTAAATTGAGATTCATAGATTTGATTATTAAAGCTTTGGGAATAAATTGAATCAAAAAGAAATTGATGGCTAAACAATAAGGACCAAAGCATGATGGTTGCTTAAAATAGTAACCATTTTGTAAAGGGTAGAATTTAAGAATGTGAAAACTTATGTGATTGCATGTAAATTTTAGAAAATTAAAAGGACTCGTATAGGTGGCTAACAGACTTTAACATGTGGATTGAATAAGGAGTGAGGTTTCGGTTAGGAGGGAGAGATCAAATGGATTAACTATCATCTTCATTCTTCCCCCAAAAAGATACTGAATGGAAGAGGGAAGGAGGGAGTGTGTTCATCTTGGAAATCAAGATCAACTTAGTCATGAAAAGCTTCTAAAATTTTGGAGTCGAATAGCCTAAAGAGATGTAATCTTTCTTCTTCTTGTTTCATAATTTAAGGTCATCTTAGAGTTCGATTTAGAGTCTTCTCATGAATAATTGTTTAGCTTGAATTTAAGGATTCGTGCAATGAATTTGTAGTTCATAGAAAGTATATTTTTGTATGTTTTTCCTCTTGAGCTTTGATCAAATTGCTAAGGAAATGTGTATGGTTGCTGGAAATTGAGGATAGGGATTGTTTTGCTAGTTGAAAATGTGTAAACATGCTTAATTGTATATGATGCCCTATTTTGATCACATTGCTAAGTGAATTGAGACTTGAATAGAGTAAATAGCTTGCTGGAAAATGAATTCATATAATTGGATTAGTTAAAGCTAGGTAATAGACTGCTCAAATGGTGAATTAGAGGAATGTTGTTGATCAAATAGATCAAATTGAACATAGCACTATAATGTCCTGTTATAATCACATTTATAGGTGAATTAGACTGATCTAGACATGTAAGAACATGAAAATAAGTTGAATTACAATGTTAGAATCTTGTTTAGAGGAATTATGAAGCTAAAAATTTAAACTAGTGTAATCTGCCAAGAATACTCTATTCTGGGTAGTAACTTTGAAAAATCACCATAAATTGAATAAAGGAAATTTAAGGCTGGAAATTTTATGGACAGTGCCTTAACATGTCTAAATACATTAGGAGAAAACAGAATTGAATTCTGGATTGTATAATGAATTGTAGAGAAGAAACACTTGGGACAATGCAAATTGTCCAGTGTTGTAAATTGCTTTGTCTTTAAGCAAACAACTGTATTAATTGGCAGAGAAATAAAATGCAAGGCCTATATGGTTAAAAAGAAAATTATGTTAGCTTTCCAACGGTGTAAACCAATTGAAATTCTGACGTACAGAATGACAGTTATGCACGTTTGAGTAAGTAGTGCACCTGCTGCCTAGCAGCAGCAGTTTAGATTTCTTGGACAGTTTTGTAAACTGTTTTGTAAACAGTTTGGTTACTGCCTTGTTTTGCCCAAATTGGAATTTAAACAATTGTAGTAATGTGCATTAATGTATATATATGAATATGCTGCTTCTTTCTTCATGAAATATATGAATATTGTTGCCATATTAAGTGATTGTGTAAACACATTTGACTGCTTGAGATGGGTAATTATTATGCTCAATGTACCTTGTTTGACATGTAATTATTTGTAAGAATTATTAGAGCAAGGAGTAAATCTTGTAGAGGAAGAGAGAGTGGAGCATTTGAAAGCTAAAAACAAGGGGATTTGGATACAAGACAAATAAGCTAGCTTGGAGTATTGTGAGTGTAGTTTACAATAGGGTTAGGACTCATGACTACCTTCTTGCTATTGATATGCCATGATAATGAGCTTAATTTAACTTGAATATGAATAAAAGGGATGATTGGACTAAACTAAAATTGCAAATAAGTAAAGCATGCAAAAAGATAAATTAATTAGAAAGAAAAGTGAAAACAAATGCTTGATTCTTGATGCCTTGGGTGTGAACCATCGAATACTTGCTTGAATGTGATCCTTGAACATGAATTGTCTTACCTTGAACATGAAACACTTGAAAATGTGAAAAGTAATTGAAGAGCTAAGGCTCAATTGGCCTAAGGGCTAAAGCATGATGTTGTTATACCTTGCTTGAATTGATTCTTGAATGATACATGATCTTGAACTTGAAAATCTTGAAAATCCTTGAATAAATGAAGTGTAATCAAACAACCTTGGTTTCAAGTTGAATAGGTAGAAGGGCATGCCTTAGAGTCTAGAGCTCATTGTGTCAGGGTGGACTACGGTCCAGGGCTAAGGCCCCTAATTGGCGACAGACGGGGGCACGTATGTGGTCTTTGGCGACAGTAGGAGGGTTGACCAGCACTACGGTACATCCTATGGCAACAGTTGGTTGGAGACTTGATTACCTAGACAAACTATAAACCAAGGATTGTGTTAAAAGAATATAAATAAGCTAATAAGTATGAGTTGCTTGATTTCTTGTCATGTAACCATGAATAGCTTGACTACTTGTTATGTAAACATGAATTGCTTGATTACTTGTCATGTAACCATGAATAGCTTGACTACTTGTTATGTAAACATGAATTACTTGATTACTTGTCATGTAACCATGAATAGCCTGACTACTTGTTATATAAGCATGAATTGCTTAATTTCTTTTCATGAAGGCATGATTTGCTTGATTTCTTGTAATATAAGTATGAATTACTATCTTTTGCTTCTTATGTTAATCGAATGCTTTGAAATCCTTAGTTAGGATCATTATTGTCTAATTGACACTTAACTTGATATAAAAATTGGTTAGAACTAGTTACTACCTCACTAAGTACATTATTGTACTTACCACTCTTGTTTTCATTCTTCCCAACACAGGATAAATGATTTGATCGTTGCTTGATTTTGAAGCCTGATTTCTTGAGCTCGAAGCCAGGCACAAGCATAGCTAAAGTATGGTTCTTACTTGTTTTGTACTCCCCTAGTTTGTGGCACTTAGATTGTATATATTGAACTTGTGCATGCATTTTGAATACTTGAAACTTGTATAAATATGTTCTTGAATAGGTTTATCATGTTATGAACTTGGTTGATAATGTGAATCGAGTAATGGACTCAAATTTTATGTAAAGGAAAAGTATTTTTGTTGCGCTTATGGATATATATATATATTGAATGTTCAAAGTAATTGGTCTAGACTATCATGCTATTCGAATGACTTGTGAGATAATATAGTCACTTGTGTGAACATACCATGTTGTATGTGTTTTTATAAGTTTGTATGGTAAATGCCGAATGGTAAGGCTTGGCATATGGCTGCTTGGAGAAAAGGTATGTACAAATGATCATGTCTAGTAAATTTATGTATGATATGTTACATGTATCAATCTAAGGAATAATGAAATGAAATGGAAGCATGTTTGCTCACTTAGGTTATTCGAATGTTGGTTGTATGATGATGTTAATTGAATTGTTTGGTAACCTATAATGTCTTGTAAACAAAATATGAGATTGCTTACATGTTAAGTTATAAATGCTTGGTTGCTTTCTAATTAAGTAACTTATCTAATAGGGATGAGTTAACCTTTTCGAGCCTCGTTCTTGCTTGTAATGTGTTTGGTAACGCTCCTGAACCGATTTCTACTAACCCGGGGTAGGGGGTGTTACAATTCTTCTCCCTACTTCCTTTTAGTTCAGCTATGGAGTCTCGATTACGGTGCCTCTGTAGGGAGTCTTCTAGCTCAATAATTCGGCATTTCAGATTCATATTCTCTATTCCGCTTCCAGACAATTTTTCCTGCATGGCTATTTGTTGTGTCTAAACGTCTTTGAACCTTCTTTCCCAAAGATCAACTCGCTCATTTTCCTCTCAAATTTCAAGTTTCCATTTGGCAGATGTCTTTCCAAGACCGGCATATTTTGCTAATGCGCAGAACTTTTTGTAATCACCCAGTAGATCGCTCAAATCTTCTTCAGTTTTGCTTTTTCCTTTCTTCAGCCTTTCAATCTCTTGTTCCTGAGACTGTATACCGAGCTTCAACTAGTTCCTTTCATTTTCTAACCTTGATAGTTGGCTTTCCACCACGAAGTACTTCTTTTCAAAATCATGCTTCGTAATTTTCATATCCGAGGGATTGACCTACAAATGCTCCTCTACCAGTATATTATTTTTTAGATTTGGTAAAGGGACATCGTTATTAATTCTTATGCTTCTCCATCGTCAATACTCTACCAAATATGCTTCCATGCCTTAGTGATCATGGAAACAATTTTCTTGTAGTCTTTACCCTTGTATGGAAATTCGCAGGTAGCCATCCCACTTGTTGCCGAGATGAACTGCCTTGACCTGTATTGCCTGGATACTAGCAACGGAGCATATCCAATTCCACCCCAGATTCCAAGTAGAGGGCCCCAGTCATAGTCTCCGCATTTGTATATAATACTCTCGGGGAAGAACCATCGTGCTTTCCAAACGATGTCTTTCTCCTAGAGGTTTCAGAAAATAGCCATCCATTTGTCATGAGAGATGTTCTCCTGCCTTTGTATGGACGTCAGGTCTTTTAACGGTAAGTAATTTTCGAAGCATGCTCGATACGAGACTTTCTTCGGCTTTCAAAAGTGGCTATGAAACCATACCAACAAAAGCTGAGCACAACCAATGAACCTCTCATCGCCATTTCTTCTAAAAACACTGAGAGACCTGAAAGTTTCGGCTAGAATTGTTGGAACAGGGATAATCTATTTGTTAAGGTGATCGAACAGTTCCATAACAGCATCATCAATATACCCCGATGATTTGGGAAAGATAACCAAACCATAGATGGCCAGGGCAAACATTTTGACCTATTTTTCTCGCTTGGTTTGAACATGGATCAAGTCTCGTATGAATTCGCAGGAGATGCACTTGGTTTCGCCTTTTTCTTTAATCATGGCTTTAGCCCATTGTTCGTAAATTATGGTCATTTTGAGCAGCTTTTTTCTGAAATGATGGAGAATTAGAAGACTTGAAGTAGGTTTTATCAACCTGAATTTTTGGGCAACGGATCAAAGCAGTGTATTCTTCAATTGTTGGTACCAAATCGACATCTCCCAGAGTAAAGCAATTGTAGGCAGGATTCCAGAACTGGACAAGGGATCGGAACAAAACTTTATCGATACCGACGTCTAGCAGATGAGGTAGATCACTATAGTTGCTGTAGAAAAACTGCTTGTTTTCTTCATCTCACTGGTACCAGATTTCTTTTAATTCTTGCAGTTGGTTCTGAGTCGATCTAATACTGGTGAAATGCCAAAGCTCTGACTTTTCGCCTTCTAGCAGATTGTTCCCTTTTCGGTGCTGAGCCTCCTCTGACCACCTCCGCACGCCTAGGTTTCCTTCCACCCTATCAAGAAATCAGTTCTTCATAGCAGGTCCTTTATAACGGTTGAACTTGCCTCAACACCTTTTTTAATAACAAAAATAAAGAATGCAATGCAAGGGCTAAGAAAATAAAAAACAAAACAGAACATGTTAATCTCAGCATAAATAATAAATAAATAATAAATAAAAGCTAAAACAAAATAACCCTAGAACATGCTTTCCTACCCAACATGTTTACAGGAAAAAAATTAAATCCTACCCTATCATGCCATCTACTCGTATGCTTGTTTCGCATAAATAAAATATAGACATGGTATCTACTTATTGCGAAATAAATAAACAAATAAATAACTATTGAAATAAAATGGCATAATTTAAAGAAATTAAACCCCTCATCTCTCTTTGCTATGCACCTATAGGGTGATTCTCTAAACGAGCAGAGTTTTGGTATGGCTCTAAACGAGGTAGGCTTCTATGGTTCACTACATGTGGTTCAGTTCTAACCAAGGTACCCGAATTGTACTTGCTATCCTACTAAGGCTGGTAAGCACAATTCAGGGGGATATATTTCCTTAGGTCTGTATAGAGACATGAATCTCACGAAGACAGAGGGACATATATCCCAGAAGCGATCCACTATCCTGCACGGAGGCGGTACCTCACGAAGGAGTAGCTTCTCACTTTCACTTGAAAATGACGGAGCTCGGGTGCAGAGCTCATGATATGCGAATCTAGAGAAACAAAATTTTAGAAAAACATTTTTTATAAAAAATTTAAAAAATAAAAGGATCACAAAGTAAATTAAACCGAATTTATAGTTCCCGCTCATTACGACAAAAAGTAATCGACTGGTGGCTCTACTCTCAAAAAAAGGTAGTCCCCAGTGGAGTCGCCAAGCTATAACAGCGGCCCCGCCTACGGTGGTGCTTGATGCATTTTTACGAAAATATTTGGGATATAGTCGCCACCAATCTTTTTTGATTTAGGTGAGATTGGATCACCTGAAAACCGTACTATTTTAACAAAACCTGATTTGTGCCATTTTATTAAAACAACGAGTTTTTGGTCTGCGAAACCAGAAAAATATGTTCGGGAGTCAGTTACGTGTGGGGAAGGATGCCCACAATGCCCAAAATGGTACCTGGTCCATTATTTAGTGTCTTAATGATGGAAATTAAGAATTCAATATTAATTTAAAATTTGTGATCCCTTTTATCATATTTAAAAGAATGTTTGTGTGTATGAAAGGAATTTACACCCCTACACCCGGGGCATAATTTCTGTTAGATTCCTAATGAAGGGAACCTATTTTGAAAATTATAATTTAGAATTTAAAATGGTATTTTGCGATAGAGATTAACGAAAAGCGGCACCCCTTACATTCGAGGTATGTTTTTCACGAGAATCCCTAATAAAAGGGTTTAATTTAAAATTTGATTAAAACATATAAAAGATGTATACGGATATATATATATATAAGATTATAAATATTAAGTAAGTAATAACAATAGTAATAATAGAAATAATAGTATAAAATATGTATATATGTATAGCAAAATGAAAATAATAGTAGTAATAATAATATGTAACATATAATTATAATAATAATAATTTAATATAATAATAATAGTAGTAATAATAATAATAAATATGTATATTAGATAATAATAACAAAAAGGGCAATTAAATAAAAATGACCGAATTGGAAAAAAAGGAAAACTTTTGTAAGGAAACAAAAATTAAAGGGCAGAAACATGAAGGATACTAAGGCGGAATGGCCGAAAGCGTAATTTCCCCATCCATTCGAAAACGCGCGGATCCTCTATCTGGGTCGGGTCACGTGTTGGGTACAAGAGCAAAACAACGTCATTTTGGGCTTTAACACGGATGCCTCAAAACGACGTCGTTTTGGGAGCCATATAAATAGCCTATTTGAGCCAAAAAATTCATTCTTCCCCTTTGATTACAAATAAAACTCCAACACTCTCCCAATTTTCTCTCAACTTCCCCTTTGAGTTATGCTCGAGCCCAGATGTAGGCCGCTAGCCTCGCCTTGAGCTGCCGTTCGCTGGCGACAGCGACCATCATCCGTGGTGGCTGGAATGCATGCAAGAACACAAAAAGACTCGAATTTTAGTCCCGAACAATGATTTAAAGCTCGTTTTTCCTAGATCTCTTCCTATTTTCTTAGATCTAAATAAAACCGAAAGGTTTTTGGTTATATTTACCTTTTCTATATTTTTCACTTGGTTTTTGCTTCGATCTTTTTAGTTCGAAATCCTTCTTTTTATATTTTTTCCCGTTTCTGATCGTATTCTTTTTTTTTCGATTTAACACTTTATGTAGGGCTCTCGGATTTGGGTGATCTGGAAAGTGTTGCACAAGTGGAAGACGGTGGGTAATTGTTTGGGCGGTGATGGCAGAAGGGATGAAGATGAAAGGTTAAAAAAGGGGATGAGGGCGGTGGTGGCAGAGGAGTAATCATTCAGGCTAAAAAAATCCTTTAAGGATTTAGTTGTGGTGTCGGCAGTGACAGCTTTGGGCAAGCAACGGTGACGGCGGCTGGAGGCTTGGATAAGGCGACAGCAGTTTGAAGAGGGGTTGTAGCTAGGGTTTCTAATTAGGTTTAGGTTAGGGTTTTTTTGGGTAATGGGTCAGATATGGGCCCGATTTATGAAAAATGGGTCTAATATGTAATGTTGGATGAAATGGGTTATTACAACCCATTTTTAGGTGATCTAATCTCACCTCGAACAAAATTAGTGGCGACTCTCTGTTTTTATTTATTTCGAGCTTGAAATCGCTGCGACACTTGTCCTGTCATTTATTTTGTTTTGAGTCTTGTGTTGGGTGGCTAGCCCGGCTTCCAAGGTGTCAAATGCTTTATTATTTTAATTATTTTTCCTTTATATATTATAAAATTAAAAAAAAAAGTATTTTAAAGAGGCTAAATTATCTTTCATTTTTAAAAAAAAAACTTATATCAGCTATTTGTTCAAAACAAATTAGGATTTTTTCTTCATTTTCTTTTTATTATGATTTTGTTATTGTTATTTTTTTTTTGAACAATTCTTACATAGGAGAAGGGGAAGATAAAAATTTGCTCCTACTGGGTCTAGAACCCACAACCTAGAGGGAGGGAAGGGTGTCAACTAAGAATTTTTAACCACTTGCCCTAGAAATTGTTGACATGATTTTGTTATTGTTATTATTATTATTATTATTTATTTTCTATGAAAACTATATTACTTTATTTACCTAATTACTTATTCGAGACCTTGAAGTTTAACTTTAATATTAATTTTGATATAAATTAATATAATAAAATAATATTTATTTTTAAATACTTACTAATTTAAATAAAATATTAAAATAATATAAATTTATTAATATTTTAATATATATTTTTAGCTAATCTTAAAAATAAAATTAGGATATGGGGGCGTCGCCACCGTCGGTTTTCATGGAGATCAAAGGCGTTGCTGGACTTTGTTTATCAACAACTTGGCACTGCAGTTATATTAGAAGGGTATCTGGCAGATTTTTGATCGACATGGGGTTATGAATGACGTATTTATTCCCTGGAAACGGTCAAATGAGGGTTTACGCTTTGGTTTTATTAGAATGAAATCTGAGGAAGATGCCCGACGGGTAATTGAGAGATTGGACGGCTTTTGGCTGCATGGTTCAAGGGTCTGAATCTCTTTGGCTCAGATTGCAATGCGAGTTTTTTGTGGCGGCGCAACACGGAGGTAGCACAGATGGTATTTCACAAATCGAGTGTATCTTTAGGGGTTCGAGAGTGTGAGAACGCACATCTAGTGCAAAGGAAAATTGCTCAGGGGTGGTTGATGATTGTAAAATGGAGGTTTTGGAGAGTTGTGTTGTTGGATGGTGCAAGCGTCCCATGCTAATTGGGACATTGGCGAAGGAGCTACATGATGCGAACTTACGAACTTACATGGCTTTACTATTATGCGGATGGTTGGAACTCTAGTTTTGACAATTTTTTATAATGAAAAGGATCGGGATGCATTACTAGGGATTGATTCCTTGGAACGCTGGTTTAGTAAGGTGGAAAAGTGGTCACGGGATATCAAAATGGAATCAAGGCGCGCATGGTTAGCATTTTCAGGTATTCCAATTCATGCATGGTCTAGAGGAACGTTCGAGAATTTAGCGTCCCTATGGGGGTCTTTAGTTTATGTTGAAGACGGCACTCTAGATACTACTTCATTCGAGTGGAGCGAAATTTTGATTGATACGTGTGGTTTTGTGTCGATAAATGAAATGATGGAGCTTCAGATTGAGGGTCAAAGTTTTTGTGTCCAGGTTTCTGAATTGGATCCGACAATGTTTGAGTGCAAGGCGGAATGTTGTTTAGGGATAGGGGATACGGTCAGCAGCGACTCGGATGACATAGTGGATAATTCAGAGCCTAGTAAGGATGGGAGCCATTAGGATAATCGAGCAAGGATAGAGGGAGAATCAATGGATTGGCGAGATAATGTGTTGTGGGATAAGACTATGAATTCGGAGATGAGGATTATGGAGGTGGCAAAGTCATTTGTTGATTGGTGGCCGGTGGAATGGAGATGTTCGAGAGAATAAAAAATACGAGCTATGTGAATGAAAGAACAGACGTTAGGGGAAAGGCCGATGCGTGTTTTTCCAGTGACTTGCCACTTATTATTTATGATGCAGATTGGCACAAGGTGAGTAAGGTCACGACACATAATGTTGTTAGAATATGGAAGATGACATGTGCTAGAATAAAATGCTTGAGGGCTCGTTAGGCAGCGACATGGAAAGGTCAGAGATGGGGTTTGTTGCATGTATTGATGGGGCTTTGATAAAGAAAGGGGTTTCGGATAAGGCTGATTTGGCAAGGGGTCGGTTGAGAATTTGAATTTGGTTTTATCTCCTCTTGGGGAGGATATTGTTGAACATATCCAAAATTCCTTTCTATTAGAATCGGTGTCTCCAAGTGGGGTTGTTCAACCTGTACAATCAATGGTAGGAGACGGGTTGCAAAATTCAGCGGGAGCTAGTTCGTCGTCGCCAAACAAGAAAAAAAGAGGCAGGCCGTGTAAAGATAAGTTGAGGGCTTCAGGTTCTGCTGAGTTATTGAGTGAGGCTCAAGCAGTGTTGGAGGTGAATAAATTAATTAGAGTTTCTACCGTTGGAAGGGAGGAGGATAATATAAAGGAAATTACTAAAGTTCTTGTGCCTTTGGGTAAGAATTTGTGATATATACGGATATTATCATGGAATGTGAGGAAGTTTGGAGTTTCGGCTAAGAAGTGAGGGGTTCAGAAGGTTGTAAGGAAGAACAGAGGGGACATGATATTGATTCAGGAGTCTAAGTTAGAGGAGGTGCCGATTAGTGTCATTCGGCAGCTTTGGCTATCGAACGTGTTTGGCTATGCTTTTGTGCCCTCGGTTGGGGCATTGGGTGGGATCATTGTTATTTGGGAGTTGGCTCGTTTTGATATTTCATATTCGAAATGTAACCTTCTTGACCCGTTCTAGATGTCAGACCGAATTGAGCGAGCTACATTGGGTTTGCCGAGACAGACCCAAACAAATTACTTTAAAAATGGTCCATTTTCATTTTATCTTATCTAAATACATAATTAAGTCCTAAGGTGATCATGCTAGCAACGGTGAAATTTACAATTAAACCATGCATCTTATTGAGATCCACCTAGTCAAGATTGCACTTTAGGGACCAAATTGTAATTTTAGTAATCTAGAAGGTCTTACTTAAATTCAAAGTTACCAAATCTTAGTTCATATTACATGCATCCTAATTAAATTTCAACTTAAAATAATCATCCAAACTCATTTAAATGCATAGTCAAGAAACATGGACAATATTTTAAAGATTCAAACTTCAAGAAGCATATTGCCAGAATTAACTAACTCGGTAACGATAATCTGCTTGCCCGTATCGATATGGGTACATTTTACAAAGGGTATTGGTACGGTCCTCGGGCATACCGATATGATTGTTCGATATTAAAAATAGGGGATTCTAGTAGCAAAAAGGCGTACCGATACGGTTGACCGTATACCGACACCAGTTGTAATTTTTTGTTATGCGTATCGATACGGCTACAAGGCGTACCAATATGCATGTGCAATTTTGCACAGATTTGAGCCGAGACAGGCCCCTCATACCGATCCTTGAGGACCCGTACCGATACGGACTGACCTGTAATGACCTCTTGGTCCAACATATGACACTTTTGCTCAATCTAACATGCCTCAAACATTACACAAACATCATAAAACATTCCAATCAACATTTCCACAATCATATAGGCATGATAGAGGATCATCCAAACCATATCAAATCCAATCAAAGATCCTATAGGCATGATCTCTACCCAAGCATGCAAAATATATCCCAACCCCTCTAAGCAAGATATTAAGCATCATACAAGTCCAAAACATCAAAAGAAACATGTCCAAACCATGGATTAACCAAAACAACCCTCCAAATTACAACTTGGTCACATTGCCTCTTATCACTACTAAGTATTTATAAAATCGTACTTGAAATAGCTTCGTCCTTGGATTGCCTTTTGCATACACGCTGTCCAAAAATGCTTACTTTTATGCATCGATGAGAAAGGAGAGCGTAAGCTTACAAGCTTAGTGAGGTAATCTCAAAAACACTCATCAATGCATTTAAAACCATTTTGTTTCCAAATAAGTATTAAAGCTCATGCCAACACATCTCATGCTTCTATAGTCTTTACAAATACGCACTTTTAAACAATTGCAGCACATGTATCATGGATTTCTAGCATAAACCTCAATTTAAGCTTTCTCAGGCTAAAATCTCTAAATAACAAGCTTAAAGAACATCACATGTATAAACCATATTATACAAAACATAATCCATTTATAATGATACATTATATCATATATTGGCATTCAAGTGACCCAAAACCATTTTAATCTATTTATAAAAACACATCGGATACAAGGATTTCCCAAGTGGTTCCTTCGACGACTTCACATACATCCTCGAACTAGAGCATGGTACTACTATCCCTCAACGGTTATGATGTATAAATTCACCAGTAAGAGAATTGGCACACTCTTGACCTCTCGACCGTTACGGTTCTCATGGTGGAGCATGGCACACTCTTGACCCCTCGACACACATAAGGCGACTTATTATAGTGCACTCTAAACCCTATGGCTAGCCAACTATATCTGATAACATTTAATCATTGCCAATATACTCTATAAAACCATATTACCTTACTATTTTACATATGCAGCAAGTCAAAACAATTTCCAATACATCAAACCATGTATTCTAGTATTCTCAAAATTCTTTTCATAAACCATTTGCCATACTCAATAATCATCACATATGATCATTTGCAATATCAGTCATTTCTAAACATGCATATAACAGTAGGTAAACCAAATCATAATCATGTGCATGAGATTGTATTTTCCAAAATCGAAAACGAGAGCAAGAACATCTGATACTTACTTCTGAGCTTAGACAAGTGTTTCAAACTTAATCTAAACTCCCCAAATTGCTTTCAAACCTTTGTAAAGCAGTAAACTACGTTTCCACTCACCGACAACACAACGCTCCACTAGCCGAAGTGAAATCAAGCTTTCGAAGCCTCTGAAACCTTTTCAAAAGATGAAAGATCCGTCTCCCCTGTTTTAACCACACAAAAATAGAGGATCAATGCATTTTCATGCATCTCTAAACACAACAACTCATCTCCTCAACTTCGCCTCACTACAAACCATCAAACGTTTCCTTAAAACACCCGAAATCATCACCAAACTCAACCTAAACAAAGCCCAGCCAAAACCTAACTATTTTAACATCTTAACATCATCAATTAACATCCAAAAACAACAATATATCATCCTTACATCTCCATATACTTTTCAACACCAAGATCACCTCAAAATCTAACTATTAACAACCTAGAAAATTAGCAATTCACTTAGTTTTGGGATCTCTTTCATTAACCTCTTCTCATAACATTAAAACATATCTTATAAAAGATGTAAATCAATTAGAATCAACAAACACATAACCAGATCCATATCAAGATTCATCAAATTTCTCACCAAACTCAATTAAAATCTTAAAATCATGATTTAATCACAAACACATAACAAAAATCAGTTGTAAAGGATCAAGAACTTGAGAATTTCAATAAAGAACCTTTAATTAGAGGAAAGAAACGAAAATCTCCTCTAATTGCTAATTTCCCCCTTAATTGGCAAGATTTGAGTGAAATCTTCAAGAAAGCAAATATGATTTGGTGTAAAAATCAAAGGAAATCAAAAAGAACGATTCCTGATAATTTTGGAGTAAAATTAATAGTTTGGCTGCTGAGAAAGTTGAGAGCAAAAGTAGTTACATAAGAAAATAATTTTGGCTCTTAAAATCTTTTTAATCAAATCTATTTTATTTTTATTTATTAACCTTTTAAAAACTATTTAAAATAGCCTAAATTAAGGGGGAATATGAGTAAAAAAATTGGTAAATTAGCTCCTTAAAAATTATAATTTTGACCCTTTTACGATTTAGTCACCAAAATAGTTTTGAAAATTTTACATTTTAGTCACTAGACCAAAATGTCCCAAAATTCAATTTTATTTCTTCAAACCCTTAGAATATTAAGTAAACATTTTATAATATTTTCCATATTTTATTTTAGTAAAAAACAATTAATTAAGAATTAATTCTTGAAACTAGCTCGAATCGCCTAATTCGGTTCCCCTGAACCATCTAATCGATCTAGCTAACATCTATGCCCAAAATCGGGGCCTTACAACTCTCTCCCTCTTAAGAAATTTTTCCTCGAAATTTACCTAATGAAAAAAAAATAAGGAAACTGCTTATTCATGTCATCCTTACTTTCCCACGTGGCTTTCTCTACACCACGACGTTGCCACAACACCTTTACCAACTCAATGGTCTTTCCACGTAAAACCTTGATGCTAGAATCCAGAATTTTCACTGGCTCCTCATCATAGGTCAAATCCAGATTCAACTCAATATCCTCAATAGGCATCACATGCGATGGGTCCGATTTATATCTCCGAAGCATCGATACATGGAAAACATCATGTATGTTCTCTAACTCCGCGGGCAACCTCAACCTATAAGCAATTGGACCAATACGCTCCAACACCTCATAAGGCCCAATAAACCTTGGACTCAACTTGCCCTTACGTCGAAACCTCATTACCGTCTTCCAAGGCGATACTTTAAGAAACACCATATCTCCAACAGCAAACCCAATCTTCGACGCTTTAAGTCAGCATATGACTTTTGCCGATCCAAAGCCACCTTCAACCGTTCACTAATAAGCTTCACCTTCTCACTAGTGTCCTTTAGTACATCAGGAAGGGAAACATACTTCTCACCTGCCTCAGCCCAACAAAATGGCGTGCGACACCTCGTACCATACAAAGCTTCATACGGAGCCATTTGAATACTAACCCCATAACTATTATTATAGGCAAACTCCACCAGCAGTAGCTGCTTCGACCACGTTCTATGGAAATCAATGATGCAGTACCGCAACATATCCTCCAACACTTGGATAACGTGTTTAGACTGATCATCCGTTTGAAGATGATACGAAGTACTGAAATTCAACCGCATACCCAAAGCCTTATACAAACACTCCAAAAACCTTATTGTAAAGCGTGGATCCCTATCTGATACTATAGACTTAGGCACCCCATGCAACCTCACAATCTCAGCAACATACAACTCCGCCAGCTTATCCAAAGTTTACGTCGTATGCACATCTAGAAAATGTGCACACTTCGTAAACCTATCCATAATCACCCACACAGAATTCTTCTTTGATGGCGTCAAAGGCAATCTAGTTACAAAATCCATGGTAATTCTCTCTTACTTCCATTCTAGAATCCTCTACGGTTGCAACAACTCGAAGAAAAGTGATGTTCAACCTTAACACGCTGACATACCATACATCGGGCAACAAAATCTGCTACATCCTTCTTCAAACCAACCTAGAAATAATCCTTCTTCAAATCCTGATATATTTTTGTACTTCTCGGATGCATAGCAAAAAGACTCGAATGTGCTTCCGCCAAGATAGTGCACCTTAACTCCTCATCTTTTGGCATAACTACTTGACTCTTAAAGAACAAAACACCCTCATCATTAAAGCAAAAATCCGTCTGATTGCCATTCATAATATCCTTAACATGCGATACCAATGAATCATCATATGGTTATTTCTCATTGATCAGCTGCAACAACGATGACTTCACTTGCAACTCGGCCAACAAAACACCATCTAGCGTCACACTCAACCAAGCAAACATTACCCTCAACTCTATTACAACCTTCCTACTCAAGGCATTGGCTACAACATTGCCTTACCCGGATGATACTCTATCGTCAAATTATAATCCTTGAGCAACTCCAGCCATCTCCATTGCCTAAGATTCAACTCTTTTTGCGACATCAGATATTTCAAACTCTTGTGATCTGTGTACATAATAAACTTCTTAGCATACAAATAATGCCTCCAGATCTTTAATGCAAACACCATCGCAACAAGGTTTATATCGTGCGTAGAATAGTTGCGCTCGTGCATCTTCAACTGCCTAGATGCATAAGCCACAACTTTTCCCCCTTAGATTAACACACACCCCAAACCAACATAAGATGCATCGCTATAAACTTCAAACTCTTTCCCCGGCTTAGGTTGAATCAAGATCAGAGCTTGTGTTAAAGCTTCCTTCAACTTACCAAAAGCTTGTTGTCTACTCTCTATCCATTTAAAACATACATCCTTTTGCAACAACTTTGTCAAAAGAGCAGCAATCTTTGAGAAACCATCCACAAAGCGATTATAATATCATGCTAACCATAAGAAACTACGAACCTTCGTTACCGACTTAGGTTGCTTCCAATTCAAGACTGCCTCAATCTTCTACAAATCCACACAGATACCTTCTGCCAAAACAACATGACCAAGAAAGATGATAAGTGTTCAAAAGTACTATTTTTATTACCCTTTTTACTCATATTATTGTTAGACTTAAGCTCATATTAGTTGCATAATTAGTTATTCATGCATTAATTCATGTTTCTTTCCACTGTTGAGCTTGATTACATAACTTGGTGATTTTTGTGGAAAAAGATGCTGCTTTGGTGTGTTTTTGTGTGTGTATGTGCAGGATCACTTGCCAAAGCAATGCCGAGCTAGTTGTCAGGGCAATGCATGAAGGATATGCCGAGCTAGTTGCCATGGCAATTGTCGACAAAGAGAAAATGCAATAGGGATGTCGAAATTGATGACTAGACAAGCCCAAGATGACGTGGAGCAAAGCCCAAACCCAAAGGAATTTGATTTCCATACAGAGATTAAAGAAGAATTGAATTCCAAGAAGATAGGAGAAGTTCTAGTAGGAATACAATTATAATAAAGAATTCTATTCTTTAAAGATAATTTAATTCCAACTCAAACTCCTCCTCAAAGAAGGACTTTGGCCTAGCCCTATAAATAGCAAGGGAATTTCGACAACTCCAGAGAGAAAAATAGAGAAATTTTGATAGAGAGCATTAGGGGAAATTTCGACTTCTTCTTCTTCTTTGCTTCCCTTAGATTCATGGTTTGGGGATTATTCTTTGTATATCTTTTGAACCCAACCATGAACTAACTTGATTGGTTGGGGTTATTGTGTTTTGTTGTTGTGAGAAACAATTGGATTTTGTTTAGGTAATAAGAGTTTGCACTTTTCTATTCAATGTTTACTCATTCTTGGCTTTTATTCTTGTTTACGAGTGAATTGGGAGAGGATCTCGTAACTTCATCTATTTATCTAATATCGGGAGAGTTAGATTCAAGAAACGAATAAGTATGGTCTTTATTCAATCTATTGATGGTGAAGATTAATCCGGCTTAGAAATAAGTTAAGGATTTCAACGGCTAAGAGGAGCGCAAGATTGGTTGTTGTTCACCCTTGATTCACGCAGGGATGTATTATCAAGGCATGCACAAGTAGCTAGAGTTTCGACTTAGGGATAAGAAGAAACCATTGAAGAACGCTCTGCCGAACCTTGAAGTTGCTGCCCAGACGCCCAAGTAGTTGCCCAACTAGTTGCTCAGGCAACCATCGATTAGTTGCCAAGGCAACCCCACAGCAAGTTGCCACGGCAACTGAGTTGCCCGTGCACTCTTTTACCAAAACGATCCAATCGGCTATCACACCTCAACTCACGATAACCTGGCCTATCTCTCTCTTTTTCTCTCATATTTTCTTTTACTTTATTGCTTTCTAGTTTAGTTATTAGTTAAACTCCCATAATCCTTTAATTGTGTTTTTACTTTTCACAGTGCAGTAACTTAAGCAAAGTGGCCCAAACCAATCCCTGTGGAGACGATACTCGATACTCATATCACTTTATTACTTGCGACGTGTATACTTGCACACGCAACAAGTTTTTGGCGTCGTTGCCGGGGATTGGCAATTGGTGTTAGTTGTTTTTGTTATTGCATTTTTTTTCTTAGTTTTACTAACTTTTCTTTTTGTTTGTTTTTAAAAAAAAATTTAGGTGCGCTACAAGTTAAGGGACATCAACATGTCGGGAAATAAAAGCCAATCTATTCGAGAGATGATGTTGGAAGATATGAATCAATCCAATCAAGAGTTTCTTGCACCCTTTGATGATTACCTATACCAACCGAGAAAAGCCCAAAGAACTTATACTGTGGAAAAATCTTGTGCTATGTATGGAGAACATCATGTGTTTGAAAATTGCCCTCACATTTTCGGTGCATATAACTACATGGAGGACCATAAAGGGAACCAGCAGCAAAATTCTTCATGGTATGGTCAAAAAGCTCAAATTTTTGTTTACCATAACAATTTTGCCGCAGCAACAGATATGCCATGGCAATGTAGTACTTTTCAAGAGCATTCCAATTCCTCGGAGGAAACGTTACTAGCTTCATTGGCTAGACTTGACGGATCAATTGAAGAGATTCGAGAACTATCAAAATCTATGGATACGAGGATAGCTCAGTGGGATGCAACCTTAGGGGATTCAGAAGATCAATTGGGGAGATCCACATATGTCATGGATAACATGCACCAAAAATTCATTCCTAGGGATACTGACGTCCCAAGACGAGAGGATAAGGAGCAATACAAAGAAATCTCTCCGATGTGTGAGGAACAACTAGAACCTCAAAGTCAAGAGGATGCCAATGAGAGAGACTGCCCAACAAATGATGAGCTTGAACAACAAATTGCCTCGGCAATGATTGAGGAGCCTGAGCGAGCAATGCCGCGACAACACTCGGTGAAGCCGAGAACAACAATACTACAAACAAATTACGAGGAACCCGATGCCCGAAAGTTATAACATTGATGTTGAAGCAGGAATGTGTAGATTGCTCTCATCTACAATTGCCACGACAATTACACGACCACATGCAAGATCAACGAGATGATAATACTTTGCCAATGGAATATGAGCAGGTAATAGTTGAACCTTTTGAATTCTTTAAAAACTCACCTCGTCCATTGCAGGTATGTCTTGAGGAACCGAGGTTGGTAGATTTGAAGCCATCGAAATCTCTACTGATGGAGATGTTTGAGAGGCCAAAAGAAAAAGGTGTTTGGATTCATAAAGCTCTTCAGAAAATTTATTCTTCCCTCGACTTAAAGCAAAATTTGACAACTGATTGCCACGACAATTGGCTTGAGCAACAATTGCCACGACAACAAAGGCTACATCCAACCATGATAGAAGTCGACAAGAATGAGGTAATTGAATGGTTGAGAATGGATATAATTTTTCCTATTAATATATTTGTGCCTTCAGGAGTAGTAGCAAGGTGGAGAGTATACATGGACTACAAGCGAACAAAGAAGAAAGACACCTCCACCATGGTAACGCAAAAGGGAGTAGTGGCAAGCACATTGGCCAAACTCTTTTTGGGCAATATTATCACCCGATGGAGGGTGCGGATGGACTATAAGAAGTATCGAAAACGGCAACCTTCAACACCGCAACAACTCCCGATACGCGCCTCGGCAACCATGGACGCCGACGCCTCGGCACCCACGACACCTCGGCAACCATGGATGTGCATGCCTCGGCAACCCTCGACGCCACGGCAACTATCTGATACATTTATTTTTATTTTTATTTTTGAACTATTTTGTTCTATTATTTTTTGTTATTTTTTTTCTTTATTTTTTAGGATATATTTTATTTTTCTTCATTATCTTTAGTTTCCAGGTTTTCTTTTCCACAACAAGACTCACAAACACCATGCTAAGGAAATTCACTACCGACTACTTGCCACAGCAACCACAATAGAAACTGGTGATGCCCAGGCAACAACTATGGCTTTGGGAACTACTGATGCCCATGCAAGTGAACCTGCATCGGTAAACATGGATCAAATCAAAGCAATGCTATTCACGCGGCACCAGCATTCAACCACCGACTGAAAAATGAATCAAGCAAAGCGATTATTTAAAGAAACTTATAACTCGAGGTGACGACCTCTTCGACTAACTCATTTCATTTAGTTTCTTTTAAATTTTTGTTTCACTTTTACGTGCATTGAGGACAATGCTTCTCTCGAGTTTGGGGGGGTATTGGTTTCTAGTTAGTTTAATGTTTAGTTGCATTCATCTTTAGCAATCACATATAGGTTGCATATGTTACTTGCCATGCCTTTAATTGGATTTAATTGCTTAAGACTTGTTGAATATCCAATGATGAATTTTTGCCACTGCACTTAATTGAAATAACCTTTAATTTTAGGATTGCATGAAAAGAACTTAGAATTTTACTATGATGCTGAATTTTTTTTACACGGTTGTGGGTTGTTGATTCAAAGAAACTTAGTGAACTTAGGTTGCTTAAAATTTGGGTAAATTTAAAATTGAAAATTAAAAGTTAATTTCTTGCTAGAGGTGCCCAAAAACTGGCTCTAGTAGTAAATGCACTTTCTTGCTAGAGGTGCCCGAAATTGGCTCTAGTAGTTAATGCACATTAAAGAATCGCTAGAGGTGCCCGAAATTGGCTCTAGTCGACTAAAATAAAATGAGAAATTGCTTACTTTGCTAGAGGTGCCCGAAATTGGCTCTAGTGAAAATAAAAATAAATGTCCCAGTAATTAAATTGATAAAAGCTTGTAGTTCACATAGAATCTTGAAAATCAACTTGTTCACAACTACGCACACACATTGTCACGAGCACTATAGTTTGGTTCCGGATGATTTTTGTGTTATCCGAAAAATTAAAAGGTGATCATACTTTGTGCCACGGTTCCGAGGTTTGAATTCAAGTTTGAAGCATGTCTTTGATGATTAAAGTCTTGGCAGGTAATTGTTAGTTTGCATTGCTTGAGGACAAGCAATAGTTCGAGTTTGGGGGCGTGATAAGTGTTCAAAAGTACTATTTTTATTACCCTTTTTACTCATATTATTGTTAGACTTAAGCTCATATTAGTTGCATAATTAGTTATTCATGCATTAATTCATGTTTCTTTCCACTGTTGAGCTTGATTACATAACTTGGTGATTTTTGTGGAAAAAGATGCTGCTTTGGTGTGTTTTTGTGTGTGTATGTGCAGGATCACTTGCCAAAGCAATGCCGAGCTAGTTGCCGTGGCAATGCATGAAGGATATGCCGAGCTAGTTGCCAGGGCAATACATGAAGGAGACGAGAGCAGTTGCCATGGCAATTGTCGACAAAGAGAAAATGCAATAGGGATGTCGAAATTGATGACTAGACAAGCCCAAGATGACGTGGAGCAAAGCCCAAACCCAAAGGAATTTGATTTCCATGCAGAGATTAAAGAAGAATTAAATTCCAAGAAGATAGGAGAAGTTCTAGTAGGAATACAATTATAATAAAGAATTATATTCTTTAAAGATAATTTAATTCCAACTCAAACTCCTCCTCAAAGAAGGACTTTGGCCTAGCCCTATAAATAGCAAGGGAATTTCGACAACTCCAGAGAGAAAAATAGAGAAATTTCGATAGAGAGCATTAGGGGAAATTTCGACTTCTTCTTCTTCTTTGCTTCCCTTAGATTCATGGTTTGGGGATTATTCTTTGTATATCTTTTGAACCCAACCATGAACTAACTTGATTGGTTGGGGTTATTGTGCTTTGTTGTTGTGAGAAACAATTGGATTTTGTTTAGGTAATAAGAGTTTACACTTTTCTATTCAAGGTTTACTCATTCTTGGCTTTTATTCTTGTTTGCGAGTGAATTGGGAGAGGATCTCGTAACTTCATCTATTTATCTAATATCGGGAGAGTTAGATTCAAGAAACGAATGAGTATGGTCTTTATTCAATCTATTGATGGTGAAGATTAATCCGGCTTAGGAATAAGTTAAGGATTTCAACGGCTAAGAGGAGCGCAAGATTGGTTGTTGTTCACCCTTGATTCACGCAGGGATGTATTATCAAGGCATGCACAAGTAGCTAGAGTTTCGACTTAGGGATAAGAAGAAACCATTGAAGAACGCTCTGCCGAACCTTGAAGTTGCTGCCCAGACGCCCAAGTAGTTGCCCAACTAGTTGCCCAGGCAACCATCGATTAGTTGCCGAGGCAACCCCGTTGTGCAAGTTGCCACGGCAACTGAGTTGCCCGTGCACTCTTTTACCAAAATGATCCAATCGGCTATCACACCTCAACTCACGATAACCTGGCCTATCTCTCTCTTTTTCTCTCATATTTTCTTTTACTTTATTGCTTTCTAGTTTAGTTATTAGTTAAACTCCCATAATCCTTTAATTGTGTTTTTACTTTTTCACGGTCAAGAACTTAAGCAAAGTGGCCCAAACCAATCCCTGTGGAGACGATACTCGATACTCATATCACTTTATTACTTGCGACGTGTATACTTGCACATTTGCGTAGCACTTATCACACGCAACAAAAGACCACTTTTTTAATCCAAAACTCATATTTGCTCAACTTGGCATAAAGCTTATTATCCAACAAAACCCGCAACACAATCTATAGGCGTCGATCGTGATCTTCCTCAGTACAAGAGTACACGAGAATGTCATTAATGAAAACTACCATAAATTGATCCAAGAATTCATGGAATACCCAATTCATCATGTCCATAAAAGCTTCGGATATATTAGGTAACCCAAACGGCATCACTAAGAACTCATAATGCCTATAACGCGTGCGAAAAACTGTCTTCGGTATGTCTCTATCCTTCACCTTCAATTGATAATACCCAGATCTCAAATCAATCTTGGAAAACATCGTAGCACCTCAGAACTGATCAAACAAATCATAAATCCTCAGTAAAGGATACTTATTCTTAACCTTTAACTTGTTCAGTTGCCGATAATCAATGCACATTCTCATCGTGCCATCTTTCTTCTTTACGAACAACACTGGTGATCCCCACGGTGACACACTAGGCTAGATGAAACCACGATCCAACAACTCTTGTAGTTGCATCTTTAACTCTTTTAACTCTTTCACTGCCATGCGATACGGTGCAATCGACACCGAAGCTGTATCTGCATACGTCTCGATATAGAATTCTATCTCTTTATCCGGTGGTAATCTAGGCAACTCCTCCAGAAACACACCTAAAAAATCACAAACGGTATGAA
Organism: Hibiscus mutabilis; assembly: GCA_019671005.1. Taxonomy (NCBI): domain Eukaryota; kingdom Viridiplantae; phylum Streptophyta; class Magnoliopsida; order Malvales; family Malvaceae; genus Hibiscus; species Hibiscus mutabilis. The sequence goes on along the minus strand of CM033719.1, from coordinate 33,451,613 downwards.
TATCCTAGACTCGCACCTCCTTCATATTTAGGTTCATAACATAAGTCAGATATGTTTGACCCCCAAGCTTCAACAACTTCCGCGCTTCTAAAGTCGAAACTACATTGGACAAGAATTTAACATTCTCGCCCACCACCACCACCTCATAAACCTCAGCAAGTTTCAACGAAACCCGCTTGGTCTCAAAATCGACCACAACCCTATGCTCGGTCAACTAATCTATCCCCAAGATTACATCAAAACCATGAAATGGTAACTCCATCAAAATAGCCACAAGCACGTGACCTTGAATCATCAAAGGGCTTCTCCTAAACAACTTCCTGGCGACTATTGTCTCTCCAAAAGAACTAGTTACTCTCATACCCACATCTAACACTTCTATAAGTATATCAAGCAAACTTGCATGTTCGCGCAAGATGTATGAATGTGTAGAACCAGAATCTACCAAAGAAAGTAATGATATGGATTGCAAAGTAAAAGTACTTGCAATCACATTTGTGTTATTCATTCCCATACGATGCACATAAATCCTCGTCGGTTCACCACCCTCAGGTTAAACCATTACGGTATAAACAATTGTCCTTTGACCTTCCTTCCTACGCTGAAAATTACCTCGACCGCATCCACAACCATTCTATAGTACAACAGCAGGCGCATGAGCCTGTCCTTTCCTAGCCAACTACGGACAATTATGCCTAATATGCTCTCGTAAACCACAGTTCTAACATATACCAAGAGTACCATAACACTCCTCTGAATGTCACCTACCATACTGCTCACACTTAGGTGCTCGAACATAAGTGTTATGACTGTGCTATCCATGCCCAACACTACTCTCACTATGTATCTAATTAGGGTGATGCCTCATATCCTGATGCTTCTTATACTGATCTCTACCAGCATCTGACTCGGTAATCCTCTTTCTATCACTCGAACTCCCTAAACATGAGGATAATCCCAGATTCAACTCTATATTCTTACCTCAAGAAACCAAAACATCAAACTCCGTGTAATTTGTAGCTAGCATATAAGTCTTCACTTCCTTAACCAGCCCATATCAAAAACGATCATCTCATTGTCGCTTATCGAGAATCAGTTCAGGTGTATACTGGCTCAACCGAACAAACTAAACCTCATATTCTGACACAGTCATGCTACCCCAGACCAACGCTATGAACTCTCACTTATTTGGGAACCCAGATACTTTTTTTGAAAAGCAGCACAAAAGAACTCTCACGTTACATCTGCAGGTGCCATACTCGCGATAAAAGTCGTCCACCAGCTATAGGCATCTCCCTGAAGCAAAGATACTGTGTAGCCTAACTTACAACCAAAGAATCCTCTCAGTGTTGGCAAACCATTCCTCAGCTACCTCTAGAGCTAAAGCCCTAAACTCGTTACCTTCCAAACTACGCAAACGCTCTAATAAAAGTCACGTATTAATAGCTACCATAGGTGCTAGTGCAGGTACTTGCACACCAACCATAGCTTCCTGAAACGCTCCAGTCATCGCATTGATCAACGGTGTCATATCCATAAAAATTGGTCCTTGATGTGCCTGAGCTACACCACCCTCAACTCTAGCACCAACAGGAGGATTCGGTGGAGGATGAGGCAACTCACTGTTATGCCCATCCACAACATTACCCATATAGGCTCTCGTCTCGGTCGTATTTCTAAAAAATATGAGTCTAAAGCATGATAATGCAACAAAATAAAACAAAACAACTAGGCTAGCTTGAAGCAAGAATCCAAGTCACACATGTTTCAAAAAGAAAATCATTTTACACTCGTAGCAATAAGGCAATGTGTCCTTAAGCTTTTACCCCAACATAACACATTTCAAACATAAACACAGAAAATCAAACACCAAGCATGCTATTCAATATAATCATACAACATTAATACCTTAAACAACCATAACCCACCTCCCAACAATTATAACCTAGCTCTAATACCACCAAATGTAACCCTATTGAGCCGACCTAGACGCCAGACTGAATTGAGCGAGCTACATGGGGTTTGCCGAGACAAACCTGAACAAATTAATATAAAAAGGTGATCATGCTAACAGTGGTGAAATATACAATTAAATCGGGCATCGAATTGAAATCTGACTGGTCAAGATTGCACTTTAGGGACCAAATTGTAATTTTAGTAATCTAGAAGGTCTTAATTAAATTCAAAGTTACCAAAACTTAGTTAATCATATTACATGCATCTTGGTTAAATTTCAACTTAAAATAATCATCCAAACTCATTTCATTGCATAAACAAGAAATAGGGACTAAACTGTAAAGATTCAAACTTTAGGAAGCATATTAGCATAATTAACTAACTGGGTATTGGTACGCTGCTTGCACGTATCGATACAGGTATATATTATAAAGTTATCAGTACGATCTTCAGGTGTACTGATACGGTTGTTCGATATCAAAAATAGGGGATTCTAGTAGCAAAAGGGCGTACTAATACGGTTGCCCGTGTACGGACACTAGTTGTAATTTTTAGCTATGCATATCGATACAACTATAAGGTGTACCATGCGCTTGTGCAATTTTGCATAGATTTGAGCTAAGACAGGCCCTGCGTACCGATCCCTGAGGAACCGTACCGGTACAGACTGGCCTGTAATGACCTCTTGGTCGAACATATGACACTTTGACTCAATCTTACAAGCCTCAAACATTCACAAACATCATAAAGCATTCCAATCAACATTTCCACAACCATATAGGCATGATAGAGGATCATTCAAACCATAACAAATCCAATCAAAGATCTTATAGGCATGATCTCTACCCAAGCATGCAAAACATATCCCAACCTCCTCTAAGAATGATATTAAGCATCATACAAGTCCAAAACATCAAAAGAAACAGTCCAAAACATGGAGTAACAAAAACAACCCTCCCAATTAAACTTGGTCACATTGCCTCTTATCAATACTAAGTATTTATAAAACCGTACTTGAAATAGCTTCGCCGTTGGATTACCACTTGCTTACTCGCTATCCAAAAATGCTTACTTCTATGCATTGATGAGAAAGGAGAGCATAAGCTTACAAGCTTAGTGAGGAATCTCAAAAACACTTATCAATGCATTTAAAACCATTTTGTTTCCAAATAAGTTTTAAAGCTCATGCCAAAAAATCTCATGCTTCTATAGTCTTTACAAATATGAACTTTTAAACAATTGTAACACATGTATCATGGATTTCTAGCATAAACCTCAATTTAAGCGTTCTCATGCTAAAAACTCTAAATAACAAGCTTAAAGAGCATCACATGTATAAACCATATTATACAAAACATAATCCATTTCTTATGACACATTATATCATATATTGGCATTCAAGTGACCCAAAAACCATTTCAATCTATTTATAAAAACACATCAGATACACGGATTTCCTAAGTGGTTCCTTCGACGACTTCACATACATCCTCTAACCGGAGCATGGTACTATTACCCCTCAACGGTTATAATGTATAAATCCATCAGCGGGAGAATTAGCATACTCTTTACCTCTCAACCACTGCAGTTCTCATGGTGGAGCATGGCACACTCTTGACCCCTCGAAGCACATGAGGCGACTTATTATAATGCACTTTAAACCCTATAGCTAGCCAACTATATTCAATAACATTTAATCATAGCAACTTGCCAATATACTCTATAAAACCATATTACCTCACTGTTTTACATATGCATCAAGTCAAAACAATTTCCAATACATCAAACCATGTATTCTAGTATTCTCAAAACTCTTTTCATAAACTATTTGACATACTCAATAATCATCACATATGATCATTTGCAATATCTTTCATTTCTAAATATGCATATAACAGTAGGTAAACCAAACCATAATCATGTATATGAGATTGTAATTTGCAAAACCTAAAATGAGAGCGAAAACATCCGATAACTACTTCTGAGCTTAGACAAGTGTTTTAAACTTAATGTAAACCCCCAAAATCACTATCAAACCTTTGTAAAGCAGTAAACCACATTTACACTCACCGACAACACAATGCTCCACTAGCTGAAGCGAAATCAAGCTTCTAAAGCCTCTAGAACCTCTCCAAAAGATGAAGGATCTGTCTCCCTATTTTACCCACAGAAAAATAGAGGATTAATGCATTTCCATGCGTCTCTAAACACATCAACTCTTCTCCTCAACTTCGCCTCACTAAAAACCATCAAACGTTTCCTTAAAACATCTGAAATCATCACCAAACTCATCCTAAACAAAGCCCAGCCAAAACCTAACTATTTTAACATCTTAATATTATCAATCAACATCCAAAAATAACAATAAATAAACCTTACATCTCCAGCAACCTTTCAACACCAAGATCACATCAAAATCTAACTATTAACAACCTAGAAAATTAGCAATTCACTTAGTTTTGGGATCCCTTTTATTAATCTCTTCTCATAACATTAAAACATATTTTATAAAAGACCTAAATCAATTAGAATCAACAAACACATAACTAGATCCATATCAAGATTCAGCAAATTTCTCATCAAAACTCAATTAAAACCTTAAAATCATGATTTAATCACAAACACATAACAAAAATCAGTTGTAAAGGATCAAGAACTTGGGAATTTCAATAAAGAACCTTTAATTATAGGAGAGAAACGAAAATCACCTCTAATTGTTGATTTCCCTCTTAATTGGCAAGATTTGAGTACAATTTTCAAGAAAGCAAATAAAATTTGGTGTAGAAATCAAAGAAATCAATTAAAAAATAAAAAGGAAATAAAAAAGGAGTGATTGCTGAGAATAGAGTAAATTGATAGTTTGCCTGCTGAGAAAGTTGAGAGAAAATTTGAGAGCAAAAATAGTTACGTAAGAAAATGATTTTGGCTATTAAAAATCTTTTTAATCAAATCTATTTTATTTTTATTTTTTAACATTTTAAAAACCATTTAAAAATAGCCTAAATTAAGGGGAAAATATGAGTAAAAACTTTGGTAAATTAGCTCCTTAAAGATTCTATGTTTTGACCCTTTTACGATTTAATTACCAAAACAGTTTTGAAAACTTTACATTTTAGTCACCAGAGCAAAATGTCCCAAAATCAGGTTTTAATTTATACAAATTGAGTTTCCCAAAACCCTTAGAATATTAATTAAACATTTTCTAATATTTTTCATATTTTATTTTAGTCAAAAATAATTTATTAAGAATTAATTCCCGAAACTAGCTCAAATCTCCTAATCTGGTTCCCTTGAACCGTCTAATCAATCTATTTAGCATCTAGTCCCAAATTTGGGGCGTTAGAGGAGGTGAGGGCTTCAGGTTCTACGTCACCAAGCAAGAAAAAAAAGAGGCAGGCCGTGTAAAGATAAGTTGAGGGCTTTAGGTTGTGCTGAGTTATTGAGTGAGGCTCAAGCAGTGTTGGAGGTGAGTAAATTAATTAGAGTTTCTACCGTTGGAAGGTATGAGGATATCATAAAGAAAATTACTAAAGTTCTCGTGCCTTTGGGTAAGAATTTGTGACATATGCAGATATTATCATGCGGGGGTTGGGAGTTTTGGCTAAGAAGCTAGGGGTTTAGAAGGTTGTAAAGAAGAACAGAGAGTACATGATATTGATTCAATAGTCTAAGTTAGAGGAGGTGCCGATTAGTGTCATTCGGCGGCTTTTGATGTCGAACGTGTTTGGCTATGCTTTTGTGTCCTCAGTTGTGGCTTCGGGTGGGATCATTGCTATTTGGGAGTTGGCTCGTTTTGATATTTCGGATTCGAAAGCCAATCATATTGTGATAATTTTACAGGGGAGATGGTTAACAGATGATTTTATGTGTTGCATTTTTGTTGTATATGCTGCATATACTGTGCAAGAGTAAGTGGCCTTTGGGAGTTTATTCAATTTCGTATTGGGTCTTGTGTTTTTACTTGTGTTGTCGCAGGTGATTTTAACGTGATTCAGGTTTATTCAAAGAGATCGAGATGTATCACTATGTTCGTTAGTATGTCTCAATTTTCAGACTTCATTGAGGACTCAGTGCTTATTGATCTTTCTTTTCATGGTAATCAGTTTACTTGGTTTGGTTCGGGTTTTGCTATAGCCGTATGGATAGATTCTTAGTGAAAAACGCTTGGTTGGATCATTTTTCTCAGCTGAAATAGGCGAATTTCTCATTCCTTATCCGATCATACACTTTTACTGCTAGTTAGTGATGATTCTGATTGGGGTCCTAGACCTTTTAGATTTTTGAATTGTTGGATGGATAGTCGTCAAGATATTCGTATAATGTTAACACTGTGTGGCTGTATTTCAGAATCAATGTCAGGTTCGACTGATATTATGGGTAAGCTACAGGAAATGAAATATTTCTTGAAAGATTGGAATAAGAATAAATTTGGGGACATTGAGAAGAGAATTTGTGAACTTCAAAATTCTATACATGTAGTAGATAGGGAGATGGGTTCTGAGAATGTTACGACTTTTGATCTTGAAGAGCGTCGTCGATGGCAATTGGATTAGTGTAAGACCATGAAATTAAGAGAATCATTACGGCGAAAAAAATCCCGTGTTTCATGGCTGTGATTTGGTGATCATAATACTATATTTTTTCATCGTTTAGCGAAATTTTAGACTATAAGTAATCGAATTGAGGGGTTATTTGTGAAAGGGAGATGGGAATCGGACCTAAGAAGGTTGCAACGACTTCTATGTTCCAAAACCATTTTTTTTGCAAGCTTGCCCTCCTAGTGTATTTGAACCGACCATTGAGTTCAAGAGATTGTCTTCTCAGGATGCGGACATGCTCAAGCTTCCTTTCTCGAAAGTAGAGGTGAGATCGGCCTTGTGGTCTTGTGAGGGTTCGAAGGCGTCTGGCCCAGACGGATTCAACATAGAATTCTTTAAGAAAGGGTGGGACTTTTTGAAGACGGACGTGATGGATTTTATGAGGGAATTTTATGCAAAAGGGCGTTTGCCGAGGGGGTGAAATTGTTGCTTTATGGAGTTAATTTCGAAAAAGAATCTCCTACGGATATTAGCAATTTTCGGCCAATTAGTTTGATCAATTCTATTTAAAAAAATCTTGGCTAAGGTTCTCACTAAACATTTACAGCGCGTATTTGGTAAGCTTATTAGTGATACTCAAAGTGTGCTCATTTAGGGACGACAAATTGTTCACAACAATTTATTAGCTAGTGACGTGATTCACTCTTTGCAAAGTGAGAGGCCTTTGAGGAAGGTTTTCATTTTTAACTTGTACTTTGTTAAATCTTACGATTGCAAAGTGGCGTCATTGGATTTTGGAGTGTTTAAGCTCGGCTCGTTTATCAGTTTTGTTAAATGTTAGTGCGACGTAGGAGTTTGGTATGGAAAGACGATTACGACAAGTTGATCCTTTATTGCCTCTATTATTTTTTATTGTGGTTGAGGTGTTACACTTGATGCTTTCCAGAGTGGAGGAGGCTGATTTAGTCTTTGGGGTTCAGGTGGCGACAGATTTAACTTTGTCTCATTTCTAATTTGGGGATGACACGATCCTTTTTATTGAAGGGTCTATGAATTAGTTTTGAATATTCGTAGGGCGTTGATTAGTTTTCAGATTTGCTCTCGACTGGAAATAAATTTTCAGTAATCTATGTTGATTGCATTTGGTGTGGAAGCTTCTTAGTGGAGGAGTGTGCTGATTTGTTGGGATGTAAAGTTGGCAAGTTGCGGTTTCAATATTTGGGGTTACCTGTGGGAGTGAATCCTCGAGGTAAAGCTATGTGGGAAACAGTCATTACAACTTTTCGTTCCAAGTTAGATGATTGAAAGAGAACTTCTTTATCATTTGTGACGTGGATACTTTTAATTAATTATGTTTTATCAGCGTTACCTCTTTATTACATAAGCATTTTTGTGGTACCGAAGGGTGTTATTGCAAAGTTGGATAGAGTACTTGTGGGGTAGTGCGGAATTTAAGGGAAAGATAAGTAGGGTGGGGCGTTCAGAAGTTGCGTGTCCCCCTCATCATTTAAAGGGTTTGGGAGTAGTTGATTTACGCGTTCGAAACTTGGCTTTGATATCCAAGTGGGCCCGACGTTTTGCTACAGAAAGATATTCATTGTGGCGATCTTTAATAGCGGCTAAATATGGGGAAAGTGTGCCTTGGTGGCGTCTTGAGGGGTGATGGTACTTTAAAAGACATGTTTTTTCACCTTATTTATTGATTAGTTTACTCTTATTGTGTTATTCTTTGTATGCATTTTAGCTTTTTATCTTTGTATTTGTATTTTCTTAACTCAATTGCTCTTTTTTGAATTATCCTTGAATTTATCACATTTTTGTTGATAATATCACTGCATGAGTTCTTCCCAAATTGCAGCCAGGGCTGTCGCTGCATTGGGATGTCGTTGTATAAGCGTTTTTTAGATTGCGTCCAGGACTGTCGCTGCATTGACAGTTATCAAAAAGATAAGATCAAATGACACCAACAAGAAGATAAGTGTAACCGACTTAGGACGTGTTACCAAACAAACATACAAACAACAAAGATAAACATTCAAGCAAATATATGACCAATTCTATCATTTCCAGGAACTAAAATTTCCATTTGATCACATGGTAACTTAAGTTAAATTCGCAGCAAGGCAAAATAACTTAGTTGAATTCAAGTCTTGCAAAAGTGAGACATCTTGGGGTTCTTATCTTATAAATTACCATCTTTTGCTATTACCAAATTAGATATATCCATACATGGCATTTAATATCTATGCTGCAACGTAGATTATTTTAATACCAATCGAGACAAGGAGATGGGCCATGATTGCATACATTAGGAGAATGAGGTTCAAATAAAACTTTGAACATAACTGATTCATTCTCGACAATTTCATAGAATTCAAACAAAAGACGATTTAACCAAAGCATGGTTAACTCAATGGTCCTTACAAGGGTTTGAACAATAGACAACTATGCTAAGTTTATGCAATCATTTGATACGATCCGAAACACTTAGGACTTCCCAAAAATATCTAAAACGGGGCTTACTTTTAGAACATAGGATTTCTTCAAATTACACTAGTTTTTATAACATAACATAATCCTTTATCTCGCATTCAAATTACTAACAAAACATCATGTCCATATTTTTCACGACTTCAACATAAATGACGTAATTCAATAATATCTATTATCACTAGACATAGCAATGGCTTTTAATTACATATGCATACCAGCAACCATTTATTTAACATGTCAAACATTTTAAACATAGTCATAAAACAACAATATGACATTCATAGATAGCAACATGATAATCTAGTTCCCATACACGCATGCATACATGTATGCTAACAATCATAAAATCACAATGACCCACTCAATTCAAATAATCGCCGTAAGGCATATTAAGGGCCTTTACATACCATGTTAATTACTTAATTAACTTAAATAAATATATAACCAAGAAAGATAAATGAATTGCCTTATGCATATATCTTGTCTATGTGCCACCATCTAGGAGTTCTTAAGTAAGTTTACGAACTTACTTCTTGACCTTTGTGATCTCGTCCAAACTCTCAAGATAACTAGAAGCAAATTTACCTTGAAATATTTGAAAGAATAGATTAAGCAATTGCTTAGTGAGGTAGCTTAGTTAACCAAAAGCACGAATCAATAGTTTTATGATATAACTCTATTCATTGCTCAAGTTTAATGGATCTAGGCAAGTACCAAACTTACTCGAAGGCAATCCATCATATTCATAGGGTTCAAACTTAGCATTATTTCTAGGCATGTCGAATCTATATAATATAACGAGATTGATCGAATACAAGTTATCGATGTCATAAGATTTCAAAAAGAAAGGCATTAATTCTTGATCCAATTATACCCAAATATCACTTAAACATTAACTATTTATTTCACAAGTAATTTGGTAATTCATTAGTTTAATTTATGGATTCCTAATTCTTCTTAAGCAAGACATCTCTTTAACATAGTGGCTTATCACATAAATTATCAAACATGGCATCTTATATACATAGTTAATTATTATGTAATTTCTTTCGTAATTCATTAATTTAGCCTATAGATCTTATGACTTATATAAGCATTCGAATCAAGCATGTAATGTTATCCAAGAATACACACGATTCATTTACAACTTATTACTTATCATAAGTATTTGAAACAACATGTTCATGTATATAAGAGTATTCACACAAAGCATAAGATTTAAAGCAATCAACAAAAAATATATATTTATTCTTCTAACAAGCATATGTCTTCACCCATAAGAATATATCAAGAATCTAATAAATACCCATTACTTGTTATGCAAGTTATTGTATAGATTCATTAAACTAGCTTATAAATTTCATTGTTTCCTTTTTGTTTCTTCTTTGTTTCTTCTTTTAGCATATTACAAATATAACATATCTTAGTCATGACATATCATAGGCAAACCATATCATCGACATATCATATCATGGACAAAGCGTATCTTAAACAATGATATATCATAGTCACAAGTTACTTGTCATATAAGTTATCAAGGTAATTCTTTAATTTACTTTGAATTATTGTCTTTAATATAGCCTTTGTGAAAGTAACATCCTAGATACACGAATCCCCAACCAACTGTCTCCAAATAAAATGGTACTCGCACTACCGGTCACTCCCTCCTACTGTCGCCAAGTGACCACAACACTTCCCTCCTACTGTCGCCAATTAAGGACCGTAATCCACCCCAAATACGAGCTCTATGGACTCCATGGCATGCCGATTATACCTAAGACTGACTCGAAACCAAGGCTTTCACATTTATCTTATCTTATTAGTGACAAAATAAGATCAGTTCCTTATCAGAACATTATATCAACGAAACTTATCGCCCTTTCATATTAGGCATGTATTCACCTCATGTGTAATTCTCAATATACTTTTCTCATCTCATTCAATTAGCATGTTTTATTCATATCAGAATCAAAATCATAATTGAGCATAGCTCTGTACATATATGCATAATTATTCTTAAGCAAAGCATATTTCGATATATATACACAGTAGTGTTCGAACATAACATATACTTATAAATGTGAATATTCAAACTAGCATATCTATTCATCCAATTAGATACTCAATATACAATAGGAAGACATTACCATGATCCACTAATTTAACTTATAAGCTTTCTTGACTTCTTTCTAATTTAACTTATTGTCATTCATTTCAAGTGCATAAATAGTTCATATACATAATTCTTAATTCGCAACCGTCTTATTTAGATCATTGTATGACCTTAACTTAATATCATCTCATCAAGTACACATAAAATTCACATACAAAGCTTCGAATAATATAATCCTTTACTTAATTGAGTGATAGCATGGTAAGATTACTTATCAAACACACACAGATTTAACTGTACGCCTATCATTAAACCGAGTATTCCATGACATAACCTACTTAATATTTAGGTACTCACCTGGAGTCTAAAATTGCTTCTACATAGCATAATCTAAGATAAAGAAATTAAATTAAATCTGCAAGAAATGCTTGGAAAGGTTACTAGCCTATCCCAAAACTTTAAACTACACTCACAGTATTTTCAGGCTATGTTTGATTCCGAATTACTACTCCATTTTTGCTTTTCTACAATGCTACTAGCATTTAACTTTGCTTCTTCTTGTCTAAACACAACAACCAAAATAGCATGCATTAAATTCATTCCATTCAAAAATATCCAATGACTCTATACACATATATTTCATCTAACTTGACATTTCTTCCATATAAAGTTATTCTAATCTAGCATGCATAATTACATTCAACCATATACTACAACAACTTCAAGCAAACACAAAACAATTCTATTCTCAAATGCAAGAAAATAGTCCCTTAATTAAGTTACCAAAACAGTCCATTAATCTTTCCAAAACTGTCTAGTTTCTGAGTTGTAATTTAGCCTTTCAATTAAATTCACAAAGCAGCCCCTTTTAAGCTATAAAAACAGTCCTTAAACTTTGTAAAATAGTCCCAAATTTTCTGGTTTTCTAAGCAGTCCTTATGATTACAAAAACAGTCCACTATATATACAAAACAACCCTCTAATTAGTGCAAGACAATCCTTTATGAACCCTTGACAGCCCCTAAACTTGCAAAACAATCCCTCCCCTGACTTTATCAATCCAAATAGTTTTAAAACAGTCCCCTTATGACCAAATCAGTCCCTAAATGCTTACTTTAGCAAGTACTGCAGCAAATACAAGTTTCAAGCACAACATGTACATTCAAACATTGTTCTAAATCATCCCTAAATTTTCTAAAACATAGTATAATGGCAGGAATCCAACTTGTACTACATTGTCAAGTAAGTCCAGCATCATGAACCATACTACATATTTACAAAAAGACATAGATATTCAAATTATACATCATTAGAATAGTCAAGGGATGTCTAACATGAATTTACTCTCTTAACAAATCTATAGCAACAAATCAGCATATATCTATACATAGACAAGTTCAAAACCTTAATTTAATTCATCAATCCTCAAAGGATTTCGAAACAGCCCCTAACTAAACCCCTAAACAATTCACGTATCACACAAAGCTACTCAACATGTATTCAAATTGCATGATTCAAGATTACACCAAGGAAACGTGCATTACAAATTTAACAATTCAAGAATCATATCATCAAAATCTAGCAATCCGATCCTATAAGAATATCATCTCTACAATCTCAAATTATTATCTACACCCGAAGAATTGAAAGGAAGATTCTTACCCTCCTCAAGGATCAGCTATTCGAAAACATTTAACAAAATCACTCAAGATTGAAGCTTAAAATGAAGCTTTATCAATGGCATTCAAGCTCTCTCTCCCTTTTTACAAGTATGATTCGGCTGATATGAAAGAGGATGACATTCTTTGGTTATTCCCACTAAAATAAAATCCTTTCCCCACGTGTTCAAATTTTATTTGACATGTGTAAAGACCACCTAGTAAAAAAAATTCTTAACATGCAAACTCTCCATTTTCCCATTTTTCGGTTTAGTCCTCTTAAAAATGGCCATCCATTTCTTCTTTGCTTCAGTTTAGTCCCAACCTACTTAATTAATCTATTTGGTGACAAATCCATATCGTAGTAACATTTGATCAAATTTGTAGCTTGCAACTAAGCCATTATTTGGGATATTACAATTCTCCTCCCCTAAAAGAAAATTCATCCTCGAATTTACTTGAGGTGAACAAGTAAGGGTATTGTTCTTTCATGGTTGCCTTGGGTTCCCAAATCGTCTCTTCAATCTTGTGGTTTCTCCCCAATACCTTGACAAGAGGCACAAACTTGTTACAAAGCCTTTTTGATCTCACAATATGAGATTTGGACCGGTTCTTCTTCATAAGATAAATCTGGGTTGAGCTTTCCCTTTCAGGTTCAAGAATATGAGAAGGGTCAGATTGATATTTATGAGGCATAGATAATATCCAGATAATCCCCAAAAAACTTCTAACTTCTCTAACGTTTCTCGGAGGCTTCCAAACAATACTGAGTTAATCTCTCAAGATCATCCTTAATTTCTTCTGTAGATGTCTCAAAACCAAATAATAACACTTCTTTTAATCCAAAATTCATATTTATTGAACTTAACATAGAGTTGCTTGCCTCAAAAAGTTCATATAATGATTCGAAGATATTTCAATTGTTCCTCCTTGTCCTTGGAATAGATAAGGATATCATAAATGAAAACTATTGCGGACTAGTCCAAATAGGGCTTAAGGACTCGGTTCATAAGGTACATATATGCAGTTGGAGCATTTGATACATTAAAAGGCATTACAAATATTCATAGTGACCATACCAGTCTTGAATGTAGTTTTAGGTACATCAGATTTTTAATTTTCATTTGATAGTATCCCGATCAAAGGTCGATCTTGTATAACACTATAACATCCTTAAGTTGATTTAACGAGTTTTCAATTCTTAGCAATGGTTACTTGATCTTGATGGAGAACTTATTCATTTGTCGATAGTCGATGCAAGTCTCATGGATCCATCTTTCTTCTTTACAAACAAAACCGAGGCTTTCAAAAGATAAACCAGGACTTATAAAGCCTTTTTATCCTGAAGGTCTTGCGACTAATTTTCGAGTTCTTTGAGTTCAACTAGAGCTATTAAAAAAGAAATGTTAAGAACTAAGGCAAATCCAGGTCGTACTTCAATTCTAAATTCAACTTCCCTTGTTGGAAGTAATTCCAGAGGTTCCTTAAAGAATTATCAAAAAATTCAGAGACAACGATGATATATTCAAGAACAAGCTTGGTCTTATTAACATTGGATATAACAACAAACACAAAATTTAGTTCAGAGGGTTTCTTACTTATCAAGAATATGGGTTCTTTGCCTAACCCAGAAGGAAAAGTCTTTTCTCGTAACAATTTTTTCGGACATGGTGTTTACCTAGTCTATTTAGTCCCATGATAAAGTTGAATTCGTAGAAGGGTAGGGTTAAAAGATTAGAAAGGAAGGAAATTCTTTGTATAAACAAAGGAAAATTCATACATACTTGGTTTATTACAACCTTATTTCTCAAAGGATTGGTGACAAAAAGATTTCAATTTGTGGTTTTTAAAACTTGATTTTCAATTTCTAGATAACGGTAGAACATATAGAGGAATGGGTTGAACCAGAATAGAACAAGTCACGTACAAGAGTTGAGTACAATTTGATTGTACCAACGAAGGTATAGATTTGATATCGAACTAACTTGTTCATCAAAGTTCATGGTTGCTAGTCCACAAGAAAATGGGAGGAGTTTCCTGATGCTATTTAGCAATATTCTGAGGATTTTATTACTTCTGATTCATCCTTACACTTCCTCCCCTAATGGAGGAACCAGCCGGGCTCTCGATATCCTAGTCCAAACGTATTTTAAACATTTCTATGGGCTGTCAAAACTTAGATTAGAGCTTTTACCAAACATAGATCACAAGTATTTATCGAATTTAACTCCTAGGTGGTACATGTAACAAATGATGATACAACAAGTTTTGGTTTAGTCCGAGAATCGACTAAACCTAGGCTCTGATACCAATAAACGTAACACCCCTACCCGGTCTAGGAAATAAACCGGCTTATGACGTGTTACCAAACAAACATGCACACAACAAAGATAAGCATTCAAGACATACAAGCAAATATATAGACCAATTCTATCATTTCCAAGAACTAAAATTTCCATTTGATCACATGGTAACTTAAGTTAAATTCGCAGCAGGACAAAACAACTTAGTTGAATTCAAGTCTTTCAAAAGTGAGACACCTTGGGTTCTTATCTTATAAATTACCATCTTTTGCTATTACCAAATTAGATTTATCCATACATGGCATTTAATATCTATGCTGCAACGTAGATTATTTGAATACCAATCGAGACAAGGAGATGGACCATGATTGCATACATTAGGAGAACATGGTTCAAATAAAACTTTGAACTTAACTAATTCATTATCGACAATTTCATAGAATTCAAACAAAAGATGATTTAACCAAAGCATGGTTAACTCAATGGTCCATACAAGGGTTTGAACAATAGACAACTATGCTAAGTTTATAGAATTATTTGATACGATCTGAAACACTTAGGAATTCCCAAAAATATCTAAAACGAGGCTTACTTTTAGAATATAGGATTTCTTCAAATTACACTAGTTTTTATAACATAACATAATCCTTTATCTGGCATTCAAGTTACTAACAAAACATCATATCCATATTTTTCACAACTTCAAAATAAATGACGTAATTCAATAATAATCTATGATCACCTAGACATATCAATGGATTTTAATTACATATGCAAACCAACAACCATTTATTTAACATGTCAAACATTTTAAATATAGTCATAAAACAACAATCTGACATTCATAGATAGCAACATGATAATCTAGTTCCCATACACGCATGCATACATGTATACTAACAATCATAAAATCACAATGACCCACTCAATTCAAATAATCACCATAAAGTATATTAAGGGCCTTTACATACCATGTTAATTACTTAATTAACTTAAATACATATATAACCAAGAAAGATAAATGAATTGCCTTATGCATATATCATGCCTATGTGCCACCATCTAAGTTTACGAACTTACTTCTTGACCTTTGTGATCTCGTCCAAACTCCTAAGATAACTGGAAGCAAGTTTACCCTGAAATATTTGAAAGAATAGAGTAAGCAATTGCTTATTGAGGTAGCTTAGTTAACCAAAAGAACGAATCAATAGTTTTATGATATAACTCTATCCATTCCTCACGTTTAATGGATCTAGGTAAGTACCAAACATACTTGAATACAATCCATCATATTAATAGGGTTCAAACTTAGCATTATTTCTAGGCATGTCGGATCTATATAATATAACGAGATTGACCGAATACAAGTTATCAAGGTTATAAGATTTCAAAAAGAAAAACATTATTTCTTGATCCAACTATACCCAAATATCACTTAAACATTAACTATTTATTTCACTAGTAATTTGGTAATTCATTAGTTTAATTTATGGATTCCTAATTCTTCTTAAGCAAGACATCTCTTTAACATAGTGGCTTGTCACATAAATTATCAAACATGGCATCTCATACACATAGTTAATTATTATGTAAGTTATTTCGTAATTCATTAATTTAGCTTATAGATCTTATGACTTATATAAGCATTCGAATCAAGCATGTAATATTATCCAAGAATACACAAGATTCATTTACAACTTATTACTTATCATAAGTTTTGAAATAATATGTTCATGTATATAAGCGTATTCACACAAAGCATAGATTTAAAGCAATCAACAAAAAATATATATTTATTTTTCTAACAAGCATATGTCTTCACCTATATGAATATATCAGGAATCAAATAAATATCCATTACTTGTTATGCAAGTTATCGTATAGATTCATTAAATTAGCTTATAAATTTCATTGTTTCCTTTTTGTTTCTTCTTTTAGCATATTACATATATAACATATCTTAGTCATGACATGTCACAGGAAAACCATATCATAGACATATCATATCATGGACAAAGCGTATCTTAAACAATGATATATCATAGTCACAAGTTACTTGTCATATAAGTTATCAAGGTAATTCTTTAATTTACTTTGAAATTAAATTATTTTGTCATTAATATAGCCTTGTGAAAGTAACAATCTAGATACACGAATCCCCAACCAATTGTCTCCAAATAAAATGGTTCTCGCAGTACCGGTCAATCCCTCCTACTGTCGCCAAGTGACCACAACACTTCCCTCCTACTATCACCAATTAAGGATCGTAGTCCAAGACCGTAGTCCACCCCAAATACGAGCTCTATGGACTCTATGACATGCCAACTATACCTAAGACTAACTCAAAACCAAGGGTTTCATATTTATCTTATCTTATTAGTGACAGAATGTGATAAGTTCCTTATCAGAACATTATATCAACAAAAACTATCACCCTTTCATATTTGGCATGTATTCACCTCATGTGAAATTCTCAATATACTTTTCTCATCTTATTCGATTAGCATGTTTTATTCACATCAGAATCATAATCATAATTGAGCATAGCTCTGTACATATACGCATAATTATTCTTAAGCAAAGCATACTCCGATATATATAAGCAAGAGTGTTCGAACATAACATATACTTATAAATGTGAATATTCAAACTAGCATATCTATCCATCCAATTAGCTAATCAATATACAATAGGAAGACATTACCATGATCCACTAATTTAACTTATAAGCTTTCTTGACTTCTTTCTAATTTAACTTATTGTCATTCATTTCAAGTGCATAAATAGTTCATATACATAGTTCTTAATTCGCAACCCTCTTATTTAGATCATTGTATGACCTTAACTTGATATCATCTCATCAAGTACACATAAAATTCACATATAAAGCTTCCAATAATATATAATCCTTTACTTAATTGAATGATAGCATGGTAAGATTACTTATCAAACACACACAGATTTAACTATAAGCCTATCATTAAACTGAGTATTCCATGACATAACTTACTTAATATTTAGGTACTCACCTGGAGTCCAAACTTGCTTATACATAACATAATCTAAGATAAAGAAATAAAATTAAATTTGCAAGAAATACTCGAGAAGGTTACTAGCCTATCCCGAGACTTTAAACTACACTCACAGTATTTGCAGGCTATGTTTTGATTCTAAATTACTACTCCATTTTTGCTTTTCTACAATGCTACCAGCATTTAACTTTGCTTCTTCTTGTCTAAATGCAACA
Source organism: Hibiscus mutabilis (assembly GCA_019671005.1). NCBI lineage: Eukaryota > Viridiplantae > Streptophyta > Magnoliopsida > Malvales > Malvaceae > Hibiscus > Hibiscus mutabilis. Next base: position 33,433,305 of record CM033719.1, on the reverse strand, counting down.
ACCAAAATAGTATGCATTAAAATTCATTCCATTCAAAAATATCCAATGACTCTATACACATAGATTTCATCTTACTTGACATTTCTTCCATATAAAGTTATTCTAATCTAGATTGCATAATTACATTCATCCATATACTACAACAACTTCAAGCAAACACAAAACAATTCTATTTTCAAATGCAAGAAACAGTCCATTAATCTTTGCAAAACTGTCTAGTTTTTAAGTTGTAATTTAGGCTTTCAATTAAATTCACAAAGCAGCCCCTTTTAAGCTATAAAAATAGTCCTTAAACTTTGTAAAATAGTCCCAAATTTTCTGGTTTTCTAAGTAGTCCTTATGATTACAAAAACAGTCCACTATAGATACAAAACAACCCTCTAATTAGTGCAAAACAGTCCTTTATGAACCCTTGACAGCCCCTAAACTTGCAAAACAATCCCTCCCCTGACTTTATCAATCCAAAACAGTTTTAAAACAGTCCCCTTATGACCAAATCAGTCCCTAAATGCTTAATTTAGCAAGCAGTGCAGCAAAAACAAGTTTCAAGCTCAACATGTACATTCAAACATTGTTCTAAATCACCCCTAAAGTTTCTAAAATAGAGCGTAATGGCAGGAATCCAACTTGTACTACATTATCAAGTAAGTCCAACATCTTGAACCATTCAACATATTTACAAGAAGACATAGATGTTCAAATTATACATCATTAGAATAGTCAAGGGATGTCTAACATGAATTTAATCTCTTAACAAATCTATAGCAACAAATCAGCATATGTCTATACATAGATATGTTCAAATCCTTAATTTAATTCATTAATCCTCAAAGAAACAGCCCCTAACTAAACCCCTAAACAATTCACGTATCACACAAAGCTACTCAATATGTATTCAAATTGCATGATTCAAGATTACACCAAGGAAACGTGCATTACAAATTTAACAATTCAAGAATCATATCATCAAAATCTAGCAATCTGATCCTATAAGAATATCATCTCTACAATCTCAAGTTATTATCTACGCCCGAAGAATTGAAAAAAAGATTCTTAAGCTCCTCATGGATCAAATATTCAAAAACATTCAACAAAATAACTCAAGATTGAAGCTTAAAATGAAGCTTTATCAATGGAATTCAAGCTCTCTCTCTCTTTCTACAAGGATGATTCGGCTAATAGAAAATGAAAGGGGATGGCATCCTTTGGTTATTCCCACTAAAATAAAATCCTTTCCCCACATGTGTAAAGACCACTTAGTAAAAAAAATTATTAACATGCAAACTCTCCATTTCCCCTTTTTTCGGTTTAGTCCTCTTAAAAATGGCCATCCATTTCTTCTTTGCTTCAATTTAGTCCCAACCTACTGAATTAATATAATTGGTGACAAATCCATAGCGTAGTAACATTTGATCAAATTTGTAGCTTGCAACTAAGCCCTTATTTGGGTTATTACACAAGATCAAAGGACAATGAGCTGGCATTTAGTTATAACAACTTTTTTCTGGACCAGATATGGGTGCAATAAAACAATCATTGTCGCTGCAATGACAACAGCCAGGATAAGATCAAAGAATTATGAGTTACCATTTAGTACAACTGTCCTATAAAAAATTTTATTTAGAAAATCTATGAAGGCCACCTATAAACACCCAATTGGAAAGTGATAAGGATATATATACATATATTTTTACCCTAAAAAGGGAAGGCTCATATCATATCATATTTTTTCTTGGTTTTGGAGCTTTCTCTTGATGGCAATGGCGGCTTAAAGCTTCTATGGGACAACCAAGGTGAATCCGATGCAGAATTAAGTAGTCATGACGAATGCGAGGCAAGAGGAAGTATCAAGGAGAAATTGAGTTAGCTAGAGATAGCTTTCCCTATTCGGTTCTTAATGTTTCTTTTGTTTAAACGCTGATGATTATGGTTTAATTTCATTTTGTATGGAAATACTTTATGAATGTTGACTGAATGTTTATCTTATTAAGCGTTTCCTCTATCTTTTGATCTTTGGGTTTGAATGTTTTTATGCACGAAAGAGTTCATTGCAGTCACTGTCATTAAGAGATGCAATGACATTTCAGATCAACAAGACATTACAACAAAAAGTTGGAAAATGATACAACGAGAGTTGATCCACTTGTTCATGTATTTGCTTATTTAGCTATCACTAAGAGGTGTGGTGAGTGGGCTTATATAAATATTTGATTAAGGGTAGACGTTGAGACTGGTAAGATATTCATGTGCTTTATTGAATCAACAATAATCTTTTCTTTCGTTTCTTGCTAGCATTCATTATTCTATTGATGAATCACCGAGGGAACCCCACTACCATCATTATATTGTTTTTGTTTTGATTTAAGTACATTGCTCCGACATTACCTATTACATTTACCTTTCATTGCTCTGACATTACCTATTGCATTTACGTTATTTTCTTACTTATTGCACTGACATTGGTAAACATCCAAACAACCGTCCTCATGGGACCTATATATCTGACAGAGTCGCATCTGTCTACTATACTTGTATCGACGTGTGTTCGCTTGCACAAAAATCTTGTGACGTCATTTCATCTATCAAGTTTTGGCATCGTTGCCGGATGATTTTTGTTTGGTGTTTATTTTTTTCATTGCACTTTTATTTTTATTTTTACTAACTTTCTTTGCTTTTGTTTTGTTAATTTTTTAGGTGAGCTATAAAGAGAAATAAACAAATATAATGGAGGGTATACGTCGAACCATTCGAGATTGCATGATGTCCAAAGTGGATGTTTATGCAACACTCTCAGTAGAAATTTCAGATTTGGACAACACGATCAAATCCATGCCAATGCCTAGAGCAGTCCATAGAGTCAATGTACATGCATTCAATTGTGAGATTTGCGGTGACAACCAACCACCTTTATAAAGACTGTACACAACTCTTATGCAACAACTCATATGGAAATTCATATAATGCTACTGATCGCAATCAACAGTCTTGTGGAAATCAAAATTTTGGTCAATTTGTTGGGACATTTCGATATGGTAATAATTTCTCCCAAGGCACTTATAATCCAAGACAAGGGAATTACAATTCACCACAACCATGGTACAATCAACAAACTCAGTTGCAGTCACAACAAACTCCTTTGCAACCACAATATCTTCAGTTTCCATATCTGCATGCTCAAGCACCTATGCAACCACAATATACCCCAACTTCCACATCCAATCCATACGCAGCTCTTGCAACTTTGATGCAAGAGCATTTCACTTGGATGGAAGCAATTGTTCAAGGAAATTCCTCATCGATTCATGAATTAGAATCACAACAAAAACAACTTTCTTCCACAATGAATCCTAGACCGCAAGGCACACTTCTGAGTTATAAGGAATCAGATGTAGCAACTCAAGAAAGTGAAGAAGTGGATCATAATGACAAGATTACATCTGAAGAGGTTGATGATGTACCAGAAAAGCATGTTCCAAGAGTTTTCACTTTCTTTCCTAAAGTTCTCCAATCTAATATGTGGACGCAACCCGAAATGTCAGTGCAATCTAAAGTGTCAGCACAATCTGAAATGTCCTCATCTCCACCTTTGCCACAACAAGTTCATGACTACGTGCAGTGTCAACAAGATGACAGTACTTTGTCAATGGAATCTAAGCACGTATCTCTTGAGGAAGCAACAATGCTAGATTTGAAGCCATCAAAAGAAGGGTATGATCATTTGGGAGAAGATACTCTATCGATGGTGATTCCCTCTAATATTATTGATGCACCAAAATCTCTACTGATGGAGATGTTTGAAAAGCATTAACAAAGTGGTGGTTGGATGCTTGAAAATTTTTAGAGAATTGGTCCTTCACTTGATGTACACAGAATTCTAGCAGATCATTGCTATGATAATTGGCTAGAGCAGCAAATGTAACTGTAACGAAAGCTACATCCAACTATGATAGAAGTTGATGAGTATGAGGTAATCAAATGGTTGGATTTCAGAAATGATGCTCACATTGAATTCATGACTTCCAAGATAGTAACAATGTGGAGATTACGCATGGACTTCAAAGGAACACGAAAAAAGACAACTCCACCAAGGTAACACAAGTGAGAATCGTTGCAATCACGTTGGCCCAACTCTTTTAAGGCAGAATTGTCACTTGCTGGAGGGTACAGATGGACTATAAGAAGTATAGAAATGACTCTTCAAAGAAACCACTGTCACAACAATAGAATAAACTGGAACTTTTTATGGGTGGAGTCAGATTTCACTGGTGTGTTCTTCCAAATAAGAGGAGACTGATGATGCCAAAGTTGAACATGAACAAGAGGAGGCACCTGCAGACCGAGCTAAGCTGAGAGAAGAGAAGACGGTGATGAAGACGTTGTTGTAGAAATTGACATTGCATCCGAGGCATTGGATACAAATGTTGCAAAGACAATGCAACAGCTCAAAGGCGAAGCACCATGCAGCCACATCAGGAGCAAAGAATAAAAAGCCCCTGAATCGGTATAGGTGAAATACCAAATCCAGAAGTGTTACATTCAAATAAAGATTATCATAATTAACCATAAAGAAATATTTAATTTATCGTAAAAAGAGAATAAGATATACCACATGGCAAAAACTAACAAAAACATATTCACATGTAAAACGTACCAACCACTAACTGCTAGATTGTCTAACAACCATAAAATGTCGATCCCTAACCACGAGATGAATCAAGCATATAATCAAAATTCAAACATTACAATTGATCATTTATACATCTTTTGAGCTAAGATAACTATGTTAAATACATTACAAAGTTCAAGTTCGTTGAAATTGATTTATAAGTTAAAGTGTATGCATGAATGCGTCATTATTATTTGTGTGTGAATACATATGTATTAAAGTTTGTATATTATTGATTATATGGGTACGTATGTTATATGCATGTATAAATATATATGTAATATGTATGCATAATGTGTATGTCTGAATGTGCGTACGTGTGTATGTATGTGTATGCGTGTATTATTGCATTATTATTTGTATATACGTTTATATGTATGTGTGCATGTAAGCAAGTATTTATTATTCTTATTATTATTATCTTTTATTATTATTAGGTTAAATGTGTTAAAATTGAAAATGGATCAGACAAAAAGTAAAACCCAATTGTTATTTAAACTGTTCAGTCCACATTATATTTACAAACCCAAGTAATGTACTACACAGGCCCATTCGGCCAGACCCAATTCTAATCCTAATAATTAAAAAAAACCCTAGAAAAATTAACCCTAATATATTTGTTTTGCAGGCGGTTGAAGGAGAGCCGTTGGATCAAATATTATCCAGCGACCCAGATTCTAAGGATCATATTTAGCTGGTGCACGTGGGATACACCCGGGGGGCTCTTCATTTCTCACTCGCGCGTGCAATGCAAGCGCGAGACCGTTCAGCTCCACGTGCCACGCGGCTTCATCACAGGCTGCCATGAAACTTCCCCAAGGCCATCTGGATCGTTCGTCTCCAAGGGATTATGGTCGTTGGATCAGATATGATCCAACGGCCCGAAACAGATCTAGCCAAGATAACTTCTTATCTTCTCCGCCATGTGGCTGCATCACTGCTCCGCCTGCTGCTGCCGTACAATCTCACCGGCCCTCACCAAACCGGACATGTAAGAAACAAATAAACAAGTCAGATCAAGCATGGGTTCTCAGATTTCATATCCAATCAATTGCTTGTCAACAGTAAAGATTAGATCTACTTTTATTATCATTTGCATGTTGTAATAAGAAAGGGGAGATCTATTGTATAAAAAAGGAGAAGATCTAGTCAAACAGATGGGGGGTTAGTTCGAAAAATAGAGATTTGTGAGAAAATAGGACAAGAAAAAAGGTTGTTTGGTTCGAACCAAGGAGTTTAGATCCAAAAATATATATATGTATTTGTAAGAGAGAACTTTAAAGGGAAATAGAAAGGTATTTTCAAAGTTTTTTTTCGATCTGATTTCTTTTTCTGTTTTGAAACCATTTTTATTTTTCTTGTTTAATCAAAATCGAAAGAAAGGGGTGAGAGGTTTACCTTGACAGAGCCGCCGTCGTTGCTTACCGCATAGCCGCCGTGAGGCCGCCGAGGACCAGTCTTGGTGAGAGAATGTCATGTTGTCGAATAGATGAGAGGAAAATAGATTAGGGTTTGTGTGTGTTTTTATTTTTATAAATCTGTTTCAAATAATAAAAAAACCCATCTTGATCTGTTTTAAACCAAAACGTGTGAAACGTTTTAAACCAAAACGTGTGAAACGATGTAGCTTTGAGGCAACCCAACACGCGGTGACCCGGATATCCGGGGAGGATCCACGTTTTTGTCAAATGGTCTAATTGCACGAGAGGTCATCTTTTTCTTTCTTGCTTTTATTTTTGATCATGGGTTAATTTCAACTTCAATCCCTGTTCTTTGTTACCGCATTCTCTTTCATCCTTTTTTATTCTAATTCAGCATCTTTACTTCGCTTCCTTTCAATTTAACCCCCAAATTAAGCCACTCAGATTTTAAATGGTGAAATTACGCCCCAAGGACCTTCGTGTTTTTGAAGTTTTCACTTCGAGCTTGCCCCTTGGGTTAATCGCACTTCCAGTCCTTCTTGTTTTTGTTCGTTTCTCAGTTACATCCCTAATCATCCTTTTATTTATTTCTTTTTTAGCATTCTGTTTTCTTTTTTTTTTATTTTAACCCCTTGTTTGATTTATTTATTTATGTTTTTGTTTCTAGTATGGTTATGTGGCTATTTGGTGTTTATGTGTTTTTTTTATATGTTATGTTCTTTATATATGCATCAAGTAGGGATATCGTGTTCTTTTTTTCTTTGTTGTTAATTTCATTTGTTCTTTAGTGTACAGGTTTGCCTTATATGTCATGTTTTAGTTTAGTTGGTATTATGTTTATAGGTTTACTTAAGTTTTGTGATCATTTTTTTATCATAGGTCACATGTTAGTCTAGGGTAATACGTTTGGCATGTATTATGATTTTTTATATATATAGCTTTGTTTTAATGTTTTTTTTTACATTAGAATGATTTGTGGTGTTTTTATATATAGGTATCATATGTACTTTGGTTGTCTCTTTGTACCATGTCCATTCATCTTTTTTTAAGTGCATAATCGTATTAATACGTCATTTAGTTTATTTATTCATGTTGTAAATATATGTTCTAGCGTATTTATTTTTATTCCTCATGTTTTTTTCTATGTGTGGTTTCTTAGTATGTTTGAGTTACTCATTTGTTTTTATGTTTTTTATTTCATAATTTTATGTTTTAACATATGCTTAGTTTATGATATCATGCTTCTCTATCTTTGTTCGTTTGTTCATATCTTGTACGTTTGATTATGGTCTTAATTTCTTTGTATTTGGTATGTTTTTGTATTTTAATATGTACTTTATGTTCTTATTGTTTTTAGGTTATATGTTAGTGTGGTGGTATTTATCGCATTTAAATGTCATGTTAAGTGTGGGTGTAAATTATGTTATATGATAGGAGTCAAGTATTAGCTTTTTATGTTAGCATGTTGTTATGTTAGTTTAGCATTACATTTCATGCATGTCACGTATAGATTATATTTGTGTTTTAATGTGTTTAAGCATATTAGAATTAATTATTTAGTCTTGAAAGCATGTTTTTTGTTCATGTTCATACTTTGTTTATTTATCATGATATGTTTTTATTCATGTATTTTATTATTATTTTTGTTTAATATTGTAATGTTCATGTTTTCCTTATCATGTCAATATGGATATTTGTTTTTAATTTGTTTTCTAAGATTGCATAACGAGATATTAATTGTCAATGCGGTGTCTTTTTATTCGAGAGTAAACGTGGCCAGTATCAAGCGAAGTGATGGTGGTCTATCAGTTTACTCTCGAATAACGGGACCCTTAAAATTTACTTGCATTTATAAACCAAATTTTAATTTAATCGTCACTTTAATCCAGAAATTTTAATATTAATAAAGCGGTAATTATTAAAGTACCAATTTTGGGCGATGTGGGGTGCTAATCCTTCCCCATTCGTAACCAACTTCCGGACCTAATATTTTTTAAAAATCTCTGGTTTTACGGTGTCCGGCCTACCTTAGTAGCCGGTGGCGACTCCATTTTTTAAAACAATACGATTTTTTCTAAAAGCCCGCGGAAGATTTTTAAATACCTGAAAGACCCCAAACACCTTTAAAACCCATTTTTTAGCGTCAAAAGGGATATCGCTACAGATGGCAACTCCGCTGGGGACAGTTCTTTTAATTTTTCAAAAACAAATGAGAGTCAAGCTTTTTAAATAATCGCCGCTTTACTAATATCAGAAGTTTCAGATTAAAGTAACTATTAACTAACATTCGGTTGTAAGTGAGTGTTTATTTTAACGCTTTTAAAATTTGACATATAAACCTGTCCTTTTAAGTGGGGGAACGCTAATGCTTTTGTGAGGATTTCGTTCCTCCGTATGGGCCTATCAAGTACCTTTAGGGCTCGAGTACCTTATGCTTTCGTGAGGATATTGTTCCTTCGTAAGGGCATAAGCGAATGGGTCCCCCTGAATTGAACCCGGTTGAAAGGAACCTATAATGGGTGATGATCGGGGGCCTTGCTACTTTTAGTAGGGGACATCAAGGATAGTTCGGGTACCTCTTAGCACCAAAACTACATGTAGAGAATATAGAAAGCCCACCCTTTTAGAGCCATGCGGGTAACTTAGGTGTTTTAGACGGGATAAATAGGATTGCTCTGCTTGTTGCCTTATCTACTTAACTTTTTATTTATGTATCTATTGATTTTATTCGGTACTAACTCATTTTTTTATTTTTTACTTTACACATACTTTTGTTGCATTAGCATTGCATGACATAAAGGTGTTGTTTCAAGTGGTTTGCCCGATCAGAAATCTTTCATCATGGATAAAAGGTTTCTCAAGAACAGCTGTCAAACATTGGTCAGAAGTCAACCAGTGGGCCCAAGGTAACAGTTTGCCGAGTGAGCGCATAATGCCAGGATATACATACAAGAGCCTACAACAGAATGACCTATGAGAGCTTAAAGAGATTTGGGAAGGATGGGATCGATGACTACAAGACTTATATTCTGATACTTAGGGCGACATAGCACATTTAATGTATGTCCGGGTAAATCAGCCTTTGCGTCGAGCCATTTTTCAGTTCTGGAACCTTGCTTTTTGCTGCTTCACTTTCAACGGACATGACATGATACCCAAGGTAGAAGAGTACACAGCCTTGCTCAACAAGAAGAATGTTCAAAAAGATTGGATCTATACGAAGCCGCCAAAGAACTAGAATTATCCATTGAAGTTCAAAACCTTTGCCAGGATGAGTGACGATTGGGTCAACGGCCTGATTCAGAGTTGAGGAGACAGCCTAACCTGTGCATGGTAGTGTATCCGAGACATCATACCCACACACCTGAATAAGGCTATGAATATGGACATGTTCTCTTTAGGGATATAGGGTTTGATCATTTTCTCGAGGGTTCTTGGAAACATCAGCGTAGCCATCTTGGATCTGTTTGAATGCATGAAGCGGAAGGCAAACCCGGTACCAGCGATTTTAACCGAGACTTTCATTTCCTTGAGTGTGACCCAAAAACATGTAGAGGGGCATATTTGTAGAAGTCTTCTTTTCTGGCTCCAGAATCTGGACCCTTTAATTCCTATGAAAGTCATTCGAAAGGGTGATTACCAGCGGAATCAACGCCTTTATTTGCATTCATTTTGCATATCATGACATGGTGTTGATTCAAGAACAGTTAGTTCATTTAAAAGGCTTTCAAAATAGAAAAAAGTTTGCTTTGCCGAAAACGATAATATTACAGTATCAAGTTAGGCCAAGCAAAGACCAATCGAGAAAGAAGAAGGTCCGATAGTAAGGTACGTGCGGCGCAGAGGATCCAGTGGGGACTACAAAACGCTAATTTTAAAATCTTCATATTTAACCCTTTGTAAAAATCTCAAAGATTTTAATTTGACTCCTTCAAAAAAATTGAAAATATTATTATTGTGTTTTGAATTCTTTTCCCTCCTAAAAAAGAGAAAAAAAAACCCTAAAAGTTTTATTTTTTAATTAAGTTAAAACTTTTTGATAATAAAAAAGGGGAAATCTGTAAACCAGATGATTTTTGAGAATTTTAATGAAAACCAAAAAGTTTTAAAGACTTTAAGTAGACCCTCTTTGGACCGCTAGGATCCAACCCTATTTAGACGCATTATTCGAAGATCGGTTTGTTTGCACCCGAATCAACCGAAGAAGAAACCCTTGTCTGCATTATGCATACACTTGTTAATGTATTTTATAAGCCAAAGCATGAAGATCATGATGTCACAAGTCTATGGAGTAGCATAAGAGGAGAAGATGAGGTCACCCATCATCCTGAAGACGACGGCAAGACGTGGAGCACGACTTTGCTTCCCGAAGTCAAGATCTCCAGAAGGAAGCTAACTGTTACTTGTAATTCATTATTAGTTTCTTGCAACCAGACATTTTTCTATTAAACGAAAGTCTTTTAAATATTGTTTGAGAATCAACACCGCATTTGCATTCATGCATTGCATTGCATCACATTATATAGTCATGGCATATTTTACATAACATTATCATTACCTTGCATAAAATTTTTAAGGAGTAATCCAAAGACCAATTAGAGTTTTATCGTGGATAAAAGAATTGAACACACTCAAAAATCAAGATTCGAGTAGTTAAAAGATGGGCTCGAGGAAAAAAGAGAAGAAGTTTGATGCCTTCGATGCAAGAAAACTCTGTTTGAACCCTGATTTGGTCATTCCTCCAGATTTCAAAGATTCATAGATTTGCGCATGATGACGGAACAAGATGCCCTAAGATTCACCTGACCATGTTCTGTAAAAAGATGGAGGGTTGTATTGAGAATGAAAAATTACTGTTCCACTGCTTCCACGACAGTCTAGCAGGACCCACCGTGATATGGTATAACTGTTTGAGTAGAGACCAAGTTCAGTCGTGGGGAGACTTAGCCGATGCCTTTTTGGGCTAATAAATATGCTTTGGGCCTAGCACCAAGTCGCCAGTATCTCCAGGGTACGAAGATGAAACCTGATGAAGGCTTCAGGGAATGTGCTTTGAGGTGGCTGTGTTTAGCGACCCCGGGTGCAGCCTCACGTAGACGAAGAGGAAAGTGACTTCCATGTTTCATGCCACCTTTCATATTTCTTCCTTGATAAGATGCTCAGGAAAATGAAGGCCAGCTTTGAGGACTTCATGACAGTCGGAGAGAGAATCAAACATGCACTCTGGGACCTAAGTTTAAAGACTAGACCCACCTAAGAGTAGAAGAAAAGAGAGAGATAAATGGGTACCACTTTCAAGATTCTCAAAACGATAAGAGAAGGAGGTCTGATAATCCCTCCGAATCACAGAGGGAAATTCATCAAGCAAGTCTGAAAAAATTTAGGGTACTCATTTCAGACATATTTTCTCATTTGGTCGAAGGTTAGCAGCTCACCCCTATGCAGATGAATATTACACCTGACACATTTGCCCACAACTTTGACCTGAATAGTGCATATGAGTTTTATGTGGGGGCATTGGAGCATGGCACCGAGAAATCCAGAAGTTGGTTGGTGAGGGAGTCTTAATGCAAGAATTGATCTAGCAAGGAAAAACAAGAGAAATGGCGAGCCTACACTACATTGAAAGGGCCGGAATGATTTAGTACTCGGGAGGTAGTCCGAAGGTCCCTATGGTTTTCTCATCAGTTCACAGAGAAATTCTCAATGATTTGAAGAAAAAAAGAAAAAAAAACTCTCAAACAAATATTTTTTTCACATATCCATTTAGAAAGCGTTTTTGCATTTTTGATTCTTTAAACATTTCATTCATTGTTATGAGGTAGTTTATGATTTTCCATACACATATACACTTTTTTTAATGGACATATGTATATATCATTTCTATACCAGATCCTCGAATCTCAAATGCAAGAATACATGTGGTTCAAATTCGGAAATCAACTCTAAGTTGCTTATATTAGAAGAAATTGAAAGTTGTGAGGATATTGCAAATTTGAGTGTCCGTTAATCCATTTAGGCCAACCGAGGAACAAAACGAGTGTTTAGAAAATGGGCAATTCCCATTTTTAGGAATCTTCCTTCTCAGGCACTTGTCGTTTAAGATCCTTGAATTGAGAGTTGACCCTAAACCTTTACCTCTAAAGGCTTTCTCAAGACATCTATGAATGGAAGGACGAATGGTATTCTTTCACTTTACTAAGAGAAAGAGATGAAACCAGATAGACTGGACATGAAGGCCATAGAACTACCAGAGGAAAATGGATGAAGACAAGTTTATGCTCAGAAAGTAAACCAAGCAACATAAGAAATGACAATCAGAAGGCCGAAGCAATCAAGAGTGAGGACACTAAGTTAAATAGTGTAAGAAGAAGATACATGAAGACTTTACTGTTTGATAGGCACCAGTTTAGAAAAGCTGGGTAGAATTGATTATGTTCAAGCGGGAACAAACGACAATTTCCAGTATAGATATAGTTTGATTTGAGAATACATCCACAGACTCGAATAAGAGGAAAGAGACTCTAGGCCGAAAACCCAAAATGGGCAGTCTAAAAAAGAGAGAAAAGAAAAAAAAGAAAAAAGAAAAAAAAGAAAAAGATAGATTACACTCTACTGTTTGGGTTTACTAAAAGGTATTCCTAGATAAGAGTGTTTAAAAAGAGAGAAATGAGTAGAATTTTCTGGGGCACTCCGCTGTAGTGAAAAGCTTAGAAGGTAATGCTCCATCCATCTTTTAAGTCAAAAGTGGAGTAGCTACATGAGTGATATATTCAAATCATGACTATGCCGAGTAACTTGGGGTTCTGTTGTATGCTCCAACATTATCCTCGAGACAAAGGCCTGTGATGAGTTGAATTCCCTTAGAAGAAAAAAAAAGAGAAAAAAAAGAAAGAGAGAAAAAAGAAAAAGACAAAAGGAATAAAAAGAAAATATTGTATATACTTCACACACAGATCAAACAATACAAGATCAAGACTTCAACTGTAAGAAATGAGCAAGAGATACATAAAGAATCCACAATTTTGAAGAAGCTTGAATTGAAGCCAAGTCAAGATAAGTCAGCCCGAAGATTGCCAATTTCGAAAAGAGAAATGACCTTTAGGGTGAAAACCCAAAAATGGACAGTCTAGAGCGATCCCAAAAATGAAGAGGAAAGAGTAGTCTGCCTGAGCATGTTGGCATCAATATCCAACCAAAATACACTAATCTGAAGATAAAGAAGACGGAAGTGAACTCTAGGGTGAAAACCCAAAGGTGGGCAGTCTAGAGCAAGCCAAAAACAAAAACAAAAAGAAGAAGAAAGAAAGAAAGGGGAACATTTCATCTGGCATACCAATCACAAGAACTCCCAGAAATGTAAATAATCCTTCACTCAAGGAACTTTGTAGGATCAATCATTTTTTACGGAAAACAAGCATCAATACACAGCCATAATGCAAGGCGGACCAAAAGAAATAAATTGAGGAAATGAACTCTAGGGTGAAAACCCGAAAACGGGCAGTCTAGAGTGATCCCAAAAAAGAGAAAAAATACTCTATGTGAGCATATCCAGATCATACGAGCATAGAGATATGGCTTCGTCTAACCATGAACCAAAGGCCTACATTACAAGCCTCCAAAGACCATTATGATCATCCATAGATATCCAAGTTGAATGAGAATGTCTTCAGATTTCATTCCATCTATAAGGGTTAACCTTTCTTCAAGGAAAGCCAAACTTCGAAGTGCTTGATCGACACCCAAATGGGGGAAGAATAAGGCATGGTGAGTTAGTGAGATTAAGAAAGCCACTTTAAATGGGTTAGAAATTAGGTATGGGATTGTGCCTCTTGAAAGCCTAATAGACTAAAAGAAACTATATATTTGCGTATATCTCCACAATAGTCAAGATATTCTAAATATGCGCTTCATTAGAGTTGATCTCTAGCAATTTGAAGCAGATGTGCTATGGTGTTTGATATTTTGGGGGCAAACATGTTTTAAAAGGTTTGACATTTTCTCCCAAAGTTTTGATGTTTACCATTTTCTCCGAACATTAGTTTTTAAAATGTGTGGAAATATACTTCGAATTTTGTTTAACCATTCTCCAAACATTAATTTTCAAAAATGTTTGGCTTTAAAAAAAAAGAAAAATGTTTTCCATTTGTTCCAAACAATATTTTTAAAATGTTTGGTATTCCTTCCAAGTTGTGATTTTCAAAATGACTATTATCTTTTCAAATAATCATTATTTTTTTGAAATATACACAAGTAAATTGCCTTTTGCATTACTTTAAAAATGAATGATGATGAGATTTAAAGCATAGGGACCAAGAGTTAGTTCCCGTCGAAATGCTACGAGAAGATCAAGGATGATCTCAGGGGAGGGAAGCATTTTTTGCTCACCCTAGTGATTAGAAATAGATCAAGGCTCTGTATGATGGGTCAGAAAATTCGAAGCAGTGGAGCCCGTGATTAAATGAGGCAATGCCAAGTGAAAAAGAAAAAAAGGGTTATTATAAGAATAATACAATGACCAAAAGATCATTTTTGAGGATGGGTGATAACCCTGAAGACAAGAAAGCCTTTCGCACGAAAGATTTGAAAGCATGTTAATTCAGATTCGAAGTGATTAATCAAATGAGGATTTAAGAGCATACAGTGAAGAAGCAAAGAGAGGAAGAAATCTGAGGAACGACCTTTCAGGGTGTAAGACTTTAGAACAGAAAAGGATTAAAAGAAAAAAGAGATGAGAAAAGAAAAAAAGAGAGAGAAGAGAGCGAAAGAAGAAAAAAATAGAAGAAAAAAAAAAGAAAAAGAGAGAAGAGAGTGAGAGAAGAAAGAAAAAAAAGAGAGAAGAAAGAAAAAAATAAGAAAAGAAAAGAAACAGAGACCAAACAGAGAAAAAAAGGAAAGTAAAAAGAGAAAAAGAAAGCATTACATTGCATGCATCATATAGATAGAGGCATATTGATTTTTGTTTGTTTTAGACAGATATTTGAAAATTTGTCAAAAAGTTTGAAGAAGTAGATTTCATTAAAGAAAGAAAGATGCGGCAACCATAGTAGCGTGAGGCCAGATGACAGGAGCCATAGTAGCTTGAGGCCAGATGACGGTAGCCAAAGTAGCGTAAAATCAGATATTAAGTCCTTCGGGCCATCAGTAAGACCTTCGGGCATGATGATAAGACCTTCGGGCCACCAGTAAGTCTTTCGAGCATGGTAATAAGTCATTCGGGCCATCAATAAGTCCTTCAGGCATGATGCGATAGCCATAGTAGCGTGAGGCCAGATGTCGGCAGCCATAGTAGCGTGAGGCTAGATGACGGTAGCCAAAGTAGCGTAAAGATGGATATTAAGTCTTTCGGGCCATCAATAAGACATTCGGGCATGATGGTAAGACCTTCAGGCCACCAGTAAGTCTTTCGAGCATGGTGATAAGTCCTTCGGGCCATCAATAAGTCATTTAGGCATGATGCGACAGCCATAGTAGCGTGAGGCCAGATGTCGGCAGCCATAGTAGCGTGAGGCCAGATGTCGGCATCCATAGTAGCGTGAGGCCAGATGACTGTAGCCAAAGTAGCGTAAAGCCAAATATTAAGTCCTTCGGGCCATCAGTAAGACCTTTGGGCATGATGATAAGACCTTTAGGCCACCGATAAGTCCTTTGGGTATGGTGATAAGACCTTCGGGCCATCAGTAAGACCTTCGGACATGATGTCAAGCTTTCCTTTTGAATGTCAAAACGAGTACAAAGCAGGGCATTGAAGAGATTAAAGCTTGAAGAGTTGGCCGAGGAAGAGCGGAATGTTCCAGAAGAACCTGTGATTCCAGAGCCGAGGACAAGAAAGTAGGACAAAAATGAGTGCTCTTTGGTCTTTGCTTCCTTCTCATTTCACAAGAACAAGCAAAGAGGGGCAACTATAATCACTCATTTTTGTCCGGGTGGTAAATATTAATAATAATTATATGAGTGTTAGTATTTATGCTTATGTATGAGTCTATGTGCATGTATGTGTTAGCATACGTATGTGGTATAAGAACATGTTTGTCAATATTATATATGTTGTCAATAATTTACGTTTGTGTGTTTAAAGTGTATGTATGAATGCGTCATTATTATTTGTGTGTGAATACATATGTATTAAATTTTGTATATTATTTATTATATGGGTACGTATGTTATATGCATGTATAAATATATATGTAATATGTATGCATAATGTGTATGTTTGAATGTGCGTACGTGTGTATGTATGTGTATTATTGCATTATTATTTGTATATATGTTTATATGTATGTGTTCATGTAAGAAAGTATTTATTATTCTTATTATTATTATCTTTTATTATTATTAGGTTAAATGGGTTAAAATTGAAAATGGATCTGACAAAAACTAAAACCCAATTGTTATTTAAACTATCCAGTCCACATTATATTTACAAACCCAAGTAATGTATTACACGGGCCTATTCAGCCAGACCCAATTCTAATCATAATAATTAAAAAAACCCTAGAAAAATTAACCCTAATATATTTGTTTTGCAGGCGGCTGAAGGAGAGCCGTTGGATCAAATATTATCCAACGGCCCAGATCAGAAGGATCATATTCAGCTGGTACGCGTGGGATACACCCGAGGGGGCTCTTCACTTCTCACTCACGTGTGCAATGCACGCGCGAGACCGTTCAGCTCCACGTGCAACGCGGCTTCATCACGGGCTGCCATGACACTTCCCCAAGGCCATCTAAACCGTTCGTCTCCAAGGGATCATGGTCGTTGGATCAGATCTAATCCAACGGCCCGAAACAGATCTGGCTGAGATAACTTCTTATCTTCTCCGCCACGTGGCTGCATCACCGCTCTGCCTGTTGCTATCGTACAATCTCACCGGCCATCACCAAACCGGACATGCAAGAAACAAATAAACAAGTCAGATCAAGCATGGGTTCTCAGTTTTCATATCCAATCAATTGCTTGTCAATAGTAAAGATTAGATCTACTTTTATTATCATTTGCATGTTGTAATAAGAAATGGGAGATCTATTGTATAAAAAAGGAGAAGATCTAGTCAAACAGAGGGGGGTTTAGTTCAAAAAATAGAGATTCGGGAGAAAACAAGACGAGAAAAAAAGGTTGTTTGGTTCGAACCAGGGAGTTTAGATCCAAAAAAATATATATGTATTTGTAAGAGAGAACTTTGAGGGGAAATAAAAAGGTATTTTCAAAGTTTTTTTCCGATCTGATTTCTTTTTCTCTTTTGAAACCCTTTTTTTCTTGTTTAATCAAAATTGAAAGAAAGGGGCGAGAGGTTTACCTTGACAAAGTTGCCGTTGTTGCTTGCCGTGAGGCCGCCGAGGACCGGCCTTGGTGAGAGAACGACGCGCCGTTAAATGGTTGAGAGGAAAATAGATTAGGGTTTGCGTGTGTTTTTATTTTTATAAATCTGTTTCAAATAACAAAAAAAACCCATCTTGATATGTTTTAAACCAAAACGTCTGGAACGACGTAGCTTTGAGGCAACCCGACCCGCGGTGACCCGGATATTCGGGGAGGATCCGCGTTTTTGTCAAATGGTCTAATTGCACGAGAGGTCATCTTTTTCTTTCCCGCTTTTATTTTTGATCATGGGTTAATTTCAACTTCAATCCTTGTTCTTCATTACCGCATTCTCTTTCATCCTTTTTATTCTAATTCAGCATCTTTACTTTGCTTCCTTTCAATTTAACCCCCAAATTAAGCCACTCAGATTTTAAATGGTGAAATTACGCCCCAAGGACCTCCGTGTTTTTGAAGTTTTCACTTCGAGCTTGCATCTTGGGTTAATCGCACTTCCAATCCTTCTTGTTTTTGTCCATTTCTCAATTACATCCCTAATCATCCTTTTATTTATTTCTTTTTTAGCATTCTATTTTCTTTGCTTTTATTTCAGTCCCTTGTTTGATTTATTTATTTATGTTTTTGTTTCTAGTATGATTATGTGGCTATTTGGTGTTTATGTGTTTTTTTATATGTTACGTTCTTTATATATGCGTCAAGTAGGGATATCGTGTTCTTTTTTTCTTTGTTGTTAATTTCATTTGTTCTTATAGTGTACATGTTTGCCTTATATGTCATGTTTTAGTTTAGTTGGTATTATGTTTATAGGTTTACATGAGTTTTGTGATCATTTTGTATCATAGGTCACATGTTTGTCTAGGGTAATACGTTTGACATGTATTATGTTTTTTATATATATAGCTTTGTTTTAATGTTTTTTTGCATTAGAATGATTTGTGGTGTTTTTATATATAGGTATCATATGTACTTTGGTTGTCTCTTTGTACCATGTCCATTCATCTTTTTTTAAGTTCATAATCGTATTAATACGTCATTTAGTTTATTTATTCATGTTGTATATATATGTTCTAGCGTATTTATTTTTATTCCTCATGTTTTTTTCTATGTGTGGTTTCTTAGTATGTTTGAGTTACTCATTTGTTTTTATGTTTTTTATTTCATAATTTTATGTTTTAACATATGCTTAGTTTATGATATCATGCTTCTCTATCTTTGTTCGTTTGTTCATATCTTGTACGTTTGGTTAGGGTCTTAATTTCTTTGTATTTGGTATGTTTTTGTATTTTAATATGTATTTTATGCTTATCTTGTTTTTAGGTTATATGTTAGTGTGGTGGTATTTATCGCATTTAAATGTCATGTTAAGTGTGGGTGTAAATTATGTTATATGATATGAGTCAAGTATTAGCTTTTTATGTTAGCATGTTGTTATGTTAGTTTAGCATTACATTTCATGCATGTCATGTATATATTATATTTGTGTTTTAATTTGTTTAAGCATATTAGAATTAATTCATTTAGTCTTGAAAGCATGTTTTTTATTCGTGTTCATACTTTGTTTATTTATCATGATATGTTTTTATTCATGTATTTTATTATTATTATTATTATTGTTTAATATTGTAATGTTCATGTTTTCCTTATCATGTCAATATGGATATTTGTTTTTATTTCGTTTTCTAAGATTGCATAACGAGATATTAATTGTCAATGCGGTGCCCTTTTATTCGAGCGTAAACGTGGCCAGTATCAAACGCAGTGATGGTGGTCTATCAGTTTACTCTCGAATAAATGGGCCCTTAAAATTTACTTGCATTTATAAACCAATTTTTATTTTAATCGTCACTTTAATCTGGAAAGTTTAATATTAATAAAGCGGTAATTATTAAACCCAATATTTTTTTTTAAAATCTCTGGTTTTACGGTGTCCGACCTACCTTAGTAGCCGGTGGCGACTCTATTTTTTAAAATAGTACGATTTTTTCTAAAACCCATGGAAGATTTTTAAATACCCAAAAGACCCCAAACACCTTTAAAACCCATTTTTTAGTGTCAAAAGGGATATCACTACACCATCTAGGAGTTCTTAACAAAAAGGTACACAAAACATACGTTCAGATACTTGTGATCTTGATAACTTCCAAGTCTTCAATCACTTCAAGCTAACCTGATATTAGAATGAAAGGAACGAATAAGTTTTCACTTAGTGAGGTAGTTTAAAGCATTATAGATAACAAGAATCATTTACGCTTTCCTTTTATTCATTCTGTAGATCAAACGTAACAATATTCTTAGGCCAGACCATAGGAGATCTAACATAGGTGCTCGAAACAATTATTGACATCAAACATAATAACCAAGACCTTTCAATCAAATAATTTGCTTAAGGCACTTTTATCATCAATACATAATACCAAATATATCATACTAACAATTTGTGAACGTAAACAATTATGAGCTTCTTAATTTCTTTTCAACTTGTTATATAATCGAGAATAATGACATTCATATAGATCTTGATATGCAAGCTACTTTAATACTTCTTTTCTTTCTTTATAACTTTTATAAATTCATTTTTAACATAGCCTTGTGATTCAAGCTACAGCCTAGGTACACAAATCCCCAACCAACTGTCGCCAATAATCAAATAGAATTGGTACTCATAGTACCAGTCAATCGCTCCTACTATCGCCAAATGGCCAACATACATCCTTCCTGCTGTCGCCTCATAAGGACCGTAGTCCATCCCAAAACACGAGCTCTATGGACTCTATAGCATGCCAACTATACCTAAGACTGACTCAAATCAAGGCTTTCACAATTGTCAAATCTTTTACATAATAGAATGAGCATGGCTCCTTATAGAGATATCACTTTAACAATCTTTTTACCCTTGAACCATTATTCACCTCATGTGAATTTATCATATTAAATCATACTTCATTTTCGAAGGGTAACAAACAAGTATTTCTATTAATATATAACCTTTGTAGATCATATTATAGCAATTTAACAATATCACATTTAGCTTACCATGGACAAGAATAGCATATCTTCCATACATCATAACTCAACTTACCTTTCTTCCAAGCTTAATGTTGCAAGTAATGTATGCATACTTAAGATAAAAATGAAATTACTAATAAGTAATGCTCATGAAGGTTTTTAAGCCTCACCCGAGACTTTAAACTACACTCACTTTTTAATTCTAGCTAGTTTTGCTCCCGAATTATAATTCCCTTTTGCTTTTCAACAGCTTGGTCTCCTATGTGTCTCACTTGATCAATTCCTTCTTTGTCTAATTATAACAAGAAGTTTAATTCATGCATTAGAGCCAACCAAGGTTTCAAGCATTCTCAAGCCAATCTAATTTCATACTCATACATCAAAACAGGGCAGATTTAAAACTTGATACATACTCAATTTAAATCAATCCAATTACATGTACATAGACATCGAAATAGGACAACTTCCACACATGTATATATATCTTCGATTACAGCAGCTAGAATCATTCACTAAGCCCCAAATTAATCCTTTAATCACATGAACTTACCTTTGAACTTAATAAGCAACCTTCAATTTCATACATGTTTATTTAAACATACCAAACATTCTTAATTTTCCTCATGAATTCCAAAACAGTCCATAGTTCAACTCTAATAAAAAAACAACACTTATAATCAGCTCGACATTAATTTTATAGCCACACATGGATTTATTCATTAAATTCTTAAGTTACATCTAACATAAATTTTCGAATGCATCATTAATACGTAGCAACTTTAAATTTCAATTTACTAAAATCACATCATTCGATTTGCTCATATACTATCCTAATTATCAATCCAAACAACATTTATTCCTTCTATCTTGCCAAACTTCTAATTGAACCAAGTTCTCATACATACTTTTTCAATTACACCTAACAATTTATATCATACAAATCAAAGGATCTATTTCATCACAAGATTATAATCAAAGAAAGAACAAGAACATTACCTTCTTAATAATGCATCAATTCGATTATGGCTCCAATTAACTAAGTTAAAGAATTATGGTTTCCTCTATCTCACTCTTCTCGGCTTTTTGAGAGAATATGAAAGGAAGAAAATATGAGTTTTGTTTTTCTTCCACTAAATGACACATTGTCGTGAATCCCCTTCAATCCTAGTCCACCTTGTATGATCATGGGATTACATGTGTTCAAGGCCACCAATAAACATTTCATTGCATGCAATCCAATTATTTTACTCCTAGTTCGGTTTGGTCCTTGTATAATTGTCTATGTACTTTCTTTATCTAATAATTTGTTCCTAACATGTTTGTTTAACTAAAAAGGTGTCACAAAGTTTATAATTATCTTGAAGCTTATGCAATTAACTTCTACGCTAATAATCAGGGTATTACAGCGAAAGACTAAGTTTGTTTTTTTTTTGTTTTTTTTTTCTGATCATGCATTTCATGTAGTTGTTATTTTCCTCTTGTTACTGCATTTTATCATTGCATTCTATTCTTTGCATTGGGGACAATGCAATCTTTAAGTTTGGGGGTATTCACCTAGGTTTGAAATACATCCCCAGTTCAAAAAAAATTAAGCAAATGCAAGGTTCAGTTTATGGTATAATTTTTTTTCTTACATTCGATGCTTAATTCTTGAATCATGATTGTCAATGCATTAGTTGGATACATGTGATGGAATGTTGTATTAGAATTCTGTTATGAATGAATTTGGTTGCTTGACTAATGAATTTCTAGTATCATCTCTTAGATCTTAGATGAATCTGCCAAGTTCAGCTGATGTTATATACGTTTATAGATCATATTATGTGTAAATAAAGAACAATCCAATGTGGGTGCATAATGAAAGTATCTTAAGGGGGAACACTCTAATGCATGCGTTAGAAAAATGAACCTGGCCAAAGGTTGTCGTTGCATGAGTGTGTGTCAAAGCAATGAAGTACTCCCTAGGGGTTCATTGCACAACATCTTACTTCTCAGGATCTTAGGGTGGTTTAATTCTTTGATATCCCTCGTTGCTTCTAAAAAAAGAAAAGAAAGAAAAAAAATATTTTATGTTTATTTAGTATAATAAAATAAGGTTGTTTAGGTTGAGGGAATTTGAGATGTAAGGCATGATGTTAGCTTTCATGAATTGCAAGTTCATTAATTCATATTCCTGAGTTTTCGATGCAATCTTCTATCATGTAGATTTAATTGATTCATTGATAGTTGAGATGATTCGAGTTGCTAGAATGTTCATCAATTTTTGATTAACCTTGCTACTTTTTATTTTGCTTGATGACAAGCAAAAACTTAAGTTTGGGGGTGTGATGGTACTTTAAAAGAAATGTGTTTTCACCTAATTTATTGATTAATTTGTCCCCATCATGTTATCCTTTGCATGCATTTTAGCTTTTTTATCTTTGTATTTGCATTTTCTTAACTCAGTTGCTCTTTCTTGAATTATCCTTGAATTTATCACATTTTTGCTGCTAATGTCGCTTTATGAGTTCTTCCAGAATTGCAACCAGGGCTATCTCTACATTGGAATGTCACTGCAATACTGATGTCGTTGTATAGGCATTGTTTAGATTGCATCCAAGACTGTCGCCACATTGATACCTGTCAAAAAGATAAGATCAAATGACACCAGCAAGAAGATAAGATCAAAGGATGATGAGCTGGCAGTTAGTTACAACAACTTTTTTTCTGGACCTGATATGGGCGCAATAAAAGAGTCATTGTCGCCATAATGACAATTTTCAGGATAAGATCAAAGAATTATGAGCTATCGTTTAGTACATTTGTCTTATGCAAAATTTTATTCAAAAAATCTATAAAGGAAACCTGTAAACACCCAATTGGAAACTGAAAAGGATATACCAATTGGAAAGTGATAAGGATATATATACATATATTCTTACCCTAAAAATGGAAGGCTTATATCTTGTCATCTTTTTCCTTGGTTTTGGAGCTTTTTTCTGATGGCTATGATGGCTTAAAGCTTCCATGGGGCAACTAAGGTGAGTCCGATGCAGAATTAAGTAGCCACAATGAATGTGAGGCAAGAGAAAGAATCAAGGAGCAATCGAGTTAGCTAGAGATAGCTTTCACCATTCGGTTCTTAATGTTTCTTTTGTTTAAACGCTGATGATTATGGTTTAATTTCATTTTGTATGGAAATACTTTATGAATATTGACTGAATGTTTATCTTATTAAGCTTTTATTCTATCTTTTGATCGTTGGGTTTGAATGTTTTTATGCATGAAAGTGTTTATTGCAATCACTTTCATTGAGAGATGCAGTGACAGTTCAAATTAACAAGCCATTACAACGAAAGTTGGAAGAGGATATGATGAGAGTTGATCCACTTGTTCTTCTATTTACTTATTTAGCTATCACTAAGAGGTTTGGTGAGTGGGCTCATATAAGTATTTGATTAAAGGTATACATTGAGATTGGTAAGATATTCATATGCTTTGTTGTATCGGCAATCATCTTTTCTTTTTGTTTCTTGCTAGCATTTGTTATTCTGTTGATGACTCACCGAGTGAACCCCAATGCCATCATTATAATGTTTTTGTTTTAATTTCAATATATTGCCTGACATTACCTATAACATTTACCCTTTATTGCTCCGACATTACCTATTGCATTTACCTTATTTTCTTACCTATTGCAATGACATTGGTAGACATCCAAGCAACAGTCCCCGTGGGATCGATATCTTACAGATTCGCATCTGTCTACTATACTTGCATTAACATGTGTTCGCTTGCAAAAAAATCATGTGATGTCATTTTACCGATCAAGGGGATTCCCAAGTGCTCAATTTTGATAATGTGAAACAGATTACGGGTACGGTAACATTGGAGCCGATCTAACAATATTTCTCTGATTCTTGCTTTCGGTGGAGAGTCGACAATGGGGAAAGTGTACTGTTTTAGAGTGACACTTAGTGTCGATAGGAGCCTTGGCAAGTCTTGTTTCTGAGATTATATGCGATAACGAGGAACCAATTTGCCCTTGTTAGTGATTACGTGATTGTTGGTTCCTTTGTTCATTCTTCGTAGGTTTATTTTTTCGCAGGAATTTGGTGTTTTTGAGGTTGGAACGTTCAACAACTGCTGGTTTCTGTTCATCCAGTGAATTTATATGACGAGCATTTGGATATGTTAGTTTGGAAGCTGGATCTGTTGGGACAATTTTTAGTTTGTGCTTTATCGTGCTTATTAATTTCTTCAGATGTAGAAGAGTTGATTTGAGCACTTGTTTTGTGTAGTGACTCGCCGTACCTCCTAAGGTGCGATCGTTTCTTTGGTTTGCTTATTTGGGTAGGTTGTTGACTATCAACTTTATCTGATAGTAAGATGTTTGTGTGTGGTGTGGCGAGGGAAATGATGAGGTTGATCATGTGTTATTCTCGTGTGAAGGTAAAGGATTTGTGGTATTGTTTGTTGGATTCGTGGAAGTTAGCCCTATCTTTGCTGAGTTCTTTGAGAAGATTTTTGGTACCCAGTTTGCGTTATTCTTTTAACAGCGTATATTGGATGTGGTGGGTATCGAGATGTGAGATAGCAAGTAACACATTTTCAACTTTAAGATGTTGTTGATGGACGAGATTTTCTTCCTGACTAAACTTCATGCTCTTTATTGGGTAAAGGCTTTGAATGAGGCTGATTTGGTGGTGGAAGCTCAGTGGTGGTGGTGTCCCTAGTCATGTTTGGTTACTCCTTCTATTTCAGTTCCGAGAGTATGAGTGATTTGGACTCCTTCAATGGTGGGATCGCTTAAATTTAATGTGGATGGGACTGTAAGGGGGAAGCTAGGTCCAGCTGGTTTTGGAGTAGCTTGCGCAATTGTCATGGTAGAGTTTGTGCTTTGCTTTCGGGCCCCTTTGGTTGTATGGATTCAAATGAGGTGGAACTTTGAGCAATCGTGTTTGCTCTTTCAATGATTTTGGATTCTATCTGGAAGAATGTGTTGAGTTTGGTAATAGAGTCAGATTCACATATGGTGATTGGATGGATTCTTAACTCCGAAAGACGCCCTTGAAAATTTTGGGAATTATTTTATGCATATTTCCCGCAAAGCCAATGGTGTTACGGATGCTTTAGTTAAGAGTGACATTGATAGGAGTTAGATTTTTCAGATCCTTGAATGATGGGATATTTTGTGGGATGATAGCAATCATGGTCCATCTATTGGCTAGTGGGTGTTCATCGCATGGTGCATGATTTTTGAGGAGAGGAAATGTTTCCTAGTGTGGGTTGTTACTTCAAGTTCATTTGCCTTTTGGTTGTTTGCTGCTTGGGGCCTTTGCTTTCCTTTGGTTTGTTTAGTTTTTTCGTTTTGGATAAATTTAGCATGTTGTACCCTTTTCTCCGACTAGGTTTAAAGGATTTTTAACGAGGCACATGCTAATTATTGTACGATTTTGCCTTTAATAAAATCATACGTGTTGATAAATATATATATATATATATATTTTTAATAGTTTTAAAATTTACATCTTACTGAAATATTTTGGTATTTTAGCATCTATAATATTATTATCAGGTTTTTAATTACAAAATATGCTCTAGGGCTAATTTATAAATTTTTAGGATAAAGAGGGCGCCTCACCTACGAAAGGCGAGCGGCTTCACCTAGCGCCTCGGCTCCAAGGACCCTTTGCCCTTTGGAGTGCCTAACGTCCTTTAAAATGAAGTTCCCTAAGAAAATTTCTCCAATATAAGCTTTGCTCTCATTGTCGTAAGGTCAAGCCTCCTCACAGTTTGGAATACCCCTCAGAAATCCGTCAAGAAACGTATTCATCTCAACCCTGTCCCACCCAACAGGACTTTTTTACTCTTGACGAGTGTGTAAATGACCTATTTTGCATACCCTTTTTACTTGACTTTTGCATGTTTTCAAGCTCATTTAGTTGCATTTAGGAGTACATTGCCTTTAGTTTGCATATAGTTAGGGAGTTACACTGCATGTGCTTAAATGTTATATATTTTGGAAATTTTCAAGGGAAAGATAGTGTTTTGTGGTGCATGACTAGGAACCATTGATGCTGAAGGAATGCTGGAGTGGAAGAGTAGCAGATCTCTCGGTTGGAGCTGATGAGGCAAGAAGAGTTGGAGATAAATCTACCTTTGACCCACGAGGACTTTCTCCTTAATACGGAACATTTGAGATAGCGAGAAAATAATAGATCCTTTTAAAGGAGGCCGCGTACTTTAGGGTTAAAAAACCTAGCTTCCCTACCTATATAAGGAAGACTTGGACAACAATTCAAAGAGAGCGTGATTATAGACGACAGTCCTTAGTCTTTAGCTATCGGAGAACCACTAGAGTCGAAGTGCTAGAGAAATATCCACACAACAGACGCCATCGAGAGAGGCAAAAGGAGTGTGAGACCTGCAACAACAGTTGGAAAGCATGGAGGAAGATCGCCGAGGACTCTTAACCCTTTTCTATCCCTTGCTTGATAAACTGTTGTACTTTTATTCTTTTGTTATCGATGTTTTAGGCTTAGACATGAGCTAAATACTTTAGTTGGTTTTTTTCTCTATAGAATTTATATGTTTTGATTACTTTACCTTAATGCCTTAGTTTGTTTCCCTTTATCTATTTTGTTCATCGTCATTCATGCGTAGTTATTGTAAGAGCTATAGAGAGAGACCGTTTAACTATTGATTTGTGGCTTAATATTGAGAAAGTTAGGTTAAACAAACGTGAACAGTGGGACTAAGTTGATAACTTAGTCTTAATATGGCTTAGACATAAGTTGAGGGTTTCAATGACTAAAAGGGAGAACTTAAACAAATAATAGAGTTAGGTTTCACGCAGACATGTATTGTCTTTGCTTCAATATTATTAACTTATAGGCATCGAGGGAGTTAGAAGTTCATTAGAAAATCTTGTCGAGTAGATAAAAATCTTAATGGTTTATGCAAACATGTATTGCTAGTCACTATAGAATTGAAATAAGTAATCAAGCATATATCCTCGGCAATAAACTCAACCTCCATAATTATTTGTTATTTGCCGCAGCATCTGTTTGTCTTAATTATAGCTATCTTTACTTTATTTGCTATTAGTTTTGATAAACCGACACTAACCAATACTTGCTCAAACATTTTTAAGTACGATAACTTTGTAGTTATTGATCCAATCCTCGTGGGTTCGACACTCTACTCTATCACTTTATTACTTAATTCGTCGAGTATACTTGCTTTAAAGTGCATCACTATTCGACAAGCATCAACTCTTTGGCGTTGTTGCCGAGGATTGGCAATTGATAATTACGCAGTAATTGCACTTAAGATTTTTTTATTTGCATTTAATTTTTTTATTTTCCTTTTTAGGTACGTTCCAGTGCATGACCAGACGCACAAACTCGAAACCCATTCTTCTATATAATCTAGAGATCGAGATAACTTTGCAAGATATACGAGAGAACGAAGGATAATGGTGAACAATGACAGAGAGAACGACTTGAACAACCAATGAGTTCGTAATGAAGAGGTATCACCAGTAGATGAATAAGTAATTATTGAAAACGCAGACCAGAATAGAGGACAGGTAAGACAAGAGGCTCCACCACCTGTCAGACCTAGAAGACCCATTAGAGTCAATATGGAGCATGTTATCAACAACCTCAACCCATCGATTGTTGTGTCAGATCTAGAGGCAACTCAGTTTGAGTTAAAACTCGTTACGTTCAACATGCTCAACTCTATTAGACAATTTGGAGGATCAACAAGAGAAGATGCTAGAGAACACATTCAAGCATTTCTAGAAGTTTGTGAATGTTTTAAACAACCAGGAGTTCCTAATGATGTGCTGAGACTTAACTATTTCCCTACTCTTTCGAAGATCGAGCCCAAGCACGGTTGAAGACTATAACATCATGATCCATTGCATCCTGGGATGACTTGTGCAAGAACATTCTGCATAGATATGATCTAGAAAACGTGCACAATCAAAAGCGAAGCGAGATCATTACATTCACTCAACATGATGATGAATCCATGTATGAATGCTGCGACAGATACAAAGATATGCTACGCAAGTGCTCGATTCTTGGATTCCATGGTTAGCAACAAATTATGACATTGTATAATGGCATCAATGCACCAAAAAGGACGACGATTAACTTTTCAGCCAATGGTATTTTGCTTGACAAAGATCCTTAATATACCTTCAAAATACTCGACCAGATAGTGAATAACGACTACCAGTTTTCTAAGGGGAGCTTGAAGCCTGGACCTAATTCTTCTGGATCAATCTAGATGGATGATTCTAGAGTATAGCGGCTCAACTCTTCACCATTACAAATCTGCTAAAAAACATGCAGCCCGATATCCAATACACGAGAGGCTACGACAATCCAGTACATATGTGATCATTATGATGGGGGAACACTAGTAGAATGAATTCCCCCAACAACAAGAATCTGGATATTATGTAGGGAATGCCAATTGCAACAATAACCACTACTCCAACACCTACAACCCAGAGTGGAGGCAACATCCAAACTTTGGTTGGGGAGGTAACACATGTAATTTAGTAGCACATAGTAATGCAACAACAAAACCTCCTAGACTCCAACAAAAAACTCAAAGGCAAAATCAGGGAGTTTCTAACTCCAACCCTAATTCTTTTGATTTTACTTACCAAAATTTTATGGAAACTGCCCCAGTAATTATGCAAGATCAGTCAACACATTTAAAAAATCATAGTGACATCCTCACAACGCAGGCCGCTATGTTACAAAATTAGCAATCGATCATGCAAAACCACACCGCTTCTTTATGTTCTTTGGAAACAAAAGTAGGGTAGATTGTCTAAGTTTTGAAGATGCAACCACTAGGCAGTTTACCTAGTGATACTGAAGTTACTAAAACTTTCAGTGCAGAGCAATACAATGCCATCAAACTACGTAGTGGCACCCAACTGAAGCAAGATGATAAGTTTGGGGGAGGTTCCCTTGTTGATTCCAATCCAAGCAAGCCATCCACTGATGCTCTCGTATATAAAGATACAACACTTGCGTCTAATACAGTGAGTGACCTTGCTACTGATGGCAAAGATGACAAGAACAAAGATTCCACTACATCCAGTAAACCACACGAAGAGCCCAAACTACCACCTCCATTCTCATAGCGATTGAAGGCTCAGAAACAAGACGCCCAGTTCTAGAAGTTTCTAGATATGCTTAAACAGTTGCACATCAATGTCCCATTCCTAGAGGCCATTGATCAAATGCCAATTTATGCGAAGTTTCTGAAGGAGATCTGATGGTGGGTGAAATTGAAATTGTTACTATAGCGGGTGAATGTGTGACTATGCTAAGTGATTTACCACCCAAGATGGAGGACACTAGTAGCTTTGTAACCCCCTCGACCTGACCTAGTCGCCAGACTGGACCGAGCAAACTACATTGGCTATGCTAAAACAAACATGAGACGATTAACTCAAATTAGGCCCATTTTTATTTTTATCTTATCTAGATGCAACATACTAATCTAAGGTGTGCATGCCAATAGCGGAAAAAATCTCAAAAGAAACGGACATCAAATTGACAACCAAACACACATCTTTGCATTTTAAGGACCAAATTGCAAATTTGGAAAAATATAAAAACTTAGTTAAATTTGTAGTTACCAATTCACAATTAGTCAGGTTACATGATTACTTGCCAAGTTTCAGTTTAACACGATCATCCAAACTCATACAATTGCATTCACTAAAGTAGGGATCAAAATGAAAGAATTAGAAACTACAGAATCACATCAAGTGAAAATAATGGCTGCCCGTATCGATACTCGGGCTAGGGTATCGATACTTGGATATGTTTTTACAAAGGTGTACCGATACCCTCTCTAAAGTATCAGTACCCTAACACAAACTCAAAATTTCAGATACCAGTAGCTAAAATACGTACCGATACACTATCTCGCGTTCCGATACTTAGGCCAAAAATACACATACCCGTACCGATACAGTTGCTCGCGTATCGATACCCAGGTCAAATTTACACTTACCCACATTGATACCAGGCCAAGCGTATCGATACCTGTGGACATGTAATGTTCAAACTTGCTGGTTTTTCACCCATAAAGTATATCAAACATGCCTTAAACATTCTCATATGAATACACCGCTAAACCAAGGATTAAATCATAACAAAATCCACTGGAAACAAGAACTACAAAAAACATACTTCTCAGTGTTGAACTCTAGAGGCATGCTTCCTAAAACCATCCAACTCAACATTCAAAAAGAGATTTAAGGCATACTTCATCATTGGTATCATCTCTGTGATCTAAGAGCAACACATTAAACATGTTGAACCACAAAAGCATAAGCATAGGCATTTCCAACCTATATGCATACTATGCAAGTCACAAAGCATCAAACACATATAGGCAAGTCATCAACAAAACATACATCAATCCTCAACATGATGATCCATGAAACCACAAAATAAAACCTCCACAACATAACAAAAATCTAGATTACAAATCCCCAAAAAACATGGTAACACATTGCCTTATTTGCCAAATTTAAAACTTGGTTTTCATACTCAATGGTTTTCTTGCTTGTGGACCCTCCTTGCCAAGAGATTGCTTCCCTCCAACTCTATTGCTCTGCGTCAATGTGGAAAAGAAAGCGTAAGCACACTTGTTTAGTGAGGATGCTCTTAAGTTAAACATTGATGCATTTAAAAACTCTTTTGAAAACCACATAGCTTTTGATATAAAACATGCTTGCTAAACCAAAGCAATTTCTCATTTGTTTCCCAAAACAAATCATGCATAACAACCATATGCATCAAACAACTTTCACAAGTTATAAATCTCATATATTGGCAATTAGTGTGACACCGGATAGACTCACCTCTATCCCCGGATAGACTCACCTCTATCCCCGGATAGACTCACCTCTATCCTTACATTCCAAACCAGAATGTTCTCTATATACATCGGATACACGAATTTCTCATGGTGGTCTCACCTCCACCAAATCTCATTTCGGCCGGGAGTAGGCTCACCTCTACCCTATAGTATTAGGCTTACCTTTAACACACAGCAAATAAGCTCAACCTTATTCCAAGAACCAAAATAACCATTAGTTTGAGTAGCCTCACCACTATACCTCAAGAGCCGCGGAGCGATAAACCTTATATTATAGTGCACTTTAACCCTATGGCTAGCCAACTATATCCGATACTTTATCATTTACGTCACATAGCCAATATATCATTTTCAAATACATTTACTTACTGCTTTCCAATGCATTTCACCGAACCGTTTCATATGCAAAACCATATTGCCAAAGGTAACAACACATTCCCTTTTAAGAACAAATCTCAATTCTCATAGGAATCCAAATACATTGATAAATATTGCATATTAATCTGAAACGATGCATTTACAATAAGTAAATCAAACCATGTTTAAAACCAAACATGAATTTTACAAGCTCAAACTAAGCCAATAAACAAAGGCAAAAATAGCAAAAAATTACGTTTGAGCTTAGTGAAGCTTTTTAGGCTATAACTAAACCCCCATGATCCACCGATCAAAACTTTAAAGAGCTTTACTCATTTATAAACTCACCAATAGACCTCACTTTGCTCGCTAACGCGAATTGAGCCTCCAAAAAATGATGAATCCAACAAGGCAACCTTGCCTTGATCATTCCCAATTTTAGTCACAGAAAACCAGAGGGAAATGCATCATTATGCATTCAACTCACTGCCAAACATCAAAACCCTACATCCTTTACATTACCCTTCTGAAACATTAGCTGAAACTATCGAAAATAACATCAATCTTCAATCTACCGACACCTAACTTCAAACCAGTGATTCTAACATTTAATCTAAATCAAAACACAACCAAAAATACCTTCTAAACATCCTTATATTTCCAGCAACTCAAGAACACCTCAAAACTAACTATTAACAACCTAGAAAATTAGCAATTCAATTAGTTTCGGGATTTCATTTGCAAATCTAAATACACATTCAATGTGATCTAAGTCCACCAAAATCGCATCAATTAAGATTCATAACAAAAACCAATAAATTTCTTAATAAAACCAACATTAAACCATTAAATCTTGATTTAATCATCAAAACATCTCAAAAATTGATTACAAAGGATCAAGAACTTGGGAATTTCAGTAAAGAACCTTTGATTAGAGGAGAGAAATGAAAATCACCTCTAGCTATAGACTCCTTCCTTAATTGGCTTGATTTGGAGAAATCACCAAGGTTGAAGTAGAAGATTTGATGTAGAAACAAAGGAATCCATTGTTGAAATCAAAAGTAGGATTAAAAGATTGATTACTTAGATTTTTAGAAAAGAAATGGTAGTTTGGTTACTGAGAATCCGAGAGAAAAAGATTTAGAGAAAAGTAGTTACGTAAGAAAACATTTTTGGGTTATTAAACACAACTAATTAAAACCCAATTTAATGCCATTTATTAAATCATTTTAAAAACATTTTAAAATAGCCAAAATAAAGGAAAAAGTCTGATAAAACCAAGTGGCTTAATAGCTCCCTAGATTCTAAGTTTTGACCCTTTTTATGATTTAGTCACTAAAAGTAGTTTTCAATTTTTATATTTTGGTCATTAGAGCAAAATTCCTACAAATCAAACTTTATTTTATCAAATTCAGTTTACCAAAACCCTCAATATAATTATTAAACATTTTCCAACATTTTTCCATAATTTTATCCGCGTAAAAAATATTTATTATGAGTTAATTCCTGAAACTAACTCAAACCTAATAACTCGGTTCACCCGAAATGTCTAAATTATCCAGATAACTCCTAGGCCCAAATTCAAGACGTTACAAGCTTTACCATTCCATGCTTCATAGGCCATAACTACTTAGGCCATGCCTTATGTGATCTCGATGCAAGTGTCAATTTGATGTCAAAATCGGTGTTTACCAGATTAGGCATTGGTAGAGCTAAGCCTACATCGGTGATCCTTCAATTGGCCGATCGATCTCAAATCCAACCTGAAGGTAGATAGATTTGTCTTCCTGACAGATTTTATGATCCTTGACTGTAAAGTTAATGAGAATGCTCCCATTATCCTTAGGAGACCATTCCTTGCCATCGGGCATATTGTGATTGATTGTGAGAAGGGTGAATTTACAATGAAGATGAACGGCCAAAAGATCACACTCAATGTCTTCAGCACTCTTAAGTACGCAGATGATTATGAAGAATGCCATCTTGTGCAAAGTGAAGAACCCTAGTTGAAGAAAGTTTGCAAGAGATATGTTGTAGCAATGTGCTTAGCACTGCGGAGCAATCTGACTTTGACAAGGCCATGAAGAAGCTACGGAAGAAGGTGAGGTTGAGATTGAACAATCCAATGTTGTGCTTACCATGTCAAGTATGTTTTTTGAACCTTTGGATTATGCTAAGTTTAAATCTCTCAAGCCATCGGTAGAGCATCCACCGGTACTTGATCTTAAACCTCTTCCCCTATAGTTAAAGTATGCATATCTAGGGAAGAATAATATGTTGGCTGTTTTCATATCTACTAGCTTAACATCTCAAAACTAAGCTGTTACATGTCTTATCTCAACATAAGAAAGCTATTAGTTGGATTATTGCTGACTTGAAGGGTATAAACCCTACTTTGTATATGCATAAGATTTGCTTGCAGATGATCACATCATCTCAATAGAGCTATAGCAGAGACTCAATCTAATTATGAGGATTATGGTTATGAAGGAGATCATCAAATGTCACAATACCGTAATTACCTACCCTATCTCGAATAGTTCATGGGTAAGTCATGTCCAGTGTGTGCTAAAGAAAAAAGGCATGATTGTGATCAAGAACGATGTCGATGAACTCCTCTCAACCATAACCGTTATTGGATGATAGATTTTTGTAGACTAGCAGAAGCTAAACAAAGCCACAAAAAATGACCACTTTCTTTTGCCATTTATTGACCAGATGCTTGACAAGCTTGTAGGGAAACCCTACTACTGCTTTCTGGATGGTTACTCTGGTTACAACTAGATCGCTATCGCACTGAGGACCAAGAAAAAGCAACGTTCACATGTCCATATGGCATTTATACCTTTCATAGAATGACCTTTGGCCTTTGCAATGCCCTAGCAACATTCCAACGTTGTATGCTAGCCATATTTTCAGACATAGTGGATGATTTTCTGGAGATCTTCATAGATGACTTTCCTGTCTATAGAGACTCATTTGATTAGTGCTTAGGAAACCTATCCAAAGTATTGACACGATGTGAGGAAACTAACCTTGCAGTTAATTGGGAAAAGTTCCATTTTATGGTGTCTGAAGGCATTATCCTAGATCACCATATTTCTAATAAAGGCATTGAAGCGGACAAGGCCAAGATTGAAGTCATAGAGAAGCTCCCACCACCCGCTAATGTCAAATCCATTCGAAGCTTACTAGGCCACGCTGGTTTCTATAGAAGAACTTATCCAAAATCTCAAAGCCCATATGCTTGTTGGTGGAGAAGAATAGAGCATTCGAGTTTGATGAAAAATATCGTACAGCATTTGAAACATTAAGGAATAAATTTATTTCTGCACCAGTTGTCTTGCCCCCTGATTGATCACAACCATTTAAGTTTATGTATGATGCTAGCGGCTACATTGTTCGTTTCGTTCTTAGTTAGCGCCGAAATAAAGCTTTTCATGTTATATATTATGTTAATTGTACCCTTAATGAGGCACAAGTTAATTACACTACCACTAAAAAGAATTGCTTGCTGTAGTTTTTGCATTTGATAAATTTAGGTCATACTTGATAGGAATCAAGGTTATTGTGCATACTGGTCTTTCTACTATTAAATACCTTGTGACTAAAAATGATGCTAAACCTAGACTTATTAGGTGGATATTACTGCTACAAGAATTTGATATTGAGGTAGTTGATGAAAAGGTACTGAAAATCAACTAGCTGACCATCTTTCTATCTAGGCTTGAGAACACATATGATACTGATGTTGCATGTGACGTTAAGGAGGAATTCCCTGATGAGAGCTACACTCAAGTTTCTCAATATGTTTTTATCTTAGTTTTTAGATATAAGCTAAAACCCACATCTAAATTTTCCCCAGCACAACACTCTTTCAATCTTCATCATCGCATAACTGCTTTCAATCGAAGTATCAAAACTTTATATTTTGAACTGAATTGGCCATTTATTTTGGTCAGTGAAATAATAATGTTTTAAATATTTTTGGAGATGGGGATTCCCCGAAAATCGTGAGGATCCACGCAGGGAGGGTATAGGGACAAAAAAATCTCTGAAGTATTAAATGTGGATTCCTCGAAACCGTAACAGTAAGTGTTGAGGATGGAGCGGGAAATGCAAAACTGTCTCCGCCCCATTCGATTCCCATCCCTAGTCACCGTGCGAGTTGTGTCCTTAAAACGATATCGTTTTGGTTTTAGAAATTGAGTTTTGCTAATGAGCTTCTCCCTAAAACACTCACCTATGAACATGAAGCACAACTGAAATTCTTAAGCTAGAATTGTCTTTCCTTTCTAATTTCTTTGAATCTGATTCTAAAACTTCAAAGAGAGATCAAATAAAATTAATAAGTGTCAAAAACTAATATAAATTTCTAGAATTAAGCTAATCTAAACTCAATTCTCTTAAACCAAGATTTAAGTACGTTTAAGATTAACCTTTGATTTCATTTCTATAACTCAAATCTAATATCAAAATCATCATTAGAAAATTTTTAATACCAATATAAAATAGACCAAAATAATTTTGAGCATCAAAATCAACAAAGTTAGTTTTCCTAAAAACAATTAAGAACATTCTTAAGCTAAATCCTTCAATTCTTCATAATTAAGATTAGATTCAGTAAATTAACATTAGAAATCATTTCATTAAGTCAAAATAAATTAGAAATAATTTAAAAACTAAGATTTAATATGATAATTTGGATTTCATCATTTTTTGTTCAAAATAACATGAAATAATCTAGATCTTTGAAAATCTTTATAAGACTGGATCAAAACTTATTTTTGAAAATCAATACAGCTTTAATCAATGATAAGAATGCAAAAAATTACCTTAAGAGTTGAAGAGATGTTGAATGGTGAATACTAGATGAATAATGCATGGCATTAGGTTTAAGTGTGAACTTTATAGTTAGGTTATGATTGTCGGTAGCAATGTATGTTAGGTTTGGTATTGTGTGATGCTATAGATATAGGAAGTTTTGTTTAAATGTATGATAAGTGAGTTGGGAATTTAAAACATGTTTTAATAGCTTAATAACATGAATTATGAGTTGAAAGGTTGCTATGATGTTGTTAAGATGGTTTGAGTCAGTTTTAAAGCAAATGTAGAGCGTTTGTGATTTGTTGGAATTGATAGATGACCAATAATACTTAGGGTAAAATTTTAATACACAGGCTGTGTAAAATTAATTTTGCACAAGCATGCATATTTACGCTATAAAACCCAAATCCTAAATTTCTATTCCTAACCCTAAAAAACTAAACCTTATACTTTCTACCCTAAATTCTAAACACTAACCTTAAATTTTAAACCCAAAACTCTAAACCCTAAACTACACTTCTAACCCCTAAAACTAAAAGGCTCGTGTAAACTAAAGTTTACACGGCCTGTGTATTGAAGTTTTTCTACAATACTTAAATGATCATTTAGGTTCTTGAAAAGTGACATGAGATGCATGAAATGAACCTTATGGCTTAATGCATGTTCTAGTATGTTTTTTTATGTTGGAAATTTGTGTGTAGGCGTATTTTTATGTATGTTGTGTCTTTGGTGTGTTAGAAGCATGTCTAGGTTATTTGTGTATTTTTGGAGATGGTTTGGAATCAAAATAACTAAAATTTTGTATTGTTTTGCAGGTGGTTTCGATACCCCATGAACTGGTATCGAAACCCAAAACATAAATTGGGTAATTTCTAGTTTTGGTTTCGATATCCAAAGAACAATTTTGAAACCAAAGGGAGAGTTTTGATACCCCTGGTCTGAATTCAATATCTATTGTTCTAGTTTTGATACTTTTAATATTTTTGTAACAACCCAATTTTTTTAGTCAACGGTTGAGGGTTGACCTGGGTTGTAGATCTTCGTGTTGGATTGGGTAATCAGACCTAATGGGCCAAGTTTGGGCCTTATTGGATGAGAATTGGACCATATAAGCTTGAGAAGTGACCATTTGGGGGAAATGGTGAAAGTTGGGGGCTTTAGGTGGTGAATATACCATTTTTAGAAGAAAAAGTTTATCATTCCCCTTTATTGTTTGTCTTTCACGTGGGGTTTAGAGACAAAGTGATATCACCACTTACCCCACCCATTTTCTCTTTCTTCTTTCTTCATATTTTTCCTCCAAGACACCATAGCCACCAAGCTTAAAGATTCAAGCTTTCTACCTCATTCTTATCATCCAAGATTTAAGACTTATGGATTCTTAATCTCCTTGTTGTGCGTAATAAGTGCTCTGCAATTGTGCAAGTTTACACGTCGCAAGTTATAATATAAAAGATATCGCCTCCATAGGGATTGGTGCCACTTCAAGAATCTAATCTCTTGCACTGTAAAAAGTAAAAGAACACAAGTAGAAGATTGTAGGAGTTTTAACTAGCAACTAAACTAGAAAGCAAATAAGTAAAATAAGATGTAATTAAATGAGAGAGAATATGCCAGGTTATCGTGAGTTGAGGTGTGATAGCCGATTGGATCGTCTTGGTAAAAGAGTGCAAGGCCAACTCAGTTGACGTGGCAACTTGCACAGTGGGGTTGCCTTGGTAACTAATCGATGGTTTCCTGGGCGACTAGCTGGGCAACTACTTGGGTGGCTGGGCAGCAACTTCAAGGTTTGGCAGAGCGTTCTTCAATGGTTTCTTCTTATCCCTAAGTCGAAACTCTAGCTATTTGTGCATGCCTTGATAATACATCCCTGCATGAATCAAGGGTGAACAACAACCAATCTTGCGCTCCTCTTAGCCGTTGAAATCCTTAACTTATTCCTAAGCCGGATTAATCTTCACCATCAATAGATTGAATAAAGACCATGCTCATTTGTTTCTTGAATCTAACTCTCCTGATATTAGATAAATAGATGAAATTACGAGATCCTCTCCCAATTCACTCGCAAATTAGAATAAGAACCAAGAATGAGTAAACCTTGAATTGAAAGTGCAAACTCTTATTACCTAAACAAAATCCAACTGTTTCTCATAGCCACAAAACACAATAACCTTAGCCAAGTAGATTTAGTTCATGGCTAGGTTCCAAAGAAACACAAGACAAAGAATTCCTAGCATAAACCTAATTGAACAAAAAATAAAAAGATGAAGAATGGTTGAAGCCTTGTCGAAATCTCTCCAAAGCCTTGTCAAAATTTCCCTTGCTCTTTGTCAAAATTTCTCTCCTCTCTCTCCCTTAGAGTTGACGACATGGTCTTCAATTTATAGGGCTAGGTCAAAGTCTTTTTTGAGGAGGAAGTTAAGTTGGAATTAAATATCTTTAAAGAATATAATTCTTTATTATATTTAAATTCCTTCTAGAACTTCTCATATCTTCTTGGGATTTAATTTCTCTTTAACCTCTTCATGGAAATCAAACTCCTTTGGGATTTAGCTTTGCTCCATGTCATCTTGGGCTTATCTAGTCCTCAATTTCGACTACCATATCATCTTATTCTTTGTCAAAAATTGCCTTGGCAACTAGCTCGACATCTCCTTCATGCATTACCCTGGCAACTAGCTCAGCATCTCCTTCATGCATTGCCCTGACAACTGGTTCCAGCCTTGCTTTGGCAAGTGATTCTACACACACACACAAAATCACACCAAAGCAGTATCTTTTTCCACAAAATTGAGCAAAATATGAAATCAAGCTTGTCCACCAAGGAAACGATGCAATCATGCATGAATGACTAATTATGCAACTAATATGAGCCTAAGTCCAGCAACAATAAGAATAAAAAGGGTAATAAAAATAGTACTTTTGAACACTTAACACACCCGCAAACTCGAACTATTGCTTGTCCTCAAGCAATGCAAACTAATAATTACCTGCCAAGACTTCAATTTTCACAAACTTAGCTTTGAACTTGATTTCGATTCTCAGAACCGTGGCACAAAGTATAATTGGCTTTTCATTTTTTGAAAAACTTAGGAGTTACTCAGAATCAAACTATAATGCTTGTGAGTGTGTGCGGAGTTGTGTGCAAGTTGATTTTTCGGATTCTATGCAAACAAGAGGTTTTCAAATTACTTCATTGGGTTCTTTTAACATGTTTTAACTAGACCAGTTTCGGGCACCTCTAGTGTTTTGTTTTTAGTTTTCTTAAGTTAATTAATTTATTCGACTAGAGCCAGTTTCGGGCACCTCTAGCGATCAATTTTTAGCACATACTAGAGCCAATTTCGGGCAACTCTAGTGATCAATTTTTATCACATACTAGAGCCAATTTCGAGCACCTCTAGTATTCATCCAATTTTTATTCTAATCCCCAAACTTTTTAACTATCAACCTAAGTTCGCTAGAATTCCTTAAATCAATCAAGCCACACAGTGTTTCATCAAGTTTAGCGTCATAGTACGATTCTAAGTGTTTCCATGTTTATCCTAGAATAAAAAGTTCTATCAATTAAGTACATTGGCAAAGTCATCATCGGATATTCATCAAATCTAGGAAATTCTTGTTCCAACTGAAGGCATGGCAAGCAATTTATGTATCCTAAATGCAATACTTAAGATGAATGCAACTAAACATGGTAACTAACTAATAACAATCCCCCCAAACTCGAGTGAGGCATTGTCCTCAATGCATGTAAAAGTTGAACAAATTTTAAAAGAAACTAAATGAAATGAGTTAGTCAGAGAGGTCGTCACCTCGAGTGATAAGTTTTCTTCGTGTCGTTTGCTTGATTCATACTTCGATCGGTGGTTGAATGCTTGTGGCTGATACCGCGTGAATAGCATTGCTTTGATTTGATCCATGTTTGCTGATGCAGGTTCACTTGACTGGGCATCAGTAGTTGCCGAAGCCATTATTGTTGCCTGGGCATCGCCAGTTTCTGTTGCTATGGCAACTGCTGAGGTATTTGCCGGGGCATTCTCTATTGTGGTTGCCGTGGCAAGTAGTTGGCAGTGAATTTCCTTAGCATGGTAGTTGTGAGTCTTTTTGTGAAAAGAAAAAAACAAAGAAAACCTGGAAACTAAAGATAATGAAGAAAATAAAATAAAATATCTCCTAAAAAATAAAAAGAAAAAGAAAATATTGAAAGGAGAGCATGCTCATGCATCTCCTAAGGTGACCACTTCTTTGTTACGTTCCACATGGGCACCGTTGTAGTGCTTCAATCTTTGTTCGTTAACTTTGAATTCATGTTCGTCAATGATGGACTTGATTATCACGGCACCACAGTAGAATGGTTTGACAACTTCGAATGGTCCCGACTATCTTGATTTTAGTTTTCCCAGGAAAAGTTTTAGCCGAGAATTGAATAAGAGAACTAGTTGCCCTGGCATGAATTGTTGCGGCAATAGTTTCTTGTCGTGCCATTACTTTGTTTTCTCCTTGTAGATTCGTGCATTGTTATAGGCGAGTGCACAGAATTCTTCTATCTCGTTGAGGTCCAACAAACGCTTTTGTCCGGCACTTTCCCAATCCATATTCACGGTCTTGATTGCCCAATATGCCTTGTGTTCAATTTCCACCGATAGATGGCATGTTTTTCCATAGACAAGTCGGAAGGGAGACATACCTAAGGGTGTTTTGAATGCAGTGCGATATGCCCAAAGTGCGTCATCTAGTCTTGCTGACCAATCCTTCCTAGAGGGATTTACAATTTTTTCGAGTATACCCTTCAATTCCCAGTTGGAAATTTCTGCTTGCCCATTAGTTTGTGGGTGATATGTCGTGGCAATCTTGTGAGATACACCAAAGCGTTGTAACATCTTGGTGATGAGTTTGTTGTCGAAGTGCTTGCCTTCATCACTGATAATTGCTCTCGACATCCCAAACCGTGTAACTATGTTTTTCTGCAAGAATCGTTGCACGGTCTTAGAATCATTGGTGGGAACTGCAACTGCCTCAACCCATTTAGACACATAGTCGACGGTAAGTAGAATGTAGAGGTTGCCGAATGAATATGGGAAAGGTCCCATAAAATCAATCCCCCATACATCGAACAATTCTACCTCGATGATGTTTTAGAGCGGCATCTCGTCCTCTAGAGATATTGCCCGTCCTCTAGCAACGATCACATCGCTTGTAAAATTTTTGGGCATCTTTGTACAGTGTTGGCCAATACAAACCAAATTGCAAAACTTTGGCTGCGGTGCGAGTTCCTCCAAAATGTCCTCCATAGGGTGAAGAATGGTATTGCCGGAGTACATTCTGTTGCTCCTCTTCAGGGACACATCGGCGTATAACCTGAACTGCACATTGTTTAAACAAAAGAGGCTCGTCCCAAAAGTAATGCTTAGCATCATGGCGGAATTGCTTCTTCCCTTGGTGAGTAAGGCCATAAGGTAAAATACCACAAACAAGGAAATTAACTAAATTCGCGTACCAGGGTATTGCCGAGGCATGTGTTGCCATGGCAACTACTTCCATGGCTGCCAAGGCGTGCGCGTCTAGAGTTGTCGCGGTATGCGCATCAAGGGTTGCCAAGGCGTACGCATCAATGGTTGCCGCGGCGTGCGTATCTGGAGTTGCCGAGGTGTGTGCGTCAAGAGTTGCTGAGGCATCGAGGGTTGCCATCCATGGTTGCCAAGGCATCGAGGGTTGCCGAGGCGTGCGCATCCATGGTTGCCGAGGCAACTAACAGTTGCTCATCCGGGAATACATCAAATATCTCTAAATCCGCGTCCTCCTCCCTATTGCATTCTTGGCGTGATAAGTGATCGGCCACTTGATTTTCTGTTCCTTTCTTGTCTTTAATTTCAATGTCAAACTCTTGTAAAAGTAATATCCAATGAATCAAACGAGGTTTGGTATCCTTTTTGGCAAATAGATACTTAATTGCCGAATGGTCTGTATGAACAATTACCTTTGTACCAATCAAATAGGATCAGAACTTGTCAAATGCGAAAACTACGGCTAGAAACCCTTTCTCCGTTGTTGTGTAATTCACTTGAGCACTATTAAGAGTTTTACTAGCGTAGTATATTACATGAAAGGTCTTACTTGTGCGTTGGCCTAGGACTGCTCCTACCGCAAAATCACTTGCATCACATATGAGCTCAAAAGGTAGCGTCCAATCTGGTGGAATGACAACGGGTGCCGAGGTAAGCTTTTCCTTTACGGTTTTGAATGCTTGGGATGCAAGAATCATCAAAATTGAAGACTTTATCCAGTTCGAGCAAATTGCACAAGGGTTTAGTAATTTTAGAAAAATTATGAATGGACCTCCTGTAAAAACCTGCATGTCCAAGAAAGCTTCGGATTCCTTTAACCGAACTTGGTGGGGGTAATCTCTCGATCATGTCCACCTTGGCTTTGTCTACTTCAATTCCCTTGGATGAAATCTTGTGACCGAGCACTATTCCTTCATCTACCATAAAGTGGCACTTCTCCCAATTAAGGAATAAATCGGTTTCTTCACATTTTGCCAATATCTTCTCTAAATTGTCGAGGCAGCTGTCAAAGTCATTACCAAAATTGGAAAAATCATCCATGAAGATCTCAAGGAAGTCTTCGACCATGTCTGAAAAGAGTGTCATCATGCATCTTTGGAAGGTTGTCGGGGCGTTACACAATTCGAACGGCATCCTTCAAAAAGTATAAGTACCGTATGGGCATGTGAAGGTTGTCTTTTCTTGATCTTCTGGTGCTATGGCAATTTGATTGTAACCTGAATAACCATCAAGAAAACAATAAAAGGGTTTACCTGCAAGACGGTCAAGCATTTGATTAATAAAGGGTAATGGGAAGTGGTCTTTACTAGTGGCTTTGTTTACCTTTCGATAATCCATACAAACCCTCCAACCGGTCACAGTCTCGGTTGGAATGAGTTCATTGTTTTCATTACTTACCACCGTTATACCTCCCTTTTTTGGTACACATTGTACCAGACTTACCCATGTACTATCAAAGATAGGGAATATAATGTCGGCATCAAGCCACTTGATGATTTCTTTCATTACAACCCCTTTCATGGCATGATTCAGTCTCCTCTGGGCCTCAATCGAAGGTTTGTAATCATCTTCCAACAAAATCTTGTGCATGCACACTGCCAGGCTAATTCCTTTCAAGTCAGTAATTGTCCACCCTATTTCCTTCTTGTGTAGCATCAACATTTTGATCAGCTTCTTTTCCTGTTCAGGCTGTAACTTAGAGGAAATAATTACAGGCAATGTTTTATCAGTTCCCAAGTAAGCATATTTTAGTTGCTCTGGCAACAGTTTCAACTCAATAATCGGTGGTTGTTCAATAGAGGGCTTTTCGAGCTTACCTTCCTTACCTGAGTAATCCAGTGGTTCAAAGCATGTACC
This sequence comes from Hibiscus mutabilis, assembly GCA_019671005.1. Lineage (NCBI taxonomy): Eukaryota > Viridiplantae > Streptophyta > Magnoliopsida > Malvales > Malvaceae > Hibiscus > Hibiscus mutabilis. Next base: position 33,389,376 of record CM033719.1, on the reverse strand, counting down.
TGGTCGATTAACTAACCAATTTGCCTCTTCTTGTTGTTCCTCATCGATCGGTTCTTCATACTTCTTAGGTTCCTCTTGATCGGCAATGTAGTTGTCGAGGCAACTAAAGTCCTCGTCGAAGTTAAACTCTGTCGTGGCATGCAGAAGTTGGAATTCTTCCGGATCATCGGCATGCCTTAGTGTATGGAACACATTTAGTTTAACTTGCTGGTCATTCACCCTTATTGTGAGTTCTCCCTTTTCAACATCGATCAAGGTTCTCCCTGTTGCTAGGAAGGGACTCCCGAGAATGATAGGTGCATGTTCATCTGCTTCACAATCCAAAACAATAAAGTCAGCGGGAAAAATAAATTTATCAACTTTTACCAGTATATCTTCGATTTTTCCCTCTGGATGCACATATGATCTGTCGGCTAGCTGTAGCATAACTATTGTAGGTCTTGCCTTCCCGATTCCTAGTTTTTGGAAAACCGATTTAGGCATCAAGTTTATGCTTGCTCCAAGGTCACATAATGTTTTCCCGACATAGTGGTTTCTGATGGAACATGGTATTTTGAAACTTTCGGGATCCTTCAACTTGGGTGGCATGCGATTGTGCAACATGGCCATGCATCCCTCTGTTGCGGCAACTGTTTCAAACTCTCCTAGACTTGTTCTCTTGGACACAATGTCTTTAAGAAACTTGGCATAGTTCGGCATTTGTGCAATCGCCTCAACCAATGGCAAGTTGATGTGGACTTGCTTTAGGATATCAAGAAACTTCTTGAATTGATATTCTTTCTTTTGTCGCTTCAACCTTTGTGGGAATGGTGGTGGAAGTTGGATATCTTCGATCCTTTCATTGGTCTAGAACCTAATTGACGGCATTGCCGAGGCAACTAGAGTTGCCGAGGCATTGTCAACTGGGGTTGTCGTGGCGTGCCTATCGTTGGTTTCTGAGGCATCCTTATCGCCGGTTTCTGAGGCATACTTATCGCTGGTTGCTGCGGCAATTCCTGGTTCAGCATCTGAGGCTTTGCCCATGAGTTCGTCTTGATCTTTTTGTGGAGTTTTGTTTGATGAGCGAGCTTGAGCCTCTTTAAGTTGTTGGCCACTTCTAGTGGTGATCGCCTTACATTGCTCGTGGCCAGTTCCTCTTACGACTTCAGTATCGCTAGGTAAACCTCCTTGCGGTCTAGTATTCAGGTTTTGAGCAAATTGTCCGACTTGATTTTCCAATGATTTGATTGTCGCCTCTTGGTTTTGCAATCTCATCTCATTCCTGTTAATAAAAGCATCAGTTCTTTTTATGAAGTTACTATTCTCAGCCATATAAGATTCAGTTTTCAACATAAAAACATTGAGAGAATTTTCCAAAGAACTAGATGCTATCGGTTGTTGCTGCGGCAACTATTGCAGTGGCATATTCTGCTGGAATCCCGATGCTTGTGCATTCTGATTGTTCTGGTTTAGAGCATTGTTGGGATTACTCCATAAAAAATTCGGGTGCTTCTTCCAAGCTGGACTGTATGTATTGGACATCACATTGTTGTTCCAGTTGTAATTCCCCATATAAAAGCTGGATTCTGGATTCTGCATACATTCAGAAGAATCATGCTTACACCACATAACTCACAAAAGGAATCCATTACCTTGACCTCCTGTGTGTTGTTTGGTTTCTGCATGTTCTGGACCATCTTGGTTAGAGCGGCCGATTGTGCCGAAATTGAATATGATGATCCCAATTCATGTATTGTGGCTTGGTGTCTAACTCCTCCTCTTCTAGCAGATGGAATTGATAATCATTCTTGGCAAGCCTGTTTAGAATTTGCATTGCTTCCTCCGACGACTTATCTAGGAGTATGTCGTTTGCCGAGGCATCTAGCATCATCCTTGTTGGTGTATTCATAGCTTTGTAAAACATTGTTACCTGTGTCCACACTGGGAATCCGTGTAGGGGGCATTTTTGTAGAAGTTCTCTATATCGCTCCCAAGCCTCGTACATGGATTCATCATCTGCCTGCCGAAAAGAAGTAATTTCGTTACGAAGCTTATCAGTCAAATTTATAGGATTAAATCAAGCAAGGAAATCACGACAAAGATCGGTCCAAGATCCTATTGATCTGGCAGGAATACTATTAAACCATGCTTTTGCCCTATCCCTCGGTGAATAGGGGAATAATCTTAGTTGTAAAACATCGGGGGTGACTCCTTGTATTTTGAATGAATTGCAAATCTCGAAGAAAGATTTAAGATGTTGCTGTGCATCTTCAGTTGCTGAGCCGCCAAATTGACCAATTGTGTTGATCATATTGAACATCACCAGTTTCAATTCAAAGTGGTCGGCTTCAATTTCAGCTGTGACAACTCCTGGATTAAGTCCTTCAAGATCTTCTTCAAGATAGTCTCGAATAGTTTTGTTTTGAGCAAGAATCACTCATCCTCCTGTTGGAACATCTTGATTCATATTGCCGTCTTGATTAGCCATTGCTACTCTGAATCTTTGTCTGAGTCTTTGCAAGGTTAGTTCAATTTCTAGATCAAAGGGATATTTTGGTGTAATCGGTCTCTCCCTGGTCATATACCAATGCAAAACCAAAGTTTGTTAACCATTTGAATCTTAAACAAGAAAAATAAAAAGTGCAAGAAAATAAAAACAAAGTTGCTATTGCCAATCCCTGGCAACAGCGCCAAAAACTTGTTGCACGTAATAAGTGCTCCGCAATTGTGCAAGTGTACGCGTCGCAAGTTATAGTATAAAAGATATCATCTCCACAGGGATTGGTGCCACTTCAAGAATCTAATCTCTTGCACTGTAAAAAGTAAAAGAACACAAGTAAAAGATTGTAGGGGTTTTAACTAACAACTAAACTAGAAAGCAAATAAGTAAAAGAAGATGTAATTAAATGAGAGAGAATAGGCCAGGTTATCGTTAGTTGAGGTGTGATAGCCGATTGGATCGTCTTGGTAAAAGAGTGCAAGGGAAACTCAGTTGTCGTGGCAACTTGCACAGCGGGGTTGCCTTGGCAACTAATCGATGGTTGCCTGGGCGACTAGCTGGGCAACTACTTGGGCGGCTGGGTAGCAACTTCAAGGTTCGGCGGAGCGTTCTTCAATGGTTTCTTCTTATCCCTAAGTCAAAACTCTAGCTATTTGTGCATGCCTTGATAATACATCCCTGCGTGAATCAAGGGTGAACAACAACCAATCTTGCGCTCCTCTTAGCCGTTGAAATCCTTAACTTATTCCTAAGCCGGATTAATCCTCACCATCAATAGATTGAATAAAGACCATACTTATTCGTTTCTTGAATCTAACTCTCCCGATATTAGATAAATAGATGAAATTACGGGATCCTCTCCCAATTCACTCGCAAACAAGAATAAGAACCAAGAATGAGTAAACCTTGAATTGAAGTGCAAACTCTTATTACCTAAACAAAATCCAATTGTTTCTCACAACCACAAAACACAATAACCTTAGCCAAGTAGATTTAGTTCATGGCTAGGTTCCAAAGAAACACAAGACAAAGAATTCCTAGCATAAACCTAATTGAACAAGAAAGAAAAAGATGAAGAATGGTTGAAGCCTTGTCGAAATCTCTCCAAAGCCTTGTCGAAATTTCCCTTGCTCTTTGTCAAAATTTCTCTCCTCTCTCTCCCTTAGAGTTGACGGCATGGTCTTCAATTTATAGGGCTAGGTTAAATTCTTTTTTGAGGAGGAAGTTAAGTTGGAATTAAATATCTTTAAAGAATATAATTCTTTATTATATTTAAATTCCTTCTAGAACTTCTCCTATCTTCCTGGGATTTAATTTCTCTTTAACCTCTTCATGGAAATCAAACTCCTTTGGGATTTAGCTTTGCTCCACGTCATCTTGGGCTTATCTTGTCATCAATTTCGACTACCATATCATCTTATTCTTTGTCGAAAATTGCCTTGGCAACTAGCTCGGCATCTCCTTCATGCATTGCCCTGGCAACTAGCTCGGCATCTCCTTCACGCATTGCCCTGGAAACTGGTTCCAGCCTTTCTTTGGCAAGTGATTCTGCACACACACATAAAAACACACCAAAGCAGTATCTTTTTCCATAAAATTGAGCAAAATATGAAATCAAGCTTGTCCACCAAGGAAACGATGCAAACATGCATGAATGACTAATTATGCAACTAATATGAGCCTAAGTCTAGCAATAATAAGAATAAAAAAGGTAATAAAAATAGTACTTTTGAACACTTAACACTCCTCTTCAAGGGCTTCAAGAAAAGTATTTTCTTTTGGTAAAAAAGGTTGAAGAGCTTCTTCAAGGTTGAGACAAGGGGAAAGCTTGAGAAAGTAAGTGGGTGAGTAAAATCCAAGATTTTTGCTAAAGGTCAGTATATCTCTGACTCCTATTCTTCTTGAAGATTATAAAATGATTGCTTTGCTTGATTGTATGGTATGGTGGGTGTTGTATGGGGGAAAATTGCCCTAGTAACGATTTTGATGACATAAATGGTGTTAGAGGACTCTAATAAACTCATAATCGATCTAGTAAATTTTAGTGACCTATTGGGGAGGTTTTGGGAGGTTTAGAGACAAGGATGATTTTCGAGCTCCAGAATTTGAATTCTGGGCTCGAGAATCGGTATGCATGGTAGTCGTACCAGTACCCCGTGTTCTGATTGAATAACACAAATGAGCTGTGAATGGAGTGCCGCTATGGGTTTCAAGCCGTATCGGTACACGATGCAAGTTGTATCGGTACAGGTTGATTCGTATCGGTACCCAATGTTGGATTGAAATTCCAGTCAGAAAAATGTGTATCGATACACTTAGAGGCATATTAGTACTAGAGGCGTACCGATCCTCGAAGCTCGACTACCGGTTTTGGGTATCTATTGGCCCTCTCTCATGTGAAGTCGCTTATCGGTATGCGACGGGTGAGTACCTTACCCATTGTACCGTATCGGTACGCGGGGTCGAGTATCGGTACTGCCTGGGTAATCTATTCAAAAATTATGAATTTGAGTTTTAGTGGTTGGAAATTATGGACAATGGTCCGATAGACCCTTAATGAGATGAAATAACCTATAAAATTGAGAAACTGAGATTCTACTTCTAAATAAGAGTATAACATGTAATAACTTCGCATTTGTGAAAGAGATAATTATTGTAATAGGTTTCCTAGAATATTCTTGGCATCGTGTTGCCTTGTCGTGCCTGTGGCACTTGCGTGGTTGATGATTAAATTGAGAGATGAACCATGTTGGTCAAGGTTATGCCTTGGGGGCATTTGCTTGATAGTATGGCTTCGTGCCCCTTACCTCTTGATGAGGTGTATTAATGCTCTGGGAGCATATCAGATTTTATTATGGCTGTTGAGTAAAGGAATTCGGATGTCCTAGAGTTAGTACTACGGTACTTAATCAAGGGGATTGTACTTAGGGTTGTGTGATCAAGTGCATCTGACGTACTTAAGGGCTATGTGATATGGGCGCGGTTATATAAGGGGATTATACTTAGGGCTATGTGATCAACTACATTGGACGTACCAGATGGCTAAGAGATCAGGGTGGGGTTAGAAATCTACTCGATAGGCTGAGTGGGCTCGAGTAACCTGATGGCTGAGTGGCCTCAGGTAATGGCTACTTGTGGCTAATGTGATCCAATTACGTCTGGCACGTATCCGTGGCTACGGTGATCCGGATATGGTCTATTCAACTCGACGGTTGTGTGAGCATGGGCAACCCGACAGTTGTGTGAGCATGGGTAAAGTAGGGCTTCGTTGGTCATTATGTAGATGATGTATGGATTTAAATTGTATATGTTGTTATGGATTCTATGATTGGTATCTTGCAGTGGTACTAAACTCGATAGGCTGAGTGACCTCGAGTATGGTGAAGCATTGTGGAACATGTAAGACTTCGTATAGTTTTAATGATGCCTTGAGATAGGTGATCCAAGAACTTTAGCTTGTGTAGGCTAGATGATGACTCATAGATAGTGAAGTCTTATTTATGCTCTCTAGACTATATATATCTCGCATACTTGTTTTATGATAATCACAGATTATGGTAGAGTAAAAATGTACCACTGAGCTTTGTAAGCTTAACGTTCGGAATCGTTGTTTCTGTTCGCAAGTTAGTAGGTTGATCGTGATCGAGGAGCACATCGTGGAGGGATTTCTCAGCACCACATTGCTATAAAGTACAATGCTTGTTATTTAGTTTGGGCTGATGTATTCATAGGACCTTACAACTGTTGAGTCTGTAATTCTATTTAAATTATTATTTTGATATACGTTGTTTTAAATTAAAAAGCTCTTATTTTGTAAACTGATTTATACTATTATTTAAGTACATGAGATTATGAATGGTTTAAATGTTTTAAATGTCGGCTAAATCCACGGTTTTAAAATGGAAATTTGTTGGGTCGGATTTTGGGTGATCCGAATGTAATGCTTTGGATCCGAATTGGGATCGGGGTATTATAATATCTGTTTTAGGGATGCTTTTGCAATTAGGAAAGTATGCTTGCATGTTATTCATGTTAGTCGATAAAACTTCAAATTGAAATTAAATGAGATTTCGATATCTGTTTGAGCTGAAATTTAGGAAGTGATAGTGTTGTATGCTTAATTTCATTTAGGTGCTGGAAATTTAGGTTTTACATCTAAGTACTAAAATTTATGCTATTTTACGCTTTATTCTCTATTTTTGTTTGTTTTTGAAATTCTAAGTGTTTTGAGTGTCCCATTGACTTGAAATTTTGTGTTTGACTCAATTAGACTATTACGAGCATGGTGGTGTCTTTAAATTCCTAATTTGACATGTTGAAAATATACTTGCAAGTAAAATAACTGTTTTGCCCTTAAGTATATTATGATGGTTTTGGTGTAGTGTTTTGCCCTTAAGTATATTATGATGGTTTTGGTAGAGTTCAGTATGATTTTAGGTTTCATCGAGTCTTGCGGTTGTTCTAAATTTCATTGTGTGAATTGTATGATTTTAATTTTAAAATTAATTAGTAGATTCGATTATGGGTCACTTTGATGACTATGTAGTTCAATATTTGAGTCAGACTGTCCCGGCCAGATAACAGAAGTCACAATATTATTATTTTTTGTCAGCACAAGACACGCGTACAAATGTAGGGGTGGCAATGGGTACGAATAACTGAAAACCATGGTGATCCCAACAGACAAGTATGACCAATAACCGAAATCTTTACCTACTGGTACAAGGACGGGGAAGTTTTATCACCGAAGCTCAAATGGGGACGGGAATTGCTATATACAAACTGTGGGAATAACCAAATCGTAGCCGTATAAATCACCGTGGAGATCCCCAAAAAATATCTGTAGGGATCCACAATATTTTACAAATTTGGATGAACATAAGGGTAGTTTACCCATTTTCAACAAAAATCTAATCTCCCATAACCTGAGTATGTCCGGCTGGAATAAGTTTGAAAATTCTCCGCAAATTCCATAAAAATAATTAGAAAGTGATCTATACATCGTTATAAACATGATTCAGTCTAGTTTTTTTAAATATACGGTGATCGATTATGATATGTATTTAAAAAATATGAATATTTGAATGTTGAAAGGTCATAAAAATTTGGCACCAGATTTCTTAGAAAACAGTTTTAGTAGTGACTTTGAAAAATCACCAAAACTTCTACAAGATAAATTAGGAAGTGAGCCTTATATTTCTATAACCATACGGAATTCTAAATTCGTTTAAAACAAACGGTTCTTGATTTTGAGTTATATATTAGAAGTTATTAATTTTTGAGTGAGCAAAGGTCAGAAGAAAATACTGCAGACTGTTTTCAAAAACAACAATGACAGTGATTTTAGAAATTTGCCATAAATCGTACTAGTAAAATTAGAAGAGGTAATTTATTTGGTTGGAAAGGTTATCGAATCTAGTTACTTTTAGAACAAATTGATCATGATTTGTATCTGTAGATTATTAGTTACATATTTTCTTTTAAAGGTAGTACATACTGACATGTTTCAGTTAATATTTTAGTCATGTTTTATAGTTATAAAATGGTTAGTTTGTTATTGGTAAAACTAAATATATTATTTATTTTTGTAATTTTGGAGATTTAATGTTGAGTATTTGTTTTAATGTATAAGTTTTTTGGTATAAGGATTAACCGAAAAATGTGGGATCCGTAAGGGATGGGTATGAGGACAAAAAAATCTCCGAAACATTTAATGGGGATTCCTTAAAACTGTACCCGTAAGTTTTAGGGATGGAGTGGGGAATACAAAACTGTCCCTGCCCCACCCCATTGCCACCCCTATCAAAATATGATTAGATTAGGTAGTTTCAGGTTAATGAATGAGTGGTCTTAGGTTTATCGATTTAGTGTTCTTTGGTTTTGGTTTTGGGATATGTAAAGGTGATGGGTAGATGTGTGTGGTTACTTGTGTTCTGGGATATTTAATGGCTTTAAGTTTATGTGAGGGAGTAATAGGTAGGATGGTGTTTAAGGTAGATGTTCGAATGAAGCAAAGGGGATGTTGTTTTTTAACTGCTCAAAAGATCTATTTTTCATGCATATTTTGTCATGCTATTGCTTGATTTGGGTACGTATTTTTTCAGTAGAATCATGCATTTGCATCTAGAAGTTAAGAAATGTGTAGTTTTCATTGTTGGAGTGAATGAGTATCTTCTTGCTATGGTAGGTAGATCAAGGGCGGGTGTGGCAGAGTAGATTAGGAGTATAAGGAGCATAAGAGAAATGTTGAGTGCCATTGGCAAAAGTAAGAAAGAAGAATGTCAAGCTCAGTTGGAAAAAGAAAGATGATCGATGCTTGGTCAGTTAGCCATTAGTCAGAGCCAGGTCAGCCCAAATTCAAAAAGACGATAACGCGCCTACAATGGTGCATAACAAACTTTCAAAAAATCAAACCCTAGCTAATGTTTCTACAAGCGCCTATATAAAGAAGACCATTGATCGAGCAAAAAGAGAGGCTACACCGTGAGAAGAAAGTGGGGGTAGAGTACCGAGGCTGACACGTATTTCACTTTAAATTCAAGTGTTTTCTGCTTATTGACACTGGTATAGGATGAGGGGATTGTTTGGTAGAAGACTAGTCACTATGCTTTTGATTGCTGTTATATCTATAATCAAATAACTTATCACGGATGGTTGCATGTAGAAAATAGCTAAAAATCATTGCTTGTAACTTTTCTGACCATTTTTTCTTCAGAGGGAGGAACAATATGATCAGCTAAGGGGGATTCAGAATGTAGGCAATGCATCAGTTGGTATGTGGTCCAAGCCTATTGTTAGACGTAAAACAAAGATTGTTTGCACAATTGGTCCTTCAACAAACACACGGGAAATGATATGGAAATTGGCTGAGGCTGGAATGAATGTTGCTTGAATATGTCTCATGGAGACCATTCATCCCATCAGAAAGTTATAGATTTAGTCAAGGAATATAATGCACAATCCAAAGACAACACCATTGCAATCATGCTTGACACCAAGGCAAGTTCCCTCAGTTTCATTTTATTTTTTATTGTCTAAAAGAAGTTATACCAGGTTGCTTGAGTCAACGAGTATGTGTTGTGGGATTTAGAATTAGACATCTGTAGGACCTTCTTTTGCAAAATTATTGTCAGGATTTTGCCATCTTAGACAATGCCTTTATACCTATATGATCATGCCAAATTTTTTATTGGATTTTGAATACAGATTCAGTTATGGTCATGCTCGCATTCAATTTTGGAGTAAGACCAGCAAGTATGTACAAGTGACAGTATGTTAGTCAGTATCTGGTTTGGGCACTTAATGAGAGAGATTGTAACATACGTACATACATACATACATACATACGTATACACGCGCGCGCGTGTACATATAGTTTTTGACCTCATTCAGTTGTTTCACTTGGGAGGTTATGAGCCCTTAAATTTGTTGGACATAGTGGTTTAGGCAACAATAATAACTGATAGTATGTAATTTTCTTCTGATAATTTTATCATTTCATTTATTGTGTTCTTATGAGTAGTTGGTTTTTCTTATTAGGGCCCTGAGGTTAGGAGTGGTGACTTGCCCCAACCAATTACATTAACAACTGGGCAGGAATTTACTTTTACAATTAGGAGAGGAGTTGGGACACCTGATTGTGTCAGTGTCAACTATGATGATTTTGTTAATGACGTAGAAGTTGGCGACATGCTTCTTGTTGATGGCAGGTTTTGTAAACTTCTAATGTTTGTTAATCATGGTCCCCTATCCGAACACCAGCTGCTATCTTGCATGTTTTCATACCAAGCTGGTTCAGAGCAAAAGTACCTTGTAATATAGAATCATATTTACGCTCCAAGGCTAGTGTGCATCCTTCCATTATCAAACAAGACTGTAGGGTGCTAAATATTCTGAACTAGATTATGAACACAAAAGACTAGAAAATTCTCCGCTGACATTGTCATTTTGTTGATTACATATTCCTCTGACTACTCATTCATGATGTAGGTGGCATGATGTCATTGGTGGTGAAGTCTAAGACAGAAGATTCAGTGAAGTGTGAAGTAGTTGATGGTGGTGAGCTTAAGTCTAGGCGGCATTTAAATGTCCGAGGAAAAAGTGCCACACTGCCTTCAATTACAGGTTGGTACTCAAATTTTAATTCTTGTAATTTCTGTTACTTTGTAGATTTTCCACTTTCCTATTCTTCTTTCTTCCTTTTTCTCCCACACTTTCTATATAAGTTTGAGAATGAGCGATGAGTTATTCATTTCAGTTGGTTTATTGCAGAAAAGGACTGGGATGACATAAAATTTGGAGTAGACAATAAAGTTGACTTTTATGCTGTTTCCTTTGTTAAAGATGCAGAAGTGGTTCACGAGTTGAAGAATTTTCTGCAGAGTATTTTTTTTTATCTTATAGTTTTCTTTAGTGAAATAATAACTGCGGCGTTGGTATATGCTTTAAATTCTCTTCTACTAATGTCTTTTTTCCTTCGCTTTTGGCAGTTTGTGATGCAGATATTCATGTTATAGTTAAAATTGAAAGTGCAGATTCTGTTCCAAATTTGCATTCAATTATAACAGCATCTGATGGGGTGATCACTTAATTTTTTTTTTATTGAATCCTTAATGCACCTAAATTTTAGGTTTATATTTTATGTATATGAAGGTGTAGATAGTTTTCTGGCTATTTCATACATTCAGCTGTGTCTTTGGTGAAGAAAAACATTTCAAAATTTTAGGAAAGTTGGTGCTAAAATGTTATGAGGCTTTTTTCAAATATCAAGTACCACCTGTGAACTTGCTTTTTTCAAATATTAAGTACCATTTGTGAACTTTCACCACTTCTTTTGATGATAATATGATTCAAGTTCAACATTAAAATTTAGTTATTGTCATTTCATCCATGTATGTGATGAATAGAAAGTAATTCTTGTTCTCTTATTTTAGGCAATGGTTGCTAGAGGAAATCTTGGTGCAGAGCTTCCTATTGAGGAGGTTCCCCTTTTGCAGGTTGGTTTAGTTTTTTATTGAACAGTAAAAAATTCATAAAACATACTTTATTTACTTGTAAGGAAATGAAATTTATTTATTTAGCCACTCAGATTTCTAGTTGGTGTAAAATGTAGGAAGAGATAATTAGAACGTGTCGAAGCATGGGGAAAGCTGTTATTGTGGCAACCAATATGCTTGAAAGTATGATTGTTCATCCAACACCAACCAGAGCAGAGGTATCTGACATTGCCATTTCTGTTCGTGATGGTGCTGATGCTGTCATGCTTTCCGGAGAAACTGCTCATGGGAAGTATGTTATTTAGGTTTTTACATGGAAGTCTAGAAATTTTATTACACTTGCTCCTCTTCATACCTTTATTTTATATCCTTATATGTCAAACCACCCCTTGTTATTTTTTCTATTAAAAGTAGGTAAGGATTTCATTGTCTTATGCTAATAATAATGTTCTATATTGGAGTAACTGTTTATATAGAAACTTTGCTTGATGTAATCTGGACAATTTATATGGATATTTTTGAATCCTAGTTGGCGAGGTCAGAAGAATATGGGCATTATTTGTACTTAAAATCAAATAACCAAAACTCGTTAGGAAATAAAACTAGAATGTCGTATCTGCTACTTTGCTTTATCTTTGTTCTTGAATGGGAATTGTATGAACAGTGTGCAAACTACTCTACCTAAGTACACTTTAGTAAATAGGTTTCACTTTCTTGCAGGTTCCCGTTGAAAGCTGTTAAAGTGATGCATACAGTTGCTCTACGAACTGAAGCAACCATATCTGGTGGTGAAATGCCTCCTAGTCTTGGTCAAGCTTTCAAGGTCATTTAACATGTTATATGCATTTTCCAGTTCCCATATGCTTTATGCCTTTTTATATACCTTTGTTTCTTGGTCAACATTTCATAATGCTGTATTTTTCTTTGTTAACTATCAATTCTGACTGCAGTTGCTTCTTCTCTGTAGAGCCATATGAGTGAGATGTTTGCATATCATGCAACTCTGATGTCAAATACTCTTGGAATATCCACTGTTGTCTTCACCAGATCTGGTTTCATGGCTATATTACTTAGCCATTATCGTCCTTCTGGCACTATCTTTGCCTTCACAAATGAGTGAGTTTGACCTGTTCCTGAATCGCAAATTGGTTACTGTATAGTTCCCGAATCTCAGTTCTTTCTCTACTCTGTCTTATTCGTCTTCTGCTATGGCATAATAATAATGGTCTACCCTATTTGAGTCTGACTTGATGAATATATCAATTCCAAGTGGGATGATAATATCTATGATCTCTGAAGCGCAACATTTCGCCAGTATTGTAATGTCGATGTGAGGATTCAACCCTTACTGTACTTTATGGTCTTGAAAGTTTGACTATGATTTTATTTGGTCATGCAGGAAACGGATACAACAACGATTAGCTTTATATCAAGGAGTATGTCCCATATACATGGAGTTCTTAAATGATGCTGAAGAAACCTTTAAGAATGCTTTAGCTTTGTTGCAGGTAAGGTTTTACCAGAGTATTCATTATGAAGGTTCCCTTTAATTGACTTGTAACTATAGATTTAGTCGTTCATGCATCAGTCCTCGATTATTTTGGGCAACTCTCATCTGTCAATATCACGAGTCCTAAACTTCAGTAGACTTGGGAGTTTGGTTCGTTTGATCTCGCTGTTTTCTTGTAAAAAAGACTGATTTTTGATAGAATGTGTGTTTGTTTCATGATGAACTCAATGGTTGATGTACAGAGGCCATGGTGAAGGAAGGAGAAGAGGTGGCTCTTGTTCAAAGTGGCAAACAGCCTATCTGGCGATTCCAGTCCACTCACAATATCCAGGTTCGCAAAGTGTAGTGGCTTTCAAAGAGAGCCCGTTTGACTGAGTTATATTCTTCATGCTATTTATAGTTCCGAATGGTCATAGAGGATTGTGTATTTAGGTTAGGTTTGGGAACTGCCTCACTGTATGTTATTCATAGGATCTATGCCTGTATGTCTTATTTCGTTAGTGTTTCTTGTTTGCTCGGAATCTCTTGGTATATGGGACTATTTATTCATTGCCCCTTTATTTTTTCTCCTTTTCATTTGCCCCCTAAATTGGATAGTTTTAGACGATTCTAATTTTGTATTCGAAGATTACCCGAGTACGAAATATGAGGCAGGCAGGCTGATATAATGAGCTGGTGTTTCTAGCAGAAAGGATGTGATTGTCTGCAGCACAATGTAACTTAATTGAAGGAATCGTCAAACAACCATGCATTATTGGCGATTTTTACAGTGAAATGAAGCTACAATAAAGGACCTGGCTGGCTGCTATTGTGATTTATTATTTCAGTTCCAAATCCAAATCACTAGCCGTATAAATGGGAAAGCATTGTATTGATGTTATTAGCCAAAGAGAATGGGAGAAAATGCTTGTTTTATTTACCAAAAATGCTAGCAATAAAGACCTAACTTCTATCCTAAGATCAATCTAAATGAATGTCACAAGTGAATTAATTTATAAATGAATTTTAAAATTACATCGTAATAGGTATATGTTTAGTTTAATATGTTTAGTGCAAACTAGCACTTTTTTTTTTTACATAAAGCGTCGGTTAACTATTTTATTAAAAAATAAAAGTGGCTTACATCAAAGAAAGCAAAACTAAAAAACAAGGAAATAGGAAAACACGGAAATAAAATTCAAGAAAAGGGAAGCAATCGACAGGCCATCTACACATGTGGAAAAGAGCATGAAGGATCGATGTAGAAGATAAAGAAATAGGGGACTCCAAAGAAAAAAATTAATTCATCCCCAACCACCATGGTTCGCCAAAGGAAGCGATTACGGTGGTTCTGAGAACCGACGGTCTTGATCCGCCAAGAAACGGGCAGGAGCGGGGGCATCTTCTACCTAGAATCTGTCAAAGGAGCTGCTCAAACCTTCAATGGCCATTGCATGGGCTGGTTTGTTACCATTGCAGCCCGTGAAGCTGAAACGGCAGGAAATAAAGCTCCGGCTGAATAATTTTGTATCGCGGATCAGAGGTCCAATTGCAGAGAGGTCAGGCAACGAGGAATTAAGCATGTTGACCACCGATTTGTTATCCCCCTCGGCGATGACATGCTGGAGGCCCAGCTCCAATACAAAGGTGAGACCTTGGAGAACTGCTGAGGCTTCTGCTTCTGCTTCAAAGACAGGTAATATTCAGATTAATTCGATATGCCGACCCAATAATGAAACCCCCATTGTCTCTTATAATAATGCCTGAGCACGATTTTGATTCCGACTGCTTATAACCCGCATCAACATTAACCTTCTATATATCTATTGTGGGAGGAATCCAACGGTCACAGTCATGGCGACGAGGATGACGATATGCAATGAAAAGGGTTTCAAGCTCCTGACAGTAGCCCCTTACAAAGGTAAAGACATCCTCCACTCTCTGAATAATCCCTTCATATAGCATTTTATTTCTTGAATACCAGAGAGCCCATAGGGTAATAAGAATCATGCCATGAGCATCACTATTGAAACTTTAAAATAAGAAACATAACCAATCATCAAAAGCTATGTACTGATCCCATGTTGAAGTAGTAAAACCAAGAAAACTCCATACCTCATTTGCAAAGTACAGTCTCGAGTGACATGGAGAATTCGCTAGATACACGACATCTTGTGCATGCTGGGTCATTAGTAGCTCTCTTAATCACCAGATTGCACATTGTAGGCACGAAATTACGTGTCATCCTCCATATAAAGATCTTTATTTTTGAAGGGCAAGATACCCTCCAAATATGATTGTAAATAGAAGGATGATGACTGTCAATTGTCAAGGATCCCATAAGCAGTATCT
Source organism: Hibiscus mutabilis (assembly GCA_019671005.1). Taxonomy (NCBI): domain Eukaryota; kingdom Viridiplantae; phylum Streptophyta; class Magnoliopsida; order Malvales; family Malvaceae; genus Hibiscus; species Hibiscus mutabilis. The sequence continues at coordinate 33,374,060 of CM033719.1, read as the reverse complement.
GCTTCTGACTGAGTACACACCAGAACCCTCTCCTTTCCATGTGAGAAAATCTTGTAGCTGAAAAGAGGGGAGCTTGATGCTTAGAATCTTCTCTGCTTCTGCCTGTGTGAAAACTGTTCGAATCAGTACCGAGTCCCAACTGTGTGCATTTGGGAGCATTAAGTCTGCAACCACCACAATATTGGCTACACGGGGAGACGAGATCCTACGTGAAGGTAAGCCTAGGAGCCAATAATCATTCCAAATAGATACGGTCGAACAAGCACCAATTATCCAACCGAGTCCTATTTCCAAAAGTCCCCTCGAGCTCCAGATACTCCTCCAAATTAAGGAGGGTGAAGCTCCCAGATTAGACTGCTGAAAAGTTGAACGAGGGTAGTACTTGGCCCTTAAAAGCCGAGCAACTAGGGAGCCCAGATTTGTGAGTAAACGCTAACCTTGTTTAGCTAATAGCGCAATGTTAAACTTACCCATATCCCTAAAACCCATTCCTCCATCGTCTTTTGATTTGCATAATTCGCCCAAGTGCACCAGTGAATCCCCTTTTGAGATTAAGAGTTTTGCCCCCAATAACGGGCAGCAATGGCCTCAAGCGCACGACAAAAAAAGGCCGACAGAAGGAAACATGACATGGGAAATAGAGGGATGGATTGAAGAACCGATTTTATAAATACCTCTTTTCCTCCTTGCGATAAATTCTTGGAGCTGAGGGATGAAACCCTACCCCCAAATCTGTCTTTAAGGTATTGAAAGGCTTGCCGTTTGTTTCGTCCAACAATGGCAGGGAGGCCCAAATATGTTTTCGGACAGTCAATTTCCGATACACCCAGCACACTACACACATCCAATCTGTTTTCTTCAATTACATTTGAACTGAAAAAGATGTTAGATTTCTCATAATTCAACACTTAGCCTGAACAATCCGCATAGTGATTAAGCAACGCTTTAAGATTGTCAGTGCTTGCAGCCACAGCCTCTCCAAAGATTAAGCAATCGTCAGCGAATAAAAGGTGGGTAATTAAAGGGGCACCTCGTGCGATGCGAGCACCGCAAAAGGAACCATTTACAGATGCCTGTCTGAGTAAAGAAGACAACCCTTCGCCACAAAGAAAGAAAAGATAGGGCTAATTGGATCGCCTTGGCGTAAGCCTCTTGACGGTGTAAAGTAATTGCTTGTGCAGCCGTTAACCACAATGGAATAAGAAACCGTAGTTATACAGCTCATGACAAGGTCAACCCAGGATCTGCTGAACCCCATCTGTAGCATAACATTCTGTGGAAAATCTCACTCCACGATCATATGCCTTGCTCATATCGAGCTTTAGGGCAAACGATCCTAAGCGCCCAACTCGTCTCTTCTTATAAGAATGCAGAATTTCATCGCAGCGATGAACTTATCTATTATAAGCTGTCCCGAAACAAACGCCCTTTGAGCCTCATCAATGCAAACGTCAAGAACCTATTTTAGCCGATTAGCTAATATTTTAGAGATGAATTTAAAAAGGACATTGCATAGGGAAATTGGTCAAAATTGAGACATAGAACGCGCATCTGTGACCTTCCGTATTAACACAATGCGAGTCACATTAATGTCAGCAATAGGATATTCTCCCTTCAAAACTCCAATGCAATAACTAGCAATGTCGTTTCCAATGTTACCAATGTTGGTAAAAAACTGCCCCAAGGCCATCCGCTCCTGAGGCTTTTAAAGGGCTCATAGAGCTCAAAGCAGAAAACACACCATCTTTTGTGAAGTCACACAGAAGTGACTGGTTTATATCAGGGGTAATACACATGCTTATACCTGTAAAATATTTGAAGGGTCCGAGGTACAAGTTAAAGTAAAAAAAGCAGAAAAATAGCCCACTGCAATTTGTCTCACTACATTATTATCTTCCTGAAAAACCCATCATCATTGACAAGGCCTGTAATGCATTTTTTACGGCGTCTATGGCTAGCATAGTGGTGGAAGAAACTAGTATTTCTATCACAATTCTTTAACCAGTTAGCCCGAGCCCTCTGCTCCAGTAGATTTCTTCCTTATCAAGTTCAAGATTCAACTCCAACTTTGCTTCAACCAGTTCCCCAATATTATCTTCCGATGCTTGTTGTTGATTCAGAAAATCAATTCGCTTTTGGATATCTCTTATAGATAGATTTTTCTTTCTTGATCGCCTGAAACCATCGATCAAGGCCAGCACTAACTTGGACTAGTTTCTCGGGTACAGTGCCACTTGTGGATTCCCACACTTTAGAAACCTCATCTTCACAAGAGCTTTCAAGAAGCCAAGCCGCCTCAAATTTAAAATGCAAAATTTGATTCGCCCGATAGGGATTAGGATCAGTGTTGAGCATTATAGGACAGTGGTCAGAGAAAGAGTGAAGGAGGTGATCAATCTGATAATTCTGAAATAAATCTACCCTGGCCATAGTAGCCACTCCTCGATCTAGCCTTTCCCTGATGTTATTCGCTACTGTTCTACTCCATTCCCAAGTGAGCCAACTCCCTTTGTAGCCTAAATCAGATAGCTCGCAATCAGCTAGTGCATCACCAAAATTCCACATCTGCCAATCGTGTCTAAGGAGGCCACCAGATTTTTCAGAAGAACAAAGAATTTCGTTGAAGTCACCAATGATACACCAAGGAATGTGTGGACAATTGTTGAGCTGTCTAAGAAGCTGCCAAGATCGGATTCTATTACCAACTTTCGGAGCCCCGTAGAAGCCGGTTAATCTCTAATTTTTAGAACCATTATCTTCTGAAATTAGAATATTAATATGATGGATCGAAAAAGAGCGAAGAGAAACTGTCGTATCTTCCTTCCATCCAAGAGACAAACCACCACTCCTTTCATTAGAGCTGACATCAATCCCGTCTGTGTAGCCACATAATCGACGAATACGTTCCATTTTTTGTGCTGATAATTTGGTCTCCATAAGGAAAACCACATATGGGGATAAGTCACGCAACATTGCGCGAAAACGACGGACTGTTCGGGCCATCCCCAGGCCTTGAACATTCCAACTTAAGATTTTCATTGTGAACGGCTGGCCCTTAATTGGAGGCCTGCCGATACTGTAGATTGGTCACCAGTCGAATCTTGCATCAATTAAACTCCTGGATCAAGGGACTATCGTTACCGTTTTAGATTGTCACAATTTCCCAACGGGCTGTCTTCATCTAATAATCTCATATCTGTGTCAAAACCCACATTTGCATAAACAGTCATTGATTGGCCCGTAATAGCTGTACCCGATAAAATAGACTCCTCGTTAACCTTAGAAATATGATTTTGTGGATACGGATGGCCTTCAAATTATTTTCCCTAAGAGCAGTTAATGTGTTGACTTTACTGCTTGATTGAACGACATTAGTGGGATTTGATTGAGGCGTGATATTCTCTTTGACTTCGATTGTGCATCAAATAGGAACAGAAATCTTGGTCTTTCCATACCATCCTCTATCAACCATTTACACAGTGTCGGAGCAGCACGCCGGGACGTTGCTCAGAGAGAGGCATCTCAGCCGGGAGTTAGATCCATTCCACCCTCTGCAAAGCGAAGCGGGCAAAAATTCTCCCTATGACCGAGGATGCCACAAAGGAAGCATAATAGAGTCAACTTTTCATACTGAAACCTCACATAATGGTGAGCCCCATTTGCAAGGATTAATTTCTTCCGTCTCTTCAATGGCACTCTGATATCCACCCGAACACGAATCTTCATTATACGTTTATGCCCCAGAGAAATGGCCTTAGAATCATACTGCAACACATCTAATATAATAGTTCTCACATGAGTTGCATGTTCATGGTAATCTCATAAATTGCGGATTATATGTATAGATTACCGACTAATAAAAATTGTTTTTTACCTTCAAAACAAACCATAGTAATGCAACTTTATAATAGTTTAACACATGTAGAGGTGTAAATGAGCCAAGTCGAGTTTGAGTAGTGTTGAGCTCGACTTGACTCGTTAGGAATTCGAGTTGAGTTCGAGCTCGCTTAACTCGAGTTGAGCCTGAGTAATCCTAAGCTTGACTCGGCTTGTTAAGAACTCAAGCAAAGTTCTAGTTCGAGTCGAGTGTCGACCGAATTTTGATCGAGTCGGACTCGAGTAGCTTGTGATATGTCTTGTCTCATTTACAATCTTAATAATAATAATAATAATAATAATTTTTGAATAGTCTAATAATAATAATTTTTGAATAGTCTAAATGTGATTACAATGTAGTATCTGTTCATAAATATTCTTAACCATTTGATAAGACACCCACACTTTGCAAATAAAGCGATTGAACTCGTGTCTCCTAAGATGAACATCACCCGCTTTTTCACTGAGACCACTAGTTGGGTTATTATTATTATTATTATTATTATTATTATTATTATTATTATTATTATTATTATTATTAGGCTTAAGGGCTACTTTTGCGCCTATAGTAGTCATAATTTATCGTTTTTCCCCTATGGTATTTTTGCATCAATTTGGCCCTTGAACTAGTCAAATTGTATCATTGTTTGTCCCTTGACTAACGAAAGCCAATGTTGAACGTTACGGTGTTGACGTGGTAGTCAACGGTGGTGATGTGGTGGTCAACGATGCTGATGTGACAGTCCATGTGTGATGATGTGGCAATTCACATGTGAAGATGACGTGGCAGAGGGAAAAATTATTTTTCTAACCGAGTTTGAGAGCAAAATTGATTTTTAGGCTAAAAATACGATTTTAAAAAATATTAAAATACTAAAATAATATAAAATTAATAAAATATTTAAAAAATATTTTATTAATATATGACAAAATAAAAATTATCTAAAAATATAAAAACTAAAAGTTATAAAATTAAAATATCAAAAGTTATTAAATTATAAATTATTCAAAAATTAAAACTTAAAAATAAACTCTACATCTAACCCTAATTTCTAAATCTCAAACCTAAATCTCACACTCTAAATATGGTTCGGGATGTTCTAGAGTTCAAATATAGTTCGGGGATTGATGTTTCAATAGTGGATAAAAATTGTAGTGTTGTCGAAAAATCCATAGATTTCTGTACATGGAATGATATCACGCTTGCCTTTGGAGATAACTACTTCATTTGCAGCAGAGCTGATATTTGTCGTGATGGGTTGAAGATGGCCATCGCCGCCACTGCACCGTCACCTTCAGTTTAACTACAAATTCCTTTTGTTTACGTTTCCATGAAATAAACATGAAAGTTATCATCTTTACACCATTATTACATACGATGAAAATGGTTAGGGATGAAAAATGGTCGACTTTTACGTGCAAATACGTCAGCTTTAATTTTACAAAAAAAAATTGAACTATAGAAGAAAATTGCCAAGAGGTTGGTGCGTATTCACTGCATACTGTTGCATTTATTATAGCCTTTAAATTTAAAAAAAAACAAATCTGCTGGTAAGATGGTGGCGGTGACAACGATGATACAGGTGGTGGAGCAGAGACAAACGTTGGGAGAAATGTAAAGATAGTGAGGGTGGTGATGACGCGAGTCATGAAACTAATGGAGGAAGGGACTGTTGAATTTTAATCCAACAATCTCCCACTTGGACAAATCTCCATCAATAAATTTAGATATATTTCCGCAAATTTAATTTTTATTCTTAATGATTTAACATATATATAGATTTTGGGTTTGTTATTCGAATATGAATATTTTTAGTTTTAACAAATGACATCAGAGACAGGTTATGTCAAATCATTGAGATAATTTATGTATTAGAGTTTGATCTTCAATTTTACTTATATGCGACTTTTGTTTCTATGCAATCGGATTAAAGTTCGCTGATTTCAATTAATTTATTTTGTGTGATTGTTTTGCTTTTGATGATTGCTCTGCAATCATGCCTGCGATTGTTTTCCTTATATTTTGTTGTTGATCAATATTTGTTTGGCGGAAATAATGGATTTAGGGCAATTTATAAAATATATATTTTAATACTTTGGTTTCGAAATTTAATAACAGTAAACTATTTCTTGAATATAGATTTGCCCTTAATATTAGTATTGCTTTTACTTCTTAAGTGATGCCATATATAGCTTACTGTTATGAAATATATATTTGATTTAAGATATATATTCAATTCGGTTGGATTAAAATTTTAGTTTTGATCATTAGGTATTAAGATAAATCTTTAGAAACAGATAAATTCATATTTTGACTATGTCTAATATTTTAGTAGGTTAATTGAAACGCAATGTCACCAAAGTGACTGCTTCTGTGCGTAGATTAACTTATTTAAAATATCAAGATGTTTGTGTTTTTGTAATTCACGCGTTTATTAATTGGCCCAAAAGAAAATTAATATTTGGCCGAATTTCAAATAACACGTGTGGTAATAAATGTGTGACAATTATAAGTTAATTTATGTGTGCAATACGTTAGTTCAAAGATTAACATGTTGTTCGACATAATTTATTGTCAATGTTTGATTGCTACAACAAGAGTACCGCTTACAGTTAATATTATTGCCCAAAGACTTGATATTAATGTTGTGTTTAGTATCTTAAGGGAAATTAATCATTATTTTGAATTTATTTGTTTACTTATGAATTATTGGTGTGAGCATGTTTATTTATTTATTATTCTTTTGTTCTAAATTCAGCTAGTTCTTCTGCTGCCACAATATCTGCTAATGTCAATTCTATACCCATGCTTAATGGGAAGAATTTCAAGGAATGGAAAAGGCACTTACCGATAGTGCTTGGTTGTATGGACATAGACCTTGCATTAAGGGAAGAACAACCTGCACGTCTCACTGCGGCAAACACCCCTGATGCAAAAAAGGATTTGAGAGGTGGGAACGTTCTAATCGCATGAGTCTGATGATCATGAAACACAGCATTCCGGAAACCTTTAGGGGTGCAGAATCTGAAGAGATTATTCAGGCTAAGGATTTCATTGACAACATTGAGCAATTTTTTGTTAAAAACGATAAGGTTGAGATGATGTCACTTTTGAATTCTTTGATGTCTATGAAGTACAAGGGTCAAGGAAATATAAGGGAGTACATTATGGAAATGTCTCATATTGCTTCAAAACTTAAGGCACTTAAAATCGAGTTTTCTGATGATTTACTCGTCATTATGGTTTTGGTATTGCTTTCTGCACAGTTTAACCAATTTAAAATTAGTTATAACTGTCAAAGGGAGAAGTGGACTTTAAATGAACTTATTTATCATTGTGTTCAAGAGGAAGAAAGGTTGAAGCGTGAGAAAACTGAAAGTGCTCATTTGTCTAGTGCCTCTAAAGACAAGGGCAAGAAAAGAATGTAACACCCTCAACACAGATGTCACATCTGGGCCCCAAGCCCGACCCATTACTACAAAATTTTGACCTAGTTTAGCCCAATCCATAAATCATTTATTAGAACCCATTTGATTTCAAACCCAAAATACATGAATATTTAAAACATATAAAGTGGAGCTCCTTTGAAATTACAATATACAATGTACAATAGGTTTCTACAAATACATAGCCCAAAGACCTAAGTATTGTACTCTGAAGAAACAAGGCGCTGGAATCCTCCACTGATTGTGCTCTTCCAAGAACATGCCAAACCTTCTAACATGAGAACGAAAACAACGATTCTGAATGCTGAGCTAACAAAGCTCAGTGGACACACAACCACTCGACCATGCTTTAGGCGAATCATAATTAAGAGTATGCTATGAGACATGATATCAAGATAAGATAAAGCAATGGCGCTACCATAACCGCCTAAACACATGCTATGCACAAAACACATATCAACAACATAAACATGTCAATAAACAAACCAAGAGTGAGCCCAATGTCACCCGACAATGGGAGACCTACCCATGCTCAGAATTTCACATAGAGCGGTATAACCAGAATCTCACATCGAGTCTTCGCTCGAAATCTTGCATCGAGCGGGGCTCAAAATCTCGTATCGAGCAAATATCATCATCTAAAATCTCCCATCGGATGACCTTCGTTTCATCACCCAGAATCTCACATCGGATATCCTTCATGTGCTGCAACACTCACTCACTGGGTATCTGGATCCCATCAAACAACGACTCATAACCAAACAAGTGCCCTTACTTGGCACAACTACCAATGATCCCTAAATTTTCTACCCCGAGCAATTTACTTTATTTTGATACTTCATTAGCCATTTAATCCATATAAGCAAGAAAAAACACATATTCTTGGTTTTACCAGTCATTTTATATCATAAGAGACCCATTAGCACCTTAGCCACAATTTATAGAACCCCCAAACTCAAAACGTAAAAACTTGGGTAGATTGCCCAGCGAGTATCGATACTCCGAAGTGAGTATCAGTACTCCCCTCTAGGTATCGATACTCCACCATGAGTACCGATACACTATTTAGATTCGAAAGAATTGGCCCCCATGCTATACCGATATGCTCTGTTTCGTATCGGTACTCAATATCGATACCGGGATCGCCCTGTACCGATCCTTACCTGTACCAATACGCCTACCCTAGCATACTAGTACACAAAGCATTTCCAGGCAATGTAATAATGGGTATCGATAAGCCCCTAGCGTACCGGTACGCCAAATCATTACTGGAATTCAAAACAAGCGATGGGTACCGATACATGGGAAGGCGTATCGGTACGCCCCTCACAACCTACCTCCCAAAATACAAAGGAGTACCGATATGCAACCACCATGTACCGGTACTCGAGCCCCAATTTCAAAACCTAGAGCTCGGGAATTCACCAATCCCACCTTTAACCTCCATGGTTAAGTCTCAAAATGTTCTTACCACTTATGAAGAGTCATTAGGTGAGTTTCTAACCATTTTTACCCTTAAACATCAACCATTACAAGTTTTTCCATGGGTGATCAACCAAGCTCTAACTTAACGAAAACACACAAATCAAGCAAGCATAGCAAAATGATGATGTATATGAACACGCAGAAGTTAGAAGTGTACTAACCTTGGATTTAAGCTGATGAAGAAGCCTCTAAGCATCCACTCCCATTCTTCCTCTTCTAAACCCCTCAAAACATATTCTTCCACTATTTTAAACAAAGCTTACCTTGACTTAGAGATCTCTAGATGCTGAACAAACTTTTACTCTTGACCAAAACGTGATTTACACTCAAAACCTTAAAGATTTCACCTTGAACATTCAAACTTTGGGTAGGAGATGAAAATGGGTGAGAGAGGGGAACAATGGTGACTTCACCTCTTCTACTTTTCTACAAAAAAATAAGTAACCACCAGCCTCTTTTTCTTTCAATATGCTTTTACCATATTAACCCTCTTAAAAACCATCATACTCCCACCTAAACCCACTAAGACAAGCACAAAAAGCTCCCAAGAGCCCAACATATCAGCTCAAATGTGATGCCCACACTTCAGGTAACCCGACTCTCAGATTCCAAAGTTCAGGTCATTACAAATGATATATCAGAATGAAGCTACTAAGGGTCCAGCTCAAAAGAAATAAGAGAAAGTTCCAAATAATTGTTTATTTTGTGACAAGCCTGGACACATGAAGAAAGATTGTACCAAATATCACGCATGTCATGCAAAGAAAGGTATGAATCTTACTTTGGTTTGTTCTGAGGTTAATTTAGCTTCAGTACCTAGAAACACTTGGTGGTTAGATTCTGGTGCTACTACTCACATAAGTGTTTCTATGCTGGGTTGCCTGAGCTACCGAAAGCCAAATGATGGTGAAAGAAACATCTTTGTGGGTGATGGGAAATCGGTGGAAGTGGAAGCAATTGGGCATTTTAGGTTGTTATTAGGATTTGGTTTCTATTTGGATTTGAAAGACACTTTTGTTGTTCCATCTTTTAGGCGGAATTTAGTTTCTATTTCTTTGTTAGACAAATTTGGTTATTATTGTTCATTTGGAAACAATCAATTTACTTTGTCTTTAAATTCAAGTATTGTTGGAACTGGTTATTTAAATGCTTATGACAACCTGTATTTGTTAGATACAATTGCATCCTATAATGAAACCTTGCACGTGAAATAACGTGGTAATAAGCGAAAATTAAATAAAGAAAATTTAGCATCATTATGGCATAAACGCTTAAGTCACATATCAAAATGTAAGATTGAGCGTCTTGTGTCTAATGGTATTTTAGAGTCCCTTGACTTCACTGACTTTAATGTTTGTGTTGATTGCATCAAAGGAAAGCAGACCAAAACTAAGAGATTATGTGACAATCGTTCTACAAATGTCTTAGAATTAATTCATACTGATATTTGTGGGCCATTCCCTACGACATCTTGGAATGGTCAACAATATTTCATAACATTCATAGACGATTACTCACGTTATTTGTACCTATATCTCATTCATGAAAAATTTCAGTCTTTGGACGTGTTCAAATCCTATAAAGCTAAAGTTAAGAATCAACTCAACAAAAGAATTAAGAAAGTTCGATCTGATCGTGGTGGTGAGTACTACGGTAGATATGATGGATCAGGTGAACAACGTTCAGGACCATTTGCAAAGTTCCTAGAGGAATGTGGTATTGTCTCACAATACACCATGCCAGGATCACCTAGTATGAATGGTGTTGCTGAGAGACGTAATAAGACTTCTAAGGATATGGTAAGAAGTATGATTGCTCATTCTACCTTACCTGAGTAACTCTGGGAGAAGTATTAAAGACAACATTATACATTCTGAATAGAGTACCCACTAAAGCAGCTGAAAAGACACCTTATGAGCTTTGGGTGGGTAAAAAGCCCACTTTAAAGCATTTTCACATTTGGGGACGTCCAGTTGAGGCAAGTCCTTATAGGCCACATGAAAAGAAATTGGACTAAAAAACAGTAAGAAACTACTTTTATTGGTTATTCTGAGCAATCTATGGGCTATAAATTTTATGATCCCACAATTAAGAATATTTTTGAGATGGGAACTAAAACATTTTTTGAGGATCTTAAGTTTGGAGGGAGAAATAAGGTTAGAGACATTATTTTGAGGAGGAATTGAGTTTTAACTCAGTTCCTACTATCACTTTTGATGATGTTTAAGTTTCTATACCTATCATCAATCAAGAAGTGAATCTGGAACCTCAACAAGACAATGTCGAACAGCTTCCTCCTATTCATGATAAGATAATTGTTCTAGAATGACAAACTCAACAACCTCAAGAACAAGTGCCATTAAGGAGATCCACGAGAGAAATGAGAAATGCTATTTCGGATGATTATATTGTGTTTCTCCAAAAAAATAAGGATGACAATGGAATGATAGAAGATGATCCAGTCAACTTTCATCAGGCCATGCAAAGTATTAACTCTTAAAAGTGGATTGATGTCATGCAAGACAATAAAGTTTGGGAACTTGTCCCATTGCCTGAAGATGCAAAACCAATTGGTTGTAAATGGATTTTTAAAACCAAGAGGGATGCAAATGGTAATGTGGAGAGGTATAAGACACGCCTTGTAGCTAAAGGATATACCCAAAAAGAAGGCATTGACTTTTCAGAGACTTTCTCTCCAGTTTCATCGAAAGACTCTTTTAGGACAATCATGGAACTTGTAGCTCATTTTGATCTTGAGTTACAATAGATAGATGTTAATACTGCGTTTCTCAATGGAGACATTGAAGAAACAATTTATATGGTGCAACCAGAAAACTTTGAGTCAGGAGACCCAAAGAATATAGTTTGCAAATTAACAAAATCCATCTATAGACTCAAGCAGATCATTTGGAGGTCATAGGGTTATGAGGTATCTTTAGAGAACAAAAGATTATATGCTCACATACAGGAAATCAGATCATTTGGAGGTCATAGGGTATACAGATTCTGGTTTTGCTAGGTGCCAAAATAGCAGAAAATCTACATCAAGCTATATTTATCTGCTAGCTGGTGGAGCTATATCCTGGAAAAGTGACAAATAGACACTTGTAGCTTCTTCCACTATGGCGCAGAGTTTGTAGCATGCTACGATGCATCAAATCGTGGAATATGGCTGTGAAATTTTGCCACTGGGCTGCGTATTTTAGAGAATATAGAAAGACCACTTAAATTATTTTGTGACAATAAATCAGCAATGTTGTATTCCAACAACAATAGGAGCTCGTCTAAGTCAAAACACATTGACATAAAGTTCCTAGTTGTAAAAGAAAGAGTGCAAAGTGGACAAATATTTATAGAACACATTGGGACAAACTCTATGATAATAGATCCGCTCACAAAAGGTTTACCACCCAAGGTCTTTCATGAGCACACTGCTCATATGAGTGTTACACCATTCAAGGATATTATTATTTGAGTGGGAGTTTGTTATTTGTTCACTTTATGTTTATGTTCAGATATTTATGTATTTGGTTATTTTCTGATCAGAAATGAAGTATTCAGTTTATCCACTTTTTTCTTATTTGGATAAGGACCTCACTTATGTTTAAAGAGGACCAGTTGGAAATAGGCATGTTCGGTTCACATTTACATGTAATTTCCATGCTACGCATCCATGATTGATCTATGTCATTTGATTACATTTGTATATGTGGCCATTGATGGGTCCAGTCATGATTGATATGGCGAAGACTGCTTTGATCCTATATGAATATAATTGATGGATGAGATTGTTATAGAATACCTATTACATGATACCAAATTTTTGAGCTCATAAGGTTGTACATTTTTCAGGAAACATATGTTGCCCAAGTGGGAGATTGTTGGATTAAAATTCAATAATAGTAGGCACATATGTATAATGTATGTTACTATTATAAAGTTTAACGCATAATTAAGTGACCAATTATATTACACGTGTTATAGGTACTAAATTGCCATAGAATTAAAAGTGTAGACACCATAAGTTAGATTTATAACTCAATGAGGGGCAGAGTTGTAAATATTAATAAATTGTTTTAATTCAGTTTATATAAAGGGGTAGTGGTCCCCAAGATATAGGTTAACTTTCATATCTTTTTTCCCCGTCAGAGAGTTGTGTGGCAAGAGGTAATCTATCATCTTGGAAGATCAAACCCCCTCTGGAAAATCTCCATCAATAGATTCAGGTACGCTTCCGCAAATCTAGTTTTTGTTCTTAATGATTTGACATATATCTAGATCTTGGGTTTGTTATTCGTATATGAATATTTTTTAATTCTAATAGGGACGGTAATCAAGGGTTTTGACCAAAGGTTTGGTAGAATTTTTTTAACATGTCATGTCAGTTTTTATTAACGGCAATTGACGACAGTGATTGTACTAAAAGCGAATTAAATATTCAGGGGCTATAATGAAAGTTTTAAAAGTTTAGTGACCATATTGAAAGTTCCCTAGAAGTTTATGGGATGGTAATAAAGGGTTTACGTTTTAGGGTTTAGGTTTGGGATTTAAAAGTTAGAGCTGGAGTGTAGAGTTTAATTTTTTAGTAATGGGGTAGAGTATAGATAGGGGCACCAAAAAGGGTAGATGATTTTTGTTCAGTTGAGAGAATCACATTAATCCTATTTTAGGATTTTTTTTTTCTCCCTTACATTCTTTTAAGAGAAAGAAAACCAAAACCGTACAATTTTTTTCGATGAAGGTTTTCATAATTTTTAATACGTTATAAATATTTTCAAACTTTAATTATTGAACAATTTATAATTTATTAGCTTATGTGTAACACCCCCTTCTTGACTCCGATCATCTGAGTCGAGTCGGAAATGTCACAAAATCAATACAATATAAACAATGAAATTTATTCAAAATACTATAAAATTTAAAACCGTTGAAAATATTTATATTGACTTGTACACAAAATCGGAGCTCCTTTACTTTTCAAAAAATAAATTAACGGTTTGATAAATAACAGACTCTGAACCAAAATAGATAAATTTATCTCATTTATACATGCCACTAAAATTAATTAAAAACCTCAAGTAGGATGTCATTACAGTGATAGCTTGGTGAATTTTTCTGAACTTGATCCAATTCCTTGCTTACTCCAATGTCTCGAACCACCTACATGGGCGCAATCAAACATACCCTAAGTACGAACTTAGTGAGATATTATAATATAATCATAAAATCAATAAGTAATTAACTTTAAAAACATAGCATAGACAATTCTTATTCAAACCCATTTCAAATCGATATTGCTTTAAAGCAAGGATGACTAATATCAAAATCATTCTGTAAAAGTTTTTTTAACATTAGCCCAAGAATCACATATAGAGAGAACTAAGTATGCGAGTCGTGTGCTCCCAGAATATTAAGTATCACAAAGATACTGGCGATAATTATAACGAGCTCGATATACTTCTAGAGTACTAAGCATCGAAGTGCTGTGTAGTCCCAGACTATTAGGCCATAAAGACTGATGAACTCTCAGAGTTCTAAACATATAAAAGTGTCGGCGCAACTGTTAGACTCTATGGCATGCCACTATACTGTAACTCTCAATGGTAAACTTGGGCATTAAAACAATATCAATATTCTTGCAATATATCATTCTGTAAATGATAAGTAAACTATCATCGATATAACAAAATAATAGAGCAGTTCATACTCCATTATACCATAAATCATTTTGTAGTATATCACCGATATATGATAATAAGATTATCATAAACAAAACATAATAAGTCGGTTCATACCCTATCATGTATAAAACCATTTCTTTTTGTCTATGAAAATATTATATTTCACATAAAAGTCAATATTACCAATTCGGTAAAATCATATAGGTCGACTTATCACAAGTCTTCCTAAATACATTTTAAAACATATAAATGCACACACCTTGACATTTCTTATCCCAAACTAAATTTGACAAATTAAGAGAACTTCAGGTTTGGTCCTTTGCTTTATCTATTAAATTTCTGATTTTTTGTGTTTACTGGAGTGCTTCGCATTCATCCCTTACATTCACAATTAATAATACCATAAGACACTCATTTTATAATATGTCAGCCTACACTACCTTTAAAGAAATATTTCTATAAAATAATATACAACTCAGAATTAGATTCCGTTTGTTCTGAAATAAACTAGATTCGATAAGCTTTTCAATCATATAAACTAATAGCACAAATTTAACTCGTACAATTTAAGACTAATTTTTAAATTCGAATTCCAGTACTGAAATTCGGAGCAGACTGCTACTCTGTTTCTTGACCTTTTATTACTTAAAAATTCATATCTTTTGATATACAAATCAAAATCCGTCACTATTTTTTTAATGAAACTAGACTGGACCATGAACACAGTGATATAAAAATCACTTCCTAATTATTTTTATGGAATTTTTAGATATTTTCTAAACTCATTACCAAAAACTAATTTCTGGGCATATTTCATAATTCTAATCTTTAACATCCTTTAACCATTCCAACACTCTAAATTAACCTTCAATTACATTATTCCAACATTTTCCTTTCATGACAAACTCTAAATTTAACTCAAATATTTAAACCCTAAATTACCTCTCTTCCATTTCAAGAACATACAACCATCAAAACTATGAAATGCTGGTACTAAAAGAAAGAGAATTCAAATGAGAACAATTTCATATTTCATGCTCAAACCTCAAATCCAAGTATTTAGGAACTTAAAATCCAATTGAAATTTTTCTTAACTTTGCTTCTTGGTGTCCCACGTTGGAGAAGAAAGATGAGAAAAATTTTGTATTTTTTTCTTTTTTTTATGTCATTTGGCATTTATTTAGGCCAAAATACTAAACTATCTTTATAATAGTCAAATGAATATTTTAACCTTAAATCTAATGAATCCATAATGGTAAAGCCCCAATTTTGGGCCTAGCGGTTTTCAGGTTTGTTAGACGGTCCGGTGGACCGGGTTAGAGATTCGAGTCGGATTCAGAAATGTATATTTTTCAGTGAGATAAAAATATGGAAAAATGGTTAAAAATCATGTTTTAATATATGATTAATATTTGTGGAATCAATTTTGGAAAATGAGATTTGGAGGTATGACATTTTGGCTAGTGACCAAAATGCAATTTTTGAAAACTATTTTTAAAGAGACTAAAATGAAAAAGGGTCAAATTCTTAGAATCCTTAAGGAGCTATTTTACCAAGTTTTTTCTGGTGATTTCTCCCTTCAATTAAATCATTTTAACATGTGTTTTAAAAGATAATTAAAAGGGATTTTAGATATTAAAGTTAGTTATTTGGTTTTAATGAAAACTGACGTAACTTTTCTCTCAACTTTTCTCTCCACTTCTTTTCTGAAAAACACTCAAGTTTTCATCAAAAACCAAAGGTGAGGGATCCTTTTTACTTAGATTCTTGATCTACAATTGATTATTTAACTTTGATTTACAAAACCTTATTGAAATCTTGTGTTTTCCTAGCTTTAAACAAGCCAATTGAGGGAGAAATCACACAATAGGGGTAAGGTCTGTGATCTCCTCTATTGAATGGTTCTTTATTGATATTCCTAAGTATTTTATCCTTGATTTATGGTTTATAATCTGATTTTTGTGTTTTTATATTGATTTAATTGGGTAAAATTGATGAAATAGCAAAAGATTCGAATTGGATCTATTTTCCAGTGATGTAGATTGATTTTAAACATATTATGGATGTATAATAATGTTGATAAGTCGTTTTTAACAATGGAATCCCGAAACTCTTGAATCTCTAATTGTTTAGGTTGTTAGAATTGTGTTTTTGTGGTGGCTATTTGGTTGCTGGAGGTGTTAGGTTGCTTTGATTATGTTTTTAGATGTTATTTGATGATAAAAGTGGTGTTAGATTGATAGGTTGTGGTTGGGTTGTGTTTGGAAAGGATTAGATGGTGTTTTTGGTTGTTGTGATTGGGTAATTGTGAGGTGAATGTGTGAATCTGGGAGGATCTGTTGTTGTAGTGTTTTAAATGCATGGAGATGCATTAATCATCTGTTGTAATGTGGTTAAAACAGGGAAGATGGATCCGAAAGTGATCGGGGAAGCTTTGGAGGCTTCGGACGCTTATTTTCATATCGGCAAATCGAGGTTTTGAGTATCGGTGAGTGAAAACATGGTTTAAAGCGTTTTGATGTTTTGAGAATAGAGTTTTGGGAGTTAAGGTAGAGCTTGAAACGCATACCTAGACTCGGAAGTAAGCATAAAGTGATTTTACTCTCTTGGTCATGCTTGTTCGAATGATTTTATGCACTTGGTTTAATGTTCATGTACCTACTGTTTAAGCATGTTTTAAAGTATTCGATATACTATTTTTAAGCATGTTTTGCTGAAGGATGCACATGGTAAGTGATCCTTGTAAAGTATGGTTTATACTTGCGTTTAAAGCATAGTTGTTGCTTCGGAATTGGTATGGTTTAATGCTTGTTAAAAACAGCGAGGTAAATGTTAAATGGTTAATTATATTGGCAAGTGATGTGGTTTTAAAATTGTTATCGGATATAGTTGGCCGACCATAGGATTGAGTGCACTGCAAATAAGTCACCTTGGATGTTGAGGGGTTTATACGGTGTACCTAATACTCCATCCAAGTACCCTAACGGTTGAGGGGTTATACGGTAGCGAAAACTCCCGTTAGTGGGTTAAGTATCTAAACAATGAAAGGGGTTGGTGTCCCCGTGGGTTGTTATTGTACCGCGATTGTGATTGTATTGCTATTCCGGTTGAGATGGCTTGAAGTGTTAGGTTAACACTTGTTGAATCCGTGTATCCGATGAACTCTTTTGTTAATGGACTTGTTTAATGATCACTTGTAAGCCAATATAATTGTTAATGTATCATTGAAATGTTTTATGTTATATAATGTGATTTATACATGTTTCTCCTTAAGCTTTGCATTTGGTAGTAATGCATGGGAAGGCTTAAGTGGAAGGTTAGCAATGTGATTTGCTGTTGATTAATGATACATGTAGCATATGGTTTATTATGCTGGTTTTAATGATATAAAGTGCATCTTTTCAAAAGGGGCATGATGATGATGATGATGTTTTTAAAGGATGGTGTTAAATAAATTGTTTTAAATGCATTGATGGTGGTTGTTTTGAGCATTCCTCACTAAGCCTTGTGTGCTTACGCTCTTGTTGTTCATCAATGCAGATAATTGAGGTCTTGGAAGGCAGCAAGAAGCAAGGGGATCTTGGCAAGACTTGTTTCCAAAGTATGTCTTGGTTTATACTATAATGAATATGGGCAATGGGGTATCTATTGTGTTTTGGGAGATGTTTTGCGGAACTCCTTGTTTGAGCATGTTTCTTTAGTTGCTTTTGGGTTGTAAATGGCCTTTAAAGTTTGTTTTGATGCTGGTTTACCATTTTGACATATTGCTTGGATGGAAATTAGGAAGCATGCCTATAGAATCTCTTTGTTGGACGATGTCATATTGCGATGTTGAATTTGAGAAGCCTGAATGATTGTGGAATGTTTGGTATGCTAGGGTTATGTTATGAGTATGTTAGAATGGTTTGAGAATGCTTTTAGAATGAGAAACCTGCAGTTTGTGACATTACAGGTCCAGGCGTACCGATACGAGGGGGACTATATCAGTACGGTTGAACATTTTCTGGTCTGGGGAATCGGTAAACGAAAGGGAGTATCGGTAGGCCAGGGCATTTTTGGCTTGGCATATCGATACGGGCAATGGTGTATTGGTACACGTTCTAACCTCTAGAATTTCACTTTTTCAATCCAAACCCGTGTACCGATACCCATGTATGCGTATCGGTACGTATGTTAAAAAATTCAAAAGTTAGATAAGTTTGTTATGGCGTATCGATACCTGTCTTAGAGTATCGTAACGGGACAGTTCTATGCGTATCGGTACGGTGACTCACGTACCGATACCCGAGGTTGTTTCTTGTAATTTTAGCTTGGCAGTTTTGCTTTCATTGTATTTTAGTCCCCGAAACTTGTCCATGTGATTGTATGAGCTTGAATGATCAAATTGAGATGAAATTTGAGATGAATGTTCAAAACCTGACTAATTAAATATTGGTATTTTAAAAAGTGGCTTAAATCCTACAAATTTCCTGTATTTGCAATTTGGTCCCTAAATTACAAATGTGATCAATTAGATGTCAAAATTATGCCCGATTGAGTAGGGTTTATACCTGACTGTTGCATGTACTCGTAGGATTAATAATTGGCATCTAGACAAGATAAAAAGGAAACACAATGGACCGGGTTTCGATGTAACTCTCTGGTTTGCTTCGGCAAACCTAATGTAGCTTTCTTGGTTTGGTCTGACAGCTAGACCGGGTTAAGGGGGTTACATTTGGTGGTATCGGAGCCAGGTTTGGTTTATTTTGGAGGTTGTTGTGTTGTTGCCATGTTTGATTTGCACGGTGATTGTTATATGTATGTTGATTGTTATGAACGGTGATTGATATATGAATGTTGATGCTATGTTGGGGGATGTTTTGGGGTACCCATTTCCTTATTATTATAGTCTGGAAAGTTTTGATTTTTGAAATAAAAGTCTTGGATCCTTGCTTGAAGCTGGGCTGATTCAATTTTTTTTGAAATAATTATCATGCCTTAGAAAATGTGTTATGTTACGACTGAGAGGAGAAATGAGATCTAGCGAGATGTTGTTGCCTTTGGGCAGTGAGATGAGAAAAGTGTTGTGTTTCTTGGGGGTTTGTCACCTTGAAGTATGTACCACCTGTTCTGGTTGAGCCAGAGTTGGGTGATCTTATGCCTTGTTATAGGCGATGTTTTGAGCTTGTAAGCTGTTGTTGCTGGAGTGCATGTGTTTGCACCAGCCATTGGGCAAACGAGGTTGCCATTGGAATATCTCTATAGTTTGGGAGGAGTTGAGTACCGTGGGTTGTCACCCGAGGCATCTGAGACATGGATGGCCAGTGTTGTTCAGGTTTTGGATCAAATGAGGTGTATTGGTGCC
The DNA here is from genome assembly GCA_019671005.1 of Hibiscus mutabilis. Lineage (NCBI taxonomy): Eukaryota > Viridiplantae > Streptophyta > Magnoliopsida > Malvales > Malvaceae > Hibiscus > Hibiscus mutabilis. Next base: position 33,354,227 of record CM033719.1, on the reverse strand, counting down.
CGTAAGTTGGGATGTGTTAAATCACTGTTGCAAGGTGATGTTTTTAGTTGGTGGACAACTGTATCTACGGGCATGGAACCCAATGATATGGATTGGGAGTTTTTTTCATGATGTTCTTAAGAAGAAGTATCTGGGGTTTAGATACTTGGATGAAAAGAGACTGGAGTTCATGGTTTGGATCAAGGTCGCGTGTATGTGGTCGAGATAGGATACAGATTGTTCGGTTGAGCCGGTATGCTCCTGAACTGGTTTTGGTAGGGAAGTGTCATTGTGACTGAATCTGGTGTGAGTTGGTACAAGATGTTAGGGTATACATGTTGGATTCTGATTATACCATTTTTGACGTGTTGGTACACGGGCGAAGTGCATTGAGCAGAACCTGAGTTTATCAGTTTTGTGGGGGAGGTTCTAGCTCTAGCAAGAGAGTTGCGAAATCTAGTTTTGGCTATGTTTAGTTAAAAGGAATTGTGATAAAAGATATCGCCCTGAGTTGAGGCGAGGTAATGATGATGCTGGGTGAGGACCGCGGGGTTAGAGTATCCAGACTAAAACAATATTTAATACACATTGAGTATATGGATTGTGTGATCTCATGAGGTGGGATTGTCTGCATTTGTTATGTGAAGTGTAAAATCATGTGCTTGTCGTTGATAACGTTTGTGGGAGCTGTGGTTTGAACGATTGTCTCATAAGTGTTGGTTGCGGGAATATAGGTGGATAGTTCTTCTGGTGAGACGGTTGTTGCGAGAAGGATGTTTGGAAATGATCATCGATGCTTTAGGATCTTGAGGTTACGGTTGTTTTGTTGGAGTTTTCGCTATACAGTTTTTGATGTAATCCTGGGTTTGGATAAGTGGCTGGATCACAGAGCAGTGGTTGATTTTGTATCCTAGCGAGTTACCTTAAAACTTGCTGATAGTTACAAGGTGGTAATCACGGGTGAGAATGTTAAATTCTTGTCTAATGCTATTTTGGCAATAAAAGCGAGTTGTTTGATGGATTTTGGTTGCAAGGCATCCTTAGCCTATGTTATGAATCCAGGATCATAAGAAGTGCGAGCTCAGGATAGTCGTGTGGTATGTGAGTTTCTGGGTGTTTTTGAGGGAATGGTCGGGTTTGCCATTGGATTGGGAGGTTGAGTTTGGCATTGAGTTGTATGAAAACACAGCTCTGGTGTCTATTGCTCTTTGTGCATAGCTCGAGGGAGTTGAAGAGGTTAAAGAAGCAACTTCAGGAGTTGCGTGATAAAGGGTTTATCAGGCTTAGTGTTTTATCGGGGATTACGCTGGTGTCATTGTGAAAAAGAAGGATAGCATGGTGCGAGTGTGCTTTGGGTTCTAGGTAGCTGAACAAGTTGATGTTTTGTTGATCAGTTCGGGGGTGCTTCAGTAGTTGTAAGTATGACCTGAGGTCCAGGTGGTATCTGTGTAGGTAAAGGATGTGGTTGTGTTTGGATTTGCCTTTGGTAAGGGGGACAGCGATGTGAGTTCTTGTTAATGCTGTTTGGTTTGATCGATGCATAGGTTGCGTTCATATTTTTGTTGAATCGGGTAGTCTGAGTTTTTGGGGCAGGTGGTTGTTGTGTTTATTGATGTTTTTTTTTCTGTGTGCAGAAGCACCGGGAAGGGCTTTGATCGATAAGTATTGTTAGTTTAGTAGATTTTTGGGGAGAGGTGAATGTTGCTCTTTGTTTGGGAGGTGTGAGTTCTGGGTATGTTGCTAAGAATTCTGGTTCTGAGGATGTTATTAGTAACTGTGAACGGATAAACATGCACAGTGCAAAAACACTTATATGTATATGTAAATATGTCAGTACTTGCATACATTCGGGCATAACATTAGAGGTTTTGCATACATACACATAGACATCTATGAGGGCATGTAAGTGATCATGCATACATATGTTCACACTTACGGATCACTAATCAAAAATCAATGGTGTGATAGTATAAGTAAGGTAGCGTATAAATGTGGTTTTGGTGTTATGGTTCTTGGGAGTTTGGTTGGTGCTAGTGTTTGAGCGACCAAAGTTAGAGTTGGCAGGTTGTGGGTTTGCTAGATCCAGTTCTTAGCATCAAGGTTTGTTGAGGTTGTAGTGTTGCAAGTGAAGTTGTGGCTTATGCATCTAGATAGTTAAAGGTGCACGAGCATTTTTTTCCTATGCATGATGTGAAACTTGTCACATTGGTGGATGTTTAAATGTTTTAGAGACATCAATTCTAAGATAAGGAGTGTGTTGTGTACACGGATCGCGCGTGGTTAAGAAAATGAAAAGATTGATGTTTTGAGTTTTTGATAACCTAGATGGTTGGAGTTGTTTATGAGTTATAGTTTGGTGATTGAATATCGTTCGAGCTAAGCTTATAGCCGATGCTTGGGTTGTGAGAATTGCGGCGAAGTTGAGGATATTATTTACGCGGTTGGGTGTGATGCGTGATGGAGACTTGATGTCAAGTTACAAGTGAATTCATTCAGGCCACAATTGATTAGAGGAAGGTAACGGTGTGATTCTGCATCAGTATCGCATGTTCAGGTTATTGGGAGGAGGAAATTCAGTGGATTTTCACGTTAAAGGTTATAGGGTGTTGTATTTTAAAGATCGGAAGGTGATGTCCCTTGATGTTGAGCTGAGGTGTATGGTTTGATGGAGGCGCATGCCAATTCTTGCGAAATGCATTCCGGTAATGCCAAGATATATCGAGGTTTGAAAAGGGGATTGCTATTGGGTTGGTTTAAAGGGAGATATGGTTGATTTTGTTGTTCGATGCATGGCAGGTCAGCGTGTGGAAGCTGAGCATCAGTTTTTTTTTCGGGTTGTTGCAACTGTTGAGGATACCAGAATGGAAATGGGGAAGAATCACCAAGGATTTTGTGTTTGGGTTGCCTTTGGCACCGTATGGGGCGTTGTGAGGTTGGAGGAGCCGTACGCCTGTGTGTTGGGCTAAAATTAGGGAAAAGTACATTCCCATGTCTGATGTGTACTAGTGAGAAGATGAAGTTGTTATGTGGGCGCTTGAGAGCAGTTTTGGATCATCGGAAATTCTACGCGAATCTAAGGCGTAGTGATTTAAAGTGTGTTGTGATGGTCGGATGATCATGATGGTATCGCCTTGGAAGAAGGTAATGCGTTTTGAGGACCATACAATTTTGTTGAGTGTGTGGGTCCTGCTGCTTATTGTTGAGGTTATCTCCAGTGTTGGAGGGGTTCCTTGATGTGTTTCATGTGATGATGTTGCGAAGGTATCGGTTGGATTCCTTACATGTTGTGCTGGTGTAAGGCATTGTGTTGAGATCTGAGTTATATTGTGTGAAGGACGTGGTGGAGATCCTTGTTGCCAACGGTAGAGTTCTAGGTGGTATATTGGTTGGCCTTGTTAAGTTGTTGCGGAGACACCGCAGTGTAAGGAAGCCGCGTGCAAATGTAAGTCGGAGATGTTGGAGCAGTTTCTGCTTTTGTTTCTTCAGGGTAAATTTCGAGGATGAAATTTCCTAAGTGGGGGACAGTTGTAACGCCCCGATTTAGGGCCTAGCGGTTTTGAGGTTTGTTAGACTGTCTGGTGGACCGGATTAGAGATTCGAGTCGGATTCAGGATTGTATATTTTTCGGTGAGATAAAAATATGGAAAAATGGTTAAAAATCATGTTTTAATATATGATTAATATTGGTGGAATCAATTTTGGAAAATAAGATTTGGAGGTATGACATTTTGGCTAGTGACCAAAATGCAATTTTTGAAAATTGTTTTTAAAGTGACTAAAATGAAAAGGGTCAAATTCTTAGAATCCTTAAGGAGCTATTTTACTATTTTTTTTTGGTGATTTCTCCCTTCAATTAAATCATTTTAACATGTGTTTTAAAAGTTAATTAAAAGGGATTTTAGATATTAAAGTTAGTTATTTGGTTTTAATGAAAATTGGCGTAACTTTTCTTTCAATTTTTCTCTCCACTTCTTTTATGCTAAACACTCAAGTTTTCATCAAAAACCAGAGGTGAGTGATCCTTTTTACTTAGATTCTTGATCTACAATTGATTATTTAACTTTGATTTACAGAACCTTATTGAAATCTTGTATTTTCCTAGCTTTAAACAAGCCAATTGAGGAGAAATCACACAATAGGGGTAAGGTCTGTGATCTCCTCTATTGAATGGTTCTTTATTGATATTCCCAAGTATTTGATCCTTGATTTATGGTTTATAATCTGATTTTTGTGTTTCTATATTGAATTAATTGATTTATTTGGGTAAAATTGATGAAATAGCAAAAGATCCGAATTGAATCTGTTTTCCAGTGATGTAGATTGATTTTAAACATATTATGGGTGTATAATAATGTTGATAAGTCGTTTTTAACAATGGAACCCCGAAACTCTTGAATCTCTAATTGTTTAGGTTGTTAGAATTGTGTTTTTGTGGAGTTGTGGTGGTTGTTTGGTTGTTGGAGGTGTTAAGTTGTTTTGATTATGTTTTTAGATTTTATTTGATGATAAAAGTGGTGTTAGATTGATAAGTTGTGGTTGGGTTGTGTTTGGAAAGGATTAGATGGTGTTTTCGGTTGTTGTGATTGGGTAATTGTGAGGTGAATGTGTGAATCCGGGAGGATTTGTCGTTGTAGTGTTTTAAATGCATGGAGATGCATTAATCCTCTGTTGTAATGTGGTTAAAACATGGGAGATAGATCTGAAAGTGATCGGGGAAGCTTTGGAGGCTTCGGACGCTTGTTTTCGCATCGACAAATCGAGGTTTCGCTTATCGCTGAGTGAAAATGTGGTTTAAAGTGTTTTGAAGTTTTGGGAACAGAGTTTTGAGAGTTAAGGTAGAGCTTGAAATGCTTACTTAGACTCGAAAGTAAGTATAAAGTGGTTTTACTCTCTCGGTCGTGCTTGTTTGAATGATTTTATGCACTTGGTTTAATGTTCATGTACCTACTATTTAAGCATGTTTTAAAGTATTCGATGTACTATTTTTAAGCATGTTTTGCTGAAGAATGCACATGGTAACTGATCCTTGTAAAGTATGGTTTATACTTGTGCTTAAAGCATGGTTGTTGCATTGGAAATGGCATGGTTTAATGCTTGTTACAAACAGTGAGGTAAATGTTAAATGGTTAATTATATTGGCAAGTGATGTGGTTTTAAAATTGTTATCGGATATAGTTTGCCGACCATAGGATTGAGTGCACTGTAAATAAGTCACCTTGGATGTTGAGGGGTTTATATGGTGTACCGAATACTCCATCCAGGTACCTTAACGGTTGAGCGGTTATACGGTACCGGAAACTCCCGTTAGTGGGTTAAGTATCTAACCGATGAAAAGGGTTGGTGTCCCCGTGGGTTGTTATTTTACCTGGTTGTTATTGTACCGCAACTGTGATTGTATCGCTATTCTGGTTGAGATGGCTTGAATGTTGGGTTAACACTTGTTGAATCTGTGTATCTGATGAACTCTTTTGTTAATGGACTTGTTTAATGATCACTTGTAAGCCAATATAATTGTTAATGTATCATTGAAATGTTTTATGTTGTATAATGTGATTTATACATGTTTCTCCTTAAGCTTTGTATTTGGTAGTAGTGCATGGGAAGGCTTAAGTGGAAGGTTAGCAATGTGATTTGCTGTTGATTAATGATACATGTAGCATATGGTTTATTATGCTGGTTTTAATGATATATAGTGCATGTTTTCAAAAGGGGCATGATGTTGATGTTTTTAAAGGATGGTGTTAAATAAATGGTTTTAAATGCATTGATGGTGGTTGTTTTGAGCATTCCTCACTAAGCATTGTGTGCTTACGCTCTTGTTGTCCATCAATGCAGATAATTGTGGTCTTGGAAGGCAGCAAGAAGCAAGGGATCTTGGCAAGACTTGTTTCCAAAGTATGTCTTGGTTTAGACTAGAATGAATAAGGGCAATGGGGTACCTATTGTGTTTTGGGAGATGTTTTTTGGAACTCCCTGTTTGAGCATGTTTCTTTAGTTGCTTTTGGGTTGTAAATGGCCTTTAAAGTTTGTTTTGATGCTGGTTTACCATTTTGACATATTGCTTGGATGGAAATTAGGAAGCATGCCTATAGAATCTCTTTGTTGGACGATGTCATATTGCGATGTTGAATTTGAGAAGCCTGAATGATTGTGGAATGCTTGGTATGCTAGGGTTATGTTATGAGTATGTTAGAATGGTTTGAGAATGCTTTTAGAATGAGAAACCTGCAGTTTGTGACATTACAGGTCCAGGCGTACCGATGCGCGGGGGACCGTATCGGTACGGTTGGACATTTTTTGGTCTGGGGAATCGGTACACGAATGGTAGTATCGGTATGCCAGGGCATTTTTGGCTTGGCGTATCGATATGGGAAATGGTGTATTGGTACACGTTCTAGCCTCTGGAATTTCACTTTTTTAATCCAAACCCGTGTACCGATACCCATGTAAGCGTACCGGTACGTATATTAAAAAAATCAAAAGTTAGGTAAGTTCGTTATGGCGTATCAATACCTGCCTTGGCGTATCGGTACGGGACAGTTCTATGCGTATCGGTACAGTGACTCACGTACCGATACCCGAGGCCGTTTCCTGTAATTTTAGCTTGGCAGTTTTGCTTTCATTGCATTTTAGTCCCCGAAACTTGTCCATGTGATTGTATGAGCTTGAATGATCAAATTGAGATGAAATTTGAGATGAATGTTCAGAACCTGACTAATTAAAGATTGTTATTTTAGAAAGTGGCTTAAATCCTGCAAATTTCCTGTATTTTCAATTTGGTCCCTAAATTGCAAATGTGATAAATTAGATGTCAAAATGATGCCCGCTTGAGTAGGGGTTATACCTGAGTGTTGCATGTACACGTAGGATTAATAATTGGCATCTAGACAAGATAAAAAAGAAAAAATGGACCGGTTTACGATGTAACTCTCGAGTTTGCTTCGGCAAACCTAATGTAGCTTCCATGGTTTGGTCTGGTAGCTAGACCGGGTTAAGGGGGTTACAATAATGCACCACATATCATCATCCTTCATCCAATGGCCTAGATTTAATCTTGAGTTAGTAGTTTACCAGTTTTCCCTTGCACTATATCAATTTTCAATTTTGCCCTTAAATCAAACTTATATTTCCATCTTGTCCCTTTGATTCAATGACTAGGATTTAACATGGAAAATTATCTTAATCCAATGATCCACATTAATTCTAACATTATACCCATGTATATTGATATTCTTACCCTTCCATCCAATGGCTAATATTACTTTCTTAAATTTATATTCGATCAATTTATCCAAAATTTCTATAAACTTTGTTGGATAATTTCCTTAAAATTGAAATCCCGGATTAATTTAAAACCTCGTTTCCAACCCACTTCTTGTATGCGAACTATCCATTTATGGGATAAAAATTATTTCTGAGAAAATTACCATTTTAGTACTCAAACTTTTAAGAAATTTTCACTTTAGCCACCAAACTTTCATTTTATTCATTTTGGTCACTTCACTTTGGACATCCAACTTTCAATCTTATCATTTTAATCACTAACCAAACTTTGGGGTATTACATTATGATATTTTAATTTTATAATTTTTACTTATTTTTAGATATTTTTAATAATTTTATTTTTTAACTATATTTTAATAAAATATTTTAATTAATATTTTTTAGAGGCTCTGACTAGTAACTCGATTATGACGGATAATAAACAAAGAGAAGATGATGGTGAAAATATTACAAAGATGGTGATGGTGGAAAGATTACAAAATGATACAAAGGGGAAATAACTAAAAACGAAAGAAATATTACAAAAGAAAAGCGTTTAGTAAAGAGATGTAGGTAGCAAAAGGTGTCTTACTTTGTTACAAGCTTTCCCCCTCTTATAGCCTCATTCTCTGAATTTTATTTAATCTACATTTGAAGTCTGACGCTTATCATCTGATTTTGTTATCCACTCTTGTTCATCCGACTTGTTGTGTTTTCAGCTTATGTTCATCTGATGTGTTGCCTTTTCATCTCTTGTTCACTCTGATGTGATGTCTTTTCAGCTTTCTTGAGCATTTGTTAACTTTGTTTCTTCTATTTCATCTAAATTTATTGAATTGTTGGAGACATGTGATTCCTGTGAGTTCCAGCATTTCCATGTATTATTTATGGCTTCAATTATCAATTTCCATGTCGGCTATTTTTAGTAGTACCATAGCTTTTTCGCCTGATGTCCTTGTTTTTCAAAAGAAGCATCATATGCTATAATTCTTTTTCCATCGATCCAGAATCTATGAGATGTTCTTAATAGTAGACTTTGGGCTTTGTCTGAGTTCTACACTGCTTGTATCTGATAATAAACTGGATCATTGTAACAATTATTAATATAAAATTGCAATTTTTTTGCTTCTTATTTTACAACATTAAGAGCTGATCCTCCCAGTAGTCTTGAGATAGTCCATATTTAATATAACTGATAGAATTTTTTTTAGCTATCCCAATTAAATTACTGATTTCAAAATGAAAATATTAAAAATATTCATTGCATTGTAGAAAACTATATATAGTTTAGCTTTTATAAAAGCTGAAAAATCTTGTATTAGATGGAATGAAAAGTTTTGAACAATTATTTTTCTAATGAATCCTCATTCAATATTGCTTATATCAAATGGTTCATGATCAAGCCTATACTTTAGAACATAATATATTGTTTCTATATTAATACCATGAAGGTAAGCTTGTAAAAAATGTTCTGAAAATGCGTTTTTAAATTGCTTTTGTTGGTTGCAAATAGCTTTATTTATTTTAGAGAATATCTCAATAGGAAGAACAAATCTAGATTTATTATATAGAAATAATTTAAATATTTTTAATAAAATAGGATTTGTTATACCGTTATTGAGAAAATGTTGACAAATATGAATAAGATTGTTTATCTCCTCAATTTTCATAAAACTAAGTTCAAGCTTTTCCAAATTTCTATATAAAATAGATTTTAATAATAGATCTTGAATTTTATTTTCTTTAATTGTTTCTTCAACTAAATTCTCCTAGAGTTTTGTAAGATCTCTTCTAAAGTTTGCTCTTTGATTAGTGGTATGATTTTTCCATATCTCATTAACCAAATTGTATAAATTTAAATTTAAACTAGGGTTATAAAAGTCTGATTTCTTGAGGTGGTTGTGGTTTCAACAACTCTTCAGCTTTATAATTTCAACATAACTGGCTTGATATGCTGAGTTTGGATCTTTGAGACCTCTGAGAACACTGTAGTGGGTTTACTATTGATGGCGTTTTACTACTGACGGCGTTGCTATTTGTGACGTATTTCTAATCGGTTGTCTTACCATTGGATAAGAAACATAATATTCTGAATTAAGATAATACATTACCGGGGTTTGTACTGGCAAGAATCCTTGAGTAGGATATTGTGGTCTTTGAATTTCTTTGTTGGGTTTCTTTCGAACAATAGTCTATTCTCTAACTGATTCTAGAGTTTTTTTCCTCTATCCATCAAGCCTGCTAAGATATTTAACAATAACATTGTCAGTGCCTTTGATAAATAAAACTTCAAAACTGAAAGTGCATAATTCACTTTGTAAAATCTTAGTGCAATGATTATCACAAAGTTTCTTTACATGTGTAGAGACTTTTCTTTGAAGACACTGTTTATTTTAATATTTCCTTAACAATAACATTATTAGTGCCTTTGATAAATAAACCTTCAAAACTGAAAGTGCATAATTCACTTTGTAAAATCTTAGTGCAGTGTTTATCACAAAGTTTCTTTACATGTTTAAAGACTTTTGTTTGAAGACAATGTTTATTTTAATATTTCCTTACTCATATTTTTCCCTAAAAAAATCAATTTTGCCCTCGTACTCAATTAGAAAATCAATTATGCCCCAAACTTGCTCTAAAAAATCAAATTTGCCCCTCTGCCACATCATCTTCACACGTGGACTGCCGCATTAGCACCATAACGGTCAACGTTGACTTTCGTCGGTCAAGGGGCAACTGTGATGCAATTTGGCTACTTTAGCGGCCAAATTGATACGAAAATAACATAAGGGGGAAATCGATAAATTGGGATTACTATAGGGGCAAAAGTAGCCCTTAAGCCTTATTATTATTATCCATCAACATATATTTTAGTTTACTTTAACTTTAAAAATTAAAAATTTTAATATATTATATTTTTGAGTAGCTCATGAGCTTTTCGAGTTGGATATAGAATAGCTCAGCTTAGCTCATTAAGAACTCGTGTCGAGTTCGTGCTCAAGTCGAGTCCAATCGAGTTGAGTGTTGGTCAAACTTTGACCGAATTAGACTCGAGTGTCACAATTTAATTAAATGATTAATTTATTAAGTTAAATTAAAATTAGGACCAAATTTATAGAATGTGTAAGTGATGAGGATCAAATGTGTGATTATACAAATTTATGTTAACTGTCACGTCACTTTTTCGTAATATTTTAATGACAAATGACTTGATTGATACCGCTTAAATAATTAAATAATCATATTAATAAAATTAAAAATATGATAATCATATCACCCCATATATTCATTCAAGTAGATTACCCATAATTATAATAAATAAAAGACGTGTTTTGGGAAGAGACAATATGTTCAATTCAATTAGATAATAATCCAATAAATAAAAGACACGTCTTTTAACAATATAGTTTACGTTAACATAGAGGGACAAGGAAGTCACCCTTTGGTATACAATATTGGCTTAGATGGCAACGGTACTTGCAGCTCTTATTCTTACAACACCAGAAATTATCAAAAACTAAACGAAAAACCAGGCAGAAAACCTATTGTCTCTACCCTATTTATTCAACAGTTTTTTTTTATATTTTTATTTTCTCCCTTCACGCTTCTAAATTAGCTAGCTAGGTAATCTTTCGATCATCATCCAAAGCAAGCAAACAATTTACCCTTCAAAGCGGCCGCTTCCTTCCATAGAAACTGATCGGGTGGCGGCCATCTGAGTTTCATTCTGGTAGCCGCCGCCTCCACCATCCTCCCCTGAAATTTCTTCTAAAGACCGGCCTTTGGTTTCCGGGACCAGGAAAGTGAAACAAAATCCCAACATATTTGTAAAGGCCAAAGCGACGATGGCAACCTTGATTTTCTTAACATTCTCGTCCAATGTATATGATTGTACCACGAAAGCTCCAATCATGGCTCCTGCCTTCCCAGACGCCGCACTCAGCGCGTGACAAGTGGACCGCACCCTGGTGGGGAACAACTCGGCCGGCAGCACAAAGGTTGTACTGTTGGGGCCAAAGTTGGCGAAAAAGAACGTCAACCCATAAAGAAGAACAAACAGAAACTTATTATTGTCCCTGAGGTAATCATATTTGACACCAAGAATCAACATGAAGATGGACATCATGAAGAATCCGATGAGCTGGATGACGAATCGACCGATCTTTTCGATGAAAAGAACGGTGAACCAGTACCCCGGGAAAGTACCGAGCAAAGCGACGACGAACATGGCACGCGAGGTCTCGAACACTTCTCTAATAGCATTAACATCGGGAGCTTTATTGGTGAGACCCATGGCAGGGAAAATGTCCTTTTGGGTTAGGTTTTGACTGTAGAAAGCAATATCCAATAGGAACCAAGTGGTCATTGTACCTATCAAATGATACCCATGGCGTCTAAAGAACTCATGGGATAGTAATCTGTACTGGTTTGCTGCCTTGAATTGGGAAAGCTTATCGGATTCGACGTCAAGTTCGATGTCGAGAACTCGACCCATATCAGCCGCCGCTTGTTTGGCATTCCCTTGAATAATTGCAGTGTAACGACCGGTTTCAGGCATCTTCATCCGCCAATAGTATGTTAAAAGAGCTGGTAAGGCACCGAACATGAGCACAATCCGCCATAGATAATCTGCTTCCGGTTGGGTGGAGAGTATTTGATCTTGTTTGAAAGTGGGCGCTGGGTATAGCTTAAGGAAGAGTCTCGAAAGAATCATGGAAACCAAGCCGGCAAATATAATCCCCACACCTTGCATGGCGAAAACCGCCGCAATGAATGCCCCGCGGGTCTTTTTGTTAGCATATTCGGACATGATCGTGGCGGAAAGAGGATAGTCGCCACCGATGCCAAAACCAAGCCAGAATCTAAAGAAACAAAGCGTTCCAATCACTGAACCGGAGGTAGATCCAAACGATAGGCCTGAACAAATGGCGCTAAACACCATGAGGATGAGAGTTATCCCGTACACTTTCTTGCGGCCTAGTTTGTCACCGAGCCAACCAAACACCAGTTGGCCGCTGAGAGTTCCGAACAAGGCGACACCGGTGACCAAGTTGTTAATGTCATGAGGGAGCTTTCCCGGCTTGCCGATTGCAGGATCGTAGTAGTAAAGGCGGCCCAAGAGTTTGGACACGGTTGTGATGCAGAAGAGATCGTATGCATCGGTGAAAAAACCCATACCGGCGATCACAATAGCTTTCACATGGTACAATTGCGTCTGAGCTGTGTCAAGAGCTTCGAGCACTGCTAGATTGTTGCCGGAGGCCATTTTTTTGGTCAGCTTTGCTTATCTGATTGCGGATTGTGCGTTTCTGTTGGCTCATTTTATATAAGAAACTGTAATACTAAAGGGATAACAACGTTGATATCAATCAAGGGTTTGGTGTCAGAACAAGAAATTCATGGAATGCGAAGGATATTCTGCAAGCTTTCCACGACACAACAAGAAACAGCGACCTTAAAAACATCTTGAAATTGCCCTTCGAAATTCACAAATACACAACTGTATCTATATCTATCTATACGATAGGATCCACTTAATTATACAGGATGTAAAACTAGTTTTACATTTTTTTGATCGTTAGATGAGTAAAATGGATGGTTGAAATTAACTATTTACTTTTTTTTGAAGTGATAATTTTCTCATAACCCACTGTTAATTTCAACCATCAATTTCACGCATCCAACGATCCAAAAACGTGTATATATTAAAAACTCTTACACTGTGTAACTGGATCATGTCCCATATATGAAAAATTATTATACGGTCCTGGCTCACCACGTCATCCATGGTCATGTCCACCAAAAATCAACCAACTAATTTCTTTTTTTTTTCATGTCATATAAATATAGAGTGAGTGGTTATATAGAAGCTGAGTTTGAATGGATTACTGACATAAAAAAAAAGATTAATTGACTGATTTTTAGTAGATAAAGACCATGTATAACGTGATAAGCCAAATCTATAAAATAATTTCTTCCATATATAATACTCTCTATCATCAACGGCGGAACTTACGAGGACTAGAAGGTCATGGCCATAAGATTTTGAAAACTTATTAATAGGGTCTTGAAAAATTGAAGATTTTTATTTAGTTATTTTATAATGTTTAAAATTTTTATTCTCGTTTGTTTTTAAAAGTTTATTTTGTTTTTATGAAAAGAGAGAATATTAATCGAGCAGTAGACTAGAGGTAGAGTGTGCCCCCGCTAGTCAGTACAATCCTCATGTAAATATTTAAAGCCGCATTTGGGGATTATGAAGACGTGACATTCAAAGTTACATGTTATACAATCTGAACTATAATAGTGGGATAAGAAACAATTGCAAATGTAGAAACAAAAAATAAATATCAGGATTTACGTGAAAAATTCTAGAAGAAAAAAACACATTCAGAGGAGGAGAGAATTTCACTATGCAATGAAGATAGAATAGAACAGATGATTCAACCATAATTCTTAGTATCTATTTATAGGGATAGGTTGCTAGGTTACAAAGTGTTGGGCTCGATATGATCTACCGAATAAGCCAAGAGGGGGTGAATTGGATTTTTGAAGTGGTGGATGAAATGCTAAGAAATAAAAATATTGACACAATGATTTATAGTGGTTCGACTTCTAAACCAAGTCTACCTCTACTACCTTAGCTATCCACATTAAGGATTTTTCATAAATTCACTAATTTGTCTTACCTTTAAGGATAAGGTGTAATCTTACAACTCCCTCAAGGTTTATACCAAAAACCTTGAGGTACACTCTCCCAAAGAGTAATACAAAAGAAGAAAACAATGAAAAACCTCACTAGGTAAATATATTTACAAATTAAGCACACACCCAAATCCTAAACACTTGCGTAAATATGACAATTGAGCTCACTAGTGTTTTCTACAAGGAATATAATAATTTTGACTCAAAAATTAATTTCTTTACGAATGTTGACAATATGTTTCTTGATTTTCCATAGCTACTTGAAGACCCATTTTATGTCCTCTAATGAGTTCATGACCGTTATTAGTTGTTGGGGGTGTTTTGGAGCCGTTGGAAACTCATAAATTCGAGCTTTAAATGCTCACCTGCACAAAGGTTTCAAAAACCTTTTTGCAGAGGTTTCGAAACCTTTGGGGAATTTCAAAAATAAACTAGCCGTTACAGGACATGGTTTCAAAACCATGCACGAGGGGTTTCAAAACCTCGTGAAAGGTGTCGAAACCTTTCACGGGGTTTTGAAACTTTAAGCCCAGTTCTTGATTCCATACCTTGTTGCCCGAATGGTTTTGAAACTACCTAAAGGGGTATCGAAACCTTCATTAAAACATTGAAATCTTGGCTAGATTTTGACTTTTTGAAGAAATATTCGATATAGGGTTTTAGACAAAACATTTTAAACATATTTTTTCAAGTTTTGTGGGCTTTGAATTATTTTTGAAATATGTTTAAGTCCAAAAACATTTTTCATAAAAGTTGTATCAAAATCTTTATCTCAACAATCTCCCCTTTTTGAAATAACGAAACCACTTGAAAAATTATTTTTAAAAATGCTCCCTCTTAAAAAATAAATTTTGAAAAAGAAAATATTTTTAAAAAATATTTAAGCTCCCCTTTTTCTTTTTTGAAATTAAATTTTCAAGCATATCTCTCCCCTTTTTGTTATGTCAAAAAAAATTCAAAACAAAGTTTGAAGTCACATGTTGGTACAAGATAACAATGGAGAAAAGACCAAAAAAATTTAACATGAAAGAAAAAAAATGGCTCCCCCTTTATCAAGCATCAACAAAAATGTTAGTCCAAAATTTCAAGAGAAATATAGAATTTCAATCAAATAAATGAATCAAATGAACCAATAAATTCAATAAACATGCCAAATTCAACCAAACATTACAAGTTTAAGACCAAAAGATAGAAATAGACATAATAGGCCAAAAACATGTAATTCATGCAATTGTGACTTCCCTGTCTATATCATATAGTCAATCAAAACATGCTAGATCATCACAAAATTTCACAATATTGGCATGATCAAGCAATTGCATGAAAATAATTTTTTACCACTTGAAACAAAGTAGGATGTTAAGCCTCACCCTCTTTAAGTGTTCTTCCCCCTTGTGTGTC
Source organism: Hibiscus mutabilis (assembly GCA_019671005.1). NCBI lineage: Eukaryota > Viridiplantae > Streptophyta > Magnoliopsida > Malvales > Malvaceae > Hibiscus > Hibiscus mutabilis. The sequence continues at coordinate 33,338,879 of CM033719.1, read as the reverse complement.
TAGAGCTCACAGAATTTGACTTTTCTCATCAATGCTCAAGCACACATACAAAAGGCAAACATTTACATTTTGGTATCTAAATTGCTTTAGATCCATTAGCGTTAGTCTCATAAATCTTAGTCTTCTTAGGAATCCATTTTTTAATTTCATCTTTTTTCTTTGAAGAAATTAGTCCCTCAGGGACACATATATTTTTAATCATCTTTCCATTTAAAATCTAGGGGAACTAGAATGTCTTTGATAAAAAAAATTGTTTTAACAAAATTTGTTTCGGTGCTTCCTTCATTTTCACATCTTTGAAGATTTTTGTAAACCAATCATTTTTTTAAGATCATCGATTTCCCTTTGATGATCTTCTTGAACCTTTAAAAGCAAATTTTACAAGTTTAAAATCTTTGTTTCAAAATCTTTAAAACTATCTTTCATTTGATCAAGTTTACTTTCAAGTTCTAAATTGGTTGTAGAAAGCAAATAATTTTCAAACTTCAATTTTGAAACTATCTTTTTTTTTTCAAAATTGATGTCTTGAACTCCAAAACGAAATCGTCGTATGCGTCTTGCAATTCATCAGAAGTATATAAAATTGAAGGTCATGAATTAGAAGTTACCTCATCTTCTTTGATGTCCATGAGACATAGGTTGTCTACCTCATCATCGGTGGAGTTTTCCTCATCACTCCATGTAGCCACAAATGTCTTCTTCTTTGATCCTTTCTTCTTTATCTTTGAGCAATCGTATTTGACATGCCCTGACTTCTTGCACTCGAAGCACACAATGAGATCCTTCTTTTTTCCTTGATTCATGTCTAGATTCTTCTTTATCACACCTCATGAATCGTGTGAACTTTTTGAAGAGCTTGGCCATCTCTTCATCTTTACTCTGCTCTTCACTAGATGTTTTTTCTTAAAAGCTTTAGGATGTCTTCAATGCAACATTCTTCTCTTTGATATCTTTTCCCTTCTATTCTCTTCTCTCCTTGGACATCAACTCATGTTTGAACAAAAATCCAATTATCTCATCAAGCTTGAGTGTCTTTAGATTTTTTACTTCAATAATGGCAGTCTTCTTAGAATCCTATGATTTAAGAAGTGAGAAAATCAAATTTCTCACAAGCTTGTCCTCCGGAATCACTTCTCCATAGCCCTTTATCCCATAGACAATGGTGGAAAATCGATCAGACATAGCTTTGATGTCTTCTTATGGGTTCATCTTGAAGTTCTCATACTCAAGGTTAAGAAGACCGATCTTGGTCTCATTTACTTTGTCGGTTCCTTCATGAGTGACTTCAAGCTTGTCCCAAATCTCCTTGGCATTTGAACATGATGAAACTCTTCCATATTCGTCCAGGCTAAGAGCACAAAAAATATGCATCTCCTTGGCATTTATTGAGAATTTCTTGTTTTCATCATTGCTCCAAGTCTCCATACCACTAAATGGTGTAGTGCAGCCACTCATAATGATCTACCATGCCTCAAGATCAAAAAGCTTGAATGAAAAACTTCATACAGTTCTTCCAATAAAAGTAGTGAGCTCCATTGAAGAAATGTGGCTTGTTGACCGATTGAAAGTCCTTCATATAGTATGGACCAGAAGTGAAGGCTATTGACTCGATTGATGTAGAAACGATTTGAGCTCTTCGAGGGTTGACTCTTGGTTATTAAATCGATGATAGAGAACTCGCTCTAATACCAATTATTGGGCTTGATATGATCAACCGAATAAGCCAAGAGGGGGTGAATTGAATTTTTGAAATGGTGAATGCAGTGCTAAGAAATAAAAATATTGACACAATGATTTATAGTGGTTCGACTTCTAAAACAAGTTTACCTCCACTACCTTAGCTATCCACGCTAAGGATTTTCCACAAATTCACTAATTTGTCTTACGTTTAAAGATAAGGTGTAACCTTACAACTTCCTTAAGGTTTATACCCAAAAACCTTGAGTTACACTCTCCCAAAGAGTAATACAAAAGAAGCAAACAATGAAAAACCTCACTAGACAAATATGTTTGCAAATTAAGCACTCACCCAAATCCTAAACACTTGAGCAAATATGACAATTGAGCTCACTAGTGTTTTCTACAAGGAATATGACAATTTTGACACAAAAACTAATTTCTTTACAATTGAATGTTGGCAATATGTTTATTGATCTTCCATAGTTGCTTGAAGACCCATTTTATGTCCTCTAATGAGTTCATAACCGTTACTAGCCGTTGGGGGTATTTTGGAGCCGTTTGGAACTCATAAAGTCGAGCTTTAGATGCTCACATGCACAGAGGTTTCGAAACCTTTAGGGATTTTCAAAAATAAACTAGGCATTAATGGTCGTTACAGGACATGGTTTCAAAACCATGCCTGGGGGTTTGGAAGCCTTATGAAAGGTTTTGAAACCACCTAAAGGGGTATCGAAACCTTTATTAAAACACTAAAATATTGACAAGATTTTGACTTTTTGAAGATATATTTGATATAGGGATTTAGTCAAAACATTTTAAACATATTTTTCAAGTTTTGTGGACTTTGAATTGTTTTTGAAATATATATAATTCCAAAAATATTTTTCATAAAAGTTATATCAAAATCTTTATCTTTACAGAAATTTGCATAGAAAGAAATTATACTCAAACTGAGTTTCCTGCGCTTCGCCGGCTCTGGTCGGGGTCCATTTTTGCCACTGATTCTTTATGAATATTTTCTGATCAGCCCAAAATAGATATTGGATCACAACTCTAACAATCTCCACCTTGACACAAATTCTTGTTCAACAAGAGCTCCTCGTCTTCAAAAAGTCCCCTTCAAAAGGGAAGCTTTCAGCAATGAACATCGACCAAATCTAAACAGTGCTCAAACTTGGTTGTAGGAAGTGACTTGGTCATCATATCTACATGATTGTCGTAAATGTTGATCTTGTTCACAACAATGTCATATTGGGCAATAATATCATAAACAAAGAGATATCGTATATCAATGTGTTTTGTCCTTTCATGAAACATCTGATCCTTTGTGAGGAAAATGATGCTTTGACTATCACAAAACAAAGTACTAATACATAGATCTTCGCAGAGTTCACCATAGAGTTTCTTTAACCAAATCGATTCTTAATAAATATTTGGACTAGCCCAAAATAGATTTGGGTCACAACTCTAACATTACCAATACAAATTTACTTAGCTAAACCATCAACGAACTTATTACCTTCCCGGAAAGTATGAGCAAAAGCAACCTTCCCAAACATCTAAAACTAAGAATCAATGTGATGTTGAAGTGTAGCGAACACCACACACCAAGATTGACTTTGGAACATACATACCACTTTAAGGTTATCTGATTCACCATGATCTGACTCTTTCCGAGACACGCAACACATTACAATCCTTCATGAATACTGCACTGTTAGAAAAGTGGTATTAATCCAAGAAATAAATAATAAATATAAAATAAATACTAAATTTATTAATTAAACCGAACAGATTAATACAAGAATAAATAATTCAAATTGAATCATAAACAAGAACAAACTGAAATTGTTTAATTGTTAAGACAGGTAAGAACACAGTTTCCTTAAGATAGATTCATATGCTCCTATGGTGCTTGAAAAACGTTGGACTTCTATCTCCAAGATACAATAACAAAATGAGCACAACGAACCATAACCTCATCTTCCTCTATCACCAAAAAAATAGATTTTGAAAATCATAGTATCCGAATAAATTAGAAAATAAGTCATTATTATCATATATTACCAAATGCTTATCCTTCTAATCGTAGTTGGTGAAATATCCACAAACCCATGGAGGGCCCAAACAATTTAAACATTCGCGTCACCCACGTTGTACAGGTGCGCCCTCATTCTCGAAGGGTTTGGCGAGCTTCGATTTGCACCCTGCGCTTGAAGCACAATCCCAACCCAAGTCATTCAATGACTAGAAAGTGGGTTGGTGTACATAAACACTTCTCGTACTTGAAATCCTACTAATTTCTCATTCATCACTCAACTATTTTGAACATATGAAATAGCATTGTAAAGGTCTTATAGAGTAGAATATGAATCCATAAATCCATCATTCGGATCTCAACCTTTACCCGTAAAAAATATACCTCAAAATTTCCAACTTATCATATTTTACCAACACCTTCTACTCAGCTTCCACTGCGGAGCGTACCCTTATGAACTTGGAGAGACCCAATATCCAACGCCCCCTCTCATCACGAAGAACGCCCCCACAAGACATCCCAAAATTTCAGACACCATCCACATTTAATTTCAGCCAACCATCGGGGGGGGGGGGGGGGTAATCGCCTACATACCTCTCTACAATTCCCCACACAACTTGTTAATCGCAGTTCAATGGCTAAAGAGAGTGCGACAAGCTTCATCCTATAATCTTTTACTATTCTCAATTACCGATCCTCTTCCAATGTTGGAGGAATTGAAGATTCCTTTATAATAAAAAAAAAAGACGAGACACAATACATGATCAATACCAACTCCGCTACACAAGACTTACAACTATAATAATAAAAAACAAATAAATAAACTGGAAAACATATATATCATGCTCTGAGGAGCATAGTTTGTGAGTGCTATATATGTATGTTTTCATTCTACCAACTATAATTTTTATTTAAAAGTAATAATATGTATGTTCAAAGGCCAAAATAAAAATCAAATAAAGGCCAGACGTCAACTAAAAATAGAAAATTTAAAAAAATATTAAGAAGTGTTCTATATCATTACTGCGATAAATCACCTCATATCAAATCAAAAATTTATCAAATGGTGAAGGATATTAGGGTAACAAGATTAAGTTATTTTTCCTGATCTCATTTTGCCATTGCAATCGGCCTTCATTGGGGGAAGATTGATCCAGAAAACATCATTATTGCTCATGCATTCTATGTTTTGAAGAGGAGAAGGAAGGGGTCAGGTGGTTATATGGCGCTTAAGTTGGACTTGGAAAAAGCACACGATAAGGTCAACTGGGAGGTGCTGAAGAAAATTATAGAACAAATGGGTTTCTGTGAATGGTGGGTGACTCGAGTGATGGAGTGTGTGACCACACATGTTTTCTCCCTAGTGATTAATGGTGAACGAAAATAGGAATTTCGTTCGGGAAGGGGAATACGACAGGGGATCCTCTTTCCCCGTATTTATTTATTTTTATCTCAAATGTCTTATCTTGGTTAATCAAAAAAGAGATTGAGTCCCAAGATTCTCTGGATTTCAATTTGGTAGAAGATGTGTAATGGTGAATCATTTGCTCTTTGTGGATGATTGTCTTCTTTCCTCAAAAGCTAATAGCAAGAACTAGTGAAGAATGATAGATAGAAAATGAAGATATTGTTATTTGCAATTGAGAGAAATGGAATGAGAAATACAGAGAGATAGATGAGAAAGGAAACTCAATTTCTATTGAAAATATGCATAACCAACCCAGGTACACACATCCTCTACTTTATACTCCCTGAAACGAGTATTCGGTTATTCTCAAGCTTGACGTGGCAGTAGCTCATAGTCAGCGTATTTAGAGGGAACCTTCTTGATACGTAAACTGTTTCGGATAGCTGGCATTTGGCCCAATATGATTGCTGATCCATTATCTTGGTGATTCTCTTCACTTGCATCTCTTTCCTGATTCATAATAGTAACTCCCCCATTCACCGGAACCTTGTCCTCAAGGTTCAAAGTAGAAAAAGATTTCAAGAGGTGATCTTTATCTTTCCAAGTCGCAGCATCTTCTGAAAAACCTTCCCATCTAATCAACCACTGCTCCACAGAACGTCCCGAACGTGACAAAGTTCTTGTGGCCAGAATGGAAGCAGGTTGTAAGAGCAAAGTAGCTGTCGAATCAACCAAATGTAAATGAGTAATTTGCTGATCTGGTATGCCAATACATTTTGCGAAGCAAGGAAACATGAAAAACGAAATGGATGTGAGCAGACTCGGGTAATTCCAACTGGTAAGCAACAAGACCAATTCGTCGACATATCTTATATGGTCCAAAATAACGTCGGCCGAGCTTGTGATGGCGTTGGAGACGAATTGAATTCTGTCGGTAAGGCTGGAGTTTGACATAAACCCAATCACCTTCTTTTTAAACTCTACCTCTCGTCGATGTTGGTCTGCAAAACATTTCATGCGTGTCTGCGCCTTCAGAAGATTTTGCTTGAGAATGCTCAAGACTTCATCTCGTTTGAGCATAAAGGCATCAAAAAGAGCATGGCCAGTAGAATCTCGAATATAACGAGAAATAGTTGGTGGTGGTCGGCCATAGAGAACCTCAAATGGAGTCATTTGAGCTGATGTGTGAAAGGATGTATTGTACCAATATTCATCCCAAGGAAGCATAGTCACCCATGTTTTCGGATAATCAGCCACAAAGCAACGCAAATACATCTCTAAGCATCGATTAAGAGCTTCGGTTTGTCCGTCCGTTTGAGGATGATAAGCCGTGCTCAAAAGTCTTGTAAATGATCATAAAAAAAACGATTATCACGATCAGAGATAATTTCAGTCAGAATCCTATAAAGACGCACTATATCAGAAATAAATGCAGCAGCAACCATAACACTTGTAAAATGAGACGGTAAGACAAGAAAATGACCATATTTTGATAGGTGATTAACCACAACCATAATAACAGATTTGCCGTGAGAAATCAGTAATCCCGAAATAAAGTCCATAACAATACCTTCAAAAACAAGAGAAGAAAGTGGCAAGGGTTGAAGTAAAACTGATGGAGGCAATGACACAGATTTCATTTGTTGGCATATGTGACATTCTGCTACAAATCGTTGAACATCGCGTCACATACAAGGCCAAAAAAAATTGGAAGATAGACGATGAAAAGTACAATGTACCCTAGAATGACCTCAATAAGAGAAGCATGAAATTCAGTCAAAAGTTGGCGTTGAAGATGAGAATCGGTAGGAACCACTAATCGATCACGAAAGAAAAAAGTCCATCCTTGAAAGAGTAATCAGGCATGGTGGACGAATCACGAGCTAACTGTAGCTGAAGGTCGCGTAATTCAGGGTGCTGCTGGTTAGCAAGTCGAAGTTCACGAACCACATCAAATTCTTGTCGTGAACAAGCCATCAAGTGGGAAAAATTCAGACGAGATAAGGCATCAGCAACCACATTAGTTTTATCGGATCGATACAAGATGTCAAAATCATAGCCGAGTAATTTACCAAGCCACTTTTATTGCTCCGGTGTCTGAATAACTTGAGTTTGTATATTCTTCAAAGCTTGCTGATCGGTATAAATAATGAATTTTTACCCAAAAGATACTGATGCCATTTAGCCATTGCTTGCATTATCGCATACATTTCACGTTGATAAGTAGAAGCACGCTGCATACGTGGGCAGAACTTTTGGCTAAAGAAAGTCAAAGAATGACTGTCTTGAGAAAGAACGGCACCAATGCCGATACCTGAAGCATTTGTTTCAACCGTAAATGGTTGTGTAAAATCTGGTAGCCGAAGAACAAGAGCATTACTCAAGGCATGCTTTAGCGAAGTAAATGCATGAGTAGTTGTCGGAGTCCACAGAAACACATCTTTGCGTTATAAATCAGTCAAAGGTCCTGCAATCTGGGCATAATTACGAATAAAGCGATGATAATATCCAGCTAAGCCAAAAAAGCTACGAATATCTTTGATGTTTTGTGGTTGTGGCCAATGTTGTATTGTTGCAATTTTATCCGGATCAATAGATAGTCCTTACGCAGAAATAATGTGCCCCAAATACCCAACCGATTGATGCCTAAAAACACATTTTGATATCTTGGCCATGAGTTGATGATCAAGTAAGAGCTGAAAGACTAGGCGAACATGTCGTAAGTGATCTTTCCATGTTGCACTATACACTAAAATGTCATCAAAGAAAACCAATATAAACTGACGGAGGTAGATGCGAAAAACCTCATTCATAAGATGTTGAAAAGTAGATGGAGCATTCGATAACCCAAATGACATGACAAGAAATTCAGTGTCCATCATGAGTTTGAAAATTTGTTTTTGCTTCATCACCCGCCTTAACCCAAATTTGGTGGTAACCTGCTAATAAATCCAGCTTTGTAAAATAAACGGCACCATGCAATTCATCAAAGAGTTCATCAAAGAAACGTTCATTAATAGTAGGCATTCAAAGCCCTATAATCAACACAAAAACGCCAAGTTACATCTTTCTTTCTGTAATCACTCATTTTTATCTGGATTGAAAATATTGTCGCATGTATGCATATTATATTATATTATATGTTTAATTGATAATGGACTGTATTAAAATAAAATCCAAAAAATATATTAAAACCCAAATAGTATTAACAGTCCAGTCTTAATTACAGAGCCCAAAATTAAAATTACAAGGCCCATTTTGGCATGACCTAAACCTACCCTTAACCCTAATTACATTTTATTATTTGCGCGCAGCCAGCCTAGAGCCACTGGATCAGATCCGTATAAGCCTAGCAAAGTACCTTCGGGGCTCGAGTACCTTATGTGTTCGTGAGGATAACGTTCCTTCGTATGGGTATAAGCGAATGGGTCGCCCTGAATTGAACCCAGTTGAAAGGAGCCTATAATGGGTGATTATCGAGGGCCTTGCTACTCTTAGTAGGGGACAGCAAGGACAGTTCGGGTACCTCCTAGCACCAACATTGCATGTAGAGAACATAAAAGACCCACCCTTTTAGAGCCATGCAGATAACCTAGGTGTTTTAGACGGGATGTAAATAGAGTTGTTTTGTCTGTTTACCTTATTTAATTTGTCCTTTTACTTATGTATTTATTTATTTTATCTGGTACTAACTCGTTTTCTTTTTTGTTTTGCTTTTTTGCATATATCATTACAGTTGCATTACATAAAGGTACTGGATCAAGTGGTTTGCCCAATTAGAAAATCTTTTATCATGGAAAAAAGGTATCTTAAGAAGGACGAACTTAATTCAGCCGTCAAACATTGGTCAGAAGTCAATTAGAGGACTCAAGGTAATAGTTTATCGAGCGAGCGCATAGTGTTAGGGTACACCTACGCGAGCCTCCAACAGAATAACCTATGAGAGCTTAAAAGGATTTGGGAAGGATGGGATCGAAGAATACAAGACCTATTCTATGATAGTTACGGCGACATAGCACAGTTGATGTATGTCCGAGTTAACCAGCCTTCACTCCGAGCCATCTTCCAGTTCTAGAATCCCGTTTTTTGCTACTTTACTTTAAACGGGAAATATCTGATTCCTACGATAGAGAAGTACACGGCCCTACTTAACCAGAAGAATATTTAGAAAGATTGGATCTATGCAAAGCCGCCGAGGAACCAGAATTACCCTTCGAAGCTCAAAACTTTTGCCGTGATGAGTGAAGATTGGGTTAATAGCCTGATTCAGATTCGAGGGGACAACCTAGCTTTTGCATGGAAGAGTATCCAAGACATTATACCCGTGCACCCAGATGAGGGGAAAAAGATGGACTTATTCGCCTTAGGGATATATGGTTTGGTCATCTTTCTGAGGGTTTTTGGAAACATTGATGTAGCCATCCTAGATCTATTTGAGCGTCTGAAGCGGAAGGCGAATCCAGTACCAGCAATCTTAATTGAAACTTTCATTTCTTTGAATGCAAGTCGGAAGCATGAAGAGGGACACTTCAGAGGGTGTGCACAATTACTACAGGTCTGGATCCAGAGCCATATGTGGAAGACACCAACAAAGACAAAGGTTTTACCGGGGATATCATTCTGAGACTTTTCACCTTTACGAGAGTACTTAGCGAAAGAATGGCAAGAAGACTTGAATAGAAAGAAATGGACCCGGATCTTTAGGAACATTCAAAATGAAGACATAGTGTGGAGAGTTCCTTAGCTTGGCAGGGTTAGTTACTTCCTATACAGCTGCAGCGATTATGACTGGTTGATGATGTTAGGGTTACATGGTGGAATTGCTTGTGCTTCGCTTTTGGTATCTCAACAATTCGGATCGTGACAGTTTGTTCATGTCACCGCCGGTTTGAGTCAAGGTGAGTTTCCTTTCAAGGGCGAAGATTCAGACCATCATAAGAGCTTGGGACCACTGTTATCGGATAAGAGTAGAAGGAGATACCAAATGCATGACCACCCTAGATTACGATTGTTGCGCGTAATAAGTGCTACGCAAATGTGCAAGTATACACGTCGCAAGTTATAGTATAAAAGATATCGTCTCCACAGGGATTGGTGCTACTTCAAGAATCTAGTCTCTTGCACTGTAAAAAGTAAAAACACAAGTAAAAGATTATAGAAGTTTTAACTAATCTAAAAAGCAAATAAGTAAAAGAAAAGATGAATTCAATTGAGAGAGATAGGCTAGGTTATCGTGAGTTGAGGTGTGATAGCCAATTGGATCGTCTTGGTAAAAGAGTGCACGGGCAACTCAGTTGCCGTGGTAACTTGCACGACGGGGTTGCCTTGGCAACTAATTGATGGTTGCCTGGGCGACTAGTTGGGCAACTACTTGGGCGATTGGGCAGCAACTTCAAGGTTCGGCGGAGCGTTCTTCAATGGTTTCTTCTTATCCCTAAGTCGAAACTCTAGCTACTTGTGTATGCCTTGATAATACATCCCTGCGTGAATCAAGGGTGAACAACAACCAATCTTGCACTCCTCTTAGCCGTTGAAATCCTTAACTTATTCCTAAGCCGGATTAATCTTCACCATCATTGGATTGAATAAAGATCATATTCATTCGTTTCTTGAATCTAACTCTCCCGATATTAGATAAATGGATGAAATCACGAGATCCTCTCCCAATTCACTCGCAAACAATAATAAGAACCAAGAATGAATAAACCTTGAAATAGAAAAGTGCAAACTCTTATTACCTAAACAAAAACCAATAGTTTCTCACAACCACAAAACACAATAACCATAGCCAAGTAAATTTAGTTCATGGCTAGGTTCCAAAGAAACACAAGATAAACAATCCCTAGCATGAACCCAATCGAACAAGGAAGAAAAGATGAAGCTTGTCGAAAATCCCTTGCCCTAGATGCTTGCCGAAAATTCCCCTTGCTTCCTCTCTTGAAGTTGTCGAAATTAACTCTTGCTCTCTCTATGGAATTGTCGAAATCTCCTTGATATTTATAGGGCTAGGCCAAAGTCCTTCTTTGAGGAGGAGTTTGAGTTGGAATTAAATTATCTTTAAAGAATATAATTCTTTATTATAATTTTATTCCTATTAGAACTTCTCCTATCCTCTTGGAATTTAATTCTTCTTTAATCTCTGCATGGCAATCAAATTCCTTTGGGCTTGGGCCTTGCTCCATGTCATCTTGGGCTTGTAAAATCATGAATTTCGACATCCCTATTGTATTTTTTCTTTGTCGACAAATGCCATGGCAACTGGCTCAGCGTCTCCTTCATGCATTGCCCTGGCAACTAGCTCGGCATTGCTTTGGCAAGTGATCCTGCACATACACACACAAAAACACACCAAAGCAGCATCTATTTCCACAAAAATCACCAAGTTATGTAATCAAGCTCAACGATTGAAGGAAACATGGATTAATGCATGAATGGCTAACTATGCAACTAATATGAGCCTAAGTCTAACAATAATATGAGTAAAAAGGGTAAGAAAAATAGTACTTTTGAACACTTATCACACCCCCAAACTCGAACTATTGCTTGTCCTCAAGCAATGCAAACTCATAATTACCTGCCAAGACTTCAAATTTTCACAAACTTAGCTTTGAACTTGATTTCAATTCTCTGAACCGGGGCACAAAGTATGATTGGCTTTTTATTTTTCGGAAAACTGAGGAATTACTCGGAATTAAACTATAATGCTTGTGAGTGTGTGCGGAGTTGTGTGCAAGTTGATTTTCCGGATTCTATGCAAACAATAGGTTTTCAAATTACTTCATTGGGTTCTTTTTAACATGTTTTAACTAGAGCCAATTTCGGGCACCTCTAGTGTTTTATTTTTAGTTTTCTTAAGTTAATTTAATTGACTAGAGCCGGTTTCGGGCACCTCTAGTTAAAAAATTTTAACGCCTCCTAGAGCCAGTTTTGGGCACCTCTAGTGATCAATTTTTTTAGCATATGCTAGAGCCAATTTCGGGCACCTCTAGCCTTCATCCAATTTTTATTCTAATCCCCCAATTAGTTAATTATCAACCTAAGTTTACTAGAACTCCTTAAATCAATCAAACCACAACAGTGTTTTATCAAATTTAGCAATTTAGTAAAATTCTAAGTTTTTCCATGGTTATCCTAGAATAAAAATTCTATCAATTAAGTGCATTGGCAAAGTCATCATTGAATATTCATCAAATCTAAGCAATTCTTGTTCTAATTAAAGGCATGGCAAGCAGTTTATGTATCCTAAATGTAATGCTTAAGATTAATGTAACTAAACATGGTAATTACTAATAACAATCCCCCCCAAACTCGAGTGAGGCATTGTCCTCAATGCATGCATAAAAATAACGAAAAATAAAAATAAAAATAACAATGCATACGAGGACTTACTCCGAGAGTTCGTCATCGTAGATGATTAGTTTCCTTCTAGTTGGCGTCTTGATTTTCTTGCTTGAACTCGATGGTTGTTTTCTTGTTGCCGGGATGTCTTTAGCTTTGGTTGCCGTGGCATCTTCATGGTTGGTTGCCGGGGCAAGGATCTTGGCAGTAAATTTCCTTAGCATAGTAGTTGTGAGTCTTGTTGTGAAAAAGAAAACAAAGAAAACCTGAAAACTAAAGATAATGAAGAAAAAATAAAATATCTCCTAAAAATAAAAATGAAAATAAAAAGAAAAAGAAAAAGGAAATACTGAGAGGAGAGCATGCTCATGCATCTCCTAAGTTGACCACTTCCTTGTTACGTTCCACATGGGCACCATTGTAGTGCTTCAATCTTTGTCCATTAACTTTGAATTCATGGTTGTCAAAGATGGACTTGATTATCACGGCGCCATGGGAGAATGGTTTGACGACTTCAAATGGTCCCGACCATCTTGATTTCAGCTTTCCCGGGAAAAGTTTTAGCCGAGAATTGAATAGGAGAACTAGTTGCCCTGGCGTGAATTGCCGTGGCAATAGTTTCTTATCGTGCCATCGCTTTGTTTTCTCCTTGTAGATTCGTGCATTGTTATAGGCGAGTGCACGGAATTCTTCTATCTCATTGAGATCCATCAAACGCTTTTGTCCGGCACTTTCCCAATCCATATTCACGGTCTTGATTGCCCAGTACGCCTTGTGCTCGATTTCCACCGGTAGATGACATGTTTTACCATAGACAATTTGGAAGGGGGACATACCTAAGGGTGTTTGAATGCAGTGCGATATGCCCAAAGTGCGTCATCTAGTCTTAATGACCAATCCTTCCTTGAGGGATTTACAACTTTCTCGAGTATTCCCTTCAACTCCTGGTTGGAAATTTCTGCTTGCCCGTTGGTTTGTGGGTGATATGCCGTGGCGATCTTGTGTGATATGCCGAAGCGTTGCAACATCTTGGCAATTAGTCTGTTGTCAAAATGCTTGCCCCCGTCGCTGATAATTACTCTCGACATCCCAAACCGTGTAAATATGTTTTTCTGCAGGAATCGTTGCACGGTCTTGGAATCGTCGTTGGGAACTGCAGCTGCCTCTACCCATTTAGACACATAGTCGACGGTGAGTAAGATGTAGAGGTTGCCGAATGAAGATGGGAAAGGTCCCATAAAATTGATCCCCCATACATCGAATAGTTCCACCTCGATGATGTTCTGGAGTGGCATCTCATGTCGTCTAGAGATATTGCCCGTCCTCTGGCAACGATCACATTGCTTGTAAAAGTCTTGGGCATCTTTGTACAATGTTGGCCAATACAAACCGGATTGCAAGACTTTGGCCGCGGTACGAGTTCCTCCAAAATGTCCTCCATAGGGTGAAGAATGGCATTGTCGGAGTACATTCTGTTGCTCTTCTTCAGGGACACATCGGCGTATAACCTGATCTGCACATTGTTTAAACAAAAGAGGCTCGTCCCAAAAGTAATGCTTAGCATCATGGCGGAACCGCTTCTTCCCTTGGTGAGTAATGCCATACGGAAAAATACCACAAACGAGGAAGTTAACTAAATCTGCGTACCAGGGTATTGCCGAGGCATGTGCTGCCGTAGTGTCTGCTCCCAGAATTGTCGAGGCGTGCGCGTCAAAGACTGCTGCGGCGTCGAGAGTTGCCGAGGCGTTGAGGGTTGTCGAGGCAATTAGAATTTGTTCATCCGGGAATGCATCGCATATCTCTAGATCCGCGTCCTCCTCCCTATTACGTTCCAAACGTGATAAGTGATCGGCCACTTGATTTTCTGTTCCTTTCCTGTCCTTAATTTCAATATCAAATTCTTGTAAAAGTAATATCCAACGAATCAAACGAGGTTTAGCATCCTTTTTAGCAAATAAGTATTTGATTGCCGAATGGTCCGTATGAACAATTACCTTTGTACCAATTAAATAGGATCGGAACTTGTCAAATGCGAAAACTACAGCTAGTAACTCTGTCTCCGTTGTTGTGTAATTCACTTGAGCACCATTAAGAGTTTTACTAGCGTAGTATATCACATGGAAGGTCTTACATGTGCGTTGGCCTAGGACTGCTCCTACCGCGAAATCACTTGCATCACACATGAGCTCAAAAGGTAGTGTCCAATCTGGTGGAACGACAATGGGTGCCGAGGCAAGCTTTTTCTTTAGGGTCTCGAATGCTTGAGTGCAAGAATCATCAAAATCGAAGACTTTATCCTGTTCAAGCAGATTACACAAAGGTTTAGTGATTTTAGAAAAATTATGAATGAACCTCCTGTAAAAACCTGCATGTCCGAGAAAACTTCGAATTCCTTTAACCGAATTTGGTGGGGGAAATCTCTCGATCACGTCCACCTTGGCTTTGTCTACTTCAATTCCCTTGGATGAAATCTTGTGGCCGAGCACTATTCCTTCATCTACCATAAAGTGGCATTTCTCCCAATTGAGGACTAAATCCGTTTCTTCGCATCTTGCCAACACCCTCTCTAAATTGTCGAGGCAGCCGTCGAAGTCATTACCAAAAACCGAAAAATCATCCATGAAGATTTCAAGGAAGTCTTCGACCATGTCTGAAAAGAGTGCCATCATGCATCTTTGGAAGGTTGCCGGGGCGTTACACAATCCGAACGGCATCCTTCGGAAGGCATAAGTACCATATGGGCATGTGAAGGTTGTCTTTTCTTTATCTTCTGGTGCTATAGCAATCTGATTGTAACCTGAATAACCATCAAGAAAACAATAAAAGGGTTTACCTGCAAGACGGTCAAGCATTTGATCAATAAAGGGTAATGGGAAGTGATCTTTCCTAGTGGCTTTGTTTAGCTTTCGATAGTCCATACAAACCCTCCAACCGGTCACAGTCTGGTTGGGATAAGTTCATTATTTTCATTGCTTACCACTTTGTTATACCTCCCTTTTTCGGTACACATTGTACCGGACTTACCCACGCATACTATCGGAGATAGGGTATATAATGCCGGCGTCAAGCCACTTGATGATTTCTTTCATTACAACCCCTTTCATGGCATGATTCAGTCTCCTCCGGGCCTCAATTGAAGGTTTGTGATCATCTTCCAACAAGATCTTGTGCATGCACACCGCCGGGCTAATTCCCTTCAAGTCGGCAATTGTCCACCCTATTGCCTTTTTATGTAGCTTCAACATGTTGATCAGCTTCTTTTCTGCTTTCAGGCTGTAACTTAGAGGAAATAATTATAGGTAATGTATTATTGATCCCTAAGTATACATATTTGATTGCTCGCAATTGTTTCAACTCAAGAATTGGTGGATTTTCGATAGAGGGTTTTTCGATCTTACCTTCCTTACCCGAGTAGTCCCGGTGGTTCAAAGTATGTACCTGGTCGATTGACTAGCCAATTTGCCTCTTCTGGTTGTTCCTCATCGACCGGCTCTTCATACTCCTCAAGTTCCTCTTGATCGGCAATGTAGTTGCTGAGGCAACTAAATTCCTCATCGAAGTTAAACTCTGCCGTGGCATGAAGTAGTTGGCATTCTTCTGGATCATCGGCATGCCTTAGTGTTTGGAACACATTTAGTTTTACCTGCTGGTCATTCACCCTCATTGTGAGTTCTCCCTTTTCAACATCAATCAAAGTTCTCCATGTCGCTAGGAATGGTCTCCCGAGAATGATAGGTGCATGCTCATCTGCTTCACAATCCAAAACAATAAAGTCAGCGGGAAAAATGAATTTATCAACTTTTACCAGTATGTCCTCGATTTTTCCCTCTGGATGCACATAGGATCTGTCGGCTAGCTGTAGCATAACTGTTGTAGGTCTTGCCTTCCCGATTCCTAGTTTCTGGAAAACCGATTTAGGCATCAAGTTTATGCTAACCCCTAGGTCGCATAGTGCTTTCCCGACATAGTGATTTCCAATAGAACAGGGTATTGTGAAACTTCCGGGATCCTTCAACTTGGACGGCATACGATTGTGCAACATTGCCATGCATCCCTCTGTTGCGGCAACTGTTTCAAACTCTCCTAGCCTTGTCCTCTTGGACACAATGTCTTTAAGAAACTTGGCATAGTTTGGCATTTGTTCAATTGCTTCCACCAATGGCAAGTTGATGTGGACTTGCTTTAGGATATCAAGAAACTTCTTGAATTGGTATTCTTGCTTTTGTCGCTTCAACCTTTGTGGGAATGGTGGTGGAAGTCGGATATCTTCGATCCTTTCATTGGTTTGAAATCTGATTGACGGCATTGCCGGGACATTTGGAGTTGCCGATGCGTTATCAACTGGGGTTGCCGAGGCATGCTTATCACAAGAAGCCGAGGCGTCATCGGTTTGCCGAGGCATGTTTATTACCGGTTGCCGCGCAGCAATTCTCGGTTCAGCATCCGAGGCTTTGCCGCTAGGTTAAATCTTGATCTTTTTGTGGAGTTTTGTTTGACGAGCGGGTTTGAACCTCTCTAAGTTGTTGGCCACTTCTGGTGGTGATTGCCTTACATTGCTCATGGCAGTTCCTCTTGCGACTTGAAGATCGCTAGGTAAACCTCCTTGTGGTCTAGTGTTGATTTTAAGCAAACTGTCCGACTTGATTTTCCAATGATTTGATTGTCGCCTCTTTGTTTTGCAATCTCATCTCGGTCCTGTTAATAAAAGCATCAGTTCTTTTTATGAAATTACTATTCTCAGCCATATAAGATTCAGTTTTCATCATAAAAGCATTTAGAGAATTTTCCAAAGAACTAGATGTTGTCGGTTGTTGCTGCGGCATCATTGCGTGGCATATTCTCTTTGGAATCGATGCTTGTGCAATCTGATTGTTACAGTTTAGAGCATTGTTGGGATTACTCCATGAAAAATTCGGTGCTTCTTCCAAGCTGGATTGTCTGTATTTGACATCATGTTGTTGCTCGATTGTAATTCCCCACATAGAAGCTAGATTACGGATTCTCGTATACATTCGGAAGAATTATGGTTATCGCCACATAACTCACAAAAAGAATCCATTACCTTGACTTCATGTGTGTTGTTTGGTTTTTGCATGTTCTGAACCATCTTGGTTAGAGCGCCAATTGTGCGAAATTGAATCGATGATCCTAGTTCATGTATTGTGGCTTGGCGTCTAACTCCTCCTCTTCTAGTAGATGGGAATTGATAATCATTCTTGGCCAGCCTGTTTAAAATTTGCATTGCTTCTTCCGGCGACTTATCTAGGAGTATGCCGTTTGCCGAGGCATCTAGCAACATCCTTGTTGGTGTATTCACGGCGTTGTAAAACATTGTTACTTGAGTCCACACCGGGAATCCGTGTAAAGGGCATTTGTGTAGAAGTTCTCTATATCGCTCCCAAGCCTCGTACATGGATTCATCATCTGCCGGTTTCAACTCAAAGTGGTCGGCTTCAATTTCAGGTGCGACAACTCCTGGGTTAAGTCCATCAAGATCTTCTTCAAGATAGTCTCGAATAGTTCTGTTTCGTGCAAGAATCACTCTTCCTCCTGCTCGAACATCTTGATTCATATTGCCGTCTTGATTTGCCATTGCTTCTCTTATCCTTCGTCTAAGTCTTTGTAAGTTTCGTTCGATTTACGGATCAAAGGATATATTCTGGTGAAGTCGGTCTCGCCTGGTCATATACCAATGCAAAACCAAAGTTTGTTAGCCCTTTGAATTTTAAACAAGAAAAAATAAAAGAAAGTGCAAGAAAGTAAAAACAAAGTCGCTATTGCCAATCCCCGCAACAACGGCGCCAAAAAACTTGTTGCGCGCGTAATAAGTGCTACGCAAATGTGCAAGTATACACGTCGCAAGTTATAGTATAAAAGATATCGTCTCCACAGGGATTGGTGCTACTTCAAGAATCTAGTCTCTTGCACTGTAAAAAGTATAAACACAAGTAAAAGATTATAGAAGTTTTAACTAATCTAAAAAGCAAATAAGTAAAAGAAAAGATGAATTCAATTGAGAGAGATAGGCTAGGTTATCGTGAGTTGAGGTGTGATAGCCAATTGGATCGTCTTGGTAAAAGAGTGCACGGGCAACTCAGTTGCCGTGGTAACTTGCACGACGGGGTTGCCTTGGCAACTAATTGATGGTTGCCTGGGTGACTAGTTGGGCAACTACTTGGGCGACTGGGCAGCAACTTCAAGGTTCGGCGGAGCGTTCTTCAATGGTTTCTTCTTATCCCTAAGTCGAAACTCTAGCTACTTGTGCATGCCTTGATAATACATCCCTGCGTGAATCAAGGGTGAACAACAACCAATCTTGCACTCCTCTTAGCCGTTGAAATCCTTAACTTATTCCTAAGCCGGATTAATCTTCACCATCATTGGATTGAATAAAGATCATATTCATTCATTTCTTGAATCTAACTCTCCCGATATTAGATAAATGGATGAAATCACGAGATCCTCTCTCAATTCACTCGCAAACAATAATAAGAACCAAGAATGAATAAACCTTGAAATAGAAAAGTGCAAACTCTTATTACCTAAACAGAAACCAATAGTTTCTCACAACCACAAAACACAATAACCATAGCCAAGTAAATTTAGTTCATGGCTAGGTTCCAAAGAAACACAAGATAAACAATCCCTAGCATGAACCCAATCGAACAAGGAAGAAAAGATGACGCTTGTCGAAAATCCCTTGCCCTAGATGCTTGCCGAAAATTCCCCTTGCTTCCTCTCTTGGAGTTGTCGAAATTAACTCTTGCCCTCTCTATGGAATTGTCGAAATCTCCTTGATATTTATAGGGCTAGGCCAAAGTCCTTCTTTGAGGAGGAGTTTGAGTTGGAATTAAATTATCTTTAAAGAATATAATTCTTTATTATAATTTTATTCCTATTAGAACTTCTCCTATCCTCTTGGAATTTAATTCTTCTTTAATCTCTGCATGGCAATCAAATTCCTTTGGGCTTGGGCCTTGCTCCATGTCATCTTGGGCTTGTAAAATCATGAATTTCGACATCCCTATTGTATTTTGTCTTTGTCGACAAATGCCATGGCAACTGGCTCGGCGTCTTCTTCATGCATTGCTCTGGCAACTAGCTCGGCATTGCTTTGGCAAGTGATCCTGCACATACACACACAAAAACACACCAAAGCAGCATCTATTTCCACAAAAATCACCAAGTTATGTAATCAAGCTCAACGATTGAAGGAAACATGGATTAATGCATGAATGGCTAACTATGCAACTAATATGAGCCTAAGTCCAACAATAATATGAGTAAAAAGGGTAAGAAAAATAGTACTTTTGAACACTTATCAACGATCTTTAGAAGCCTCTCAGGATTAACGATAAGATTCCAGAACCCGACCAAGGACCAGTCATGTCACTCGAGGAGCATATGAGGATAGTACTGTCTGAAGCTGACACTTTACGAAATGAACTCGAGGAAGTTAAGAAGAAGATGGAGGCTCTACAGACTCAGCATATGGGTGAACTCTACAAGGCAAGTTTAGATGTCGACGAACGAGATGGGACCATCAGGCAACTGAAGAAGCTGAATGCAGATTCGAGTGAGAAGAATGCCCTTTATTAGAAAGATACTCTCCAGCTTCAGGAAAATGTGCATAATGCCGACCGAAGCCAGTTCCTAGTCGTGGAGAAGGAAAGGATGAACGGTATGTGTCTAGTAGAAGAAGAATGAGAGAAGGGCAAGCGAGCAATCGAGAAGGGGTTAAAAAGATGTAAGTTAACCATCGAGAATGAAAGACGGTATTCTAGGGATGCCATTAACCAAGAGAAATAAAGGGCTAGGCAAGAGATCGACAAAGGAAAGCAAGCAATCATCTGCGAAAGGGAGAACACTGTTGTTTGGAAGAGAAAATCCATGAAGAGCAGGAATAGACTACTAGAGATGCAAAACTTGTACAATGACACCGTTCAAAGTATGAACCTGAGCCAAGATCATAATGCCAAGTTAGAAGGAATATTGACAGAGTTAGAGCAATCCTTTCAGACCTATCGTCAAATGAATAGCTTTATCGAATTACAAGAAAGGAAGTGTGAAATTGGTATGTTACGAGCACGCATTAAGTCACTCAAGGTAACCATTCAGGATTATAGGGAGAGAATTAGGGTATTCGAAGAAGCTATAGCACGTGGAGACAATTACTGGCGGCGAAGACTTCGTGATGCCTCCCAGATGATTCAAGACAGAGATCAGTTTTACACGACCCTGATGGTAGAAATACAACGAGTTGCAGGACATGTGACGGATTTAGCTGCAGAAGTCGAAGCCCTTCGACCTTTCATAACCTCGGACATGAAAGAAGCGCCTAGGTTCATCAAGCTATTCAGGGCTATCAAGAAGTTAGGAGATTACCAGCGGAATCAGTACCTTTATTTACATACATTCTTGCATTGCCTCATGACATTTGCATCATTATACATGCATTCATCTTTCTTTACAAAAATATTAATAGTGTACATATTGTGGCAGTTAAACTAAAAGATAAGCCGCAACCATTCTGCATCCATACTTTACTCAGTTCTAAAGCAAATTAATGAAGGATGGAATAGTCAGATTGGAAAATAGGAAGAAGGATTTGGTAGCACGTTTCAGTGAAGCTAGATAGCACCTCAGCGAGTAGATCGCTCAATCACAAGCCGCGATAGTATTTGACTTAACCGCATTGCTGGAAAAATGCCTTGAAAAGGAAAAGGTTAGAGACGAAGTAACCCAAGAGCCAGAAGGTATCGCATCTCACAGAAAGATTCAACCAAAGACGCCAAGTCCGGCAAGAAGAGTATACATTGACCCTGTTGGGATATCTGTTAGTCTTCAAGCAGGGGCATCTGAAAACCAACCCATCGATACAGAGGCATTCTATGAAGAGATGTACCAGATCTGAATTTGGTTGAGAAAATTATAACTGAAGTGGAAAAGAAATGGGAGGAAAGATTTCACCTCATAGAAGAGAAATTTAGAGCACTGCAAACTCCAGATGAACCAGGGAATGAGGCCAGTGATCTGAGCCTGGTATCCGACCTTGTTTTACCACCAAAATTTAAAACTCCAGAATTTGACAAGTACGATGGAACTACATGTCCTTCCGCGCATGTGACCATGTATTGTCGGAAGATAGCAACCTATATCAAGGATGAAAAGCTTTTGATCCCTTGTTTCTAGGATAGTTTGATTGGAGCAGCAACCTAGTGGTACACCTAATTAAGCCGGGCAAATATCAAGTCCTGGAAAGATCTTTCGAATTCGTTCATCGAGCAGTACAAACATGTGAGAGATATGACCCCCAGCATGATCATGTTGGAAAACATAGGACAGAAGTATAATGAGAGTCTGTGACAGTATGCCCAAAGGTGGCGAGAGATGGCCGCTCAGATCCAGCCATCAATCATCGAGCATGAGATTACGCCCTTGTTCGTGAATACTTTGAAGGGAACAATGTTTTATTGCCTCATCAATAATACAACTCGGAACTTTGCCAACTTGATCATGACTGGGGAGTCTCTTGAATTGGTAATTAAGAGTGGCAAGATTGACGGTGGGGATAGCTCTCGGCAGTACAACAAGGAGAGAGAGAATGAGGTGAACACTACGAGTACTTACAATGCCCCAAAAAGCTTTACGGTCTATCAGCCACAAGCATCAACAGGGAAAGCTCATAACCTAAACCAGAGAGAAGGGAAACCTCCAAGAAAGGAACAAGAGAAAGCATCATTTACTCCGTTTCCAATTTCTTACTCCGAGCTTTATTCTCAGTTGTAAAAAGCTGATTTGGTCCGCCCATACTATGTTACTCCATTTAAACCTCCATTTCTATCATGGTATGATCCCAACGCGCATTGCGATTATCATGGCGGTGCCCCTGGTCACTCCATAAAAAATTGTCTCACATTCAAGAAGCTTGTGCAGAGTTTGATTAATTCCAGGGTATTAAAGTTTAAAGAACCGAGCGTGGCCGCTAACCTGTTGCCTAATCACGGGAACCGTGGAGTGAACGCTATTGAGGAGTACTCTGCTAGGAAGGCTAAAGAAGATGTATCAGAAATCAAGTCTCCCTTACGGTGGGTGTTCCAGCAATTATGCATGGCCCACTTGATTGACAGGGGCATGGTAATGGTACATAAGGGATGTGGAGTTTATTGCGAGTTCCATCAGGACGGAGGGCACGACATCCAACAATGTGAAGAATTCAGGAGATTGATTCAACAGCTGGTAGATGATAAGAAGATAGAGTTCTTTGAGGAGGTTTCAGGAAGGAAGGGTTAGATGTATGCGCGCCGGACAACCCCAACATCAAGTATGGAGTGGACAGACCCTTTGTCGTCTCCTCCAGACCAAAGGAAGCAAGTTTATCTCAAGCAGAAGCTGTAAAGGTGGCCCCTAAAATCATCATTTCAGCACCAGCCCCGTTTCCGTTCAAAGACATGCGACGGACTCCTTGGAATTATACCGCTAATGTGACTATACCAGAGAAGTCTCGAGAAGAGAAGGAACAAAGGGTAGAAGAAGAGCCAACACAGAAAGATGAACAGACAAGGAAAGATGAAATTGTCAACGAAGTAGGCCACTTCATGAGGAGCGGCATGTGTTACTCTTCGGGAGCTTTGAAATCAGCTGAAGTTACCAAGGATAAGGGAGAAGGTACACCAGCTGGTCCTGCAAAGATATTTGGCGAGGAACCCCCTCCAAAGGTTAATGAGCCAGTAACTGAGGCTCAGGCACATGAATTTCTGAAGTTCCTAAGGCACAGTGAGTACAATGTAGTGGAGCAATTGCGAAAGCAACCAGTAAGGATTACAATGTTGGAATTGCTTTTGAGTTCAGAAAAAACATCGTGATGCATTGTTAAAGGTGCTGAACCAAACGTTTGTACCTGGTGACATTTATGTGTCTAAGCTGGACAGAATAGTGGGGCATATCACCGCATACAACCATATCACATTCAGTGATGACGAGATCCCGGAGGGAGGTATGGGGTCTACCAAAGCTCTCAACATCACCACCCACTGTAAAGGGTATGTGTTGCCAGGAGTATTGATTGATAATGGGTCGACATTAAACGTATTACCTATGGTGACTCTACAAAGACTACCAGTAGATGATTCTCACATGAAACCTTGTCATAACTCCGTGAGAGCCTTTGACAGTATTCAAAGAGGGGCACTTGGAAAAATTGAAGTGCCTTTGTTGATTGCGCCGGTAGAGTACACAATTGATTTTGTGGTAATGGACATAAAGTCGACCTATAGTTTCTTGTTGGGAAGACCATGGATTCACTCTGCTGGGGCCGTTCCCTCATCACTCCATAAAAAATTAAAATTTGTGATCGAAGGCAAGTTGGTCACTGTAGAAGCTGAACAAAAGATCATTGCCTCGGTAACATCGGACGCCCCTTACATCCAGAATGATGAAGATGCCGTAGAATGCTCTTTCTGAGCATTAGACCTTATAAATGCTACATTTATTGCGGAAGGTAATCGGATTCCCAGGCCCAGATTATCCAACTACACCAAGATGACTGTTTCTGAAACTTTGGGCCGAGGAGCCAAAACAGGAAGAGGGCTAGGAAGGAGATTGCAAGGAAGCCTACAACCCAAGAGTGTCATCACCAAGAAAGATCGTTTTGGGCTTGGCTACAAACCAAGTGTTCAGCAGATGAGAGAGAAGTATAGAAGGAAAAAAGAACAAAGGGGGGGCAGACTCAAGAGATAAGACATTCCATGGAGACCGATGTCATTCCCTCATGTAAAGGATATTTTTGTCTTTGGAGGAATTGACCATACAGAACAAGAACTACAGAAAGTAATTCGAGAAAATGACATACTTAACGAGGATGAGATGTTCAGTGAATCGCTTGAAGGGATGTCCATCAACATGATAGCTGAAGATGACAATAGCAGCAACGTGTTGACCAACTTCCGCCCTTGTCGTCCTGGGGAAACTCTCAATAATTGGAGCTACGTTGATCTACCTGTAATCTCTAGGGATAGATCAGAGTAATGCTCCGAACCAACCCTTTTGTTTTTGCCCATGAGTAATGGGGATCTTTTGTATAGGGCACCGATATTAACTTTTTGTTTGCAATGAAAGAATGTCTTCCTCGTTTTCTCAAATGGAAAACATTTCATTTACTTCATTCATTCATTTCTTATTCATATTCATTCACTTCATTTAAAATCATTCTCTTCCCAATACATTCGTTCTCATTTCATGTAGGGTCCCCATAATTAACTGTATGAATGATTCTGAATCCAATCTCGAGGTAAATTTCGAGCACCCTGAGATCTCGACAGAAATTGAAGAGGGGGACGAAGAAGAAGAATGCAAGGTCCCTGAGGAGTTGGTAAGCATGATGGCCAACAAAGAAAGGCAAATCATGCCCCACCAAGAAGAAACCGAAATTGTGAACTTGGAAACCGATGAAGAGAGAAAAGAAGTGAAAATCGAGACTACATTTTCCTCAAAAACTAGGCGTGAACTGATAGCCCTACTCCATGAGTTCAAGGACGTCTTCCCTTGGACTTTATCAAGATATGCCGGGGTTGAATACGGACATAGTGGTGCACAAGCTGCCAACTAGGCCAGAATGCCAACTAATCCAACAAAAGCTCAGAAGGATGAGGACTGACATGTTGTTAAAAATTAGAGAAGAGGTAAAAAAGTAGTTTGATGCTGGCTTTTTGGAGGTCGACAAATACCCTGAATGGGTTGCAAACATCGTACCGGTGCCAAAGAAAGATGAAAAAGTTTGCATGTGCGTAGATTACAGGGATCTCAATCGAGCAAGCCCTAAAGATAATTTCCCTCTACCACATATTAACACGTTGGTTGAAAATACTGCGGGACACTCATGGTTCTCATTCATGGTTGGTTTCTCAAGATACAACCAGATAAAGATGGACCCAGAAGACATGGAGAATACCACATTTGTAACCATGTGGGGCGCGTTTTGTTACAAGGTGATGCCTTTCAGACTCAAGAACGCAGGGACGACTTATCAAAGAGCCATGGTGACTCTTTTCTATGATATGATGCATAAAGAGATAGAAGTATACGTGGATGATATGATCGCTAAATCTCGAACTGAGGAAGAGCACATTCGAAACCTAAGAAAGCTATTCCAAAGACTGCGAAAGTACCAACTGAAGCTCAACCCGGCTAAATGCACTTTCGCAGTCACATCTAGAAAACTTCTAGGGTTTGTAGTGAGCAGGAAGGGGATTGAGATCGATCCAGAAAAAGTGAAGGCTATCCAGGACCTTCCGCCTAAAACTCAAAAAGAAGTTCGAGGTTTTCTAGGAATGTTAAATTATATCTCCCGTTTCGTCTCTCAATTAATAGGTAAGTGCGACCCTATCTTCAGACTATAACCCAGGGGTCTGGGATGAAGAATGTCAAGAGGCTCTAGAGAATATTAAGAAGTATTTGACGAATGCTCCGATTTTAGTCGCACCGGTACCAAGCAGGCTTTTGATCATTTACTTGACAGTTTTTGAAAATTCTATGGGTTGCGTATTGGGGAACATTATGAGTCTGGAAAGAAGGAAAGAGCCATCTACTACCTAAGCAAGAAGTTCACTGATTGTGAAGCATGGTACCCACCAATTCAGAAGCTATACTGTGCTTTAGTTTGGACCACCAAAAGGCTTAGACAGTACATGTTATATCACACCACCTGGTTGATATACAAATTGGACCCCTTGAAGTTTCTTATGGAGCACCAGTATTAACAAGGAGGATTACCCCCTGGCAGATGCTGTTATCCGAGTTCGACATTATATTTGTGAGCCAGAAAACTGTGAAAGGAAGTGGTATAATGGATTTCTTAGCTAGTCGTACTTTAGATGATTATAAATCATTGAACTTCAATTTCCCAGATGAGGACTTGATGTGTAGTACAACCGAGGAAGATGTTATTTCACAGTCGTGCTAATTTCTCTAAAAAATGTCTACTATCCCTTTACCAGCAGACTTGGATTTTTTTGATCAAACAATATAGCTGAATACGAAACCTGTGTTATGGGACTGAATGCAGCCACTGAAAGAAAGATCAAAGAACTTCGAGTATTCAGAGATTCGGCCTTAGTGATCTATCAGTTACGAGAAAAATGGGAAACTAAGGATCCGAAGCTGGTCAAATACTACGAGTTGATCCAAGAGCTCATTAAAGAATTTGAAAAGGTCAACTTCACCTACCTTCCTAGAGAAGACAACCAGATGGCGGGCGTCTTGGCAACATTGGCCTCTATGTTCAAAGTAAATACGAAAGCAGAGATAAAGCCAATTGAGATGTAGACTTTTTAGAGGCCGGCTCAATGTTGTAATGTGCAAGAAGAAATAGATGGCAACCCTTGGTATTACGATATCTTACAGTATATCAAGTTTCAAATATATCCTAAAGGGGCAAACAAAAATGACCGAAAAACACTTAGAAGGATGGTAACAAGATATGTTCTGGACGAGGAGATTCTGTACAAAAGAAGCCATGATCAAATGTTGTTGAGATGTGTAGATTCCCGGGAGGCAAAAGAAATTTTGGCAGAAGTGCACGATGGTTTGTGTGGAACATACGCCAATGGTCTGTCAATAGCCCAAAAAATCATGAGATATGGCTATTTTTGGTCGACTATGGAGGGAGACTGCATCGATTAGTCAGGAAATGCCATAAGTGCCAGATATATGCTGACAAGATCCATGCTCATCTCTACCTTTACACACCATGAACTAGCCTTAGCCGTTCACATCATAGGGCATGGATGTCATTGGACAAATCCATCTGAAGGCTTCCAATGGGCACCATTTTATTTTGGTTGCCATTGATTACTTCACTAAATAGGTGGAAGCAGCATCTTATGCCAATATCACAAGGATCGCGGTGTGCAAATTTCTAAAAAAGGAGATCATTTGCCGATACGGGTTGCCAGAAAGGATTATCACCGACAATACTTCCAACCTGAATAACAAATTGATGACTGAGGTTTGCAACTAGTTCAAAATAACACACCATAACTCCACGACCTACCGTCCTAAGATGAATGGGGTAGTAGAAGCGGCAAACAAGAACATAAAGAAAATTATTATGAAGACAACAGACACCTACAAAGATTGGCATGAGAAGCTGCCATTTGCTCTGTTTGCCTACCGGACATCTCTTCGCACATTAACAGGGGCAACGCCCTATTCTCTAGTATACGGCACAGAGACGATACTACCCATTAAGGTTGAGATTCTGTCACTTCGGGTTCTGAATGAAGTAAAACTGGATGAATCAGAGTGGGTGCAAACCAGGTTCGACCAGTTAAATCTCATCGAGGAAAAGAGGTTGAAAGCCATCTACCATAGTCAAATATACCAAAGACGAATGATGCGGGTATATATAAGAAAGTACGTTCGCGAGAATTCCGAAAGGGAAATCTGATGCTTAAGAAGATCCTCCCAATTTAAAAATATTTTCGAGGGAAGTGGATGCCTAATTGGGAAAGGCCATATATCGTCAAGAAGGTATTTTCGGGAGAAGCATTGATTTTAGCTAAAATAGATGGAGAAGAATTAAAAAAATCCCGTGAATTCTGATTCAGTTAAGAAGTATTATGTTTGAAAAAGGAAAAAATGAATGAAATGAAATGAAAATGATGAAAAATGATGAAAAATGAGGCAAAAACCTGAAAAGGCGTTTCAAAAAATGATGAAAGAAAACTTAAGGTGAAAACCCGCAAAGGGCGCCTTAGGTAGGTAAAAAATGAGAGCTCCAAGCGAAAACTCGGAAAATGGCGTCTTGAAGCAAATGAATGACCTGAGTTGAAAACCCGTTAAGGGCGGCTTAGATAAATTTTGAGATTGGGTCTCCGGTGAGCAGAATTAACCTCACGGATACCAGAAGAATGAGCTCCGGGTAAAGATTCTATCTCGGTTGACAGGGTCATACATCATTCATACAGTGGATACTTGGGGTTTTGCATTTCATGTTTTGCTTTCCCTTGTCCTTATGTTTGCCATGACTCTTCTAAAACTGTTCCAAGTCTTTAATATCAATAAGATCATGTTTTTGTGCCTTCCATTCCTTTTCTTCTCATAGTTTTCATAAGCATCATGCAAACAGGTTAACATAAACTTATGATAAACAAAAGATTTCTGAGCATTACTGTGATCTAACCCTGAGAATGCAGGTGATTGGAAAACAAAATTTAACTTCAATCTCAAGCTTTCTACATAATGTATGTCGAGGCACGATGAGGAGAAGACTTCGAGCATCAGAATAAGATAACCGATGTCATGCACCATTCACACTTGTTTGAGAAAATATTCAAGACAATAATAGTGATCTCCCAGGTGAAAACTCGTAAGGGCGCCTAAAAAAACTCTAAAGCGAAAACCCGAAAATGCGCTTTAGAACTTCGAACCAGAAACTCAGAAAAGAAAGGCTGAAATGATTGAACCAAATAATGAGATGGCGTACCGCCCCAGAAGAAAAAAAGATAAAGCAAGCGGAAAGTCGAGATTGACTAACTGCGGAAGCATACGCATCAGAATATTGACATTCATGCATCATGTTAGGTTAGGCATCCCTAGGATTAGGAACATGCTAACTCATTTATCATAACATTTTGTCCATTTTAAATAGGTACTTATAGATTACCAATGACTTGGATCTACGACTTCGTATTGAAGAAGTGGATTTGCTTGAAGAAAGATTTCGGCAGCCTCAGTAGCGTGAGTCCAGAAGGTTCGGTAGTCGTTCTTGGTGTGAATCCCCAAATTTGAAGAAAGATCTCAGAAACCTTAGTAGCATGAGTCCAGAAAGATCGGTAGCCAGTCTGGCGTGAATCGCTCATTCGAAGATAAAGGTTCTATATAGAAATGGTCTGTATTTTCGAGCCCTCATAGTGAAGGGTTCTATATAGGAAGAACCCGTAACTCCAAGATTTCAGAGGCTAAAAGTTCTATATAGGAAGGACTTGTGGCTCCAGGGTTTGAAGACTAGCAGTTCTATATAGGAAGAACTCTCAGTCGAAAGAATCTATCTGTGACACAGAAGGTTTTATATAGGAAAAATCCGTCGCGTTGAAGGCGAAGAGTTCTATATAGGAATGACTCCAAGTTTTACCATCTCAGAGTGAAAAGTTCTATATAGAAGGGACTCGTAACTCGAGGTTTAGAGTGAAAGGTTCTATATAGGAAGAACCCTAACTCCAGGATTTCAAAGAAGAGCCTGTAGCTCCAAGATCGGAAGGTGGAGAAGTTCTATATAGGAAGAACTTGCAAGCCTGAAGATTCGGCCGAGGAAAAACAGAGAGTTCCAGAAGAACACACAATTCTAAAGCTACAAACAAGGAAGTCGAATAAAAATGAGTGCTTATAATCTTTGCTTTGTTCTCATTCCACGAGAACAAGTAAAGAGGGGCAACTGTAATCACTCATTTTTATCTGGATTGAAAATATTGTCGCATGTATGCATATTATATTATATGTTTATTATGTACGTGCGAATGATGTGTGCGTAAAATATGTGTGTGATATGTGTGAGTGCATGTATATTAAACATATTATGTATGTATACGTGTTAATATTTATTATGGTATATGTGTCGTATGTATGTGTATATTTTATGTATACATCGTTTGTATATGTATAAAATGTGCGAACAAATATATGCTTGTATGTTATGTATTTAAACGTATATGATATATATGTTAATTTATATGAATGTTTGCATGTGAGTATAGTATATGTGCATGTATGCATGTATTATTATCATTATTATTATTATTATTATTATTATATTAGTAGTACTATTATTATTATTATTGATAATGGACCGTATTAAAATAAAATCCAAAAAATATATTAAAACCCAAACAATATTAACAGTCTAGTCTTAATTACAGAGCCCAAAATCAAAATCACAAGGCCCATTTCGGCCTGACCCGAACCTTCCACTTAACCCTAATTACATTTTATTATTTGTGCGCAGCCAGCCCAGAGCCGTTGGATCAGATCCAGATCCAACGGCTATGATCAAGCCAGGGCACCCATTCATCTGCCGCGTACGATGCACGCAAGGACCATCCACGTTCTCACTCGCCGTGCAACGCGCGAGACTATCCGGTTTCCAAGGCGCCACGTGTCATAATCTGGTGCAGTCCTTCTATTTTCAAGATCGAATCTCAGCCGTTAGATCTTCATGCAATCCCAGCCGTTGGATCAAATCTGATCCAATGACCAAGATTCCTTCTAGCCAAATGTATCCCTCCACCATGCCGGTTCTCCAACCACCACACCAGGGATATCAGAAAAACGCAAAAAATGAATTTTTCAGTCACCAAATCACCAAAAAAATATATGTACTTAATTTCTATTTCTACCAAACAAAAGGATCATATATGTATTAAGATCTACCCTTTTGTACTCAGTGACCAGATCGGAAATAAAAAAAACAACCATCAGTTTCTAGTTTGAAGTTTTTTTCAGAAATAATAACAAAAAACGAAAAATTCAAGGGTAAATCTCTTCCTCTCCATTCTTTTCATGCATGCAAGTAAAAATAAAAACAAGAAAAGGGACAAGGGTTTACCTGAATCGTTTGGCTTCCTCTCTGGTGATAATCTCTTCCATGAGTGAACCGGAGTGGGATCCGGTGTTCAAAAAGGAAAAGGGGTTGTTCTGGTTTCAAAAAAAGGTTTTGGGTCTAAAAAGGGGTGTAAGGGTTTATGTTCTTTGGGTTCAAGGTTGCCGGGGACTCTGGTCGGTGAAGGTTGAAAGTGGCCATTTTGGCCGAACTCATCAGAGACCGGTTGAGCACGACAATTTTTGGGGGTCTGGAAATAGAGAGAAATGGGAGGGTTTATTTTTAGGGTTAAAACGGAAAAAATGAGATGAAGGGCCGGTTATTTGATTTTATAGACTGCAAATAAATAGAAAATGGTTTAATCGCTCACTAAGGACCTCCATCCTCCCTGATTTTTCAGTTTGAGTCTACCCCTTGGCATAATTGCAACATTAGTCCTCCCTAGTTTTCCAAAAATTTTGATTTCACCCCTAGATTAAACTAACTCAGCTTTTTAATGGTAAAAATGCGCACTTAGTCATTTCGTGTTTCTTTTTTTTTCAATTCGAGCTTGCCCCTTGGTTATATTGCATATCTGGTCCTTTAAAGTTTATTTCAGTTTTTAGATAAGTCCTTAAATTGTGTTTTATTGTCTTTTTAATTTCTGTTTTCTGTTTCTTTTTGTTTTCATTTCAGTCCCTCTTTTCTTTTCATTTTTATTTTTAAATATTTATGTTGTTTTGTTTTAATTATGTGTTTTTAGCATGTTTAACTTGCTCTTTATGTTCATATTTGTTTTTCTATCATGCTTATTTATATTTTTTTGTTGTTGTTTAGGTATGTTATATCTTACTTTCATATTTTAATTTATTTGTTCATGTTTGCATGCCCATTTTGTTTTTTTTTTAAGTTGCATATAGGTGTGGTAATTTTGTACATTAATGCTAATGTCATGTTTTGTTTTAACTTGCTATTTTATATGTTATGTTTAGCTTAATTTGAATATTAGGTTTATATGTTAATTTTTTATGTTTGTTTTGTACGATATGTTACATGTCAATTTATAGCATGTTTAGTCTCATTAATATCATGTTTTCATGCCCATTTCGTTTTTTTAAGTTGCATATAGGTGTGGTAATTTTGTACATTAATGCTAATGTCATGTTTTAATTTGTGTGTAAATTGTGTCATATGTTAAGGTATTAAGTATTAGTTGTTTTACGTGTTGCTTTGATTTTTTAGTATCATTCTATGCCATGTAGGTATCAAGCATGTGTTATAGTTGTGGTTCGTTTAATATGTTTAAGCATGTTAGGATTAATTAATTTAGTTTTGGAAGAATGTTTTTTGTTCATGTCTATACTTTGTTTTTTCATTATTATGGTATGTTGTTTTTGTTCATGTATTTTGTTAGTTTTGTTTAATTTTGTAATTTTTATGTTTTTTAATACCATGTCCATGTAAATGTATGTTTTTCTAAAATTGTTTTCTAAGGTTGCATAAGGGAATATTATTTGTCAATGCGGTGCCCTTTTATTCGAGCGTAAACGTGGCCAGTATCAAGCACAATGATGGTGGTCTATCAGTTTACTCTCGAATAACGGGACCCTTAAAATTTACTCGCACTTATAACCAAATTTTAACTTAATCGTCACTTTAATACGGAAAGTTCAATATTAATAAAACAGTGATTATTAAAGTATCAATTTTGGGTTGTGTAGGGTGCTAATCCTTCCCCATCCGTAACCGACTCTTGAACCCAACATTTTAAAATCTCTGGTTTTATGGTGTCCGGCCTACCTTAGTGGCCGGTGGCGACTTCATTTTTTAATAAAACAGAGTTTTTATAAAACCCCGATGGAAGACATTTTTAAATACCCGAAAAAAACTACAAACACCTTAAAACCCCGTTTTTAGCGAAAACACTTGTAGAATAGGGATATCCCTACACCTTCGGACCAAAAGGAGTGGAGATGAAAAAGGACTGTTGCTAGGACGAATAATCCCTTCATGAAGCATCCCCGACACTAATTTCTCAATCTCTTGCTTCTGAAAATATGGATAGCGATAGGGACGCACATTAACCGGAGAAGAATCTGAGAACAAAGGAATAGAATGATCAATTGGTCGAGGTGGTGGTAATCCTTGTGGTTTAGCAAATACTGTCGAGAATTCATCAATCAATCCTTGAATTTCTGATGAAACAGTAGATGACATATCTGAATTAGGATTCAAGAACTCTAAACGATAAAATTCATCAATTTCCTGAATATTAGAAAGTCGGCGTAGGCTATTAAATTGTATCGGATGAGCTACCGGACTCGTAGTCCCTTTTCAAATGACTGTTTTTCTCGTTGTGCTGAAATTCAAATGTAGATGTAGTATAATTAGTGAGAACTGGACCCAAAGTAGCTAACCATGAGACACCCAGAACCAAATCCCACCCTTGAAGTGGCAGCACATAAAAATCAATTGATAGTGAATGGCCTTGAATTTCCAAAGGCAATTGCCTAATCAAACTTGTGCAAGACAACCGTTCACCACTTCCGACAACCACCGAGAACGGTGATGTATTTTCTATCGGCAATTGAAGAAATTTAGCTACACGAGTTTGAATAAATCAATGGGTACTACCCCCATCCAGAAGAACCTGCACTGATTTCCCATTTATGGTTCCGGCAAAACGTAATGTAGAAATTGAATAACCACCTGCTAGAGCATTGTAGGAAATTGTCGAATGAACTTGAACCTCCTGAAGTTGAAGTTTCTCAGTGAGTATTTCATCCGATAACGTAACAGAGAAAGATTGTAAATCGGGAGAAGAAGGGCCCGATAAAGGATCCGGATCGTCGTCAAATAAAAGTAACTGAGGAGTAGACTTATATTTGTGGTCCCAGGAATACTTCTATTCACAATGATAACATACCGGGGAGAGACGCCGAAATCCCAACTTTGTTGTTGTAGAAGATGGAGGAATTGATCGAAGAGGCATTGGAGTAGAAAGATTGCCTGAGAAGGATTGTTTAGGCGTTGGAAGCAAGGGCTTGTTGTTCCCCAGCACCAGCATTGCACGACCTGTGCCTTTTTCCAACAAAATCCGTTGCTCATGTAAATGAGCTAAATCCATGGCATCATCAAGTGTACTTGGTTTATGAATGAGCACCGAGTGTTTGATATCTGCCCGCAACCCTGACACAAAGCAATGAACCAAAAACAAAGGAGGTAAATGCATGGTCCGATTTGTTATAGCTTCGAACTAAGCCCAATAATCAGCAACCGTTGCCGTCTGTTGCAATTTAGCCAACAAACCCTCTGGCTCCTCCAATTCTCGAGATCGAAATCGACGGACTACAGCCTATGTAAAATCATTCCAACTGAGCAACTGATGATTCCGATACATCCAATTAAACCAATCAGCTGCGGCATCATCAAAATAGAATGAAGCAATCGTGATTCGATCCTCTGCTCGAATCCCGTAAAAATCAAAATAGCGATCAGCTTGAGAAACCCATCGCTTGGGGTTAACGCCGGAGAACCTAGCCATATGTACCGGTGTCGGTTTGTGGTTTCCCAGGATTCTCAAACCTACAGAACCATCGGTGAAAGAAGAGTCTGAATCCTTCGAATCTCCCATGATCGCCTTGGATGGTGAAGGCTGCGAAAGCCTGCCAAGAACCTCCTGCAGCAAAGTACTTTGCTTACTGAACGCAGAAGTAAGTGCTTCAAGATCACTGCTAAATTTAGCTTGCGAATCCTGCAGGGATTTGACGTTATCGTCAAGGGTCTTGAGTCGGGTACCATCAACCATGTTTGTGGATGGGCAATGAAAGCACCAATGTTGTGAAGAGTGATAGATAGAAAATGAAGATATTCTTATTTGCAATTGAGAGAAATGGAATGAGAAATACAGAGAGATAGATGAGAAAAGAAACTCAAATTCTATTGAAAATTTGCATAACCAACCCAGGTACACCCAACCTATACTGTATACTCTCAGAAACGAGTATTCGGTTACTTTCAAGCTTGACGTGGCAGCAGCTCATAGTCAGCGTATTTAGAGGGAACCTTCTTGATGCGTAAACTGTTTCGGATAGCTGGCATTTGGCCCAATATGGTTGTTGATCCATTTCCTTGGGGATTTCCTTCACTTGCAGCTACTTCTTGATTCATAACAGGCAGCTCAATTGAACCACGAAGTGGGATTCATTGGCTAAGTTGGGATAAATTGTATAGATCTAAGGACGATTGAGGTTTGGGTTTTAGAGACCTTCATATTTTTAATCGAGCACTTGTGGCAAAACAAGCCTGGAGGGTTGGGAAAGATCATGATTCTTTGTTAGCTCGAATTAACTTTTTCAGCTTCTAAATGTAAGAATTCCTCATGAGCATGACAAAGTTTATTTGATGGGATTGAGAATATTAAAAAAGGTTCTTTATGGATTATTGGTAATGGCAAAAAAGTTGATTTGTGAAATGACCGATGGATTCCAGAGAATTCTAGTTTCATGATTCGCTCAAATAGGCCTCGTGCGAACGTTGATGCTCTCGTTTCTCATTTAATTTTGGAGGAGGGCTGCAAGTGGAATCATAGGAAACTTTAGTTTATTTTTCCCGAAAGTGACTACAAGAACATCTTGAAGATTCCTATAGGTGGTCCTAATGTCAAAGTTAAACTTGTATGATTTGATAGTAAGGCTTCTTCTGATGAAGTCTGGTGACGATGTGGACATGCCTTATTCAAGCGATGACCCAAGAATGAAGAAAGATTTGTGGAGATCTATTTGGAATATGAAAATTCCACCTAAGATATGTTCTTTTCTTCGGAAAGCTAGCCAAACTGCCCTTGCTTTCAATGCTAATCTCCATAAGAGAATAAAAATTGTCCCTATTATGTCCTTGTACTTGTTGTGGTGAGAGGTTTGAACATATACATATTTTTTTGCCCATTTACTCAAGCTATTTGGTGGGGTTCTGAGTTTAGTTACTGTCCCATGGAGGAAGGGTTCCACGGATTTGGTCGATGGTGGGAAAAGATGAAGGAAATATGTGCTTGTAACAAATTGGCTGAAGGTTTACAATTAATTGTTTTTCTTTCTCGCAAATTTGGAAGGCTAGAAACAATTTGATATTCTCTGGTCTTACTTCCAATACAATCGACATTTGGAACATGGCTAAAAATTCTCGCTTTGAATGGACTAGTATTTGTGATTTTCAGGCTCCTCCAATTAATGAGAACTAGACCTTCTCTGCTTTTTGGTCTGCCCCTCCCTCGAATTTCTTAAAAATTAACGTAGTTGCAGCTGTTGATTTTAAGGCTGGATTTGCAGGCGCTGCAGCAGTTATACGTGATACCTTTGGTATGATTGTTGGTGGTGCCACTAAGGCGGCAAACGGGTCGTTTAGTTCGGGTCATTTTAAGTTTGATTATATTCGGTTTAAGTTCGATTCGGGTTTAGTTCGATTTTAGTTCGTGTCTATGTTTATTTTTATTTGGGTATCAGGTCGGGCAGTTTGATTTTCGGTTCGGTTAATATCATACCGATTATTTTCAGGTCGGGTCAATGTCGGGTTAATAGGAGATCGGTCGATTTCAGTCGAGTTTTCAGGCCGAATTAGGTTTTTACACCCTATATATGACTTTATATAGCATGTATATTTGGCTTTTTTGTGAGTTGTACAACAGTTCACATTTCATCTTTCTTTATTTATTTTAATATTGTAATACCCAAATTTTATCCGAATATACTCATATACATATATATATATATAATAATTTCTCTTTAAATAAATAAATAGATACATTCAGTAAATAAATCCATAATATCCAATAAATAGTCCAAAATCCCTTTTAATGTCCAAAATTACATACAAAGCCCAAAACTCAATTAAAAAGGCCCAAATCCTTTTCTTAATAGCTGTTCCCGCCTAAAATCTAAGGGTTACAACCCAACAAACACAAAATTATCAGAGAATCAAAATTTCCTGCCCAAATGTGCCACATGGCAGCATGTCATTAGCCCAAAACGACTTCACACATTGTGTTTCTTCTCCCCCTGATTTGGAGCTGGCGCGCAGTGACGTTACCATGACGTCATCACCTGACAACCCTATAAATAAGGAGAGAGAAAGTTTAGTTCATTAATTACCTTAGGGATGAGCGTTTGATCGAGTCAAGTTAAAAAATTTCGAGTTATTCGAGTTGACACGTCATATTTTACAACTCAAACTTTATTTGAAATTTTTTCGATTCTAGTCGAGTTTATGAAATTTGAGTCAAGTTCGAGTCAAGTTTTCGAGTTCCTATACAAATTTAATTTTAATTATTTATTAAGTTATAGTACAGTTTGATTCCAATTTAAACGACTTTCTCTAATCATATAAGATATGTATATATGCTTCATCATATTTTTTCATATGTGACATATATTTCTTCATATTTTATTTATCTTGGTACATATATAATCAGAAAAAATTGAGGGACTTAACTCGAACTTAAAAATAAATCCACTAATCACTAAATATTGCGAGTTATTCGAATTTCCATTTACAACTCAAACTTTATTTGAAATTTTTTCGATTCGAGTCGAGTTTATGTAATTTCAAGTCGAGTCAGAACGAGTCAAGTTTTTTTTTCTCGAGTTGAGTTGAAAATTTTGGTTTTTTCGAGTAGAGTTGAGTTTTGCTCACCTCTAAATTACCTTACCATAAAACATAATAATAATAAATATATTAATAAAATAAGAGAGAGAGGGTTTTACCTCATAAACCAAACCGTTCGAAGTTCACCGTCACCGGAGGAGTCTGACCTCCGCCAAAGATCGCCAAAGTGCTACATTCCATTTCTGATTTTATTTCCTGCAAAAAAAAGGGAAAAAAAACCAGTTTGTATTTACATAAAAGAGAAATGAAACCGTAAATATAAACTAAGAAATATGAAGAAACATATCAGAAAGGTTTGTGGTGGCCAGAACTTAACTTTCATGGCGGAGTTGAAAAGGGATAGGGTTACGGGTAGTTTTAGGCCTAGGATTGGGTGGAGAAGGGTAATTCGGTTGAATCAGGTTTTAGATTTAGGTTTAGGGTTAAGTTTTGGGTATTTTAGGTTTTCGGCATAGTGATCGGCAGTCGCCTGCGGCGGCCGATTATCGTTTCTCAGTGGTCGGAGTAAGAACAGAGATGAACGGATATTTTAGGCTGCAAACGGCTGAAGGTGACTGAAGAGGAGTCGGAGTGGATTGAATGGCCGAGCTCATGGTGGTCGAACGCGATGTTCATCGTGTTCTTCGTTTTCACGAAGAACACAGATGAACACCATGCAAAAACATGGTTGTTTGATCCGTTTTAGGGGGTAAAATTAGAGTTTTTGGTGTTATGAGGAGAGAGAGTTGAGGGGATATCTGATTTTAGAGAGAGAATGAAAATTTTAAAAATGGGAAAAAAAGGGAAAAAGAGAGTCTGAGAAAGCCTTTAAATAGGCGTGAGGCTCAAGTATGTAGGCCCGCGAATCTCCAGCCGAGCCCGTGTCCTTCTTCTTTCATTATTGTACTTTGGCTTACGAGTTTTAATAAAATTCAATTTGGTCCCAACTTGCTTTAATTTTAATTTTATTCAATTTAGTCCTTTATAATTTTAATTATTTAATTAAATGCATTTAATTTATTTGTATGATGCATGTTTTAAATTGAGCATGCAGTATTATTTGTTAGACAATTTAATCACTTGGAGTTAATAAATTTTTTAAAGCCTAGTTTTAGGATCAATTAGGATTTAATAATTCAATTAGGAAAGATTATTGTAGCAAATTGATGAATATTAAGTGGGAAGCTTTGAAGTTCCAAATTTGGGTGATGTCCTATTGCAATGAGGTGTTGTCCAACATGGGCTTTTAAGTAGAATACTTAGTATTCATTAAAACTCTTATAAAATTGACAAATAATCTAGATTAATTAATTAGAGCCTTAATTAAGACTAGCACCTTAAATAATTAGTTTAATTAAATCAATAGGGAATATTATCTATAATTTTGGGGTTTAAATATGGATGGTGCCTAAGTAAATGGGTATTGTCTCATGTAAACCTTTAAATTAAATAATATTCATAGATTTAAATAATACACAAATTTAAATAGAGCATTTTTAGATTATCACCTAAAATGAACAATACAGTAATAAACCATGCATTGAAAACCTTTTATGTTGGAAATACTCCTATATTTTTTGAAAATGAATAGAAGTGCCCTGAGCGTATAGGGGTGTTTCTAATCTCATATCC
The DNA here is from genome assembly GCA_019671005.1 of Hibiscus mutabilis. Lineage (NCBI taxonomy): Eukaryota > Viridiplantae > Streptophyta > Magnoliopsida > Malvales > Malvaceae > Hibiscus > Hibiscus mutabilis. Next base: position 33,299,573 of record CM033719.1, on the reverse strand, counting down.
GGATCAAAAATATATTTCTTTATAAGAGGAATATTCTCATTCGGAACACAAATCCAATTAATAATTATTGATTAAATTAAATTCAAATTGTTATTCAAAAATACCAATATGCCATGCAAAATTAAAGGTACTGATATCGGGCGTTTGCGGGGGAGCTAATCCTTCCCTACATATAACTGACTCCCGAACCCTAATTTTAAAAAGAAAAAATCTCTGGTTGTTTTTATGATGTCCGGTCTACCAAAGTGACCGGTGGCAACTCTAAACCTTTTCAAAATCAAATTTAAACGAAAATCCCGAATTTCAAAAATTAATTGTCAAGCTATTTTTACCCGGTTTAAAATGGTTTCAACAACTTGGCGACTCCGCTAGGGATCACTTCGTGAGTCAGGCCTAATTAATTTTTTGTGGCATTTTGGCATTTAAGAATGATAATTCAAATTTAGTTTCTTCAATAATTATTAGATGGGTTTATGGAAAGAATAGAAATATGGCTTTTGTCTGTGTGATATAACTGTTATTCATGCATAAGCCTTCTACCCGAGCTTCTCTTTTAAGTGGGAGCAAGGCATGATACTACGTGGGGTCTCCATCTCCGTGATCGAAATTGTCTTTCTTCTTATATACCCACCTTATACACCATGAGGTTATGCCTCCTCTACAAGGGGACATATACTCTTGAATCAATGTTTTTCTGTCACACTAGGCAGTAACGGCAATTCGGGTACCCAGAATCTAGAACAAAAATCACATGTTTTAATCTAAAAGGCCACCCCATTAAAGCCAGACAAGGACATTAGATAGAGTAATGCTAATTTAAAATCGCTTCTCTAGTTATTTCCTCTGCTCAATATGACATGCTTTACTTTATCATTTTTTAAAATTTTTGCCTTCAATATTATTTCACAGTAATGATAGTTTTTTATCTTGTTTTTTTTGTTGTTTTTCATATATGTGGTATCGTATTGCATTCATTAGAGGTATCGATTCGAGGGTCAATCAAGTAGGCAGTGATCATAATGGCTGAAGGGTCTGATAAACAAGGAGAAGGCAATACGTCGGTGTGGACTTGGTCGGAGGAAATCCAATACAAGAAGAGGATAGTATCTAGGGGAATCATGTGTCAGGATGCAAGCAGCTACAAGAAGTTGTATGAAGACGCTAAGAAGGCAGCGAGGAAGAAGATTCAGGAACTAAAAAATTCACATGGCCATACCAAGTAGAAATTAGATGAAGAACAAGCTTTGAATTCAGAACTGGTATCCCAAGTTTCACAAATGGAGAAAGTTATCGAAGAGTACTACAATGAGGGAAAGGCTAATCTCCAGCAAGAAAATGAAGAACTAAAAAGAAAGTGGTAGAATTGGAAAGTACTATATATAATATGAAAGACCAATTTGTAAGTTTCAAATGGGCACTACGAATGGAGGACAAGGCATTGAAAGACAAGATTAAGGCAACCACCATGACTATCCAAAGGTAGAATCATGAAAAGATCAACTTCAAAAACCAAGTGCGGGGAATCGCCCAATATGTGCAGATTTTGTCCAATAAAGCCATAAACCTGCAACAATACCCTGACATTTACATCGAGCTAGGATAGGCGCTGACTCAGATGCTAAATGAAGTAATTAACCTAGGAGCTAGGGCTAGCTGCTTTCTATAATCAGATTGTATATTTCTTGTATTCGACCTTTTGGCTAATGATTGTTGCTCTAAAGACTATTTCTTGAAATCGATACCTTTTGCATTCATGCATTGCATTTAAAAAAACATTGCATTTTGTAAATAATATTGCATTTTTTTAAAAAATGCACTTTTTTCAAATAACCTTGCATTAGCAAAAGACCAATAGTCTAAGAAGCATGGGCAATAGGCTTATTAAGGTTGAGCAATCTCAGAAGGATGTTAAGGTCTGCTTGGGTAGCATTGAGCAAATAATTGATCAGTCCCAAAATGAGATGATAACTCGAGCTACCACATTACTTGGAATCAGGGAGGCCAAAAAAGAAAAAAATTTAGATGGAAGTACTGATATTGATGATCAAGGAGGTATCACACCTCACATGAGAGTTCAACCTGAAATGATTTTTCCTGCAAAAAAAGAAAAAATAAATAAAGAAAAAAAAAGCAAAAATGAAAAAGACAAAAAAGGAAAAAAAGTGAGGAAAAAGTCCAGATCAATACAGTCGGGGCATCTACAGGAAATCCAATAGATCTGAGTTTGAATTATGAAGAAAATAATGAAGTGGTTGACCTAGATGCACTAGTAGATTTTGAAAATGCTGAGATGAAGATAGTCTAGTAGACATACATAGAAGGACTGAATAAAAGCCAAATTCTGGTGTTTCTGCCAAAATCATATTGATTAGTGGTCAGTGACAGTTAGAAGGCATGATGGTTCTAGTAAATTTGAAGGGCTGGAGAATATTTTACTAAAATGATGAAATGTACAGATTTGGTTGAAGATCGAAATTTTCTCACAAAGGAATTGACTATAAAGGGAGTAGAGAGCACAGAAATACGAGACAGAGATACCAAAGAGTTTAGTAAAAAGATGAAGATGATTAGTCCTATCTCGATGCTATATTCAGATTTGTTGTCTTACCTCGTGCAGAATCACATTTTGATGACAGTGCCCCAAAGTTTTATAAGTCTTTTCATGGCATAGCTTTGAAACATAGAGTCAATGATTTCATCATGAATGGGCATTTATGTTTTGAGAACGGAGAACTCTAATTCTATAAAAAATCATTATTTGCTGGAGGAATTGAGATAAAAGAGAAAGGGCAGAATCCAAAGCAAGCTCTTATGCGACATTCACTATAATTTGGGGTCTACCAAAATAAGAGTAATATTCTGAAATCTATCCCTTCAAAGTTTCATTTACTAAAGAATACCCCAAGGTCAGATGCTCAAGATGCTCTTGATAGTGGAAAATCAAAGTCTAAATTGGATCTCAGTCATGTTTTCTATCGTGAGGTGTACTTCAAATTGTTCGAAGCTTCACCGCAACGCGTGAAACCTTCAAAGCTCTATCATCTAAGTTGTTACAACATTAGGATTCATTGTGAGTATCATAATGGAGTTCATGATCATGACATTTAAGACTATCACACCTTTAAACAGCAAGTTCAAAACTTCCTGAACCAAGGGATTTTGGAAGTCGACACTAAAGGTCATTCCATTAAGATCTGTAACTCAAGAGGTGATCCCCTTATTGGAACCAATGCAATTGGATTGCCTAAAAGTCAATTGCCGAAAGATGCCAAGAAAAAAGAAGAAATAAAGAGTGAGGTGAAACTAATAGAGAATCATTAGCTGTCAAGGAAGAAACCTCGAGTAGACATGTCCATTAAAACCTTCAACACATCCAACCAATATCTTGTAAAGTAGAGTTCATCTAGACGCCAACTAGAAGATGTTAACACATGCAAATGATTGAACATTCTATAAAAAAAAGAGCAAGCAATTGATTGACGAAACAAGGAAACTCATGGACATGATGGTCTTAATTCAAGATTCAACGAGAACATTAGAACATAAGCAAGAATGGGCATGTCTTTGTGCTGGCAAAGGAAAAATAAATAATTGTCGAGGTTGAAATTCACTCAAGTTTTCCTTGAATAAAGATTGAAAATTGGACCATAAGAGATTTTTTGATAGTTTTAGGACTGTTACAGAGTATTACCCTGAACCATCCCAATCGTTTTTGCTCGCGAGGATTAAGGGTCCTTTGTAAGGGAGACTATTTCAGTTTATTTGTTTTTATGCTTGTTTTCTACATATTTTTTCTTAAATAGAAAACATTTTACATCCTTTGATTCATTTAATATTTTATTTATTATTTGTTATGGGTTAGTTTTTGTTCTCCCATACATATATGCATATATCTTCACTATTATTTTCTATCAGGTACTTGAATATTAGCAGCAAGAGTGAAAATGAATCAAATTCAGAGATCAACTTAAAAAATGTGACTCTCTTCTAATTTATTTGGGCCAACGGGAAGACATTAATGAGTGTTCAGGAATCAAGGGAAAATCCCAAATACAAACTTTGAGTGAATTTTCCTCTCAGGCATTGTTGACTAAGGTTCTTGAATAAAGTGATAACCCTAAACCATCTACCACCTGAAGACTATTTTTCTTCAAAAATATCCATATATGGGAGGACATTTGACATTCCTTCATCTCCCTTCTCAAAGAAAGAAAATAAGAAAAAATATCATTTGTTGTCCCTTTTGAGTTTGGTAATTTTCTTTCAATTCAACCTAAACCAAGGATCACCTCCACACTGGGGGTAAGGAGGATGAAAGTTTGCAAGTGAAAGATGTTTGGTTTTGATCATTCTATGATAGTAATTCCTTGTGAATTAGGGGCAAGAAAAAGGTGAATACATTGAGTATAAGAACAAGAAAGATTTCTTGAATGAAGGCGAATATTCCAAGTCAAGTCAAAAAAAGAGAAAAGAAAAAGAAAAAGGAAAAAAATAAAAAAATAATATAAAGTTTGTGTTCAAAGAGTCAACTGAATAAAGTTGAAAATTGTTGACATGAAATTTGAAGCAATTGAAAGAGAAACCATTAAGTTGAAAAGTGCAAAGGGAAAGCAAGTGACATATGTGAGATCTTCTATTCAAATGAATCTTTATCTAAAGGAGCAATAGAGGATTGATCACCTTTGAATTCAAGGAAAGGAAATGAACTCTAGGGTAAAAATAAAAAAATAGGCAGTTTAGAGTGATCCTAATAATAAAAAAAGAAGAATAAGAAAATATTCAGATCAAGGAGTGTAGAAATAAGATTTCACTTAGAAGAGACGATCCTTGGTTTTATCACCATTAAATACTTATTTGAGCCTATATATCATTTCTTTCATAGCCGTGAGCCATAGCCTACGTTACAAGCCTCAAAAGACCATTTTGATCATATACGAGTATTGTAGTAAGGGGAGTTTGTCTTTAGAATACATCTCGCTTATCAGGGTTAACCTTTCTTCAGGGATTTCCAGACTTCTAATACTTGATCGAGATTTAAAAAGGGAAGGATTAGGAATGGTGAGTTAGTGAGGTAAAGAGTGCCACTTAAATGAGACATAATTAGGCATATGGGAAATATAGATAGAATAGAAGGTGGCATCGGTACTTGTTTAATGATGAAAAGTATGATGAGGAAAAGACACAACTCCGAGTGTCAAAAACATTAAAACAAAATATGCAAGAAAGTGACACAGACAACACTGGGGCAAAGAGAGAACAAGAACCATATTTTGGGACAAAGGCTGCAGCAAGGTTAATCCATTAAAGATTATTACTTCTGAGGCATTGCAAGACAAGAAAGCTCTGTGAATGTGAGAGTGAACAAATATGATAGTTGAATTCAAGAATGGGGCAATGCTACAAAGAACATTATAGAAGAATATGTTTTATTCGGTAAATAGAGTCTGCAAGATGGAACAACAGAAGTGGTAATCTCTTTTGGAACCACGAGAAAGAATGTTGTCAAAGAAGCATAATAAAGACATAGAAAGAGTGGCTTTCTAAGAAAGGAGTTATCACTAGAACTCGAGTTCTAAGAAATGCATGGTGAGATATGGCAAGAGAAAGATTTATTTGTTGAATACATGATCAGAATTGAAATCAGCCTTATTTGGAACAAAAGAAAAACACCATTGCAAATAAAGAATAAAAGAAAAAATGACGTAAAAACCCGAAAGGGTACCTCAAAAAAAGAAAAAGAAAAGAAAAAGAGAAAAAAGAAGAAAAGAAAAAGAAAAAGAAAATTGAGGTGAAAACCTGTAAGGGCGCCTTGAGAAAAAAAAGAAAAAACCATAGTGTCAACCCGAAATGACGCTTTGAGAAAAGCAATCTAAAGTGAAAAACTGAAAATGAGCTTTAGAGTAAAAGATGCAGAGATCCTAAAGATTGAACCTGAGTATGAGATGAGTTAATGTGACAGAAAAATGTGTTTTAATGAAAAATGAAATGAGGAAATTTTGAGCTTCCCTAAAGATGAAAGCTCACCCAAGTGGTCCTTATTGATACCATTCATGCATCATATATAGTCATGCATCTATAAGTGGGAGCATGCTAACTCATACATTCAAAACATTTTTGTGTGATTCGACAGAAATTTACAAATCAACAAGAAACAAGAAAAAGTTTCATTCTACAACTTCAGGATTAGAGGAATAGACCCAGTCATATACATTTCAAGCATAGAGGGAGATCGATCAACAAAGGGAGAGAAACAAAAGATCTCATGTGAGCTTTAGACTAAAAGATCGGGACACTTTGGGCAGAATGAGCAGTGACTCTAAAGATCTTAGTGCTTTAAGCGGGAAATTAATGATATTTCATGTTACTTCAGGAAGAATTTTTATTAACTGGTGATATTTCTTTTTGTAGGTTTAGTTTTTTCCTAGATGAGGAGGTGAATCAACATTCCTAGCAAAGAATGAAGAGATCCTAATAAAAAGAGTTCACACAGCAAATAATATAGAGCTCCTAATGAGAAGAGTTCGCTCGGCAAAGACATAGTTCATAACAGAAGAATTTGTTTGTTCAACACCTTGGTAGAGAGGTGGATTAACATTTCAGAAGAAGGAAGAGTGTAATTGTTCCAGTCTTCATCAACATTTTAGAAGAATGAAAAGTGTAACAATTCCAACCTTCGCTGCATTTAAGAAGAATGATAGTTCATTTTTTCAGACTTTGTCAACATGTCAAAGGAATGAAGAGTATAATGATTCTAGGCTTCGTTGCATTTTAGAAGAATGGATAGTTTAACTTTTCAAACCTTACCAAACATTTCAAAAAAAGAAAAAGTGTAACCGTTCCAGTCTTCCCCGTATTAAGAAGAATTGATGGTCAACTTTTTCAAACTTTGTCAACATTTCAAAGGAATGATGAGTATAATGATTTCAGGCTTCACCGTATTTTAGAAGAATGGATAGTTTAACTTTTTTAGACCTTATCGAACATTTCAAAAGAATGAAGGGTGTTACGATTCCAGGCTTCGCAACGTTTTAGAAGAATGGATAGTTCATTTTTCAGACTTCGTCAACATTTCAAAGGAATGAGGAGTATAATGATTCCAGGCTTCGCCATATTTCAGAAGAATTGATAGTTTGACTTTTTTAAACCTTATCAATATTTCAGAAGAATAAAGGGTGCTATTATTCTGGACTTTGCCGTATTTCAGAAGAACATATAATTTAGCTTTTTAGACTTCATCAACATTTCAGAAAAATGAAGAGTGATACTATTATGGGCTTCGCTGCATTTCAGAAGAACGAATAGTTTGGCTTTTCATATTTCATAAACATTTCAGAGGAAGGAAGTGTGTCACTATTTCGAGCTTCGCAGTATTTTAGAAGAACATACAATGTTGCTTTTTCAAACATTTCCAAAAGGACAAATAATTTAATTTTTCAAACTTCACCAACATTTCAGAAGAATAAAGAATTAGATTGTTTCAGACTTCACCAATATTACAGAAGAACTTGCAGACTAGAATGACGGTCAGCAGGCTCGGACAAAATTTGTGTCTTTTCAGTCTTTGTCCAGTTCCTGTTTCACAATAATGAGCAAAGAGGGGCAGCTGTAATACTTGAATTTTATTCGGGTATACCTATATATACATATATATAATAATTTCTCTTTAAATAAATAGATACATTCAGCAAATAAATAAATCTATAATATCCAATAAATAGTCTAAAATCCATTTTAATGTCCAAAATTACATACAAAGCCCAAAATTCAATTGCAAAGGCCCAAATCCTCTTCTTAACAGCTGTTCTCGCCCAAAATCTAAGGGATTATAGTCCAACAAACATAAAATGATCAGATAACCCAAATTTCCTACCTAAATGTGCCACGTGGTAACATGTCATTAGCCCAAACTAGCTTCACACGGATTGTGTTTCTTCTCCCCTGCTCTAGATCCAGCTGGCGTACGGTGACATCAGCATGACGTCATTACCTGACAATCCTATAAATAGGGAGATAGAGAATGTTCAGTTCATTAATTACCTTATCATAAAATATAATAATAATAAATATATTAATAAAAGAGGAGAGAGAGGGTTTTACCTCAGAAACTAAACAGTTCAAAGTCTAACCGTCGTTGGAGGAGTCCGACTGTCGCTGAAAGAGTCTGACCGTCGTCGAAGATTACCAAAGAGGTACATTCCATTTCTGATCTTATTTCCTACAAAAAAAATCAGTTTGAATGTACATAAAAGAGAAATAAAACCGTAAATGTAAACTAAGAAATATGAAGAAACATATCGAAAAGGTTTGTTACGGTCGAAACTTAACTTTCATGGCAGAGTTGAATAGGGAGAGGGTTACGTGTAGTTGTAGGCCTAGGATTAGGTGGAGAAGGGTGATTCAGTTGAATTGGGTTTTAGATTTAGATTTAGGGTTAATTTTTGGGTATTTTAGGTTTTTGGCACAGTATTCGGTGGTCACCTACGGTAGATGCGTATCGTTTCTAGGTGGCCGAAGTAAGGACAGAGATGACTGGAGATTTTGGGCGGGGGCGGTGAATGGCTGAAAATAACTAGAGATGAGTTAGAGTGGATTGAATGACGGGGCTCACAGCAGTCGAAAGCGTCATTCATCGTGTTCTTCGTTTTCACGAAGAACACAAATGAACACTATGTAAAAACATGGTTGATTGATCCTTTTTTGGGTAAAGTCTGAGTTTTTGGTGTTAAGAGGAGAGAAGAGAGAGAGAGAGTTGAGGGGATATCTAATTTTAGAAAGTAAATAAAAATTAAAAAAATAAGAAAAAAAAGGGAAAAAGAGATTCTGAAGAAGCCTTTAAATAGGCGCGAGGCTCGGGCCTGTAGGCCCGCGAATCCCCGACCGAGCCCGTACTCTTCCTCCTTCAATATTGTACTTTGGCTCGCTAGTTTTAATAAAATTCAATTTGGTCCCAACTTGCTTTAATTTCAGTTTTTTATTTTATTCAATTTAGTCCTTTATAGTTTTAATTATTTAATTAAATATATTTAATTTATTTGTATGATACATGTTTTAAATTGAGCATGTAGTATTTATTGTTAGTCAATTTAATCACTTAGAGTTAATAAATTTTTTAAAGCCTAGTTATAGGATCAAATAGAATTTAATAATTCAAATAGGAAAGATCATTGAACCAAATTGATGAATATTAAGTGGGAAGCTTTGAAGTTCTAAATTTGGGTGAAGTCCCATTGCAATGGGGTGTTGTCCAACAAGGGCTTTTAAGTAGAATACTTAGTATTCATTAAAACCCTTATAAAATTAACAAATAATCTAGATTAATTAATTAGAGTCTTAATTAGGACTAACACCTTAAATAATCAGTTTAATTAAATTAATATGGACTATTATCTATAACTTTGGGATTAAATATGGATGGTGCCCAAGTAATTGGGTATTGTCTCATGTAAACCTTTAAATTAAATAATATTCATAGATTTAAATAATACACAAATTTCAATAGAACCTTTTTAGATTATCACTTAAAATGAACAAGACAATAATAAACCATGCATTGAAAACCTTTTATGTTGGAAATATAATTTTTGAATATGAATAGAAGTACCCTGAGCGTATAAGGGTGTTTCTAATCTCATATATGGATCAAAAATATATTTTCTTGTAAGAGGAATATTCCCATTCGGAATACAAATCCAATTATTAATTAAATTAAATTCAAATTGTTATTCAAAAATGCTAATATGCCATGCAAAATTAAAGGTACCGATATCAGGTGTTTGTGGGGTGCTAATCTTTCCCCACATGTAACCGACTTCTTAACCCTAATTTTAAAAAGAATGAATCTCTAGTTGTTTTTATGGTATCCAGTCTACCAAAGTGACCGGTAGCGACTCCAAACCTTTTCAAAATCAAATTTAAACGAAAACCCCAAATTTTAAAAATTAATCGTCAAACTATTTTTACCCTGTTTAAAAATGGTTTAGACAAATATATTTTCTTTATTTCGGGTTGCCTTCGGTTAGAGTAAAACCGGTTCGGGTCTATTCGATTCGGTTGAAAATCGGTTCTGGTTCAACTAAAATACGGGTTGGTTTTGGTTCTATTCGGTTTATTTCGGATTTTGGATCAAACTCAAGTCATCATGTTTGGGTCAATTTTGAGTTTCGATTTGGGTAAATCGGTTTGAATCTCTAGTTAAGTTCGCTAGGTTTAGGTGCCACCAAAGCTTTTCCCACTTTATCTGCTGACCTTGCTAATGCTCATGTTGTTCGGCTAGGACTAAGCTTAGCCAAGAGATTTGGAGTTCAAAGGATTATTCTTGAATCCGATAATGAAAATCTTATTAAAAGATTATTTTACAGGGATTTGTCTTCTTGAACTTCAGCTGCGATTGAGAAGTACATTCTTGATTCTATTTCCTTTTTTGTTAGTGTTCACTTTTCTTTTGTGCATGGTAAATGCAACTAGGTTGCAAACTGGGTGGCAAGGAAATTTCTTTGTAATTTCTGTCCCGATGATTGGTTTAGTTCAGTTCTTTCTGAACTTCTCCTACTGTTGTAATGACTTTTGGTTATGAATAAAGGTTAATGTTAAAAAAAAAAGTAAAGTTAAAAAGATGAGTCCATTACATCTAGATAAGTGTTTAGATTAGTGACTAAAGGGTATTCCAACAAATGTTTTAAATATAGGTAAAAAGCCACAAAAAAAAAAAAACCTCAAACATTTAATTGAACAGTCACTTTGAACTATAGTTTTTAAGTAATTTAACATTCAAAGTTTTATTTTAAGTTAAAATAGTCCATTTGTATATGAAAACTGTTAATTAACTAATGGTAAACAACTTGAAATGATTTGACAGATACATCAGTAAAAAATAAATTATATTTTGTATAATTTTATAAAATTATTTTTTAATTGATATGACATTCTTTCAATTCAGTATCTTTGTGATCACTGGAAACGTTTTTTTTTTCAGTTTTCATTTCCTTGCTTTTCTCAGTTTCTTTCTTTGATCTCTTTTCTCGCTTAAATCAAGTTCTGGATGGCTCCACCAGAAGTTATAGTTAGTTCCATTGATGACGATCAAATCTTTGAGGCGCGGATCTTATCAAACAAACGAGTTAATGTCCGCCTCATAGAATCCAACTATCTCCTATGGAAGCAACAAGTGGTGCTCACAATCAGAGGTTTGGGTCTTGAAGGATATCTTGATGGTTTCATTTCACAACCGCCAAAGATTGCGCGTAACAGGGCGAATGAGCAGGCTGTTAATCCTGCATATCTTCAGTTCCTCAAACAAGATAGTTCTTTAGCATCTTGGTTGCTGTTAACCGTGAGTGCAACCATCTTATCTCAAGTTGTTGGTTCAGAAACCACTGCTGCAGTTTGGGCTGCCATTACCAAACTTTATTCTAATCTTTCCACAATAAAGATTATGAATTTACATGTTCGATTAAAGTCCATAAAGAAGGGTACTCAAACAATAAGGGAATTCGCAATGGCGATCAAAGAAATCTGTGATTTTTTGGCTACATGTGGTAGTCCAATTTCTGATATTGAACACATAGCCACAATTCTAAATGGGCTACCTGTTGAATATGAGCCTTCGGTTGCAGCCATTACAACAAGTAGGGAACCCTATATAGTTGAGAATATTGTGTCAATTTTCGTTGATGTTGAGTCTCGAATGAAAGATTTCTCTCGTTTTCCTGTTGGTATTAGTTTTACAAGGTACAATGCTAGACAATCATTGCGTGCTGCTGATGAAGATCAAGATAACTCTCAGCAGGTTGCTTCGCATAATGATTCCAGAGACAATGGTAATAATGGCAACAAGCATAAGGGTCGGCCTCGTTACCAATGCCAACTCTGTGAAAATTTGGGGCATCTTGTGGACAGAGGATGGCGCAGGTTCGACAAAAACTTTAAGGGTAGCTCAGCCCCTTCAACCAAATCTTCTGACAAAGTTCAAGTGCATACATGCTCGTGTTGCCATCCTTCTGAAGTCATGTATGATCCCTTTGTCAACTCTAGAACAAGTGGTGACTCTACACATATTGAGTCAAAAGATAACATTCAAGTTAATGCTTTAATGATGGAAGGACCAGCAAATTACACCAAATGGTTTCCAGATTTAGGAGCCACACATCATGTGACTGGTGAATCTTCCAATCTGCAACACAAGGCTGGGTACAATAGTAAGAGTAAAGTACATTTAGGAGATTGTTCTGCTCTTCAAATTGCTGGAAGTGGTAAATCTTGTGTGCATACAGGTTCTAGAGATCTATTTTTAGAACAAGTCTTGTATGTACCTCAGATTACAAAGAACCTTATTCCTGTTGCTAAATTTGCAAGAGATAACAGTGTTTATTTTTAATTTCATGATAAATTTTGCTGTGTTAAGGATGCAAACACTAAAGCTGTGCTTTTGAAAGGAAATCTCAGTCTATCATGCAACTGTCAAGAATGATTCAGAATACTGACTGTAGCATCAAAGGTTGGGTCATCCAACTGTTGAGATTGTTGGGAAACTGTTAAACAAATCTGTTGTTGTAGATAAACCCTCTGTGTGTAAGGTCTGCCAAATGGGCAAGAGCCATGTGCTACCTTTTGCTTCTTCAAAAACCATGTACAAACAACCATTTAAACTTGTTGAAATAGATGTATGGGGTCCTGCTCCTGTCCTCTCTAATGGCTTTAGGTACTTTGTAATCTTTGTAGACATATACAACATGAACACTTGGATTTACCTTTTGAAGAATAAAAGTGGTGTTTTTATGATATTTGAAGCTTTTATGGCACTTGTTAAGAACCAGTTTGACTCATCCATTAAAGCAATGCAAACTGACGATGGTGGGGAGTTTTGTTTTCTGGAAAATATTGCTCTCAAAAATGGCATACAACTTCGAAAGACATGTCCACACACATCTCAGCAAAACAGAGTAGTGGAAAGGAAACACAGGCATATTGTTAAAACGGCTTTAACTCTCTTGGCTCAAGCCTCCTTGCTTCTAAAGTTTTGGTCGCGCGCAGTGCTCAGCTCAGTATATCTTATCAATCTAATGCCAACAATAATCTTGGATGGTATGTCTCTTTTCCAAAAATTATTTGGTACCGTACCCAATTATAAATTTTTGAAAATATTCGGCTGTCTATGCTTCCCTCATACTCGACCTTATAATAGGCATAAGTTGGACTATCATTCTAAGCCATGCACGTTTCTAAGATATTATTCTACACATCATGACTATCTTTGTTTAGATAAGGATGGCAGGTTATTTGTATCCAGGCGTGTTGTGTTTGATGAAAGATCATTTCCCTTTGCTGAACTAACACCTGCTGGCTTAAATATGTCAAGAGAAAGGGTACAGTCCAGGGTGGTTCCTATAGTACCATCTCCCACTGCGAATAATTCCACACCAGTTGATAGTCCTATTAAATGATTTTGATGATACACGAGAGGCCATATCAGCAATAAACTCCCCTCAGCTATCAGGAATGCCTCCCCCACCTTGTGAGGTAATGCACCCAACACAGTCAGTCTCAACAGGTCCTACTCCATATGTGCATAGTGATTCCCCAGAGCATACTTCATCAAGTGTTGGTAAAAACTCGATGAGTGTTCCATTGGTTCAAGAGGGTGCAACAGCTTGTAATGATGTGGCACATGCAGACAGTACAGGAGCAGCTACAATGGACCATTCACAAAATTTGCAAACTGGGAATTCTGCTGCATGTGATAGTAGTCACTCAGAACCAGAGGTGCATGTTCTTCGGATGACCATGGGCAACACACATCCAATGGTGACCAGAAGGAAAAATGGTATAACTAAACCAAACGTGTTTTCAGCTCAAGTAAAAAACCACCTGATACAATACAAAGTGCCCTTGAAGTTCAGGATTGGAGATTGGCATTGATGAATGAGTACGAGGCTCTCATGAGTAACAATACATGGGACATTGTTGAGTTGCCAACTGGTAGAAAACCAGTAGGCTGCAAATGCCTATTCAGGGTCAAACTTAAAGCTGATGGGTCTGTGGATAGACTTAAGGCAAGATTGGTTGCCAAGGGATATACACAAGTTCCAGGGTTTGATTTCATGGACACGTTCAGTCCAGTGGTCAGATTTGCAATAGTTAACATCCTAATTTCCTTGGGTGTAGCTCAACAATGGCCTATAAGGCAAGTGGACATAAATAATGCCTTCTTGAAAGGAGAATTGGGGGAGGATATTTACATGCAACAAGTACCTGGCTTGAGGTTAAATTAGCAGATGGCAAACAGCTTGTGTGCAAGCTAAAGAAAACCTTGTATTGGCTTCTACAGGCTCCAAGGAATTGGTTCATTAAGTTGCAAGAATTCTTGTGTCAACTTGGATTTGAAACTTCTAAGGCTGATCCCTCTTTGTTCATACACAATTCAGGGGGTAATCCCATGTATTTGGTTGTATACGTTGATGATATTCTCATAACTGGAAGCTCTCAACAAGTAGTGAATCAAGTCATATGTTAACTCCATGACAAGTTCTCGTTGAAGGATCTAGAACTCAACTGGCAGAGTCAAATGCTGCTTTCACACCTATGCCTCCTAAAAAAATTAGCAGGTTTGATGGTGAAGTTTTGAAAGATGTACAACTGTATAGAAGCAAAGTTAGAGCCTTACAATATATCACCCACACTCGACCTAACATCTCGTATGCTGTAAACAAGGCTGTTCAATTTCTTCAGTCTCTCACTGACACACACTGTCTAACAGTGAAGTGCATATTAAGATACTTGAAGGACACGTTGAACTATGGATTGTGGTTCCCTACACAAATACAGCTAGGAGCATCTCTCAGTGTTTTTTTAGATGCTAATTGGGGAGGGGATGTTGATGATCGACAATCAATCTCAGGTTGTTGTGTCTATAATGGGGGACACCTGCTCACACGGAGCTTCAAGAAGCAAAGAGCAGTATCAAGGTCCACTGCTGAGGCTGAATATCGAAGCCGCCTGGCAGATGCCACAGCTGAGGTTACATGGTTAAGATCTGTGCTAGCTGAGATGCACATTTATGTTGATGAAGGTTCAAAAATTTAGTGTGATAACACTAGTACAGTGGCAATGGCAGCCAACCCATTTTGCATGCCAAGACCAAGCACATTGAGTTAGACCTGTATTTTGTTCGCGAGAAGGTCCAAGCTCAAGAAATTCAAGTAAATCACATTCCTACATATGACCAAATAGATGATGTCCTAACCAAACCATTGGCTATATGCAAATTCAAAAAATTCAGAAGAAAGTTGTGCGTGGTCTCAAAAGAAGAAGCCTTTCTAAAGCTAAGAAAGTAGGGTGAATATTAAGTATAATCACATGTATCACGTGTTGAATTAGTTAAGGATGGAAGTTGAGCTGTTAGTCTGTTGTAAATAGGTTAACAGTCTCAAAGGCACTTAGATTGTAACACTCCTTTCTCGGCCTGGTAGGAAACCGGGTCAGAAAGTATTACCATTGAACAAAATGATATTCGATATGATATTTTATTTGGTAATCTATAATTTGGTGGGATTCGATGTTCAATGCGATACTATATTTAGTACATTGAGATTGGTAGTTCGGTATGATATAGAAATGATCTATTTTGGACCAATTTTAAACTTTTACAAGTTTTAGGGACTAATTATAAATTTCAATAAATTAAGGGTCCATTCTAGAAATTAAGCCTACCATAATGCAATTCGAGCTATAGAAAGTATATCTGTAAGTTTTCATATCGTTCGGAGTTCATTTACTAGCTCAATTTAACCATACAAGATTTAATGACCAAACTGTAAAGTTCCAAAATTTATTTTAAACCTTTTTAACAGAATTAACGGTATGGGTATCGGTACGTGCTGGGCTGTACCGATACGCCTTAGCTGAGTTCGATAAGTTCGTTATGGCAATAAGGGATCATACCGATATGAGACATCCCGTATCGATACGTTGTGATCAATATGTCTTAATAATTTTACAGATTCGAGAGACCGTGCCGATACGGGTTTTACCGTACTGATACACTAATGACCGTTAAAATGGTTACTAACTGCTATACACGTACCGATACAAGGTATCGGTACGCGAGGCTTTAAAACAATATCCAGATTCCAGTGATGCAAAGGAGTACCGATACGCATACAACTGTATCGGTACGAAGTTGTTTGTACTACGAAGGAATCAATACGCCTTATACCCGTACCGATACCTAGTTATAGCCGAAATTCTAGATTAAAAAACCCGTAAAGGGTACAGTTCAAGTCGTATCGGTACGCCCTTTAACCGGGGTCGAATTATGCAAGCCCGTACCGGTACACCGCTACTCCTATCGGTACGGAAGGGTCTATAATGTCAATTTTTATCTGGTTTATTATCCATTTACCCAACCAAACCTTATCCAAATTCTATAAAATTTTACCAGTAAGTTTATTTAGCCAAAATCTATCAACATGCCAAATTTTAAGATCAAATAGATCCATTTACTAAGTTTTCCCCGATCTAGGCCAAAAATGCATTTTAGTTCACTTTTACCCAATTTCAAAAGTATTATTTGAGCCTCTTAAACATACCAAAAGCTTACACTATATACATGCATCCATGTGGTCTAAAGTAACTTATACAACCATTGTACCACCATTCTAGGAGTTTGTAGGGTTGACATACTTTACTTAACGGCTTCGTGACTTGCCAAAAACCTTCGATACCCCGATCTTCAATTCAAAACCTTGTTAACTTGAAATGCATAGAAAATGAATGCATTAGGCATACTTTGCCTAGTGAGGTAGTCATAAACGATACAAAATGCAATGAATACATCTAAGTCATACTCCAATAACATCAATAGCAACAATATGACATTGGGTCCAAGTCTTTTTCGATATAATAACAGTAAACGATGCAATGGCAATAATCAATGCAATAACAATAATTAGGCAATATCAATAATCAATAGCAATAGGTTTTCCTTGGATCGATGCAGGGAGTGTGGATACACAAATTCCTACGCCTCACCAAAATGATAGTGGTCTTGTCCCTCCGCCTCACCTTTATGACCAAAACACAACATACCTCCTCCTCACCACAATAAAGGCCATAGCCACCCGTACCATTGAGCTCATGAATTCTACGGCATGCCAATTGTATCCAAGTCCACTCGAATCAAAGGTTCAATAATAATAGTTCAATAGCAATGTTTCCATAGCAATGATTCGGTACAATAATCCGGTAACAATATTTCCATAACAATGGATCAACATCAATAATTCAATGACAATGATTCGATATCAATAATCCAATAACAATATTTCGATGAATATGATCCAATACAATGTTTCAATAACAATATGTAATAGTCAATGATTAATATTTCTATATGTTAATATTTCAATGATTTCGATGACCACAATAACGATGCTATGGACAATGATTCGATGCAATACTCACCAATACTTACCAATATGGCTTCCGACAATGTTTTTATGCAATATCATCAAAACAAAAAGGTTAGCAATGCAATAATCAATATTTAATAGATCGGGGAAGGCACCTAGCCTATCCCCGGGACACCTACTACACTCACCTTAGCTTTCGAAGATCTCATGGCTCTCGAATGACAACCCCTTTGTCCCTAGCTTTTGGAGGAGATGATGGTCCTCCTTTCTCTAACACTTGAGCTAGGTAAAACAATAGAGAGATGTTAGGATCAATTCTATGAATTCAAAATCAATATTTAAGCTTAACGTAGCTTTTAACCAATGAAATCTCCATGGATTTATGCTTTGAAAGCATAGGTGCAACTATGGTCTTCAAGAGCTTAAACTTGAAATTAAACTTCAATAATCCATGGATTCCTAGAATTGTTTGGGGGTTTTAGCTTACTGATTCGAGGGCTATACAACGGTTTAGAGAAATCAAAGAGATCCTGAACTAGCAATAGAGGTGCTAGCTTAAGCTTTAGGTTGAAGATGACAATGGAGATGATTGGGAAAACTTGTGAAAAGATGAATAAAAGTAAAAAGGGAGGCTCGGTGGTATATGAAGGCTCTTTAGAAACTCAAACTCTTTTACCTTATTAGACTTTCTAAACTGAGCTTACCCTCCATAAGGGGTAAGCTAATTTTAAAATCATTTCCTTTCATTTTAACCTTTTCCCAAAAAAATAATATATTACCCAATTGCCAACCTTTGACATCATCTCCTAGCAATCTCACATGAAGTGGGTGGCAATATAGGAGGTGAGTCACCCATCAAATGGGAAATTTATGAGGGTAGTCCCTCAACTTTCCATACCTTACACTATTTCCCTCAAACTTTTAATTTTTACAATTTAGTTAGTAAATTGTTTTTAAAGAGTTCAATTGGGTCCAAATTCTATAAATTGACTCGATTAGAGTCTAATACGGTATAATTGACCACACAAATAAGGTTAATAAAATATTTGGACCTTTTCGATATATAATTTCCAATTGCTAGAACCTTATTCCAACTAGACCTATTTTCGAGGTGTTACAACTCTCCTCCCTTAAGAAAAATCATCCTTAAATTTTACCTGAGTTGAAAAAAATGAGATAGAAATAAGGAATCATAAATAGAGTTCAGGTTCGAATTCCGTAGATAATATGAATGGTATTGCCTATAATGATAGACAAATGAAAGACTCTCTCAAAATTTTTATTTATCCACTTCCTATTCTGAAAATAGGTTGGTTGAACTTAAAAATTCCTTCATTGAATAAAGAAACAATCCAATTGAATTGCATTCAATTGGATGGTACCAACGAAATCGAGCACTAACCCCCATTTCTTATTGAATTAACCGATCAATCTCCTGTCGAAGATTTATTTTGTCTTCATTGTCTCCTTTGATTCCCATATAGCTTCTTCAACGGTATGGCTCTTCCAGAGGACTTTAACTAGCCGTACAAATTTGTTGCGAAGCCTTTTAACTTCTCTTGCAAGGATCTGAACCGATTCTTCCTCGTAGGTCAAATTCGATTGGATCTACACAGATTTTGGCTCAATAATATATGAAGGGTCAGAGCTGTATTTTTGAAGCATCAAAACATGGAACACATCATGAATCTTACTTAATTCTAAGGGTAATGCTAAACGGTATGCCACATGGCCAACTTTCTCAATAATTTCAAAAGGGCCAATGCATCAGGGACTCAACTTCCTCTTTTTACCAAACCTCAAAATTTTCTTCCATGGTGAGACTTTAAGGAAGACTTTCTCACCAACCTCGTATTGTATATCCCTTCTTCTAAGGTCAGCATAGGACTTTTGACGATCAAAGGCGGCCTTCAAATGTTCATGGATGATGGTAACTCATTCTTTAGTTTCCCAAAGTAAGTCAAGGTCCAACATCTTGCCCTCACCGAGTTTAGACCAGCACAAAGGAGTTCTACATCATCTTCCATACAACACCTCATACGGGGCCATTTTAATGGATACTTGGTAACTATTTTTGTAGGCAAACTCGGTAAGAGGTAGGGATTTCTCCTATGATCCCCTAAAATCAATAACACGTGCACGTAGCATATCTTCTAGAATCTGAATTACCCTTTCTGACTGGTTTTTAGATTAAGGGTGGAAAGCAGTACTAAGATTAACTCTGGTACCCAGAGCCTCTTGCAATGCTCTCCAGAATCGAGATACAAACCGGGGGTCTCGATCGGAGATGATAGACTTTGGTACTCTGTGGACTTGGATAACTTCTTTAATGTACAAGTCAGCTAATTTGGGAAGCCCATAATCCATTCTGACAGGTAAAAAATATGTTGACTTGGTGAAACGGTTTACAATGACCCAAATAGTATCGTGCTTTGCAATAGTTAGAGGCATACTAATAACAAAGCCCATGGTGATCCTCTCCCGCTTCCATTTCGTTAGCTCAATATGTTGCAATAATTTGGTGGGGGCACGATGCTCAGCTTTAACACGTTGGCACGTGAGGCATTTGGACACGAAGTCAACTATTGCTTACTTTATGTCTGGCCACCAATATAATTCTTGGAGATCTTTGGTCATTTTTACAGAACCCTGGTGTCCAAAAAAGGAGCTTGAATGAGCTTCTTTTAGAATATTATTACGGAGAGTTTCATCATTGCGAACATAGACCTGGTTACAGAAATACAATAATCCTTCAAAATCAACCCTGAAGTCAAAATTCTCATCGTTATGCAATTTGGATACACGAGTTTGAAGCTCAGAATCTTGACTCTGTAATGTCTTAATTCTTGATATGATGGTACACTGAACCTAAAGTTTAGCTATGAAGCAATGTTGCTTCCTTAGGCGGAAGTGAGCATTAATGGCTCGACGGAAAGGCGGAGGTTTGCGGCTGAGTGCATCAGCAACAATGTTGGCCTTGCCCGGATGGTAGTCAATGACAAGATCATAATCTTTGAGGAGTTTCATTTATCTCCTTTGTCAAAGATTCAGCTCATTTTGAGTCAGAAGATATTTAAGGCCTTTGTGGTCGGTAAAGAGATAACATTTTTCTCTATAGAGATAATGCCTTCAAATTTTCAATGCTAAGACAACTGCAGCCAGTTCTAAATCGTGGGTGGGATAATTCATCTCATGCAGCTTGAGCTGTCTCGATGCGTAAGCAATGACCTTGCCTTCTTGCATCAAAACACATCCTAACCCGAGATGCAAAGCATCACTGTAAACTGTATAGTTCTTTCCAAAATCGGGTTGGGCTAAGACCGGTGCATGAGTCAAGACTTGATTTAACTGATCTAAGCTTCTCTGTTGAACCTCGGTTCAAATGAACAAGGTTTCTTTTCTCAATAGTTTAGTCAATGGGGTTGCTATTATAGTGAATCCTTTAACAAATCTCCTATAATAGCCAGCTAGCCCAAAGAAGCTTCTGACTTCTCCAACATTTCTCGGTGGCTTCCAATCTAGGATAGCTTGAATTTTCTTTGGGTCCACTTGAATTCCCAAGGCTTAAACAATATGCCCAAGAAAGGCAATCTTAGTAAGCCAGAATTCACATTTGGAAAACTTGGCGTATAAATGTTTCTCTTGAAGGGTTTGAAGCATAATACGGAGGTAGTCTCGGTGTTTAGAAGTATTCTTAGAATAGATCAATATGTCATCGATAAATACCATTACAAACTTATCCAGATAGGGTATAAAAATCTGATTCATTAGGTCTATAAAATCTATCGATGCATTGGTTAGCCCAAAGGGCATTACCAAAAATTCATAGTCATCGTATCTTCTACAAAAGGCAGTTTTTGGTATATCACATTCTTTAACTTTCATCTGATAGTACCCTAACCTTAAATCAATCTTAGAAACATAGAGAAATCCTTAAGTTGATCAAATAGGTCATCAATTCTTGGCAATAGATATTTATTTTTAACGGTTACTTTGTTCAACTATCGGTAGTCGATACACAGCCTCATGAAACCATATTTCTTCTTTACAAGGGGGACTGGAGCTCACCAAGGTGAAGAACTCGGTTAAATGAAACCTTTATCAAATAACTCTTGAATTTGAGTCTTTAACTCTCTAAGCTCAACTGCTGCTATACGGTAGGGCGCAATGGAAACTGGGTCGTTCTAGGTTGCACTTTGATGCCAAACTCTACTTCATGAGTGAGAGGTAAACCCGAAAGTTCATCTGGGAGAACATCAGGGAATTCACATACGGTGTAAATGTTTTGCAGTTGAGGTTCATCCTTGTCTTCCACTAATAAAGCGTACAATGATGAAGTTTTTGAATTCATCAAAGTGATGCTTCATTTGCCAAGACCCCAGAGGTATAGTTTCTTCTTACAACAATCTACCCATGGATAAGATGGCCCATCTCGCCATAATAAAAGCATGCTCCAGACTTTTTACTACATTGCCCCATGGGATGTCTATTTTGGCAGAAGTTACAAACATGGATTGATGTCTTTCGTCCAGAACCACCGGTACTATCAATAGAGTTTGTCCTAGCAAAAAACTAAGTCACGGCCTACGGATTAGTAATGTTCCTGGAACGGGGAAACTGTGAGCACATATTCTGCTTCGGGCCTTGATACTTCTCTTTCTTATAAAACTTTGGAGGTCGAGAGTCATCTCAGTATCTCTTCTCAGATTTACCCTACCCACCAGTCTTCTAGGCTCTCAGCGTAGCCTCAGTGGCTTTGACCCTATTCATAATATTCTGGAAGTCAATAATGCCCAACGCGGTAAACATAGGATGTAGATCATTATTCAGTCCATTGATGAATTCAACACCATATTTGCAGTACTTGTAGAAATCATGGATGTACTGCTCCACAGGTCATCCACCTTGTTTCAAATAGAGGAAAATGCCATGCCTCTCAGCTAGTAATACTCATTGATGTATTTCTTTCTGAATCCTCACTGGAAACACTCCCATGTCACAACTTCTTTTGAGACTGTGAAAATGGTAGTCTCCCACTAGTAAAGTGCCTCATCAGCCAACAACGCAAGTGTACACTCGAGTTTGTGTTTATTAGAACACTGCAATTGTTTGGTCATAATTCTCAGGGTGCTATCCAGCCATAATCAGCGGTTTCAGGGACATCATCATCTCGACCAGTCAAGGTGTAGGCTTGATGCTAAGATAGATTATCAATAGGAGTTTGGGTATTGTTGTCACTAATTTTTCACCCTTATTTTTTATATTAATAATGGTTTTAAAAAGGAAAAAGAAATACACAGAAACAAAAAAAATCACATTTTAAAATAACTAAGGACCTATCACATAATAAATAAAGAGATTTTTAAAACCCACTTTTTAAATCCACCATAAATTTAAAGGGTCCATTTTTAATTTGTAGAGCTCATTCCTTAATAATAATAATAATAATAATAACTCATTTTAAATTAAATAAAAGGGCATAAACTAACCCATTTAATCTTTTTTTTTTTCAGGTTTAAACGGGAACCATTGGATCTAGGGCATTAGGGATCAAGGGACCAGATTGGATCAGGCAAAAAATAGGGAGAGTGGGGAGGACCCCGCGCAGCCACGTGTCTGGCGCGTGCGCTGCACGCGCGCGGGGTTTCTTCCCCAAATCCCTCCCCTGCACGCAGGCAGCTACTGCCGGCTGCTTTACCCCGTCGTCCTTACGCCGCGGTTGCCGCTGATGAGGGAACTAGAAGGACCGTCACACCCTTGCCGTTCCAATGCCACCGTTTTCGTCCATCGCCGCTATCGTTTACCTACAAAACAAGGAATCGTTTACCTACAAAACAAGGGTTCAAACCCTATCTCGAAATTAAGGAAAAAATCATCCGAAATTGGGCAAAATAAACCAAAATCAGATTGATTCGAACATAAGGGGAAAGTCAACAATTTGATTCAGATATATGATGTAACTGCACCAAGATTCAAGGTTTTTGAAACCTATAAAAACCCCACCCCATACCATTGTAACACACAACAAGAAATACGAAAAATAAAAGGATTCAAGTTCTTTTCTGAGAATTCAAGTGTTCAAGCAAGATTTAGGTATTTTTTAGTTTTATTTTGTCTTCATTTTAGCTTTTTTATGTTGTTTGATTCAAATATATGCTATCTTACCTTTGTTCTTTTGAGCCATAAAATTGAGATTCGAAATCTCGTCGAAAAATTAGGTTTTCTGTCGCCGAAATAAGGCGGCCGGTGGTCATGGCGGTAGTGGGTCGCCGGAGTTCTTCATGTTTGAAGAACAAGATGAACATTTGAGAGAATTTGTAAAATGGGTGTTTGATCCAGAAATTTTAAAAGAAGAAAATAAAAGGTGTTTATAAAAGTTGGGTTTTATACCCACATGTTTTAAAACAAATTGGGCTAATTACACTCATTAAATCCATTCGCCTTTCTTTTTTTGCTCCGCAAGTCTTCATATTTTCAATTACTTCAAAATGGTCACTAAGTCTGAAAATTCCCTTTGATTTTTTTTTATTTTTTTACAATTTGGTCATTTTTTTACCTTTTAATTATTTTTTAAAAAAAACCTTTTGAACAGTCTTGTTTTTAAAGAAAATTATTATAATTTTAATTTACATTTTCTTGTAAAATTGGTTCGAAAACTAAGTGTTAACTCGATTCGGGAAGGATATGCTTTCTTTAAATAATTGTGTCTTACCTTTTTTTGCATTTAATTCATTTCTTTTTTATGCTGTATTCTAATTAATTTTTTAGTTTAGATAAAGTCTTTAGGATTAAGTTCTTAAAAACTTTAGTTAGAGCCTTAAAAAAACTTTCTTCACATTTAAAAGTTCATAAGACCCAATAGGTAAAATATATTTAGACATTCTTTAGGTTAATAATCGCTAACTTAGAATAAATAAAAACTTTAACACATTAATTATTTCTGTGATTGTTTGATTAAAAAGTGAAATATAATTAATGCGGTGTCCTACCAAAAAGAGGTAATGGGTTTGGGTTAGCGCCAGAAGTGTTGGCGGTGATTAAAGTTTACTCTCCGGATCGTAGGGCCGTTAAAATGGAGTCATATTCATAAATGGACAATAATTTAAATTTTACATGAACTTGCAAATTCTGACATTAAAATTTTGTAATCGGCTAGGTACCAATTTTTGGGCGCTGTGGGGGTGCTAATCCTTCCCCACGCATTTTCGTGTTTTTCGCATACCAAAACTGTTGTTTTAATAAATAAAATGATTTTTATTAAAATAACCCGTTTTTAGGTGATCCAATCACACCTTTTAAAAAGATTGGTGGCGACTCCGTTGTTTTGGCTTTATTTTATAAAAAAACTGTCAATACCCTTAAAAAAGGTTGCGACAGCTTGGCGACTCCGCTAGGGAATCTCTTTTTTAAAAAAAAAACAAAAAAGAGCGTCAAGCCACAAGTCGATTAAATTTTGTTTTAATGCCGGAATTTGCAAGTTCGTGTAAAATTTAAATTATTGTCCATTTATGAATATGATTTCATTTTACGCATGTAAAATTTTAAGCTCTACACCCGAGCTTCGTCCCGTTCGTTTAAGTGGGGGAAAACGCTATTGCTCTCGTGGGAATACTAATTCTCCGTATGGGCCTAGCAAGTACCTTCGGGGCTCATATGGTCTATGTCTTCGTGAGGATACTGATCCTTCGTATGGGCATAGGAAAATGGGTCCCTTGAGTTGAACCTGATTCGTTTGAAGCCTATAATGGGTGGGAATCAGGGGCCTTGCTACCCTTAGTAGGGGATAACGAGGACAATTTGGGAACTTTTTAGAACCAAACCATGTGTGTGAATCTGGAAACTCACTACGTTAGAGCCATGCGGAAAACTCTAGGTTTTGAAATTTGGTCAAAATTATTTCGTAGGAATAGTCTGTGGAGACATGTCCAAAAGTGTTGGAATGCTCTGCCCAGTTGCTATTTGTACAATGAAATTATTTTGGACATTTTTTGTGTTTTTTCAAAGTATTAATCATTTTCTTTTTTTGTCTTGTTGTTGTTTTGCATGTTTGCATCCTCATTCCATATCTAGAAAGGGTCGATTCTTAAGACATTTGCTCAATTAGAAAACAACTCTTGTCATGGATAAGAGGTACCTAAAAAAGAAAGAAGACAATACGGATGTACGTCACTAGTCTGAGGTCAACCCGAAAGCACACGGGGATAGTTTGACGGTCAATCATGAGATAGAGACATTAGAGTATGCCCATATAAGTGTCAAATAGAATAATGTACATGAGTTGCAAGAGATATGGGGCCGTTTTGACCATACAACAAAGCAATTGTTCCTTGATACCTACGGTGACATAGCATATCTGCTACATGTGGAGGTGGATGAACCATTCCTGAAAGCATTGATTCAATTTTGGAATATTGGATATTGTTGTTTTACTTTTAATGGTGAAGATATGATGTCTACATTCGAAGAGTATTTTGCACTTTTCAACTTACGCAAGGTGAAAAATGATCGGGTTTATGCTAAACCTCCTAAGAATAAGAATATCCACTCGAGGCTCAAGTATTTTGCTGGCATGGGAGAGGGATGGTAAAAAGACTGATACAGAAAAGAGGGGGCAGCTTTTCCTTCCCTTGGTGGAGCATCCGAAACATAATTCCCACTCATCTAGATAGGGAAAAGATAGTGGATCTCTTGGCTATAGCAATCTACGGCTTGGTTATCTTTCCAAGAGCATTAGGCAATATCGATGTGGCTATGCTAGATTTCTTTGATCAGTTGAAAAAGGAGACCAACCCAGTGCCGATTGTACTAGTAGAAACCTTCATCTCTTTGAATACGTGTCGAAAGCTTGAAGGCGTGCGTTTCAAAAGATGTGTGCCTTTGCTCCAGGTTTGGGCTCTTAGCCATTTCTGGAAGTGTCCAACCCTATTATTGCCTAACATACACTCCCTAAACTTTTCTCCACTCTGAGAATTTCTAGCAAAGAAGTGGCTGATAGCTAAGAGGAGCAAGTGGGTTGATATCTTCCGGGATCGCCGTGATCAGGACAACGTATGGAGAGTTCCGCGGATGGGTCACACCAAGGTTTTGCACAGGTGTGGGGATTATGATTATTTGATGTTGTTAGGCCTAAGGGGTGGAATCAGTTGTGCCCTATTACTAGTGTCACGATAGTATGGCTCCCGACAGTTTGTCCCCTTCACTACGGGTATAAACTTATCAGAATTCGAGTTCCAATGAGAGTTCAAAGAGAAGATCCAAACCATTAATGATTCATGGAAGCATTGCTACCTCATGGTAATAGAGCACGAAAGTCAGTGTATGTTCACCCCTGATTACGATGTATGGAGACATGTCAGGGTGAATGATAAAATTTTACCACATACTCTGGGGTAGGCTAAATCCTTGGAGGAACATCTGAAGGTGGTCCCGTCTGGGGCTGATATTTTGAGAGCTGAATTAAAGAGGGCCAAGGCTGAGATTGAAAACTTGCAAAGCCAACGCATGAAGGACTTATTCGAGGCAAGTCTAGATGTGGACAAGTATAAGGGAGAGACAGATCGGGTAGTAAAGATGTATAAGGACCTAGAAGCAAAATTTGAGATTCAGAGGGTGTATTTTCTCCAATTTTAGGCTACAGTATGAAATGTTGATTTGAGGAAGACTCCAAAGCAGTGGAGGCAAGAAATTGAGCAAGCCGTGAGAAAAGAAAGAGAGCGCGGCAAAAGAAAAGTTGAAAAATATAAACGATTGCTGGTAGATGAGAAGAAAAGAGTGAAGCAAGTAGTCAGGAATGAAAATAACAAGTGGGTCCTTGAAAAAGAAAAAGAAAATGTTACTACATAGAAGAGGAAAGCCCATGACAACAAGGTCCATTTGTTTGAGTTGCAAATGGTATGTGATGAGACAAATAAGAAGCTGAAGCAGAGCCAAGCCTCCGTTGTTAAGTTGCAAACCAAGGTAGCAGACCTGAATCGTTCGCTGCACATGTTCCAGAATTATCACACTTATATCAAACTCCAGGCCAGTCTGAGTGAGAATGATACATTGAAGAAACAAGTAGAAGCTATGGAATGTATTATTCAGGAGTACAGGACGAAGATTCTGGTTCTCGAAGATATCAATGAAGGGGGCAATGACTATTGGTTACTCGGCTTAGAGACAATGCCAGAGAGTTCTAAGAACGAGATGAATTTAACAAAAGCATCATGACCCAGATACAAGATGTGGTTAAGCATGTAAAGATGTTAGCTACTGAAGCTACAGCCCTTAACCAGTACATCAGGCCAGTGGGAGAAGTGGGACCAAGACTTGTGTAGTTGATTGAAGAAATCATGGAGTTGGGTGCTCGAGTTGAGATGTACTTGTAGAAAGGTTGAAATCTTTTGTAATAAGGACTTTTTCCATCCAATAAGAACTACTTCTAGAGCAATTACCTTAATGGAATCGATGGCCCTTCACATGTATTCATGCATTTTTGCTTTATTGTTTGTTTTATTTGCATTAGTTTAGTTTTTGATATTGCATACACATATTTCGAGAGATTAATTAAAGTAAATTATATGGTAGAACTTTCAAAATAGCCAAATTTCACACAAATATGGTACCCGCTCTCAAACCAAAGCAATGGCCATGGAAGACAGATTAACAACCCTAGATTGCGCAGGCTCAGAAGAATACGGTCACCCAAATTGCAACCATGCTAGGGTTTAAAGATCCTGATAAGGGGAAGACATCTGAAGCCATTGATGCTTTGCCACAATTTACGGGGATAACCTATGCCCATTTAGGGACACAAGAGGAGCTCTCCCACCTAAGCCTAGATTCTAGCTCCATTTGGGAGAATCTTCTGTTAATGCCCCAAACGAGTCTGGGTTCAATAACGAGGTAACCTAAGATTATGAGGTGCCGGATCTCGACGAAGCCGCGGATAGAGCCAAAGCAGACAAGAAATGGGAAGACAGATATGACAAGTTAGAGGAAATCATCAAATCCTTCCAAGAAGGGAACATTCATAGTGGCCTAGATGCAAGAGATTTAAGCCTGGTGACTGATTTGGTGATGCCCCCGAAGTTTAAAACCCTTGACTTCGAGAAGTTCAATGGAACTACTTGCCCTTTGGCACATCTGACCATGTATTGCCGAAAGATATCAATGTATTTAGATAATAAGAAACTGCTCATTCACTGCTTCTAAGATAGCTTGACTGGATCTGCGTCCCGTTTGTATACACAGTTGAACAGGGCTAATATACGATCTTAGAGGGATTCATCAAGGGCATTTAACGAGTAGTACAAGCACGTGACTGACATGGCCCTTAACCGACTAGTCTTACAAGGAATGAAGCAAAAACATCATGAGAGTTTCCTCCAATATGCACAGAGATGGAAGGATGCGGCCACTCAAGTTCAGCCACCGTTGCTAGAAAATGAGATCACCCCAATGTTTGTAGAAACTTTGAAAGGAGCTTTCTATGATCGAAGGATACATCTTGCGACCAAAAGCTTTGCAGATATGCTAATGAATAGGGAATTGATTTTGGCAGCTATCAAGAATAGAAAACTCGATGGGGGCGAAACAAAAAACCCTTATAAAAAGAAGGAAAACAAAGTGAGTACGACTAGCGCCTATAACCCCAATTACTCAAAAGGGGTGGTCCTTAACAAGTTTGGTATGCCAGCTGCAACTCCGGTAGCATCGAATCCACCAAAGGAAGAACGAAAATACAAGGGGAACCCAAAGACTTATTTCGCTCCCATTCCTATGACCTACGGTGAATTATTCTCAGAACTGCACAAATCACAAATGGTGTTACCATGGCGCGTTCCACCTTTCTCACCCTCGTACCCACAATGGTACGATGAAAAGGCACAATATGAATATCATGTTGGGGTTAGAGGGCATACTATCAAAAATTGTACTGCTTTTAAAAGGGTGGTAGATAATTTACGAAAATCTAGCATGCTATCATTTGACACATCTGAGACCAGTGGGAATCCCCTACCGAATCACCAGAAAGCAGGGGTAAATGCAATAATTGAAGAAGAAAGAAGAATGACTAAGGAATGTGTGTCAGAAGTCAAAGCACCTTTGAAGTGGGTATGGTCCAAGATGATAAAGGCCGGATTATTGAATGAGGGAATCAGGAATGTGAGAGGCGAAGATGAGCCTTATTGTGAGTATCATGAAGATGAAGGACATGAGATCCAGCTTTATCTGAAGTCGAGTTATTCGAGATGACAAACACGCACAAAGCGATGGAAGTCTATGTGTCAGATGAGTCTCCGATTATGAGAGACTTTTCAAGAATTAAGCCCTTGGTGATCAAGCCCAAGGCAAGAAGTGGTGAACCACTAAAATGTTCAGCCCCACGAATAATAATAAGAGCACCAACCCCTTTCCATATAAGGACAACAAACAAGTGCCTTGGAACTATGCTTGCACAGTGACAACTCCATGAGGTACTTCATCTAATGCTAAGTTAGTGGAAAACCAGTCAATGAGGTAGGCCACTTTACAAGGAGAGAAAGATGTTATTCACCACAAGTCGTTGCAGACAGAGACGCAGCCCAAAGGAAGGCTGCAGCTAATGAGTCAGGAAAAGAAGTTGAAAGGGATTTTTTCTCAGAATGGCCCTTGATGTATTACGAGCCCGTAAAGGAATCTGAGGCCCAAGAGTTCTTAAAAATACTCAAACACAATGAGTAGGTGTGGTGGAGCAACTTCATAAACTCCCAGCAAGAATCTCTATGTTGTCGCTATCTCTTGAGTTTTGAGGGTCTCCGCGATGCTTTGCTGAAAGTTCTGAACCAAACCTTTGTACCTAAGGAGATAATGGTTAACAAGATAGACATGTTGGTCAATAATATCATTATGGACAACTTTACCTCATTCAGTGATGAGGAAATTCCAGAAGGTGGGAGAGGATCATACAAAGCTCTTCATATTTCTACGAGATGTAAAGGACATATGCTGCCAGGAGTCTTCATCGATAATGGGTCAGCCCTGAATGTTCTCCCTCTGGAGACTCTAAAGAAACTGTTGATAGATAACTCTCACATGAAGGCTTATCAGAATACTGTGAGAGCATTTAACGGGACTCAGCGAGAGGTACTAGGAAGATTGAAGTACGCTTACAAATTGGGCCGTCCACATTTGACATCGTCTTTGTGGTGATGGATACTAAACCCACATATAGTTGCTTGTTAGGGCACCCTAGGATTCACGCGGTAGACACAGTTCCCTCTTCCCTACAATAAAAGCTAAAATTTATGGTTGACGAACAGTTGGTAACCGTCAGGGCTGAAGAGGATATCATTGCATCGGTGTCTACTGACGCACCCTATATCAAAATTGATGAGGGAACACTTGAATGTCATTTCAGAATGCTGGAGCTTGTTAATGCAACCTTTGCACTGAAGGGAGTAAGATTCCTATGCTGGGATTATCCAACAATGCCAAGATGCAAGTTAGGGAGACCCTTGGGAAAGGGGCTAAGATAGAAAAAGGTTTCGGGAAACAACATCAGGGTAGGTTGTATCCTATAGCTGTCCCAAAAAAGAGAGATCGTTTTGGGCTGGGATTTAAGCCCAACAATCTGCAAAGGAAGACCGCAATGAAGAGAAAACAAGAAAGAAGACTGGCCAGGCTAAAAGAGGAAGAGATTAAATGAGAACCAATGAAACTTCCACCCTTGAGTAACACTTTCAGATCTGGAGGCTTTTTGAATCTAGATGCCTTAATTGTTGAGAGGGAGAAAGGAAAGAATGACCTGAATGAGACATTTGGGAGTTGAGTATCAATGCTGTGACGGATGGGGAGGAAGGAAACAAGTACCTGTCCATGATTCGCCCATCCCCTGAGCTTAATAACTGGATTGTTGAAGAAATTCCTGTAGTTTTTAAATCCTTTATAAAGTAATTCTCAAAACCCACCCTTTTACCTTAGGCCCGAGGGCAACAAGGGATCATTTGTAAAGGGCCTATGTCAAACCATTATGGTTTTAATTTCAATAAAGATGTATTTTCCAATAAACATTGTGTGGCAAACAAATAAAACTGTAGATAAACCTAAAACCTAACACTACAAAAAAAAAATAACAAAAACATAAAAAATCATTCATTCATTTTTTTTTCCATCGCCTTTGTATATATTTTTTGCCCATTTCCTTTCAGGTCTCGGGATATCAACGGTATAAATAACTCTGAGTCAGACCTGAAAATTGACTTTAAACTGCCCATGTGCTTAGAAGAGGTTGAAGAGTACGACAATGAGGAGGAATATGATTTGCCCAATGATTTGCTCAGGTTAGTGGAGGAAGAAGAAAAACATATTCTACCTCACAAGGAAGAATTAGAAATTTTGAATCTCGGCACCGAGAAAGAGAAACGTGAAGTGAAAATTGGTACCACCATCACTGCTAAGACTCGACAAAGTTTGATTGAGCTTCTAAAAGAATATAAAGACATATTCGCGTGGTCGTACCAAGATATGTCTGGCCTCGATACTAATATTGTCATGCTTCAGCTTCCTATAAAGACATGATATGAGCCAGTAAAGTAAAAACTCAGAAGGATGAAAACTAAGACGCTTTTGAAAATCAGAGATGAGGTGAAAATGCAGTTCGATGCAGGATTTCTTGAAGTGTCCAAGTATCTTGAATGGGTGGCCAACATTGTCCTAGTTCCAAAAAAAGATGGAAAAGTGTGTATATGTGTCGACTATAGGAATCTCAATAGGGCAAGCCCTAAAGACAATTTCCCATTACCCCACATCGACACATTAGTAGACAATACAATCGGACCATTCTCTTTTCTCCTTCATAGATGGATTTTTTGGTTATAACTAGATCAAGATGTGCCCGGAAGATATGGAAAAGACTAATTTCGTAACACTGTAGGGAACATTCTGCTATAAAGTAATTCCCTTCGGTTTGAAGAACACATGAGGCAACTTACCAAAGAACTATGGTGACCCTTTTTCATGAAATGATGCACAGAGAAAAAGAGGTGTATGTAGACGATATGATCGCTAAATCTCGATCAAAAGAAGAGCATATCGTGAACATAGAGAAGCTCTTCCGAAGGTTGAGAAAGTTTCAATTAAAACTCAATCCTACCAAGTGCTCCTCTGGGGTTACATCAGGAAAA
Organism: Hibiscus mutabilis; assembly: GCA_019671005.1. NCBI lineage: Eukaryota > Viridiplantae > Streptophyta > Magnoliopsida > Malvales > Malvaceae > Hibiscus > Hibiscus mutabilis. The sequence goes on along the minus strand of CM033719.1, from coordinate 33,267,022 downwards.
TTGCTAGGATTCATTGTGAGCAAAAGAGAAATTGAGATCGACCCAGATAAGGTCAAAGCCATACAGGAACTTCCACCTCCTCGTACACAAAAGGAGATCGGGATCTTTTTGGGGAGGTTAAACTATATTGCCCGTTTTATCTCTCAGTTGATAGATAAATATGATCCAGTATTCAGACTCCTGTAAAAGAATAACCTAGAAAAATGGAATGAAGAATGTCAAGCAGCCTTGGAAAATATTAAAGAACAGTTGACTAACCCTCATGTATTGGTTTCACCCATTCCAAGAAAACCATTGATCCTCTACTTAACGGTGTATGAAAACTCTATGGGTTGTATATTGGGGCAACATGACGAAACTGGAAGGAAAGAAAAAGCAATATATTACTTAAGCAAGAAGTTTACCGACTGTGAAACTAGATATTCCTCGATTGAAAAGTTGTGTTGTGCTTTGGTGTGGGCAGCTAAAAGGCTTAGGCAATATATGTTGTACCACACTACTTGGTTGATTTCGAAGCTAGATCCTTTAAAATTTATGATGGAAGCACCAGCCCTATCAGGAAGATTGGCCCGTTGGTAGATGTTACTCTCAGAATTTGACATCTCAGTACGTAAACCAGAAAGCATTAAAAGGGAGTGCCATAGCTGACTTGTTGACAAGTCGAGCCTGTGAGGAATATGAGGCATTGAGCTTTAATTTTCATGATGAAGATTTAATGTGTATTACGATTGAAGAAGATGATGCCCCAATAGAATCATGGGTTATGTATTTCGATGGTGCTGCGAATACTTTGGGACGAGACATCAGGGCAGTCTTGGTCTCACCTGAAGAAAATTATTATCCTTTCGCCAGTTGGCTGAAATTCTTTTGAACTAACAATATGGCAGAATACAAGGCTTGTATCATGGGTCTACGAGCAGCTATTGAAAGAAAAATCAAAACCCTGAGAGTTTATGGGGATTCTACGTTGGTTGTTTACCAGATTCGAGGGAAATGATAAATGAAAGATGCGAAACTGATAGGATATCATAAGTTGGTCCTTCAACTAATTAAAGAATTTGATAAGATCACCTTTAAGTATCTCCCTAGGGAAGATAACCAAATGGCCGATGCCTTAGCCACTCTAAATGACACGTTTAAAGCAAGTGAAGGTGCTGAAATGATGCCAATCAAATTATAAATGTAAGATTCCCCAGCTCACTGTTATGACGTAGAAGAAGAAACAGATGGTCTTTCATGGTATTACGACATCCTACAGTATATAAAGTCTCGACAGTATCCGCCTCACGCGACTGAGAATGAAAAGAAAACAATCAAAAAATAGTATCGAGATATATTCTTGATGGAGAAATATTATACAAGAAAAGTCGAGACCAAATATTGTTGAGGTGTGTAGGTGCTAAAGAAACTCAAACGATCTTAGAAAAGGTTCATGAAGGGGTTTGTGGGACTCACCCTAATGGTTTCACCATGGCCAGAAGAATCATGTGCTTTGGATATTATTGGCCAACTTTGGAAGGAGATTACATTAACTACTCCTGAAAATGCCATAAGTGCCATATTTATACTGACAAGATCCATACACCTCCACTGCCTCTCCATGTTATGTCAGCCCATTGGCCCTTTTCCATGTGGGGCATAGATGTCATCGGCCAGATTCATTCTAAAGCATCAAATGGGCATCAGTTTATTCTAGTAGCCATCGATTACTTCACTAAATGGGTGGAAGCAGCCTCATATACGAATGTCACTATATCTACAGTTTGCAAATTCTTGAAAAAAAGATTATTTGCCGATATGGTCTACTAGAGAGGATTATCACGAAAAATGCCTCCAATTTGAATAACAAGATGATAACCAGAGTTTGTGAGCAGTTTAACATCAAACATCATAACTCAGTGACTTATCGCCCGAAGATGAATGGGGCTGTAGAGACCGCTAATAAGAATATCAAGAAGATAGTTGCAAAGATGGCTGACACTTACAAAGACGGCATGAAAAGTTACCATTTGCCCCTTATGCTTATAGGACTGTTGTATGAACATCCATAGGGGCAACACCGTTTTCATTAGTATATAGAATAGAGGCTATGTTGCCAATTGAGGTTAAATTTTCGTCTCTACGTGTCCTAATGGAAGCAGAACTATAATAAGCATAATGGGTTTAAGCAAGATATGACCAATTGAACCTAATCGATGAAAAAAGGTTGAAGGCCATTTGTCATGGACAGATGTATCAGAGAAGAATGATGTGAGCTCATGAAAAAAAGTCCACCCAAAAGAATTTCGAAAATGAGATTTAGTATTAAAGAAAATACTGCCAATCCATAGAGATTCCCGAGGAAAATGAGCACCTAACTAGGAGGGGCCTTACGTTGTAACAAAGGTTTTCTCAAGAGGAGCATTGACCTTGGCTGAGATGGATAGAGATGGGCTTGAGAATCCGGTGAACTCAGATTCGATCAAAAAATATCATGCCTAAAGAAAGAGTGTGGAAAATAGAAGAGGAATCGAAAGGTGAAAACCCGTAAAGGGCACCTTAGATACCTAAAAAAGAAAAAAAGAAAAAGAAAAAGGGGGTTCAAGATGAAAACCCATAAAGGGCGTCTTGAAACCAAAGGTGAATCTGGGTCGAAAACTCACAAAGGGCGACTCAGATTGTTCACGGGTCAGGCATGCAACAAATGACTCTCTCAGAGATTCGACATCTCATAAGGAATTTTGTATTTTCATACATTTTTGTCATTTTCCAAATCTACTCGGCAAAGGTAGCATTCAAGGCATCTTGTGGTGTTTTGACTCGAGAAGTTTTAACCATTGATATCTGGATACTTATATTTCCTTCTTGTAACCTTTCTTTTGTTTGCCTTAGTAAAATATTTTCGAGACCTTTTTTTTCTTTCCTTGTTTGTGCCTTTTTCTTCACTTGTTTGAGTATCTTATTTTGAAATGAGAACCAATAAGATTGACATCATTAAAGCATACAAAAGATTTTTGTGCCTTACTTTGAAAATGGTTTAAAAAGTATAGGGACTATAAGGCATTCCATGGTTAAGTTTCAAACCAGGGGCATGAGATGTTGGGGTATAAGAAGAGATTAAGACCCCAATATCGTTCAAAGACATTCAGGGTGGGAATAAGCTTTGCTGCGAAGATCCCTATGCAAGTAATTTAAGGGCTCTGCATAGTCAAGAATCTGAGAACTCACAAGAAGATTTGAGGATATTGATATTATTTGTAAGGCAAATGGGGATGACCTTTTTGCTAGTTTTTCTCCACAACAATAAAACAATTTTATAGAAAATTGGAAGAGATGTGATTGATGTTAAAGCTTTCATTCAAGCTTCACTAGAAATTGATGTATCAACTACAATGAGTTCAACTCGGTGCGATGGTGCTTTTCTCAATCAGGGATCCGGACAAAGGATTGAAAAGAGCTAAAAGAGTGTTGAAGAATATGAGGCCTTTCAACTAGGAATACAAGATAATTGGATTGAGTGAGCAACTGTGCAAAGCTCAGATGTTTTTCTCTGAAGCAAAGAGATACAAAGAATAAATAGCTAGCATAGTTGTCAATCTGGGCTGAGCAAGTAAATGCGCAGAGGAAAAATCCCTGAAAGAAAGATGAAAATTTTAAAACAAAAACATAAGAAAATGACATGCATTCATGTGTTAGGCATCTCTAGGATCATGCTCATCATAATCATAGCATTTGTTAAATTTTGACAAATATAAAACCTGCTTATCTATTCGAGCATGAGGAGAATAGAACCCGCCTATCCATTCGGGCATGAGGAGAGTGAAACCTGCTTATCTATTCGAGCATGAGGAGAATAGAACCTGTCTATCCATTCGGGCATGAGGAGAGTGGAACTTGCTTATCTATTCGAGCATGAGGAGAATAGAACCCGCCTATCCATTCAAGCATGAGGAGAGTGGAACCTGCTTATCTATTCGAGCATGAGGAGAATATAACCTGCATATCCATTCGGGCATATGGAGAGTGGAACTTGCTTATCTATTCGAACATGAGGAGAATAGAACCCGCCTATCCATTTGGGCATGAGGAGAGTGGAACTTGCTTATCTATTCGAGCATGAGGAGAATAGAACCCGCCTATCCATTCGGGCATGAGGAGAGTGTAACCTGCTTTTCTATTTGAGCATGAGGAGAATAGAACCCGCATATCCATTCGGGCATGAGGGAGAATGGAACCTATCTATTCATGAGGATTAGAACCCGCATATCCATTTGGTAAAAATTAGTTATCTATTCGATCTATTTGAGCATGAGGAGAATAGAATCCATTTATCTATTTGGGCATGATGAGAAAGAGAACCCTATTATCCATTCAGCGCAAGGAGAATGGAATTTTTATATTAATCGGTGAGTTTTAGTGTCTTTCGTTGTTTGAAACAATCCATTTTTTTTAGAATGAGCAAATAAGGATTGTTGTCACTATAATTTTAAACATGCTTTTTATTTATTTTCCTTTTTCTATTTTTAGGATATTATTATTAAATTAATTATGTATATATAATAACTAGTATTGTTAGATATAAAATCCAAAAATCAAAAAGGTCCATTTATTTAAATAAAAGGGTCCAATTTTAATAAAACAAAACCCATTTGGCCCAAATAAAAAATCCTAAGTGACTTTTTTATTTCTCATGTGCAGCCAAATATTAACCATTGGATCCAAATAGGATCCAATGGTCTAGATTTGATCAAGAATGAAAAGAGAGTCAACACCAACATGTGACCTCGTGCGTCATCATCTTTCCCCCAATGCTGCCTCCACTGTGCAGTTAACCTGCAAGGAAAATAGAAAAGAATCAAGCAATTTAGAGTGGTAAACGTGCAAGAAGGAAACAATCAAGGCTTGGTTTGAAAATAGAAAGAAAAAGAGGAAGAATCAGCCCCAAATTTGCTCAGATTCGAACCAAAATTAGGACGAAATCAGCCCCAAATCATTTTCAAATCTGCATCAAATGAAGAGGAAAGAATCACCTAAAATTTGGGGATTTTTATTCCGAATTTCTTTGTAATTTTGGTAGAAAAACCCCTATATAAGAGCCCTACCCCGTTTGTAATTTGCACCAAGAATGACACAAAAATACATAGAGAAATACTGAAAATTCGCAGCATATTGTACTATATTTTTTATTGGAATAGAAGCAATCAAGCAAGCTTTTTCGGTATTGTGTTCTACATTTTCTTCTTTCTTTATTTATTTTTTATTCATTTCGAATCTAACACATTAAAGTGGGATGGTGTTTACCTTGATCTTGTTTTGAAACGCCTTTGTTATAGCCCAGATTCAAATCTTTGATTTTTTAAAATGGGGTTTTTAGTACTTTTATTGGAAAATTTTCGTAAAAAAAATCGTCGTTAGACGGCGGACAGCCGGTGGTGGTTCGTTCCTGGTGTTCATCATCCTTGAAGAACACAAAGAACATTTGAGAGAATTTGTAAAATAGGTGTTTGATCCAAAAATTTTAAAAGAAGAAAATAAAAGGTGTTTATAAAAGTTGGGTTTTATACCCATATGTTTTAAAACAAATTGGGCTAATTACACTCATTAAATCCCTCCGCCTTTATTATTTTGCTCCGCGAGTCTTTATATTTTCAATTACTTCAAAATGGTCACTAAGTCTGAAAATTCCCTTCGGATTTTTTTTATTTTTTTACAATTTGATCATTTTTTATCCTTTAATTATTATTTTTAAAAAACCTTTTGGAAAGTCTTGTTTTTTTAAAGAAAATAATGATAATTTTAATTTACATTTTCTTGTAAAATTGGTTCGAATATTAAGTGTTAACTTGATTCGGGAAGGGTATGCTTTCTTTTAAATAATTGTATCTTACAATTTTTTTGCATTTAATTCATTTCTTATTTTTTTATGTTGTATTCTAATTAACTTTTTAGTTTAGATAAAGCCTCTAGGATTAAGTTCTTAAAAATTTTAGTTAGAGCCTTAAAATAAAAAAAAAAAAAACTTTCTTCACATTTAAAAATTCATAAGATACACTTAATTACATCTGAACCCCAATAGGTAAAATATATTTAGACATTCTTTAGGTTAATAATCTCCAACTTAGAATAAATAAAAACTTTAACACACTAATTATTTATGTGATTGTTTGTTAAAAAAGTGAAATATAATTAATGCGGTGTCTTACCAAAAGAAGGTAACGGGTTAGCGCAAGAAGCGTTGGCAGTGATTAAAGTTTACTCTCCGGATGGTGGGGCCGATGAAATGGAATTATACTCATAAATGGACAGTAAATTAAATTTCATATGAACCTGCAAATTTCGACATTAAAATATTTTGTAATTATCTAGGTACCAATTTTTGGGTGTTGTCGGGGTGCTAATCCTTCCCCACGCATAACCGACTCCCGAACCCATTTTTGTGTTTTTTGCAGACCAAAACCGTTGTTTTAATAAATAAAATTGTTTTATTAAAATAACCCATTTTTATGTGATCCAATCACACCTTTTAAAAAGATGTGTTGAGGAGCCAGTAGCATGCTCATCTATACGAGCCTCGTTAGAGTCAGACATCTATAAGTAAAGAGATCGAGTTCGTTAGCAAGTTATAATATACAATAAATAACTCCTAAGTGGCATAATGCAATGCAATAACAACACAATAGATAGTATTTTAGTCCTAGAATCGACTAAACTCTAGCTCTGATACCACAAATGTAACACTCTGGCCTGGTAAGAAACCGAGTCAGAAAGTGTTACCGGTGAACAAAATGATATTTAATATGATATTTTATTTGGTAATATATAATTTAGTGGTATTCGATGTTCAATGCAATATGATATTCAGTACATTGAGATTGGTAGTTCGATACGATACAAAATATCTATTTTGGACCAATTTTAAACTTTTACATGTTTTAGGGACTAAACTATAAATTTCAATAAATTAAGGGTCTATTCCAGAAATTAAGCCTACCACAATGTAATTCGAGCTATAGACAATATATCTGTAAGTTTTCATATCGTTCGGAGTTCATTTACTAGCTCAATTTAACCATATAAGATTTAATGACCAAACTATAAAGTTCCATAATTCATTTTAAACCTTATTAACAGAATTAACGGTATGGGTATCGGTACGTGCTAGGCCGTACCAATACGCCTTAGCTGAGCTCGGTAAGTTCGTTATGGTAATAAGGGGTCGTACCGATATGAGACATCATGTATTGATACATTGTGATCAATGTGTCTTAATAATTTTATAGATTCGAGAGGTAGTACCGATACGGGTTTTACCGTATTGATACACTAATGACCGTTAAAATGGTTACTAATCGCTATTCACGTACCGATACAGGTTGTCGGTATGCGAGGCTTTAAACAATATCCAGATTCCAGTAACGCAAAAGAGTACCGATACGCATACAACCGTATCGGTATGAAGCTGTCTGTACTAGAAAGGGATCGGTACTCCCTATACCCGTACTAATAACCAGTTATAGTCAAAATTCCAGATTTAAAAACATGTACCGGTAAGATTCAAGCCGTACCGGTACGCCCTTTAACCTGGGTGGAATTATGCAAGCCCGTACCAGTACGTCACTACCCGTATCGGTACGGAAGGGTTTGTAATGTTAATTTTTATCTGGTTTATTAGCCATTTTCCCAACCAAACCTTATCCAAATTCTATGAAATTTTACCAGTAAGTTTGTTTAGCCTAAATCTATCAGCATGCCAAATTTTAAGATCAAACGAATCTGTTTACTAAGTTCTCCCCGATTTAGGCCAAATATGCATTTTAGTTCACTTTTACCCAATTTCAAAGTCTTATTTTAGCCTCTTAAACATACCAAAAGCTTACACGACATACATGCATGCATGTGGTCAAAAGTAACTTATACAACCATTGTGCCACCATTATAGGAGTTTGTAGGGTTTACATACTTTACTTAATGGTTTCGTGACTTGCCAAAAACCTTCGATACCTCGTTCTTCTATTCAAAACCTTGCTAACTTGAAATGCGTAGAAAATGAATGCATTAGACATACTTTGCCTAGTGAGGTAGTCATAAACGGTACAAAATGCAATGAATACATCTAAGTCATAATCCAACAACATCAATAGCAACAATATGACATTAGGTCTAAGTCTATGTTCAATATAATAACAATAAACGAAGCGATGGCAATAATCAATGCAATAGCAATAATTAGGCAATATCAATAATCAATATCAATAGGTTTTCCTTAGATTGATGTAGGGAGTGTGGATACGCGAATTCCTACGCCTCACCAAAACGATAGTGGTCTTGTCCCTCTGCCTCACCTTTATGACCTTAACACAACATACCTCCGCCTCACCACAATAAAGGTCGTAGTCACCCGTACCATTGAGCTCATGAATTCTATGGCATGCAAATTGTATCCAAGTCCACTCGAATCCAAGGTTCAATAGCAATATTTCAATAGCAATGATTCGGTACAATGATACGGTAGCAATCTTTTCATAACAATGGATCAACATCAATAGTTTAATGACAATGATTCAATATCAATAATCCAATAACAATATCTATAGCAATATTTCGATAGCAATATTCCGATGACTATGATCCAGTACAATGTTTCAACAACAATATGTAATAGTCAATGATCAATATTTCTATATGTCAATATTTCAATGATTCTGATGACCACAATAACGATGCTATGGACAATAATTTGATGCAATACTTACCAATATGGCCTCCAACAATGTTTTTATGCAATATCCTCAATACAAAAAGGTTAGAAATGCAATAATCAATATTCAATAGATCGAGGAAGGCACCTAACCTATCCCTGGGACTCTGACTACACTCACCTTAGCTTCCGAAGCTCTCAAGGATCTCGGATAACAATCTCTTTGTCCCTAGCTTTTGAAGGAGATGATGGTCCTCTTTTCTCCAACACTTAGGCTAGGTAAAACAATAGGGAGATGTTATGATCAATTCTATGAATTCAAAATTAATATTTAAGCTTAACATAGCTTTTAGCCAATGAAAACTCCATGGATTTATGCTTTTAAAGCATAGGTGCAACTATGGTCTTCAAGAGCTTAAACTTGAAATTAAACTTCAATAACCTATGGATTCCTAGAATTGTTTGAGGGCTTTAGCTTACCGATTCGAGGGCTATACAACGGCGTAGAGAAATAAAAGAGAACTTGAACTAGCAATAGAGGTGCTAGCTTAAGCTTTAGGTTGAAGATGACAATGAAGATGCTTGGGAAAACTTGTGAAAAGATAAAAAAAATTAAAAAGGGAGGCTCGGTGGGATATGGAGGCCCTTTAGAAACTCAAACTCTTTTACCTTATTAGACTTTCTCAACGAGTTTACCCTCCACAATGGGTAAGCTGATTTTAAAATTATTTTCTTTCATTTCAACCTTTTCCAAAACAATGATATCTTCCCCAATTGCCAACTTTTGACATCATCTCCTAGCAATCCAACGTGAAGTGGGTGGCAAGCTAGGAGGTGAGTCATCCCTCAAAGGAAAATTTACAAGGATAGTCCTTCAACTTTCCAAACATTGAACTATTGCCCTCAAACTTTTATTTTTCACAATTTAGTCATTAAATTGTTTTCAAAGAGTTCAATTAGGTCCAAATTCTATAAATTGACTCGATTAGAGTCCAATACGGTATAATTAACCAAAAAAATAAGGTTAATACAATATTTAGACCTTTCTGATATAGAATTTCTGATTGTCAGAACCCTATTCAGACTAGACCGATTTTTGGGGTGTTACATAGATTGCTGCAATTCTCAATCTTAAATAGAGAGCTTTGTCTCTCGTAAAGATCACCCTTTGATGAATGAAATTGAGTTCTATCTCAATCATGTTGTTTCTCAGTAGTTGACATATACCACACTTCCATGTCAGCGTGCATTGCCATGTACGTTTGTCACATCATTTTAAGCCATTTATCGTTAGTTGACTAATATTTTTCATCAGCAGATGGGTCATTTTGACCCAAATTGAAACGTCGAAGGTTAAATTACTTCAAAAAAAGAATAGGGGCCAAAGTGACTATTCAGTCAAATGTTAAGAAATTTTTTGACATTATTCCTTAAATATAATATAAAAACGCAAATATCATCGTAAAATATCTCGTTTCAGACCATCAAAAATTTATTTCTTTTGAATTGATTTGAAAACTGCCACTTTTATCTGAAAAATATTACAGGATTAATGTGTTATAATTTAATAGGGAAACTAAGAAAGATAAAAACCACGATATGATAGAAGGCATGCTTTCTATTGTTTGTATATATACTTTACAATACACTATTTATAGGGCAAGAATCATAAACATTAAGATATACAAAAAGATAAAAAAAAATAAGAAAAGAAAATGAAAAAGATATATAAATATTATTTCTAATAATTAACTCTTTTTAGTTTAAATATACATATGATGTTTAAACTAGGCACCTTTTGTCAAGGTGTTACTAAAGAATTTTTGCTTTTAAATTAGTATTTTAAACTAGCATTTTTTTCTTAAGTCGGTGTCTAAAGAATTTTCATTCTTAAGTTGATACTTGAACTAGATACTTTCTTTTAAATTGGTACTAAAATTTGTACACTTATATCAATTTGGTCCTAATTTAAAACAAACCAATAAATTTAACCGTTTATATTTAAAAATTCTATCAATTTACACTTTGTTATTCACCCAAATTGTTTGTTCTTCTCCCAAAAACGTTATATTATTTTCTAGTATAATAAAAGTCTAATAGTAACTTGCTTTCTTGTAGAATGCACTTATCCAACTGTTGTTTTAATCTGACATATTCACTTCATTTGACAGTATCACAAAAAATAACTAAATGGATGAGATTTGTAAATAAGAATGATTAAATTTATTGAATTGTTCCAAATAATTATTAAATTGATAGAATATGTAGGTTAGGATCAAATCGATAGAATATGTAGGTTTGAGAATTAAAACTATTAATAAAAGTATCAAAATAGTGGATGGCATTAAAGTTCAAGTACTAAAAACAAAAATTCTTTAAGTTTCAATTTAAGAGGACGTATCTAGTTCAGGTATCAAATGTATATTTAAACCAATATGTTTTAATATAATAATATCATAAGCTACAAACCAAACCCATTAAACCGTCTCATAAGTCTCATAAGTATATTAAAAAGTTTGTATGGTGAATAACTTGTATTTCCACACATTCAGATGACGACTTAATATATTAACTGGAATGGCTTTATTACACTACAACTTAACAAGGCGAAATGACACTGGGAATAAATATGACGTTAGGTCTATGTATTACACACCAGAAAGCATTAGCAAACCAAAAATGGTAAGAAAAAAAAAAGATATTGTGTCGTTGATATAATTAATGCACATTGGCCAAAAAGGCACATGCAGATTTCAAAATTAAACTAAATTGTCAATAAATCTACACATGCAACTGCAAACCATATAAGGGACCTTTACCCATGTTTGGGATTAACCGGAACTGCCTTGTCATGGTGAAATCTAACCACGATGCATGTTATATTGTCGGCGCTCCCACGTGTGAAAGCCGTTTCTGTCAACTTTCTAGCAGCTGTCTCAGGTTCTTTTTCTGCTCCGGCAAGCAAAACAGCGTCCTGGTAACATAATTTTAACTTTTAACAAGCAAACACAAAAGAAATCTCCAAACACTTGCTACTCCAGCATTATTCAAATATTAAATATTAAACAGCATTATTTTTCTTTCTTTGGAGCAAGTTCAAATGTCCTGAATAACTAGCAGACGTTGCTCACTAATGAAAATGAAGACCTGGCGTAGGCTTGATATACGTGAACAGATAATTTAGTGCAATCGTGCATATCGCTACATTTGAATGCGTGCATCAGAGAGTGGTTTACCTCATTAGGCACTACATCCCATAAACCATCACTAGCAAGCACAAGCAACTCAAAATCTTCGTCTATCTCTTTATCCTGAGAAATAAACATTAAGAAATACAAGTATCTCATTAGAAGGGGAAAAATAACTTGAACACAATATGATATATGAATTGTTGTAGTCCGACCACTATAGATGATAGAAATCGGACAAAATAGGATGGAGCAAGAAAAAATACAAGCCAAGGTAAAAGTAAAAATGAGGCCAAGCTATTTAATATTTATAGTCAAATTAAAAAGAACAAGCAAGCACGCTTTTAATTGAGCGTCTCATTCTAACACGTCAAATTTTGATTATGATTGTGGTGAATTAAGAAGGATGAAATAGGATGTTACAATTTTCAACATTTTCATATCAAATGTTGCTTTCTCCTAATGAGTCCATACTACTAAGGTCAAAGCAATGTGATAGGAGAAAATAAATAAAAATTAAATGCAATGAGAGAAATAATTTAAAATGATTAAATATTAACAGCTTATTAGTATATGGTTTTGAGGATCACCTGGATTTCTGGTTCTGCAACAACAAATTGCTTCAACATGCGATCTCCTAAAGCTCGAGACATAGCTAATACACCCCCTACCCTCCAAGTTCCTGACGAAATTATCAACAAAACACTTCAGTATAAAATTTCAGGGGACGGAACTTTCGATTTGAGAGCCAAATACAATGGAAAATATTTGTTCTGGTTTCAATAAGACAAGTTAGATCTTTAAACAAGTTTACCTGCCCACATAACAACCCCACCAGCATTCTCAATTCTCTTTCGTTCATCACTTCTATTAGGTTTATGATCTTCCAAGAGAGGGATAGCTTGAAAAGGTAAAAGAAGGTGCTTTTAGAAATCTACATTTAAAAATTCAGAACTCTCAAAATTCATTATCACTCAAACCACAGGTTACACAAATAAAGGCATAAGTATCACATAAAATATATTATAACATTAAAAAAATGTGATATGCATTTTATATGATATATAGTTCACACTTATAAGTGATTATTAAGCATACTCGTGAGTTTAAAGATAAGCATGTTAAGATAGCCCTCCAAATATAAGTAAAAATGTGCTTTGACATGACTATCTATCTATAATTGATAAAGGAAGAAATAAAGAAAAATGTTAATGCATGTATCAATGAACTTGAAACTAACATACTAATATGAAAATGCAATAAAAAAGAATGGAATACCTTCTCCAGACTTGGATATTATAGTCCTTGAGTCTCCAACATTGGCAACATATAGATGGTTGCCAACCAACACTGCTGTTGAAGCAGTTGAACCATCATCTCGATATGTATTTCTTTCAGAATCCAAGAAATCTACATCAGTCTGTGGATATGTTTCACCTAGCACCATATCCAATAAAACCAAAATGAATAAAGAGGATTTAAACGGCTTTTTAATCATTTTATGTAAGATACAATCCTATCTCTTGCTTACTCAAAACAAGAAAAATGTATGAAAACTTGTAATGAATAGATCTTCTATAGAGGGCTGATTGCAAAGGATATGCAACACTTTTTCTGTTTTTGTGTGTGTGTGAAAGGTAGGATATGCAACATTTTAAATTGTTCCATAAACTGAAAATATCAAGATTTTGAACAAACTTATGGCGAGTTTGGTGTTGCTCATGAACTGTGGATGCTCCATTAGATTCTCAAAAAGGTGTTGCTTCAAATACTCAGCAGCATGAGCACCACCATGCCCTGGAATTACACATAATAGTGTTAAATGTGGGAAACACAGAACTTCCGTTTCAGATATCAAAGGAAATATTGTTCTTTAGAGAGGTTATTCATCATCCAAAAGCACATTCAGTCTCATAATGAATTCTACTCTGTTTTAAATGATATCACGACAAAACAGACATAATTTAAAAGTGTATTTGGACCTTGAACTATACCACTCGTGTCACTTTGGTACTCAAATAATAGCAGTTTGCAATCTGGCACCTGAACTTTTATTCCTTCAAGCAAATCATCCCATTTACTGGCTCCATTGGTTAAAATACTGACGTGACATACAACATTGAGCAATCTGGTACCAATGTGATAGAAGTGGCATAATTCATATTCAGATGGCCCATAAATGACCTAGAAACCACGTACATGTTATCTTTTTAACCTATTTTCTGGTATCAACATTGTGCTAGTGGAAACCTAGATCACAGGAAAGACTAGTCCCACATCGACACATCGTAGACTGAGGTCTTCTCCGATTATCACATCAGATGCCTTCTAATACGTGTCCATAAGTGTTCTAGCATAAAGTCCATTTTTTTTTAATTTATATCCTTCCGCAAGGCAAGAAATGATAAGAGAGAATCTAACCATCAAAGATTCCGAACATGCAGATCGTCTTCCCATTAATCTTGGAAGTTTTAATATCGTAGAAATCTTCCATGGTTGCTCTCTTTCCCCTAAAACTTGAATAGCCATAGCTTAATTTTCCATCTTCACTGTCAAATCAGATAAGAAACCTACCATGTAAGTGTGATTTAAAATCTAATCTTGGTTAATTGCATCACTTGTACAAAATTACAGATAACAAAATTTGAATTTCTTTTAAACATCTAAATCAAAAAATAAAACAGCGTTCATGCACGATAGGCAATAGCTCCTATCCTCTAGAAACAAGAAGGAAAGGATTGATGATTGTATGCAAACTCTAGAAATTCAGGTGTGAGGCATGGTTTATGTGAAGAACTTCAAGAGGAGAATACTTATGACATGTGATTTTGGAAAGGAAAGAAATTACAAAGAGAACACAATTGACATTAACAACGACATTACAAGTCTTGCAAGGAGACAAAAGTATTCTTTCTTCATATCACCCAGTAATTAGGTAACCACCATATGAAAGTAAAGACAAACAGATCAAAGAATTTACTAAAAACCTTTTGTCACTTATTCCACTATGAGACCATGTGCAAATTTACAAGACTGTATCAATATCAACACATGTAAAATTGACATTGTTAAATTTCTAAGATTGCATAAATGATTGGTGGCTTATAGTACCAACAAAACATCTAGCTTTCAATCATTAGGCAACACATTAAGTGAACCAAACAACAAAGAATTATCAAATCAGACTAAATAACTAAACCAGCATACAATCAACTGCTAGCAACATCCAGAAACAAAATCATTTTACAAAATAAATCATGGCATTTTGTAATGCATATAATAAGAGGCAAAAACAACTATTTAGAACAAGGGAAAACAGGTACTTACCTTTTCCAACCTCCACTAACACATCCACCATCACCACCTTTCTCAAATATTGTATTAACAATTGGACCCTTGTCTGTTGCTGCACCTGAATCAACCATCATCCTTGCACTCACCCGAAATTTACAATTCCAGGAGAAGATTAATTCAGCACAAGCATATGAACCCCTTACAATACCTTATAAAAGCACCCTCTATTTTCCTATATTCCCAGTTTGAAGAAGGAAAATGTTAATCAACTGATAGTGCTTAAAGTGATATTTATAGAATGAAAATCATAATCAACATGTTATTAGTTCTTAAATTCAGTAAAAATAATGTAATAAATGCAAAACTTCCCTAAAACGGTAACTAATATTTAATCAGCACCTAGAAGAACCGATTAATCCTATCGATTGAACAATCACAATCGGTAGACAACTGCTGCATACCATCGAAATTCGAAAGTAGTCCACTTATGGCCTTAAATGCCATATCTTTAAGCCCACTCAAAGAAGAAGCTAGAAAATTTATGTATAAGGGACGAGATAAATTATATAAAATTTGGGGATCAAAGCTAATTTTTTTTTTATTTTAAAATGACTTAAATTAAAATTAATTTTTAAAAGGGGCTAAAAATGAAATATTTCCATTTAGGTAAAGGGCTAAGAGACTTAAATTGAATTGATAATAGTTGGAAGGGACTAAAAATGAAATGTTTCCCGCTTAATCAAGGGGTCAAGGCCCCTGCCTGCCCCCTGGCTTCCTCTATGGTGGGTAACACACATCAAAAAAAAAAAGATTACAAAATCAAAACCAACCAAATTGTTTTAATTAACAGGGAAATTTAATTTTTGTATATAATGATGTTGTTCCCCTCTAAACAAAAACGACCATAAAAGTAATCAACACATTTTTTTGTTCAGACAACTAAAGCATAATTAACTCTTATAATTCAGATAGGTTGAATAGCTTCTAACAAAAAAATGAATCATTACACTTCCAATTTCAACATAATAGTAATATATATTTTCAAAAGTAGACCTGGACCCGATACAATTATAGAACATAACACAGACATGATAAAAAAAACAACTAAAACGCCACAGGAATATAATAGCAATAATGCAAACACAAGAATATCTTAAAACTTATATATTAGAAAGAAAAAAAACTTAGTGTATCAAAATTTATATAAAATACATAATACTGCAATATTATGACACCTGAAAATATATGAATACAACAGGAACAGTCTGTCCATAAGCAGCAAGAATTAGCATTATTAAGGTGAGATTCCATTCACAATCGTAAGATTAACAGGAATACGAAGAAAGAAAAAACACGAGAAGAACCAAAATATTAGATATACTTTTCAAAGTAATCACCTCATTTCTTGAGCTGATAAATCATGCAACAGAAAGGGAATACATATAAAGAAAAGACCGCATTATCAATTCAATTTAAACGAAACTATAAATCAAAAAAAAATAGACCTCTCGTGGAAATGAACCGAATCCGATCGGGGAAACAGACAACAATTGTAGGGCACAGTTTAGACTAGGAGGAGGATCCGAATTTGAAACGGAGATTGGCGGGAATCGATCGCGTAGCGTTTTCTATCGAAAAAAGAAAACCGATATGAATGAGAAGGAAATCCGAAACCTTACAGAGAGAAAAAGAAGACGAGAAAGATTTGAAGAAAGCAATAGAGATATTGTCGGTTGGCTCCGAGGAGAAGTGTCAACGTGGCACTCTCCTTGCATCCGCTTCTATTTTGGGAGGATCAACTTCTGCGTTTGAGCTTAGAATTTGCCTTTTATTGGGCAGTTTTGGGCAAATAACCCAAATGAATTAAATATTTAGGAAAATAAAATATTTTAGGGGATATTTTAAATTTACGATAAATTTTATAGTGCTCGTCATCTGTAGGTGGCGACTTGGGAGAAGACGTCGTCTGCAGGTGACAACTTTCCAAAACAAAATCAAGAGAAAGTCACCACCGGCAGATGGCATCTTCTCCCAAGATGGCGACTTTTTCCTACACTGTAAAATTTGTCGTAGATTCTAAAATACCCAACATCCTCCAAAACCCAAAATATTGTTTGGGTTTACATTATTCCCCAAGCAAGTATTTTGGGGAATAATTCAAACCCAAACAATATTTTGAGTTTTGGGCACCTTAAGGGATATTTTGGAATCTACGGCAAATTCTACAGTGCATGGGGAAGTCGCCACCTGCAGCTGGCGACTTCCCCTGATTTTGTCTTGAATCAATAAAAGAAAATATTAAACTATTACAAGTCAAGGGGAAGTCGCCACCTACAGGTGGCGATTTTTCCTGCACTGTAGAATTTGCCGTAGATTCCAAAATATCCCCTAAGATATTTTGGAATCTACGACAAATTTTACAACTCTTGGGTATTATAGATATTTTGGGTTCGAACCCGCAACCTAATGTTTGAAACGATGGCAACCTAAACAAATAAGCTAGATAGCTCTTGGGTTTTAGGCTCCCAAAAGTTTATTTTATTTTTTAGTTGTCTGGATATTAAAAATAAAATAAAATAAATAACAAAAGCTTTTCAGCTTTCAGATTATTCGAACCAAATAATCTAGACTACCCAAATCCCCAAATTTTTTTCTCTCAATTAAACCCTAACCGACCGTCGTCCTACCTCCTTCACTGCCGCGCCGTGCCTATCACCGCCCCGCTCATTCGAACCGTCTCTCCTTTTCGATCAAAACCCCCAGCCCCATTCGCGCATCTGCATCCGTTTACGCCGGAATCGTTGCTGAAAAGGGTTCGTCGAACCTAGGATTTTCGGCGCGAATCCTTGTTTTTTTCGACCGTTTTCGTTGACGGTTGGTGAAGCCGGTGGCATCTTCATCTTCCCCTTTGCGAGGTGAGCCTTTTCGTGGCCACCGATCCTTTAAACGGCGCCACTCGGACCTTCACCAGAGATCGAACAGATTGGGGTACTCGAGACTCGTTCGATCGTTCGTCTGCTCAGCCTAGTTCCTCCCGATCCGCTCATTAGCGCACCCCCATAGTTACTCGATCTAGCACCGCTGCAGAGCATGGCGAGGCAAGTGCCCAGTAGACCCTTCTGATCAGCTTTTTGAGGTGTGTTCCGTGTGTGCTATATTACGGTTTTAAATAACTGTTAAAATAATTTCTCTGAATATATATACATAATATTGGATTGTTTTCTGATCTGAACATGATTATTTTCTGTTATAAAAGCATGATATCCTATCTGTGAAAGTATACCTTATGCTTGATCTGAACTTGAGATATCTGATTTATATTTTTTTCAGTTGTATACATATCTGCCAAATTAAATTTTGATGACTCTGTATATTGATTTACTTGGGGTACACTATTGAGATATGATTTGAAGTGTCTGCAGGTACAGCCCTAATCTAGCTGGTAAATCCTTCTGTTAAGCTCCTATGCCCAATGGGCTTAGGGTAAGACTTTTTGGGCCTAAGTCATACCCTTAGGTAGGCTTCTACGCCTACGGGCCTAGGGTAAGACCTTTTGGGTACAGTTCATGGGAGACTGCACATCGGTGTTCGGTTGGAGGGTAGCTAGGTTTAAAAATAAAAACTTGAATGGAATATTGTATGATTTACTTAAATGTTTTGCACTTATTTGTAATATATATTACTTGTTTATCTGCATTTATCGGGACACACTGAGCTCCCTAGCTCATACCCTTAAACTTTTCCTTCCAGATACTTTTGGATAGGCTCTCCGGATCTAGCACTTGGAAGATCGACATATTTTCTACTTGACTTTTGTTGTAATATTTCTATCTTCCAGACTGCCTCAGTTATGGTGACATGGGCCTATATTTTGTTATTATTTAACCTATTACGTTACCCCATGGGGATTATGATTTAGTATCACTTAATATGGTTTATTTTGTATTACTAATTTGACTTATGTTCGAATTAACTATTATTTTAAAGGTTTTAAATTTTTAAACTTTTGAACGTTTACGTGAAAAGTTTTTGGTAAGTAATGTGATCTCCTAGATTTGGATTTTACGCATAGGCCGGTCTAGGGTGTTACACAGGGGGAAGTCGCCATCTGTAAGTGGCGACTTGGGAGAATACGCCATCTGTAAGTGGTGACTTCCCCTTGACTTGTAATAGTTTAATATTTTTCCTTATCGATTCAAGACAAAATCAGGGGAAAGCCGCCACCTGCAGATGGCGACTTCTCCCTGCACTGTAGAATTTTCCGTAGATTCCAAAATATACCCCAACGTCCCCCAAAACTCAAAATATTGTTTAGGTTTACATTATTCCCCAAAATAAATTTTGGTTTTTTTTAAGGTTTAAAGGTAATTTTATCGTTGTACCAATCTTAAATTAGTAGTCTTATATTTAGTTTTTAATTCTATCAATTTAATTCTCGAATTCTTAAATTGTATTAATCTCATTCTTTAATTGTTGTTGATCGACAGAAACGTTAAATTATGTGCATGTAGTTGTTATCTACTTCCACATTAGTCTTTATCTCCAATTGTCTTGCCATGCCGATGATGGCGGGTTAGTTTTGATAACGTTATAATCAAATGGAGAGTTTTATAATTAATTAATTTTTTAAATTACTTTTTTTAAAAAAATACACGTCAATTGTATTGTCTCGTCATCAAAATTGACTTGTCATCTTATTGGAGGAAATTAATTTCTTAAAGAAAATGACATATGGACTTGCTAACATAAACTATTAATTTAAGATTACTACATGGGAAAAATTTATAACACCCCGATCCCAATTTCGAATTCAAAGCGCTATATTCGAGTCACCCAAAATCCGACCCAACAATTTTCTATTTGAAAACCATGAGTTTAGTCATCGATAAAACATTCAAACCATTCATAATCAATGAAATTAAATAAGAAGTATAAATCTATGTTTTAAAATAGGAGACCCAAATTTAATACACCATTTATCAAAATAGTATTTCAAAAAGATTTTATAGACTCAACATTTGTAAGGTCCTATGAATACATAAGCCCAAAACTAAACAATAAGTGTGTGCTCTAAAGTGATGTAGTACTGGGAAATCCCTCAATGATGTGCTCCTCGATCTCGATCAACCTACTAATCTGCGAACGAAAACAACGATTCTGAACGTTGAGCTTGCAAAGCTCTGTGGCACATTTCTATTATACCATAATTCTTGATTGTCATAAAACAAGCATGCGAGATAAATTTAGTCTAGAGAGCATAGATATGACTATAGTATCTAAGAGTCATCATCTAGCCTACACAAGCTAGAGTTCTTAGATCATCTATCTTAAGGCATCCTTAATTTTACAAGAAGTCTTACATGTTCCACATTGCTTTGCAGTACTCGAGATCACATGGCCCATCAAGGTTAATACATCCACAATCTATCATTCTATAGCATCCATAACAACATTCATCACTAAATCCATACATCGCTACATATTGGCCAACGAAGCCCTACTTTACCCATGCTCACATAGTCGTCAAGTTGAATAGACAACATTCGGATCACCATAGCCACGGATATGTCCTGAACGTACTCAGATCACCTAAGTCACAAGTAATCCTTACCTAAAGTCACCAAGACATTAGGATTACTCGAGCTCACATAGCCATCGAGTTACCCATGCTCACATAGTTATCAAGTTGATTACTGTATTTGGATCACCATAGCCACGGATATCTCAACCGCACTCATATCACACAGCCCTTGAGTACGTTGAATGTTACTCGATCATATTGCTCGAAGTACTCGTCCCTTTATCCACACTTAGATTAACATAGCCACGAGTAGGTTCCTGACCGCATCATATATCCCTCACGTACGTCGGATGTACTTGCTCAGATATCTCTAAGTACACATCCCTTTATATAAGTATCGTAGTACTGACACTACGACATTCAAATTTTTTTATACAATACTCATAAGATAAGATATGTTCCCCCGAGCATTCATCCATCTCATCACGAGGTAAGTAACTCCAAGGCCACACTATCAAGCCATGCCCCAAGGCATGACACTAACCAAGCACGGTCATCAAGAAATGCCCCCAAAATGGTAAGATTTGGTTTTTAGATAAGAAAATTCAAACTTGAAAATATGAGGAGATTGTGTTTTAGGAGAAAAGAAACCCTATCTCATTTGAAAACAAACATATAATAATAATAAAGGATGGACAACTTTTATTTTAAAAAGAGGGATAATCTTAACATAAAGCCCCCAAGTTCCTTACCTTTTACAAAATGGCCACCTACTAAGCCTAAATAGCTTAAAACTCATCCAATAAGGGCCAAACTTGGCCAGAGGGATCAAACTACTCAAACCAACAAGAAAGTCCATGACTCTGTCAATTCCCAACCCTTAACTCAAAAATTCGAGTCATTAAAACTCTCACCCCCTAAAAAGAAATTTCGTCGTCAAAATTAACTAAAAGAGAAAGTTACATCCATGACAGTTCTCTAACACTTCCTCTGAAGCACACATAGCTATCTCGACTCCTAGGTTCCTCTTTTGAATCTTCACTTACAAAATATCATCCATTACTCGCATCCTTGACTTTTCCTTAGGTTAAAACGAAAACCCATCTCAATTCTTCGATTGAGGTATAGGGGAATAGATCTAAATAGTACTCTATAAACATCGATACATGGAACTCATTAGACGTGTTCCATCCCGGTAGCAATTCTTAATAGTTAGTCACCGATCCAATCCTTCTACCACCATCCGCGGTTCAAACCCTTAAACTCAAATCTAATATGCGTTCAAGACGTGACACATTTCAAAGATGTACTACTATAAAAACTCCATTATCTATTACTTAACCGAAGTTTATACATTTCAGGGATAAGTAAAACTTTTAATGATCGAACGCTAACATTGATCTATCTTGGATCATCAACAACTTCCTCCAACTTGGTTACCCACAATGAAATCTTAGCATCATACTTTACTCGAATTCGACCCAACTCAAACAAAATCTAAACAGATGGTTACAGAACCCCACAATTCAAGCCATTTTGACTCAAATCGAAAATTGTTGCTGCATACCAACTCTACTAGTGGTTAAAGTTCATCCAACTACTCTCGAAGAGTCGAACATTTTCCTCCAGACTAACAACATGATTATGAAAGCCTATAAAATCTTAGCCAATAAACCACACTTTTGTTGCACTACTCTAATAATAAGCACACTAACTTATGATACGTGAAAACAACCATCAAAAGATCCGGTAGAGCAAAACATTCAATTTAGATACATTCTTCGTTACAACTTCTCTTTAACCTTCAACTCACGGTACCGGGATTCTAAACTACTAAACAGGAACCTTAAAACTCATCAATTGATTTCAATGTCATCAACCTAAAGAAACGGGTAGTAGTTCATCGCCGTTAGCCACTAGTTAACGATATTCAACACATAATCTCCTCGATTTAACCCTTATGACAAAAACACATGTACATCCCAAGGTGAACCACTCGGTGACGATCCCGTATTCGACATACTCTTACAAATGAGTTCTCACTCTAGAAGTTCAATCGGTGCCATACCATAGGGTGATAGACACCAGCGCCAAACTCGCCATTCTAACTCAAAATCAAGAGATAAAGTCGATGATTCCTCGAAAAGCACATCAACAACTTTTTAATCACCCACCAAATCTCACGCTTCGAACCCTTAGCCCTCGTATCTTCTAGGGGTGTTCAAACTTCGGTTTTAAGCAAATTAACTGACCAAACAAAAGGATTTTTTGGTTAATCGGTCGATTAATTTTAGTTTTGGTTGGTTAACAATTAATGATTTTTCAAACTTCGGTTATCGATTAATTTGGTTCGAAATCAGTTAATTATCTGAATTAACCAAAATTTTTATATATTATATATTGCATATATTTATTTTTGGTCACTGAACTAAAAATTATAAAAGGATCATTAAATTTTTTGATATATTATAAAATGGCAATTAAACTTTATCAAATTAGCACAAAATGATCATTATATTTATTAAATTATTAAAAATGATCATTAACCTTTTCAATATTTATCAATGATTTATAACGTACAATGAATAAATGATCATTTTGTAATAGTTCGATAGTTTAATGGTTGTTTTATAACTTTTGAAAGTTTAGTGACTAAAAAGATCGTTTTAACATAATTTGGTGACCATTTGTGTAATTTACCCAAAATTTTATAACAAATTTCCTTTAATTTGAAAACTGACTAAATTAACAGATTTTTTTCGGTTCAGTTAAAAATTTTCAAAGAAATTTGGTTTGGTTAATAGCTAATTGGAAAAAATTTCGATTAATAAATTTTTGGTAGTTCGGCTCGGCCGGTTAATCGAACCGACCTATTGAACACCCCTATCTACTACGTGGGCTAAGAATGCCTCACAAGTTACAAAAATAACCTGGGACCAACATCACCTTAACATGATAATCGCACTAGGGAGGTAATGGTTCCTCGCATCCGCTACCAACAAATAGATTCTCTCAGATCCACAAAACTTCGAGACTCTCGCTCTAAAACTAATAATATGTCATGCTCAAACGATCGATTCAAGCACAAGGAAACATCCACAAACGAGGGATAGTAACCTATCAAGACCACACAAACAATTACTCTCAAATTCCCCAACCAAAGTCCACGGTACAATCTCAACTACTACCACTTACCTTTCTAACGAATTAATCAATCCGACTCCAACCCTTAGGTTCATACTACAAAACTTAACTGACAATAAATTAATAAAAAGGTATGAATGAGTATCCCAAATTCCATCAATGTATCATATGAAACCAAAACAAAATATAGATTCTTGATATATCATCAGCGGCAAAGTTGTCATCTCTGGCCTGAACAGCAGACTGTCTAGTAATAGCTCGAGTGTCGACTCTAACGATGGATCTCGTAGTACCTCCACTATAGTATCCAGACGATGCGCCAGTATCGCCTCTAGCAAAACTCTGACCACGCTAAGAAGTAGTCAACCTCTGAGATTAAACTAGAGTAGCATCATCTAAGATCGAGCAGTCTTTCATCATGTTGTTGGGTGCCTGGAACATATAGCAAACACTACGTAGCAAGAAACACACTTCAAAATACTGTCGGCTGCAATGCTCGTAAATTGGTGAAAGCGATACTCTGGCTGACCAACGGTACTACCCTCTAAAATAGAAATCAATGGCTCTCTATGAACCCTCCATCTAGATCCCTGACCAATGCCCTATAATTAACCTGAGGCTACCCTCTTTGAACCTCTCAAAACACGAAACCTCCTAGATATAGTCTAAAAAAGACCCATGATGTCCTAAGCTCCCAAAGTCTTACCTCTAAGATCCTCAATCTGACTCGGTGGCATACTTTAAAGTTGTTCAAGTGCTTTCGCACTAGTAGCTAATTCTAAGAATGTCCCAAATAGACCCTCTATTTACTCAACCACAGAAAATCTTGCTCATATTCAAATATTGATTGGTCTCCTTGGACTAGGTGCATGAACTGATCTCTCATCCTATCCATGTGAACCTCATTAATGTACTTCTTTTTGAACTCGTACAAGAAGAAATCTTAGGTTGGAAGTACAGGCTGTAATTTCAACTCAACAATCTTCCACCACTCATTCGGCATTTCCCTTAAAGAATGAGACAATATAATCAAGATCTTCTGGACTACCACTCATCTGCCTCAGAATCTTTTAAGTATCTCTCAACCATCGGCCAGCTTTGATCGGGTTATTATCACATAAACCTTCAAAGTCCTTAGGTCCAAACTAGTGAAGTCTCTCCATTGGGGTCTTGCGAGGCGTGTCAGAAGACTTCAAAATAGCTTGCATAACTTGAAAGAGAGTGGAGTTCAGGTTATAGAAGTTATTCACCACACTACCTCCTACATTTTTTAAAAGGCTCGTGTCCTAAATATTCGGGACATACTCATTACTTAATTTTTTTTCTTGAGAGACATGGCTGTCCTCACGGCCTTTAGGGTCGTGTCCGACGTCACCTACCATCGAATCTAACATCACAAAGAAACAAGGTATCATCATCAAGATTCCCAATCTTGGAAGAGTGCGACTTAATTTTAGAGGCTTGTATTCATTATAAACCTTACCACAACAACTATAACACCTCGGGGTTTCCTAGAACAAGCTAAACCTAGGCTCTAATATCACTAAATATAACACCCAATCTCGATCCGAATCTGAAGTGCTACATTCGGGTCACTCAAAATTTGACCCAACAAGTTTTTATTTTAAAACTATAAGTTTAGCCATCTATAAAACATTCAAACTATTCATAATCAATGAAATTAAATAAGAAATATAAATCATGTTACAAAATAAGAGCTTTAAATTTAATACATTGTTTATCAAAATAATATTTCAAAAAGAGTTTATAGACTCAACATTTGTAAGGTCCTATGAATACATAAGCCCAAAATTAAACAATAATTATTGTACTTAGAAGTGATGCAGTACTGGGAAATCCCTTAATGATGTGTTCTTCGATCATGATTAACCTACTGACCTACGAATGAAAATAACGATTCCGAACACCGAGCTTACAAAGATCAATGGCATATTTTTACTCTACCATAATTCTTGATTATCATAAACAAGCTTGAGAGATAAATATAGTCTAAAGAACATAGATATGGCTACATTTTGTAAGAGTCGTCATCTAGCCTACATGAGCTAAAGTTCTTAGATCCCCTATCTTAAGAAAACCTTTAATTCTACAAGAAGTCTTACATGTTCCATATTGTTTTGCAATACTCGAGATTACTTAGCCCAACGAGGTTAATACATCAACAAGCTATCATTCTATAGCATCCATAACAACATTCATAAATAAATCCACACATCGCTATATGTTGGCCAATGAAGCCCTACTTTACTCGTGCTCACGTAGTCATCAGGTTGAATAGACCATATTTGGGTCACCATAGCCATAGATATGTCCTAAATATACTCGATCATATAAGCCATGAGTAGTCATTACATAAGGCCACCAAGCCATCAGGATTACTCGAACTCATATAGTCATCGAGTTACCCATGCTCACATAGCCGTCGGGTTAATTACCATTTTGGATCACCACAGCCGTGGATATTTTAACCACACTCAAATCACACAGCCCTTGCGTATGTAAGATACAAGTTTCCAAACACACGGTGCCCCTCCAAGCAACGTGCCAAACCTACTAACCTGGGAACGAAAACAACAATTTTGAACGCTGAGATAACAAGCTTAGTAGAGACATTTCCACTTAACCATGCTTCATGCAAATCATAAATATAAGCATGTAGCTAAAGATGATGACATGCCTATACATCAACATATGGCGCTACCTCTAGCTTCCAAAAATACATAGAAATAATAATAGATGCATCAATCTCACAAAGCAAACATATGCATCATACCCTAAAAACTGGAGTAAAGCCCGATATCACATAGCCTCAGGAATGTACACTCTGAGTCAAACCTGATGTCACACAGCCTCAGGAATATGTACTCTCTCTAGGTGAGGCCAGGTGTCACACAGCCTCAGGAACATACACTCTCTCTACATGAGGCTCTGTTTTACACAACCTCATGAACATACACTTACACTCCGCATCTCTCCTCGAGTGTCTTTGAATGAGGCCCGATATCACACAACTTTGGGAGCATACATTTGATGTATCATCTCTTGGTGTTGTAATACGCTCTCTGGGTATCCGGATCCAATCAACCTAAGGTGACTCAGCCAACCAAGGTGTCTAATACAACACACATCATAGACACAACTAATATAGAGTACACAACATCACTCGATCCACCAAGGATTTCCTATGGTTGCTATCATAATAAGTCACCAAATGTTTTACCAAGTTATTACTCATTATGCTTGTGTAAGAGGGTTAAATCTCGGTTTATCAATTTTACCATTTATTTTACCATATTAGAAGCCCATCGGGCCATAACCCTTGAATTACTATCCCTTAAACTCAAAACGTATTTTTTGGGCAGATTGACAAGTGGGTACCGGTACTGGCCTTCATGTACCGGTACGGTACCTCGAGTATCGGTACTTATAGCGTACTGATACAAAATTGGCTCATTGAAATTTATTTTCTCTTCGAGTATCAGTATGAGTCCTTGAATGGCATACCGATACAGGTTGAATCCCGTATTGGTACCCTCTAATAGTTCATCTTCAATGAACAGTGTTCTTCAAACCTAGAACACTAGGGTACCGATACTGCCACCCTGAGTACCGATACCGAAGCCCAGAAATGGCTTCATAGGCTAGGGAAATCACTAACCAAGCCCCCAAACACAACCTTTAACCCCTTAACTTGATTCTGCATCTTATAGAAGTTAGTAGGGTGGTTTGCTACCATTTTTACAAGTTATTAACATGATTCCCAAATTATGCCATTAAAGATGGTCTCTAACCTCTAACACACAAAATCAACCATAAACATCAAATCAAGCAATAAAGCAATCTAATTTATGATGCCCGTAAAGGCATAAGAGTTAGTAGTGTACTAACCTTTAGCAAGAAATCCCTAATTGCATCTCATTGTCTAGTTTTCTCCATATTTTCTCCTTACTTTCATCTCTTTGATGAACCCTTATCTTCATAGAATTATCTCACAAACCCAAAACATATAAACAACAAAAGTTCACCAAGAATTATGACTACAACTTTCAAAATACCAAGCAACTCAAATAAGAATTCTTAAAACTAAAAGTTCTTACCTTTTCTTCCAACACTCCATCCCTCACAAAAACCCATCTCATTTGCTTTCCATATGAATAAAATGAGGATTTATGATCTTCAAGCTCTCTAGAATCTTTTTCTCTGTAATAGTCTTCTTTGAAATCTTACTCAAAAACCATATCTTTCCACTTTAAAACCAAGAATAAGAGATAAACATACGAGAAAATTGAGGAAATCTTCTCCCCCTTCTCCCATGTGAAGAGAAAGATAAAGATGACAACTTTTCATCTTTCCCCCCATTTAATTAAAATTGTCCTTTACACAAACTTTTCTTTATTTTATACAACTTTAATTTCTAGCCATATATCATACAAGATATTTTTAACTCTTAAAAATAGACCCCTTTTGTGCCAAACTTGACCCAATAAATCTAGATTCTCAACTAAGATATCGAGCCCAAGGCTCAAGTCAACACTCTATCGTTGACTCGAAAATACGGGTCGTTACATCTCGAAATAGAACTTTGTAAGGTAAAGATTTGGTTTTTAGAGAGGAAAACCCAAACTTGAAAATGTGAGGAGATTGTGTTTTGGGAGAAAAGAAAGAGATGGATGTAATGACCTTAATTTCTGATTCAACGAGTTAGCGTTGACCCTAGTCTTGGGCTTTAGTTTTGAGGTGAGTAATAACCCAAATGGGCCTTGGATAATGGTGTTTGGGCTTGGAATGGACCTTGTTGGAATAAATGTGAAAGGGGAAGGACTTGGGATGCGATTTTCCCATCTCTTGGCTGAACACCCTATGTCTTCTTTAGAGAAAAGCTATCCATTACATAATCTTCATTACTCATCTTCTTCACCCTCAAATTCTCTCCCTTTCTAGCAAGAACACCGTGGATGTTTATAGCTAAAACCCAAACTTTACCACCTAATCTTTATATCCGAGGTTCAAGATTTAGGTATGTTTATCTCATCCTTACGATCTACATTTTGAGATAAAAATTATTGGAAATGGTGGTAAGATAAGAAAATGGGGTTTTAGAATGGTTTTTGGTTGAGAGTGTTTTAGGATAGATTTCATGTTGTAAATTTGTTTAAATCATGTTGCTAATCATTAGAGAGTGTAACAAATCCATTTTAACACTTATTGATTAGTTAAAGAAGTTAGAAAGCCATCCAACACCAAGGGTAAAGAGAAAAAATTAAGAAAAACTTGTTGGAAAGAGATTTTGGGATTTTGAGCAAGGTTTGTACATCTCCAACTTTGAAGTGCTTCTTGCTTTTCATAATAGTGATTGTCTTGCAATAAACATGATGTGTTTGGTGTTTTAAGCATGATGACCATTGGGTGCTCTTGAATCTTTTTGCTTGTTGTTATCAAGATGTTTAAATGGTCAAAAGTGCTATTAATAATCCTAATAAACTTTAGGGAGCATGAAACTAGTTTTATGGGTCAGATTTTGGGGTTCTAAGTTGAATTTATTAGCTTAGAAATCCATTTATGGGCTTTGATACCGGTATGCGGGAGGCCCGTACTAGTACCCCTTGTTAATTATAAAGAACAAGGATGAACAAAATGTAGCGTACCGGTACTCGTGGGTTTGTAAGATTCTAGAGACTATTTTTGGTATCGATACGGTAGGGAGCGTACTGGTACCTGAGCCCCGTGTATCGATATGGTCGACCCAGTATCGATACGGACTGGCCTGGGTAATTTTAGAAATATATTTTGGTATCGATACAGGCAGTTGAGTACTAATACCCATGGACAGAGTACTGGTACGCATTGGACCATACCAATACCAATTGATGACACTGTCCAAATGTGATGAATTTTAATAAGGGCTTAATATGAGGTTTGGTAAGGGCTTTAATGGAACTGTATCGAATATGATGAATTATAATAATGAGCCTTTGGTTGAACTATGACTTCAGATGCCTTTATTTAATGGTTTTTCCTTGTCTTGTATTGTATATTGGCCTTGTGAGCCTTGATTGATTTCATGATTCAATGGTATGGAATCCAGATACCCCAATAGTTGTACTACAGTACTTGTTCTCTTCTTTACGTACACTCGATGTCTAGGTGATCTTGAGTGGCACTCGCTACTCGATGGCTAGGTTTTTTCGGGTATGTAGTAAGGGAAGGTACTCGATGTCTAGGTGATCCTGAGTACATGCGTGCCTAACCTGATGTCTAGGTGATCCTGGGCTAAACATGTTTGACTACCACTATGTTGGAAATTGATGATTGAATTGCTTATTCATTTCATATGCTCATTTCTTATATTGTATGCTTACTTTTATGAACATCATGAAGTATAATGAAATAGACACATGTCAATGAGCTTTGTTAGCTCATCGTGCGAATGTGTTATTTTTTCATGCGTAGATTGATAGGTCACTCGCTTGGAAGAGCATATCGACAGAGATTTTCTAGAACCGTTTTAACTCGAGTACAATACCTTGATTTTAGTAGTTTGGCTATGTATCCATATAACCTTATTTGAAATACAGTGTTTTAAAATCATACGGAGCTCCATTTACTTTGGATTTATCTATGAAAACTTCTATTTATGACTTGATTTATTTGATTTATGGCTAAACTTGAGGTTTTAAATTGAAAAAAGTTTTACGGGTCGAGTTAAAGATAGCCCGAATGTAGCATCTTAGATCCGGTGGGACTGGGGTGTTACAATGGAGATGAGAGAGTGAGGTAAGCTTGTCTACCCCTCTCTCATGTGAAAGACAAATATATAATAAATGATGGGCAACCTTTATTTTTAAAAGGGGAATAATCTCAACATATAACCCCCAAGTCCCTCACCTTTTATAAAATGGCCACCTATCATGGCCAAATAGCTCAAAACTCTTCCAATAAGACCTAAACTTGGCCCAAGGGATCAAATTACTCACACCAACATGAAGGTCCATGACCTGGGTCAACACCCAACTGTTGAATCAGAAATTCGTGTCGTTACAAAATTATCCATTGAGATTTTAAAAAATATATAGCGTTGGTTTGGTTGAAGTTCTGGTTAGGCTTCAATGTCAAAATTTTCTTTTAATTGTATTAAAATATCAATCGAATTTTCATTTTTAATTATAGGTTAAATAAGTCATTATTTAAAAAATTATGATCAATTAACTCTATGTAACTATATTCAATGATCACACTAACGGTTGTTAAGCTTACTCATTTGAGAGCATTTGATTGTTGAATTTTTCTTAAAAACCATTAAAAATTATAAAATAATCATAAATAATATGGAAATTATTCTAACTTACAAATAATTATAGTAATTATACAAATAAATGTTAGAAAAAATGGATGCAGTTATAACCAAATATTATAGAATATCATAAGAAAAATAAATAACAATAAATCAATAAAGTATTATTTTGACAATATCAATGTGTAACAGAACACCGAACGAAATAGAAAGAAAATTGAAAACATAACATGAAATCGGACAAAGTTGACAATTAGAAGAATTTTGTTGATGCATGCATAAACAATTTCCTTAGGATAAATTCATCATCTCCTTGGTGCTTGAGTAATATTGGATATCTATCTCTTAGAACACAATCATAGCACAACTGCAATGAACAATCGAACACAACCTTGCCTCCTCTATCACCAGAAACCAAAAATGTTTTTCCATGCATGTATTTTTGGATATATGATATGTTGATATATAGATATTGAGAATAATCTTGAGTCCGCTTTTGGAGAGGCTTGAGTCATATTTGGGAGGAGGTTTGCCGTAGTGTTTGTTGAAATATTCGTAATGGAGTAAGGATTGACTTTTGGTATGATGTTTGGTTGGATTACAATAACCCTTCAATTACGAGGTGTCTGTCGGAAGTGACCCCCACTCCTACGCAGTCGTTTCTGTGTTCTCTAACTCGGATTAATGGGATTGGCCTAAATTATCTTTCTTGCTTCCGAAACCAGTATTCCAGAACATTGTTGCGTTATGTCTGTCACGTCTCTATGTGGAATGACACTCCAAGGTGGCGTTGGAAGGATTCTCGCGTCTTCTTCATGTGATATGCGTATCGTGCTTTGGAAGCGACTAAACATGAGTGAAGCAATATTGATTGGAAGTTTATTTGGCGGGAAGAAATTTCACAAAGAGAGTTTTTTGTGGTTTGTGTTGAGAAATAGCCTACTTAGGAATGCAGAACGCTTTCGAAAATATTTTTCGGAGTTTAGATTATGTCAAATTTGTCGAGGGTGTGATAAAGATATAGACCATGTTTTTCGTGGTTGTACTGGTGCTTGTCGTATTTGGTCTCAGTTGATTAAAGTAAAGAAATTGAAGGAATTCTTGGCTTTGCTGATAAGTGAATGGATGATGGTTAACCTCCATGATAATGGTAACTTTCATTTTAATAGAATTGATTAGCTTATTCTTTTCTTGGTAATTTCCTGGAAACTATGGAAGTGTCGTTGCGATGTTGTCTTTGATGATAACTTTAGTTAAAGGGAGGATTGCTTGGTCCATTGCCTCCATTTGGTGTCAGAAATTGCAGGTACCAAGGTGTCTCACTCGATTTTGACTGTTGCGGTTCAGACTTCTTGCTCGTGGTATAAACCACCGGTTGGGTGGGTTAAGGCAAATGCGAATGGTGTAGTTAATTTTCATGGTTGTGAGGTGTTTGAAATTTGGTATGCGTCAAAATAACCAAAGTGATAATAATATAGACCAAGACATGCACAAGAGACGATATTTAACATGGTTCAACATAGCCTACCTACAACGTAGTCACAATAGTTGTGGAGATTCTAAAAGTTGTTACATCTCTCTAGAGTAATTCCATATCATTCTCTCGTAATTTAAAAGGTTAAACATAGTTTATATTTATAAACCCAAATACTTGGTCACCAAGAAATCTTATTCAACAAGATGTCTCACCTAAACATTTACTCCTTAAAGTAAACCCTAATTACCAAGTAATCTTCAACCACTAGAATTACAATAAAACCCAACTTAATTACCATTTAGAATTTGAGTCAAAATATAACATGAGGCTACTACGAGTGGAGTTTTGCTGATGAGCATGGTGCTTCGTTGGTTTCTCTCGGAGCCTAGGTAGTTACTTGATGATTGTTGCGGAGCTTTATACGATAAGTGACATTCTATTCCATGCTTGAAAATTGGGTTATCATCGTATCGAAGTCGAGACCGATAGCCTTGAGGCTTTGAGGATTTTTAATGGATCTTTAGGGGTGCTAGTTGGTTTTGCACTGGTGGACTCAATTCATGCTTTGATCTCAGATGATTGTGAAACGAAAGCCCGTCATACAGGACAGATGATTGTCCAGATAGATCGACTACTTTGATAAAAGTTTACCGATTAGAAAGATATTCACCTTGATCCATCCCCTAATTTAGCTCTTTTGGTAACAAGTGAGGAGCATATGATTAATTAGATGATGTTTTGTTTCTGTATCAGCGAAAAAATTAAATAAAAAAAGGAGTAAGAGAAGAAAAAAAGGGAGCGAATAATGAGGCAATGGATAAGTAGTATTGGGGCAATTTTAAATAAAAAACTTTTTTATTATTTAATTGAAAGAATGACCTTAATTTAGGATTATTTAAAAAATTAACCCTAAATCGTCAATGCAAGGCGAATTCGCTTTTTACAGGACGCAAGTTCGAAATTCACTTTTTACAAAATACGAATTTTGTGTTGAGTAAGTTGGTAAAAAATAATTTATCGCATTTTTAACATAAAATTTGCTTTCTATATAACGCGAGTTCAAAACTCACTTTTTATAGAACGTGAATTTACTTTATGTAGACTGATAAGAATTATTTTTTTAAATAATCTTAAATAGGAGTCATTTTTATAATTAAATAATAAAAAAGTTATTAATTTAAAATTGCCTAGTATGGGATTACCTAAGGTCAACCAAGTCGTTGGGCGTTGAGAATCTCATCTCTGCCACCCACTTTGATTTGACTTTGACTTGTGTTAAATTCTAACAAAGATAAAAATTCGGTACATAGTTCCCAATCATATAGCGCCACGTCACCATTTTAACTGTACGTACGTGAGGGTACAAGTACGAACGCTTTTCCCCCAGTGGGACCCCATTTCAGACGAATTTTCCTGGAAATTTCTTCCCCTTCTCCTCTTTGAAGAAGAAGAAAACAATCCTCTTTGTTTGTTTACTCCACTCTGATTCCTTCCCTTGTATGTTTCCTTTTCCCTTCTCTCCTCTACTTGATTTGTACTTTGATCTACAATTTCATGCAGGAATGTTTTGAAATTTCAAAATTCCAGAAAATTTAGGGCCACTTATACTCGCAAACAGGATTAATTGCTTTGATAACTGGTTCTTATTCTTTTAGGAAAAAAATTATGATTGTGCAACGATTTATCTGGATGTTCATGAGAAAGGCCAGTAGCTAACTGATTTATTGTTTCAGCTTGTTTAAGTGATTGGATACAACTAATTTCATGTCTGGTTTTGATATCTTCAATGTTTGCGCAATAGTATATTGTTTATAATTGTGTCTGGCCTGCAATTGAGATGTGTGAATGGTCTAACTTTATTTTTCTTCCTTTTCCATTTGTTTTCTTGTCTTTTTAGGGTCTGGGCCGTCCGGCAATAAGATTTCTGCTGTATGTGACTAAGTTCCTTAAATTTGTTTGTGTTTCAGAGCTTAGCTTTATTCTCTTATTGGTGGCCAGGTGGGATAATTTGGAAAGCTGTAGTTATGAATTATCCACAAGACAAGCTTGTGAGGTTTGTACATTATTAAATTTTGTCTTTTGATTTTGTTATGGGGAACATATGTTTTTTGAGTTGATGTTGTGCTTCTAAAGCCATTAAGATAATACTAAATATGCAGTTTTTGAAGCAACATCCTGTTGATCCTTTGCACAACCAGATGATGCTATAACTAATTCTCATTGGTTGCAGTTACTGTCATTGACATTGTCATAAACATCCTATGTTTTCCAATATTTCAAATACAAATAACACTTCTTTTGCTTGAGCTTAAGTTTCATATGCTGCTCCGATAACTATTGGTGCCTCATTTCTCACATGACAACAATTATATACTGTGCCGAAAAAATGTTATATATTGTGCAATTAGTAGATGGGGTTGATTTTCCCATACTTCCATTAAATCTTTTTGGTGCATGAAATGATAGTCTGATTTCTTCAATTAAATGATTTCTTCCAGGTTCCAGGACTGGAATTCAGAGAGAAGCACTGAAGGACATTGCTCTGATAATAAGAAGAAAAATTTGGGGAAAATTAGATTCACAATAAATTCATTTTCAGAAAAGTTTCAAAGAGGGGTTGAATCTGGTTCCGAAAGGTTTAAGGGGATTGGCAAATCTTTTAAATCTTATTCATTTAACCTCAGCTTTGATTCTAGTAAGAAAATTCTTGATCCACAGGGGCCGTTCCTTCGAAGGTGGAACAAGATATTTTTATTATCATGTATCTTAGCAGTCTCTATTGATCCTTTATTCTTTTACATCCCGGTGGTTAATGACGATAAGAAGTGCCTTGTTTTGGATGAAAAAATGGAGATCACAGCCAGCGTGCTACGTTCATTCACGGATATCTTTTATATAATCCATATAATTTTTCAGTTTCATACCGGCTTCATTGCACCTTCTTCTCGTTTGTTTGGAAGAGGGGTTTTAGTTGAAGATTCATTGGCAATAGCAAAGAGATATCTACAATCATACTTTATAATCGATGTTCTAGCAGTTCTTCCCCTCCCACAGGTAGGAAATTATTAGGCCTTTGAAAAGGTTCTTCCTCTAGCAATTGACTGATTTATGTGTGACAGTTCATGCCCTATTTAGGCTTTAAAATTGAAATGAAATGCATGGATGAATCGTTTTAATTTAAAGGGTGAGATGGAACTTCATGTTATGTGCTTTGAATTGTGAATTTTATTGAGAAATTGCATTGCACCCTGAATTGTCGAACCATTCTATACTCTGCCATTAGGCTAAAGTATTAAGTTTAATTGTGTGACAGTCCATTGTTATGGGGACTCCTTTGTTTCAATCTTCAATTGCATGATCATTTAATTTGATACTATTGTTCTCTTCCAGGTGGTGATTTTAATTGTCATACCACAAATGAGAGGCATGAAGTCATTGAATACAAAGAACTTGTTGACATTTATTGTTCTCTTCCAATATCTGCCAAGAGTTTTTCGAATATATCCACTGTATAAGGAAATTACAAGGACTTCTGGCATACTAACTGAAACTGCGTGGGCTGGAGCTGCATTCAATCTGTTTCTTTACATGCTGGCAAGCCACGTAAGTTTGCTCAACCAGTATTAGAATATTTTAACAATAAGCATGCACCTTTTCTCATATTTGCTTTTTTGGATGTTCCTTTTGTGTTTGTCTTTGGTTCTTGAGTGGTTTATTGCTTCAGAGTTCAGACATTTCACAATTAAAACAGCGGGATAAAAAGAGAGTAGATCTCTTACCATACTATTTTGGTGGTTTATTCATGTCTTCTAAAGTCTATCTATCCTATTTCAAAGGCTACAATCCCCGGGAAGCAAACAATTGATGTATATTGTTTAAAATAGAGGTTGAAGCTGGAGTATGGTGATTTGTAAAGCCTTACCTGGTTGTGGATTAATATTTGATTGAAATGGGTAGAAGAGTTCAGCATAAAGTGTGAAATGTGAATGGTTAAAATCTGCTCACTTCCCTGGAACATACATATATACATATATACACACACACACACACACACACACACACACTGCACACACACTCATATATATAAAGTATTTATTTTTTTCCTGTCTAATGTATTTATGGTTCAAAGTTGATTACTTAATTTTACAAAAATGACCTCTTTGGAGGAATGTATCCCTATAACCCAAGACCTTAAGCATACTAATTTTTTCTCTAGAACTAACCGTAGGGTAAATGTTGTTGGAGTGTGTTACTTTCTCGGTTGCATTAGATAAACTTTTTAATCATATGAAATCTATTTATTTTCATTAAGTCCTGGAGTTGTAATATTCCCTGTTTAATACATGTGTGTGTGTGTGTGTGCGTATCTTATTATGACTTGAAGCTTAATTCATTCTGCTATATATTATAATGGTAAAATGACTAGCTTTTCTTGTAGGTTTTCGGGGCTTTTTGGTACTTGTTTTCCATTGAAAGGGAATACACATGCTGGAAAGACGCCTGTAGGAATAATACTGAATGCTCGCCCCGTTCATTTTACTGTGATGGTGATTCTTCTTTTAGTATGCTGCTGAATCAATCTTGTCCTATACAAACACCCAACACGACTCTTTTCAATTTTGGGATATTCCTTGATGCCCTTCAATCTGGTGTTGTGGAGTCGGAAAATTTTCTGGAGAAATTCTTTTACTGTTTTTGGTGGGGTCTGCAAAATCTGAGGTGTGCTAGATAAAACGCTTTTCATTTATTGTCCTTTTCTCATCGAGTGCTCACTGGTCATTTCTTGTTTCTTTTTACGAGATTGGTTATATTTCAGCTAATTTTGGCTAAATATTTTACATCAGATTACTTGTGTTTTGTCCCTACTAACTTTTATAGATAATTAGATGTATAAATATATACATTACCAAATTCTAATATGCTTATTGGCATGCAACTTCTGATTTTTTGGACTAGTTTTCGTATTTGACTCTGTCATTAATCTCCCAAATTTCAATCAGTGTAATAATCTTTAATTGTTTTTCCTTTTTATTTTTATTATTTTTATTTTTATCTTATTCATGTTGGATCAACTAGATTTATGAATGTAATTACTCTAGAAATATTTCTTTCCAGAAAATATTTTCTCTTTCAACATTCTCTTAGTATCCAATTTAGCTGTCTGGTTAACTTGCGAATAATGACATCTTAGAATCATAACAAAAATAAATGGTCTCATTTTTTTTTAATAATTTTCTCCTTGAGGGGGTGGTTAACAGAAACATGCATGCAGTCTACATAGAGCAAATATTATGATAAACCTTCCTCATGATATATGTTATGATAATTGGAAAAAGTCCGGGTATAAGCATCTCTCCTTTTCTATTAAAATCGTCACCACTTTTTCATTTCTCTTTCTTGGGGATAATGGGAAGCAATGTTAGGATTAGTGCTAAGGTTCCAGGTGTGATGAAATGAGATTAATTCATAACATAGCAGCACGCTCCATAGCCCTTGTGGTGCTTTAGAATACTGTGGTTAAATGGTTGTAAGGGGCCAGTGTTGACTGTTGGTCTTAATCATGTTATATATTTAGACTGGTGGAGTTTATGTCCATCTTCAGTCCAAATGAGCTTATTTCAAGTTTGGTGTATATTCATGGGCTAACCATTTCCTTGTTTCCTCTCTCCTTCCGTTAGCATAGTGCTATTAAAATCAAACATCAGTGTTTGATCTATTTTTGCCTATTGCTTTTGCAGTTCTCTGGGTCAGAATCTTGAAACTAGTACCTTTGTCTGGGAGATCTGCTTTGCAGTTTTCATTTCAATCTCGGGCTTGGTTCTGTTTTCATTTCTCATTGGAAATATGCAGGTTTGTAGCAAAGCAACTGCATTCTTTGAATTTTTATGTCACGGTTTTTGTTTTATGGCAGTGGAACTGGTTTCTAATTATTGTAAGACATGAATTTGTTGGGAATTCTTTCTATTCTGCAGGCTTCTTCTAAAATAATTAGTTTCTTTCTTTCTTTCTGATATTTGAAAACCTTGCATGAGCTGCATGCTGTTCACTGGATTGTGCCTCTTGTTCCCCTAGCTCATCTTCTGAGAACACAAGTTAACTGTTTAAAATGGCCGAAGCTTTTTGGTTGATTTTAGGTTTTATAATGTCCTAGTGTTTTGCTTCTCTCTCTATCTCTCTTATTAAATAGGAAATACAATGTCTAGTTGCTTTCTCCAAAAAACCCCGGAGATATCAAATAATATTACGATATTAATTGTGTGGATTCTTCAACTTCACTCATACGTCCGGACTAAAATTTATAGATTTGTGATAAGTAAATTTTGCTGTGAAACAGACATATTTGCAGTCCACAACTACGAGGTTGGAGGAGATGAGAGTAAAACGACGTGATGCAGAGCAATGGATGTCCCACCGCTTACTACCTGAGAGTCTAAGGGAGCGGATTAGACGATATGAGCAATACAAGTGGCAAGAAACTAGAGGAGTTGATGAAGAGAATTTACTTCGTAATCTCCCCAAGGACCTAAGAAGGGATATAAAGCACCATCTTTGCTTGGCTCTGCTCATGAGAGTGAGTGCCTTGTCGCTGTGGTCATTGTTTTTAAATGGGTTGCATCCTTTGGGAATTAGATTGATGCATGTTATTGTTTGTCCTGCGTTTTCACTATTAATCACTAATTTTGGTTAATTTACTCGTTTCCTTCCATGGTTAAGGTGCCAATGTTTGAGAAAATGGATGAGCAATTATTGGATGCAATGTGTGATCGTCTCAAGCCAGTTCTCTACACAGAGGAGAGCTACATTGTCCGGGAGGGAGACCCGGTTGATGAGATGCTCTTCATCATGAGGGGCAAACTGTTGACCATGACAACAAATGGTGGAAGAACCGGCTTCTTTAATTCAGAATATCTGGGGGCAGGGGATTTCTGTGGAGAGGAACTTCTCACATGGGCACTAGATCCCCATTCTTCCTCGATCCTCCCTATCTCGACTAGAACTGTCCGAGCTCTTACAGAAGTTGAAGCTTTCGCACTGATGGCTGATGACTTGAAGTTTGTTGCCTCTCAGTTCCGCCGGCTTCACAGTAAGCAGCTGCGCCACACATTTAGGTTCTATTCGCAGCAGTGGAGGACCTGGGCAGCTTGTTTTATACAAGCAGCTTGGCGCCGTTACAGCAAAAAGAATCTTGAAGAATCTCTTAGAGAGGAGGAGAATAGGTTGCAAGATGCTTTAGCCAACGCTGGTGGGAGTTCACCGAGTCTGGGTGCAACTATTTATGCTTCAAGGTTTGCTGCCAATGCACTCCGTGCTTTACGGAAAAACCGTAGTCGTAAAGCAAGAGTGACAGAGAGGGTTCCACCTATGCTGCTTCAGAAGCCTGCAGAGCCTGATTTTACTGCTGAAGAACAATAGGCGATCGAGCCTAATTTTATGTAAAACAGATTAGGAAAACTCTCGTCCCTCCACATATAAGAAATGTATGTATGTTGGCGGAAAGTTGCCAATTATTGAGTCTGAGGTTTGTATATGATGTGTATATAAATCTTCAAGTTTTGATTGTTTTGTTTTAGAGCAGTTATTATATATGATACTGTCATAGCGATTTTAGTCTGCCTCAAATAACCGTGTTTAGTAGAACTGTTTTGCACATTTTCTTATTTACTTTTATTTTCTGGATAAATTGTGCTGGTGATCTCTGAACCTTTAATTTGTTTTCATTAGGATCATGTTGTAAGTTGTTATTCAAAAAATTGATGCTGACACCTTAAAATATTTTTTTCTTCAAAACTTGTGGTCAACCCCTTTGTTCCCATCTCTCCTCTATTAGTCTCATCACGACAACCCTTGCTACCATCACCTCCCGCACCATCATTTGCCTCTACTCCATCACCTTCATTCCGGCCACCACCATTAGTGTCATCACCACTAGCAGAAAGCCGATTATCGATCCTCCCTCATGAGAGAAAAGGTGAATTTAGCTGACTGGGAAGTGCAGTCTCGCGGCAGTGAGAGATTGGAAGACATTATAGATCCTAGACTTGATGAAATAAAACCATATTCTTTAAACAAGTTTTGAAAGATGACTGAAAAATGCTTGATAAAACATAGAATTTATAGGCCTTCAATGGGAAATGTCCAATGGAACTTGGATTCAACACTTCAACTACAAGGGAATGAACAAAGAGCCGCTCACGGTGGTCAGCTTTCTTCTGAAATCAACCATGGTGGACACTTGTAAACAAGCTTACAGTTCAGCCGATTCGGTAACTTAAACCAACTCGCTGGTGTTTTAATCACACAGTTTTTGCTCAACTGTTAAGTGAGCAAGTGAGGTAAATGAACATTGCATGCATAGTTTCCATCAGGGATGGACCGAGGGGTTGGGGAGTGATCGCCCTTGAAAATTTGAAATTCGTATATGATTTAAAAAAATAGATTTTTTATGTATTTTCTATTGAAAATCAATTTTCATTCCCTAAAATTTTATAAATTCATCCACTATAATTTTATAGGTTCGTTCCCTAACGTAAAATCTTACGTCCATCACCGGTTTCCATTGAAGGGTTGAATTTGAGTTACAATTTAGTTTCTCAATAATCTTTGTCCATGGCTGCAAATTATTCAGGGATCACTTTTTTTTTATCACCTGAACGAACTTAGAAGCTTTTGCATTGTTCTGAAATTTTATTCATAATTTGTCTATCCAGAGACTTTGTTACAGATTTTTTTAGATTTCCAACTCGCATTTGGAGAATTGACAACAAAATCAATATCAAACCAACGAAACTAATTGCAAATATTCAACTATCCAATTGAATTACGTTTTTTTAACACTGCACAAATACATACGTCCATGCATATTGTCATAGGGCTAGAGTCTGACTAGCTGATCCGTGCGGCCTTAGTCGATAAATTTTAATCAAAGACTAAGTCAGCCTTCGAATACAAAACTAGAATGCCTAGAACGAGTGAAAACTTTTGAAAAAGTGACTAAGGCAAGGAAAACAATAGAGAATGATGATGTGAATGAATATCTCTATATTACTCAAGAAAAGGAGAGGATACAAGAATGAGTTGTAAAATACTCAAGTGAATTGTTGGATGAATGAAATGGGTGAGGGTGAGCCACTATTTATAGGCTCACCCTCTTACATCTAACGGTCTAGAATGGATCAATTCAAGGGAAAGATCGTCCCTTGATCTACGCCCTCTAAGTATGAAAATTTTATCCATATCTTACAAAGATGCCAAATATTTGGGGAAGAATCACACCCATCATATCCAATCATGACATGTTTGTTGCTCTCATGTTGGAAAGGATATTTTCCAAGTGTGTTGGTCAAAAGATGAGCTCTATCCATGGGTCTTGGTCACTTGGGCGGATTGGACATGGATAGGCCCGGTTTGCTTGGCCAAAACCTCCTTATTAGCATGGTGGGTATTGATTTGGGCCTTAAGGTCATGGGCAGCTCAGAGGGTGCTCGTCTGGGCCCCCAGGTGTGCATAGAGGGTGCTGACTCAGGCTCCATGATCTGGGCAGCATGGAGGGTGCTCGTTTGAGCCCCTTGTGTGCGATGAGAGTGCTCCCTCAGGTCCCTTTCTCATGGGCAGAACATGGGGTGCTCGACCCTATGGTGTGCATGTATAGTGTGGACTTGGCCCCTCGGTCTAATTTTTGTTTAGGGTTTATCTAAGGCATTTATTACAAGTTAAAAGATTAAGGGTTTAGTTCAAGTGTGCTATGAAATGAGCCAAAGAGTTTTTGTTATCATGCGATTAAAGGTAACAGCCGCAAGGCCAAGAGATTTCCAGATAGCGTGCAGTTCTTAGCTATTTTCTTAGAGTATTTTGTACCCGTTAGTGGCATCATCATTGTTACAAAGTCACCTACAGATACAAATTACAAATGT
This sequence comes from Hibiscus mutabilis, assembly GCA_019671005.1. Taxonomy (NCBI): domain Eukaryota; kingdom Viridiplantae; phylum Streptophyta; class Magnoliopsida; order Malvales; family Malvaceae; genus Hibiscus; species Hibiscus mutabilis. The sequence goes on along the minus strand of CM033719.1, from coordinate 33,224,498 downwards.
ATACAAAAAACATTAGGATTGATGATAGGAATAACAATGGGGTAAGATAGGATACCAAAGAAAAGACTTAACGCCTCAAAACTAAAAGCACTTTAAAAAGAAAAAAAAAGCATTACTCAACCCTCGTCATTTCTCCCTCATTTCAAAGCTTTCCTTTCTTTGATTCCTTCCTTATGTGTTCCTTTGGGCAGTTTGGTTTTTGCGTTTCTTAAGGGCAAGCCTGTTCGCGGTGAAGAGTGTGTGTTGTTGAACTGGTGTTTCCATCCTTTTCTTCTTGTTCCTCTACTGTTTCCTTTCTCCATCTTCTCTCCCCATCCTGGGCAGGGCATTTTCTGTGGATTTATGGCATCTGAGGCAAAAGAATTGGTGGGTGCAAACAAGAAAGTCAATGAGAACATTCTCTCTGGCTCTTTAGACCTTAATGAAGACGGATAAATAAATGTGGTCATCAAGAATCATTCTCTGGTGGGTAAGATTCTTTCTAATCGCATGACAAAGCATCATACCATTTTTGCCATTCTAAAAAAGGCTTGGCAATGTGGTGACGGTCTTGAATGTCACGACTTGGGGAAAAAAATATTTCTCTTTGTATTCCCCACTGTCATCGAAAAGATGAAAGTGCTTAGCCAAAGTCCATGGTCCGTTCAAGACAGACTCATCATTCTCAAAGATTGGCCATAAGAAGCTACTTTGGAGGAAATAGATTTCTCCATTGAAGAGTTTTGGATACAAGTCCACAATTTACCCATGGCCCTTATTAGCAACGATAACACAGCTAAGATTGGTAGTTTGTTTCCAAGCTTCATCGATTCAAATCTGGATGAAGACCAAAGAGTGAAATGGGATGGTCAACTAAGTATCAGAGTGGCTCTTAGGGTTGAAGATCCGTTAAAGACATGTACTTTGAACTGAAAATGTTTTAAGCCCCTCGATATCGCCTTCAAATATGAGAGGATACTAGAATTCTACTATGGATGTGGCCAAATTAGGCATGCTGAAAAAGAATGATGGTTTGAACCAGCTTTATACAAAAGAGCTGGAAAATATGGTCCTTGGTTGAGGGTATCACCAATGTGGAAAAGGATCAATAATGCAGGGAAAATCTTGGCTAGCTCTTGTGAATCCCTTGGTTTGCAAGGTACAACATCTAGGAAGGAAGATGTTCCTCATCTTGGGGTTGACTTGGGTGAGACACGTCTCCCATCAAACCCTAAGCTTTCAAGGGACAACCATCTCGAGGGTACGAGGTTACCAGTGGAAATCTCGGATAAAGATGGTAAAGATACTGTGGTCGTGTTGACGCCCGGGTTTCAAGGGATTGGTTTAGGCTCTTTTTGTCCTAATGTGCAGGTTTCCTCGTCTGCAACAAATGAATCCTCTGTTGGGTTTTTCCCCTAGTAACAAGTCAACTCTCACAATGACCCCTGGACCAACAAGTTAATTATGTTTTACCAAGACGTATGAGTGCTATCGATGGGAGATACATAGATGAAACTAAAACCGTGGGAAACTCTCTCTAAACCCTTAATGCCATGAACTTCTCTTTCAACATGAAAAAAAAGAGGTCTATTGTTAACTCCTCAAAGTACTGTTTTTCATGTATATCTTGCCATGCTTTTGCTTGACTTTGAGTGCATATTTGTGCATTTAGTTAGTAGAATCATGCATTTGCATCTAGGAGTTAAGGAGTGCTTTTATTGTCAGATTGAAGGGGTATTTTCCTTGTAGTGGCAGTATACGAGCATGTTTTGTAGAGCAGGACGAGAGCAGTTGGCAGAAAAAAAAGAAGCATAAGAGAAATACCGAGTGTTGAAGGCAAAAGCAAGACAAAGATTACCAGACTCGGATGGAAAAAAAAGGATGGCCGATGCCCGTCAATAGTCGTTAGAGCCAGGTCAACCCTAAAATTCAAAAAAAGAGGATAAGGAGATAACACACCTATCTTGGTGCGTAACAAACTTTCAAATTCAAAACCCAACCTAGGGTTTCCATGAAGTGCCTATATAAAGGAAGCTAATTGATGAGCCAAGGAGGCTGCACCATGATGAAGAAAAAGGGTAGAAGGCAAACTGTAGTTCGACCAGGCTAAGACCAAGAGCTCTAGATCCATTAAGGGCTGCATCGATGGATGTCCTTCTTTGTCCATTTCTCTTTAAGTTTTATTTTTATTAGATGGTGATGTTAAGATACAATATTGCGTTGATGGTTTCCCAGCCATGAACTAATTTCTTTAAGTTGGCTAGGGGTGTTTTTGCGATGAACACTTAGTTTATTTTTAGCTTTTAATAATTGAATGCCTTGACATTTTTGTCTATTCTGCTACTGCTTTGTTTTCTTAAATTCTTTGCCATACGATAGTTGGCATTGCATGCCTATTATCCTTTAATATATTAATAGACTTAGGAGATAACTATTAATTGCCAAATACTAAGGTGAGAAGCTTCGACAGAAGATGTTCAAGTATATGAGCTTACTTCGGAAGAAAATCTACCCCTTAGGAGTAAATATTAAAACTTTGCCAAGTTAATTATTGAAAAAACATCACATATAGGCATATGGAGTTATTCATAATTAACTTAGAGTATCGCTATCGACATAGGCAATACTCACTTTGAAATCTACTCGGCAATAAAATCAAGGCTGGAAATTATTATTTGCTGCCTTCGCTAAGTGCAAATCCAAACATCTCTTGTCAATGCCAACCATCCATCTGAATATATTTGTTTGCTAATTCGCTAAATTTTCATTTTATCTCCTTCAGTCATTTTTCTTAATCAAAATCTAAAATCCAATTCAAACTCATTTGTTCCCATTCTTAAGTAAAAATCGTGGTATTTAATTCCTAGACAATCCCTGTGGATACGATACTCAACTTACTACTGTATTACTTGCTGGCAGTGTATACTTGCACGCAAAAGACCTAAACTTGGCATTATTTACTAGCATATTTACATTAATTGTTCAATTGTTTTCCAAGTGTTAGTCAGTGGACAATTTTTTGGCACTGTTGCCAGGGATTGCAACGAAATTTATTGTTTTGATTTTTTACTTGTTTTGTTTATTTTACTTATTTATTTTGTTTGGTGTATGACTAGGAGCTGCACTGTGAAGGAAGATTTGTTATACGAGAAAGTTTCGAGAGATGGCTCGACAAGGAAATGGTGAAGTAGATGGTGTCTTGAATAATGAGGAGGATCCACCAATACATGATGGGATACCACCCGCTCCTACTGTCGCTGTAGAGAATCCTGAAGAATGACCTATTAGAGAACACATGGCACCGAACATAGACAATTTGATGCCACGACTAATTGGTCTAGAGGTAATGATTCAGATGCTATTGAATGTAGATCAATTTGATGGATCACCTACTAGAGACCTAAGGCAACATTTGAAGCAATTCATGGAGGTTTGCCAACTATTTCAACAACCTGGTATAGCTGAAGAGACAGTGAAGTTGAGGCTATTTTTTATTTTCCTTGAGAGATAGAGCAAAAACGTGGCTAAGTTCTTTGCCACCTGGTTCAATTAATTCGTGGGCAGAATTATGCCAAAAGTTCCATCTGAGATTCCAGCCACCTAAACTTAATGCTAAGCTACGAAGAAAAATCATTACTTTTAGGCAGGCCGATGATGAAACATTGTATGACACTTGGGAACGATTCAAGGACCTGTTGAGAAAATATCCCATGCATGAATTCCTTACTTGGACCCAAATGGAGACCTTTTATAACGTACTCAATGCTCATGCCAGGACTATAGTTGATGCTTCGACAAATGGCTCATTGCTAGATAAAAATTACACGGAGGCCTATGACATCCTTGAAAGGATTGCCACCAATGATCTCCAGTATCCTACTACCAGATTAGGAACCGAGACGAAAGTAGTTGGAAAATTGGAGCTTTATGCATTATCATCTATCAATGCTCAAATTGCCAACCTCACTAATATAGTGAAAACAATGTAGAAACCCACTGATGTTCGACAAGTAAAGGCATTGGAACCATTCTGCACAATTTGTGGAGAAGACCAAAATGTTGATGAATGCCTAACAAACCCTGAATCACTAAATTTTCTTGGAAACTTCAATCATAATTTTAACCCACATGCCAATACTTATAATGCAGGTTTAAGCAACATCCAATTTTTTCTTGGGCAAATCAAGGCGGTAACCAATTTAATGCCCAACGTCAAAACAACAATATACCGCTAGGTTTAAACCATAATGTGATGCCACAGAATGCACAAAATAATTTCCATCCAGAATAGAGATTTACCCAAGGGAATACTCTAATAGAGTATATGGAGCAAAATGATGCAACAATTCAGAGTTTAGCAGCGTCTATGTAGAACTTGGAAGTACAACTAGGGCAAATTTCCAATGCACTCAGTAAAAGACCCCAGAGAAATTCGCCAAGCGATATGGAAGATGCTCGAAAAAAAGGGAGAAAGCAATGTAAAGTAGTCACTCTTTGAAGTGGAAAACAATGCGAGAATGAAACACTTATCAAACATTCAACTAATTTCCATGACAAAAAGTTGGTGCCAGAAAATGAATCCAAGAAAGAAAAAAGGAGGCGAGCACTGACAATGCCAGACCTCAATCGGATGCCAGCAACACTTTGGCAAAACTAGCAGAACTAGCATTTGCTTATCTACCACAACCTTTTCCCCAAAGGCTTCAGAAACACAAGCAAGACCAACAATTTAAGTTCTTCTTAGAAGTCCTTAAACAACTTCAGATCAACATACCACTAGTGGAAGCTTTCGAACAAATACCCAACTATGTCAAATTTATGAAGGACATCTTGTCCAAAAAAGAAGAAGCTGGGTGATTTCAAGACCGTAGCTCTCATTGAAGGATGCAAAGCATTGATAACCAACAGATTGCCACCAAAACTCAAAGATCTAGAAAGCTTCACAATTCCCTGCATGATTGGCAATAGATTAATGGGTAAGGCACTGTGCGACTTGGGAGCTAGCATTAATCTAATGCCAATGTCAGTTTTCAAAAAACTTGGTATTGAAGCAAGGCCTACCACAATAACACTTCAGCTGACAGATCGATCTTATACACATCCCAAGGGTAAGATTGAGGATGCATTGGTAAAGGTAGATAAATTTATATTCCCAGATGATTTTATTATTTTAGAATATGAGGCTGATGTTAATGTCCCAATAATTTTGGGGAGACCATTTCTTACCATAGGTAGAGCCTTAATTGATGTTACAAAAAGTGAGTTTACTATACGTATGAATGACCAACATGTTATGTTTAACATGTTTCAAGCTCTTAAGTATGCAGATGAACCTAAAGAATACCAAGTTGTTAAGATGATAAAGTCCATTTTTAATGTGGATGTAGCAACTTTTTGCCAGGACACAGATGATGAAACCATGGAGTTAGATGATGAAGATATTATGAGCAAAGAATCTAAAGAACCAACCACGTTGAATGAGGTCATGAGTTATTTTGGGAGACCTAAGCCACTTGAACTGGCTGGTAGAGAAATCAAGGCACCCAAACCATCTATTGAGGAGCCACAAGAATTGGAACTGAAACCTTTGCCAAGCCACCTCAAAGATGCTTACTTGGGTGATGACTCAACTTTTTCAGTGATCATTGCTGCCGATTTGACTGATAACCAGGTGGAAAGATTGTTAGAGACATTGGGCAATCACAAGCAAGCCTTGAGATGGACCCTAGCTAATATCCGAGGGATAAACCCAACAATTTGCATGCATAAAATTATTCTAGAGGATTACCATGGCAAAACAATTGAGGCCTAGAGGAGACTAAATCCCAGCATGAATGAGGTATTCAAGAAAAAAGTCATAAAGTGGCTAGATGCCGAGATAATTTATCTCATATCTGATAGTTCGTGGGTTAAGCCTGGTGTAGTGTATGCCAAAGAAGGGTGGAATGACCGTGTTTTAGAACAACAAAAATAAATTGATCCCCTTAAGGACCGTGATGGACTGGAGAGTGTTCATGGGCTACAAGAAGTTAAATAATGTCACTCGGAAGGATCACTTCCATTGCCCTTCATCGATCAAATGTTGGATAGGTTGGCAGGGAAGGCATTTTATTGCTTCTTGGATGACTACTTGGGCTACAATCAGATTGCCATTGCACCATAAGGTCAAAAGAATACTATGTTCACCTGTCTATATGGTACATTTGCTTTTAGAAGAATGACCTTTGGATTGTGTAATACCCCAGCAACGTTTCAGCGTTGCATGATGTCGATTTTCTCAGATATAATTAAGAACAACTTAGAAGTCTTCATAGATGACTTCTCTGTCTTTGGCAAAAGTTTCGAGGAATGCCTTCAGAGTTTGGAACTTGTTCTACAAAGATGTATTGAAACAACCTGGTCCTGAACTAGAAAAAATGCCACTTCATGGTAAAGAAGGGCATAGTTCTTAGACATAAAGTGATCAAGAATTGACTAGAAGTAGACAAAGCAAAGGTGGAGGTAATCAAACAATTACTGCCACCTACAAGTGTTAAAGGTATTAGAGGTTTCTTAGGACATGCAGGTTTTTATCGACGCTTTATTAAAGATTTCTCAAAAATTCTAAACCTTTATGCTTACTTTTGGAATAGAATACCACATTTGCGTTTGATGATTCTTGTTTAAAAGCTTTTTAGGAATTGAAAGACAGGTTAATTATTGCCCCCATAGTCGTGGCACCAGATTAGAATGAGCCATTCGAGCTCATGTGTGATGCCAATGACTATGTTGTCAGAGTTGTACTAGGACAGAGGCGTGGAAAAATTTTCTGTACCATTTATTATGCCAAACACACATTGAATGAGGCTTAGCTTAATTACAAAACAACTAAGAAGGAGTTATTTGCAGTTGTCTTTGAGTTTGACACATTCAGATCTTATCTGTAGTAAATTTATGGTATACACAGACCACTTGGCACTCAATACCTTTTGGCAAAGAAAGATGCCAAGCCCAGACTAATTCGATAGACACTCTTATTACAAGAGTTTGATCTTGAGATACAAGATAAGAAGAGGAGTGAAAACTTGGTGGCTGATCATTTGTCTCGTTTAGAGCACCACCATGAGGATGGCAATGCTGCTGCTATTGGAGATGAATTCCCTGATGAATATTTGCTTGCAACCAATACCATGCCATGGTATGCTGACATAGTCAACTACCTGGTCAGCAACATTTTGCCACCGGACTTGGCAAGTAATGCCAGGAAGCAATTTTTGAGGGATATTCGGCAATATTATTGGGATGAACCATTCTTATTCAAACATTGTGTCGACCAAATTATTCGTCGTTGTGTGCCAGAGGATGAGCAGCAAAACATTCTTCAACTTTTCCATGCAACACCATATGGAGGATACTTTGTTGGAATGAAGACATCAACCAAAGTATTACAGTCAGGATTTTCTAGCCTACACTATTCAAGGATGCCCATTATTTTGCCAAGGCATGCGACAGATGCTAGCGTACTGGAAACATTTCCAGTAGACATCAATTGCCACTTTAGAACATCATGCTTGTAGAAATATTTGATGTTTGGGGGATAGACTTTATAGGTCCATTTCCCCCATCATTTGGCAACTTATACATACTTGTGGCAGTAGACTACGTCTCAAAGTGGGTTGAAGCTATTGCTCTTCCAACAAATGATGCCAAGGCAGTTGCCAAATTCATACACAAGCACATCTTTTCTAGATTCGGTGCCCCCAGAGCCATCATACATGATAAAGTTACTCATTTTAAATGCCATTTAATCACTAAAGCTCTGTGTAGGTATGGAATCTAGCAAAGAATTGGCACAGCATACCATCCTCAAACAAATGATCAAGTAGAAATTTTGAATAAGGAGATCAAGAATATTTTAGAGAAGACTGTGAACCCGACTCGAAAGAACTGGTCTTTGAGTCTAGATGCTTCCTTGTGGGCATATAGAATAGCTTTCAAAACTCCATTAGGAACTTTCCCATACAAGCTTGTATTTGGGAAGTCATGCCATTTGCCAGTGGAGTTAAAACATCGAGCTTATTGGGCAACCAAGCAGTTGAACATGGAATAGAAGGCTACAGGTAAGAAATGATTGCTAGACTTGAATGAGTTGGAAGAATTTCGAGCACAAGCCTATGAAAATGCCAGGCTTTATAAAGAAAGAACAAAGAGATGACACGACAATAGAATTTCGTCAAGACAGTTTGAAGTAGGGAAAAAGTTTTGTTTAATTCAAGGCTTAAATTATTTCCAGGTAAACTTAAATCCAGATGGTTAGGACCCTTTGAAGTTGTCAAGCCTTATGCTCATGGAGCAGTAGATATCAAGGACTTGAAAACTGGGACAACGTTTAAAGTGAATGGCCAGAGGTTAAAGCACCATTGGTAAGGAAGTCAAAAGAATGCCATTGAGACCGCCCTCTTGGCATAGATTAAGTAATTTTACCATCACAGTATGATCATTATAAATAGTTAGGTTAGTTATTTTCTTTTCAGTAATTTGGTTTGTTTATTTTAATTTTTCTTTTTCTGTTTTGAAAGTTTTTTGTGAGTATTAGTGCAGGATATTTTGCCAAGGCAGTATGCCAGGATTGGCCGGCAATCTGACACCCATCAATACGTGGTGAGGTAACACGTGGACCATTTTTAGGTTAAGCCCAAGGGAGTGAAGATTTCTTTTGCTGCGGGAAAACCCTAGCCGCCTAGGTTAAGTTTTCAAACTTTGAAATTTTACCCTATTGCTTTTACCCTTTTTTTCCCGCCCCGTCAAATCCCATAACTCCTAATCCCATCATTATCCCACTCCTCTAAACACGTATAACTGCCACACTCATCATTATCTCCACTAATCTTACCATTAAAACCATCCCAACCATCTCCCATCTCTTTATTAACCCCCAATTTCCCTAAGCAAGAATTTTTCTCTTTTCATTCTCTAGCACGACAAGAAAATCAAGAACTAATCTTTTGCCGATCATCATCTTTTTCCCCAATCTTTTGCAATGACATCCTCATCAACACCTTTTTCAAATATTTTTCAATGATGAGATCAAGAAAAAGTATGAAGAAAATTATGCTGCCCACACCTTTTGTTACCAGAAAGGTTTTGAGTTCAAGAATAAACCCAACCTAGGTTATTCGCCGAAAGCGAAGGAAATAGTCAAGAAACATCATTGGAAGATATTTAGTCAACAACCAAGGAAGGTCTACTCCACCATTGTTCGCGAATTCTATGCCCACCTCACAAAGGTACGTGTGTTTGATTTGATGAAGGATATGTTAATGGCATGTTTAGATAGTGCAGGAGAAGAGCATTCAATGTTTGTAGAATCTATGGATGCTACCAAAAGACAAATGCTCCTAAAAGATTTGTTCGAGACGGGTACAAAATGGAATGTCTCTTCCAAGGGAAAGAGAACCGTGAAACGGCTAACAATGAAACCATAGCCGAGGGGATAAAACCACTTCTTGAAAGCAAATCTTATGCCAACCACACATAATGAGATAGTTTCAGAGGAAAGAATGTCTTTGCTACACTCTATCATGGTGGGAAAGAAAATCAACATGGGTCATCTGATTGTGGACACAACCTACAAATATGCCGGCAAAGGTTCTGGTAGTTTGATTTTTTCTTCACTAATATCTTAAATTTGCCTACATCATAAGGTACCACAGCTTGACTCTGATAACATATAGAAATGTAAAAGGACCATCCTCCTACATTGTGGCAATAATTGATTGTCAGGGAAGCGAGGGAGAAGGGCAAAAGAAAGGCTACTTAGTCAGTGTCTACTTCCAAGTTGCATAAGGCAGAACCTATCACACCGATCCCAGCTGATGCCTTGGCATTACTAGTGCTAGAGACCGAGCCCTAAAGATAACTCTTGAGGGCATCACCACTAATCCTTTGTCAACATTGCTAGAGTTCCCACCAGAGCTTTACATGCTCGAAGGAATGCCAACCAGTCCCCAGTCTATTCACACTCTTACCCTGCAATCCAATGCCACTGTCCTTGTTTTGCATGTCCAAGTTGGATCTGCCAAGACCGAGACTTCACAAGAGTTTAATGATAAAAAAAATGCCAAGATCGATGTGCCACCTACTGTACCCGCTTCTTCCACCGCTCCTGTAGCTCTCGCTGCATCTGAGCCGATGCGAATAATTAAGGAGGTCCTCCATGATGTGAAGGCCTCCACTACTGTCTCAAAGAAAAGAAAGAAGAACATGGCACCTAATCGAGAGAGCTTTGTCAAAAGAAAGACCTATGTCTCCTATCTCGAGCAATCCGCAGGGGAGTCCTCCTCCCTTTAACTCTTTAATTCCACATTTGTCATAATTTTCATTTTATTCATGCATTTCATTTTGTATATATGTGTTCTCATGCATTGAGGACAATGCCCACCTTTGGTTTGGGGGTGTGTGTTGCCTCACATTTATTACCATGTCATGCATTCATATTTATGTTTTTGTTTGCATTTTGTTATTGTCATATATATTAGGTAGACTCATGCATACCAAACTAGTAAAAAAAATTAACCTCGACTTGTTTTTAACCTAATAATTTTGCCAACATTTTTGCTAGCATAGTTAGAATTTGTACTAGTATACCCTGTCCTATGATGAATTTAGAATCCTTAGTAAGCATGAGCCAGTAGATTAGTAGCGGCAGGTTGCTTGGCAATTGATTTCTAGCATAGGAAAATTTGGTATCACTTAAACACGTAGTATGCATTCAGTTCCCAAAACAAACGTAGGATTCTTGATACTGAACTCAGAATAAAAAGAAAAAAAAAACAATGCCAGGGTAAAAGTAAAGAATAAGGCAACAATGTTTTGCAATAGGCAAGAAAAATTTTAGAACACTCCTATGCCTTAGAGACAATAAGTAACTTGAGGCTTCGTGGTTTGCTCCCTCTTAGTTCTCAAGCCAACGAACCTTTAGAGCATGAGTGTAATGAGCTAGATTAGTGGTGTAGTTTGGATTAACGTGGGGATTCGAGGTATGCTCCCTCTTATTTCTCACGCTAAACGGCATCATGACACGAACCCTAATTTAATTCCAGAAAAAGCCTTTGGTAAGAATAACGAATTAAAAAAAAGAAGAATAAAAAATTTAAAAAAATTATTTATGAGTTTGGATAATAAAGATTTGCTAAGGGAGTTAAATGATACTTGATAAAAATTGCCAAAACTTCATGCACACTTTATGACCTTAGGCTAGAATTATATTGCTGCACTTGAATTTGCTAATTTGTTGGCATTACTGCTCTGGGATATCTAAGGACAAAACTAGAACCAGTTTCTGCTTGCTAGCTTGTGTTGTTAAATTAGGAAAATTTTGCCGAGGTACTCTACTTTAATTCTCTATTCTTATAGCTTTTAGTTGCATTACTTGAGGACAAGCAATGAGCTAGGTTTGGAGGAGTGTTAACTCCTCAAAAGTACTGTTTTCATGTATATATTGCCATGCTTTTGCTTGACTTTGAGTGCATATTTGTGCATTTAGTTAGTAGAATCATGCATTTGCGTCTAGGAGTTAAGGAATGCTTTTAATTCCAGAGTGAATGGGTATTTTCCTTGTGGTGGTAGGACAAGAGAAGGTTTGGTAGAGCAGGACGAGAGCAGTTGGTAGAAAGCAAAAGAAGCAGAAGAGAAATACTGAGTGCCGATGGAAAAAGCAAGACGAAGATTGCCAAACTCGGTTGGAAAGAAGGATGGCTAATGCCAGGTTAATAGCCATTAGAGCCATGTCAGCCCTAAAATTCAAAAAAAGAGGATAAGAAGATAACGCTCTTATCTTGGTGCGTAACAAACATTCAAATTCAAAACCCAACCTAGGGTTTCCACGAAGTGCATATATAAAGAATGCTAATTGATGAGCCAAGGAGGCTGATCCATGGTGAAGAAAGAGGGTAGAGGGAAAACTGTGGTTCGACATGGCTAAGACGAAAAGCTCTTGATCCATTAAAGAGTTGTATCGGCGGATCTTCTTCTTTGTCCATTTCTCTTTAAGTTTTACTTTTATTTGATGGTGATGTTCAGATGCGATATTGTGTTGAAGGTTTCCCCAGCTATGAACTAATTTCTTTAAGTTAGCTAGGGGTGTTTTTGCGATGAACTCTTAGTTTATTTCAGCTTTTAATAATTGAATGCCTTGGTATTTTTTCTATTTTGCTAGTGCTTTGTTTTCTTAAATTCTTTGCCATACGACCATTGGAATTGCATGCATATTATCCCTTAATATCTTAACAGACTTAGGAGATAATGATTAATTGCCAGATGCTAAGGTGAGAAGCTTTGACAGAAGATGTTCAAGTAGACGAGCTTACTTCGGAAGTGAATCTATCCCTTAGGAGTAAAGATTAAAACTTTGCCAAGTTAATTATTGAAAAAACATCACTATAGACATATAGGAGTTATTCGTAATTAACTTAGAGTATTGCTATCGACAGAGGCAATACTAACTTTGAAATCTGCTCGACAATAAAACCAAGGCTAGAAATTATTATTTGCTATCTTCGCTAAGTGTAAATCCAAGAGTCTCTTGTCAACGACAACCATCTATCCGAATATATTTATTTGCCAATCCTCCTGAATTTTCATTTTATTTCCCTTAGTCATTTTTCTTAATCAAAATCCGAAATCCAATTCAATCTCACTTTTTCCCATTCACAAGTAAAAATCATGGCATTTAATTCTTGGACAATCCCTATGGATACGATACTCAGCTTACTGTTGTATTATTTGCTGACCGTCTATACTTGCACACAAAAGACCTAAACTTGGAATTGTTTAATGGCATATTTACATTAATTCTTCAATTGTTTGCCAAGTGTTAGTTAGTCAACATCTACCTTCAAAAGGATTTCTCAAGTTCTAAGAAGAGGGAGCTGATGAATCACATCATTGAAGGTGTATTTCAAATCGGCCCCGACAATTAGAGTGGCCAAGGGTTCGAAGCTATTGCTAATGACGAATTACTTAAGTTGTCCTTTTATCCAATTTTCGACACACAAATTCGTCTCCTCTCATTAATCGATTGGAATGGTCAAAATGGGATTTTTCTTGTGGCACAAGAAGGTTAAGTTTAATTAAGAAGGCAACAAGAAGGAAGTATGTTCTCAAAATTTCTAGAATTGCTTTTGAGGGTAATTTTATTATAGAGTAAGGGTTGGATCCTTTTGGTAATAATTTGTCTTCGATCCTTTCTCTAGATGTGGCTAATAATATGTTATTTTTGAGCGGGAATTAATCTGAAGGAACGACTTCTATAGAGTCGAAGTTGAAGATGGGGAAAGTCGATGGGAGGATTTTTCTTCAGATGGCTTAGTCGTTGACCTCTCGGAAGGTTATCCGCATCAACCATGATCGCTTTCTCTCCTGCCTACTATCATCAATGTTTGGAAGGGTCGATCAAAAGCCTTGGGTGATTATCCTTCCCTTAGGATCAATCGTGTATGTCTTTTAACATTTGATGTAAGGTGTAATCACTAATTTTATCCAGGTATCTTGACCCATTTTTTTAAATTTATTATTATTATTATTATTTTATTATCTTTTATTATTATTATTATTATTATACTATAAATCAGAAAATGTAAATATTAATTAAATAAAAAATAAGTTGTATTAAATATACTAATCCATTTACATTTTTGTAACCCAATAAATATATATATATTACATTTAGCCCGTTTCAGGCCCAAATATTAAAACCCTAGCCCTAATTTTAACAAAATCTAATATCCTCTTATCCTTGCGTAGCCAAATCAGGATCATTGGAGTCCAGGGCAATCCAACGACCCAGATTCCATCTCATCAGGGAAGCCCTAGCTGCTCTATCTTTGAACTTACGCTACATCTTCCTGGTCGTCAGATCTGTGAAAGGATTCGATGGTCCAGATTGCCTCATCCAAGACCTTTAAGCTCCCATGAACTTTCTATGCCACGATAGCAACTTTTCTGGTCCCACTCGTCCAAGCCCGTGCTACACCAACCTCTCTTCTCCATTAGTCCCCTCTCCTCAGAAGCAGCCACGAATGCTCGTATAAGCCTCAACACATGAAAACAACAAAATAGCAGAGATATAAAAAAATTTCAAGCAATAACAAATAGGTATTTTTAGCTTTTTCAATTTCCTGTAATTAGAGTAATATCGGTGATATAAAAAACCTAACCCTAACACATTGTAAGGCCATTCAGTCAAATTCTAATCAATAGACAAAAAACCCTTCTAACATAATATCTTTTTTTATTTCGCATCAAAAAAGGGAAAAGAGGGCTAGAATTTCTTACCGAATTTGATCTTTGGATAGACGTCCTATGGCCGAGGTTGCCATCTACAATGAAAGATTGTATTCGAAGGACCAATGATATGAGGCTCTTTGATTTCCCTTGCTTTTCAAAATCGTTCTTCATAAAAAAGGGTTTTAAGATTTATGTTTTTCCAAAATCTTGGTAAAATGAGGATGTTATAAGGAAAACCAACTTCAAATTTGGGTTCAAAAGGAAAAAAATGAGCAATTTTGATTTGGTTTCGAGTCCGATAAGCCGCAGTGGTCGGTGCGGCGGTTCTCCGTCGGAACCTGGGATTTGATGAAGAACATGATGATTGTTCTAAGAACATTTCAGGGGTTTCTTTAAGTTTGGTTTTTATATGTTTTCAAAAGGATTTAACAAATGGAGATTGTTTCTTATTTTTGGGTTTTACACAAACATTAAAAATGGTTCAATTGCATTTTAAGCCCCTCTGCCTTTTCTAAAGACTCTCCACGGTCCCTACCATTTTCAAAAGCTTTTCAATTACATCCCTTCCTCTTCAATTTGTCTAAAGATCATTGGTAAAATTGCTCTTTTAGTCCCTATAACACCCCGATCCCACCGGATCTGAGATGCTACACTCGGGACCCCAAAACCCGATCCATGAAATTTTGTTCCTTTTTAAAACCAGGCTTAACTAAAATTACACATTTAAAACAAGTTATTTAATTGAATGTCTCGTAATAGTTTAAATTCAAAATATAAATAGAGCTCCGTACAAGTTAAATACCGTATATCAAAATAAGGTAATAAAAGAGTTACAGACCAAGATTAGTAAGGTCCTAAGGATACATTGCCCTACAATTAAAATCAAGATACTGTATTCGGTACTGATTTGGTGCTGGGAAATCCTTGATGTCCTGCTCCTTCCAAAAGAGTGACCTGTCAACCTACGTACGGAAAAAACACATCCTTACTCTGAGCTAACAAAGCTTAGTGGTACATATTTACTATAAAATAATTCAAGATGTTATGGACGCAAGTATGCAAAGGTAAACATAGAGCGATAAACATGAAAGCTAAGAATTTGACTATTTCCAATATGTAGCCAAACCTGGAATCAACTCCACTCGGGTCCTTCCATTAGTTACATAACCAGGAACACATAGCCATCGGGTAGCGATAAAGGTCATCTACTCAGAAACACATAGCGAACGAGTAGAGGATAACACATACTCAGAAACACATAGGCATCGAGTAAGGTTCATTGCATACTTGGAAACACATAGCCATCAAGTAGCGAAAGTCTCGTATTCGAAAACACATAGCCATCGAAAAACAAATATCTAGCACTTAGAAACGCATAGCTATCGAGTATTACTTTTGGGTATCTGAATCCCATCAACCATGTGCCTACATGGTACACACATCATTACATAACCATACCATCATATGGTAGCTATCATCATTCAAGTCACGCAAGACTTTTACCAAGTTCTTATGCTTTATTGTTCAAGTACAAGTATATTTCTCAGTTTCTCAGTTTTACAACTCATTTTAGGCCAGTAGGGGTCCATTTGATCGAACGGTATAATTTTTCAGTCATCCGAGAAAAAATCAATATTTTTGGGCAAATCGCCGAATGGGTATTGATACCAAACAATGCGTACCGATATGCCCCTCTGGGTATTGATACCCATTATAGGCGTACCGATACTCAGCCTTAAGAAGAGGGGATTTGCCGTTGACCCCGTATCGGTACTTAGGGAATATATACCGATACACACTTGGTATCGATACACCTTCCTGCATACCGATACTACATTTCATCACTAGAATTTGGGGGAGTAGGGGCGTATCGATATGCTTCCATGCATACCAATACCCCCTTCAAACACTTGCTTAGAAGGCTATAAAAACAAAGGGGTATTGATACCGATTCATGTCGTATCAATATTCAAGCCCAGAATTCGAATCCTAGAGCTCGAGTTTCATCCTAACACTTCCCAATTAATTGTAGAACGACCCTAAATCTAACTTACAAGTTAGGGGAGGTGTTTTAAGTGGATTTCTCCCTTTTTATGTTATTTTAACACTAATTATAATTTCTGCCATTAACACCCATAGCCAACTATTTAAGCACTAAGATTATCAATCAAGCATGCAATACCTTACATTTAAGACACACCAGAACTTAGGGGAGTTGAGAAAGTACTAACCTTCCTACAAAGCTGGAAAACACCCATTTACTCACAGCTCAAACCTTCTTCTTTCCTTGGTCCTTGGAGTGTTCTCCAACCTCCTTAGCTACAATCAAAAGTTGCAAAACGAGTTACAACAAAAGTAGAAGGATGTAAAGACGGCTATGGGAGATTCTAACAACAAAAAAATGATTACATCTCCCAATCTCGTTCATCCTCACCAACCCCCACAAAGACCCACTATTTCTAAACCCCACCATTTCCCTACATTCTTACCTTGGATGGTGAATCCTTTAATGCCGAACAACTTATCCTAAACCCAAATTCCATGATTTCAACTTAAAAAGATTATGATTCCACCTCTACCTTTGAAATTCCAAGGGAAGATGGGGAGGAATGGTGTGATGAAGATGAAGAGGAGACACGGGTGATATCATCCCCTTCCAAACTTTGCAGCCCAATAAATTCCACCTTGTTTTCACTTTAAAGGTTGGGTAATTAATCTTTTACCTTTTCCAACACCAACCCAACCCACTTGTTAGCCCAAAACTCTAAGCCCACAATGTAGAGGAAGTCCAATAAGGCTTCCTTATACACCCAAAGGCCTGACTTACGGCCCAAAACACTAAGCCCACAACTCGGGTTAAACTGACACACAAATTTTGAAATCTTGGTCATTACAACTCTCCCCTCCTTTAAGAAATTTCGTCTTCAAAATTTTTATCTTTTGGAAACAAATGTGGGTAGAGCAACCTCATATCCTTTTTAACCTCCCACGTGGCTTCCTCGACCCCGTGGTTCCCCCATAACATCTTCACGAAGGGTATGCTCTTGTTGCATAGTTTCTTAACTCCTATGTCAAGAACTCTTATCGGCTCTTCCTCAAAGGTCAAGTCGGTGCTAATCTCAGTCTCTTCAAAAGGAATAACATGTGAAGGGTCAAAATGATAACGCCTCAACATGGAAACATGGAAGACATTGTGGATGCACTTCATCTTCAGAGGTAAAGCTAGCTGGTATGCCACAGGTCTAACCCTATCTAGAATCTCATAAAGCCCAATAAATCTCAGACTCAACTTGCCTTTTTGTCCAAAACGGATGATCCTTTTCCACGGTGATACCTTGAGAAACACATTGTCTCCAATCTCATACTCAATGTGCTTACGCTTATGATCTACGTAAGCTTCCTGACGATAAAAGGCTAATTGTAGTCTTTCTTTAATGATTTGAACCTTTTCCTCAGTTTGTTGAATTAGATCCGACCCCACGATCCTTCTCTCATTGAGATCGGTCCAGCACAATGGTGTCCTATACTTTTGCCCTAACAAGGCCTCAAAAGGGGCCATCTTGATACTTTTCTAGAAACTGTTATTGTAAGCAAACTCAACAAGTGGTAGCTGGTCCTCCCAACTCTTGTCAAAGTCAATAATGCAACACCGAAGCATATCCTCTAATATTTGAATAACTCACTCAGACTTACCATTGGTCTAAGGGTGGAAAGCAGTACTAAAATGCAACCTTGTGCCCAAAGCTTAATGAATCATCTTCCACAATCTCGCTATGAACTAGGGATCTCTATCCGATATGACCAATGATGTCACTTCATGCAACCTCGCAATCTCTTGAATATACAATCATGCCAACTTCTCAAGCATAAAGTCTATACAAACAGGTAAGAAATAAGCAGACTCAGTCAACCGATCCACTATCACCCATATGACATCATGTTTCTTTTGGGTCAATGGTAAACCTGTCATAAAATCCATGGTCACACGATCCCACTTCCATTGTGGAATCTAAATAGGTTGAAGCAAGCATGAAGGAACCTGATGTTCCACCTTAACTTGCTAGCAAGCAAGACACCTTGTTACGAACTCTGACATGTCTCTCTTCATGCTAGGCCACCAATAGAAGGGACGAAGATCTTGGTATATTTTGTTACTACCCAAATGAACTGCAAAAGGATTGCTACGAGCTTCTCCAAGAACCTTATCCCTTAACTCATCAATGGCCAGTACACAAAAATGGTCATGAAAGTACAAGATCCCATCTCGTACCCCAAACTCAGACGTCTCGCTGCATTGCATCATTTCAATCTTGGCCACCAGATCCCCATCTAATGCTTGTGTCTTCTTAATTTCTTACACCAAAGATGGTTCCACTCTAAGTTCAGCTAGGAGGCCACTATCATCGGTAATCCTCAAACGGGCAAATATGGACTTCAATTCTGATATAGATTTACGGCTTAACGCTTCGGCAACCACGTTAGCCTTTCCTGGATGGTATTCAATCACGCAGTCAAAATCTTTGAGTAACTCTATCCATCAGTGTTGTCTCAAATTCAACTCCTTTTGTGTGAGTAGGTCCTTCAAGCTCTTGTAATCGGGGTAGATGTAACACTTCTCGCCATAGAGGTAATGTCTCCAAATCTTTTTGGGGTGAAGATAACTACTGCCAACTCTAAGTCATGAGTAGGATAATTCCGCTCATAAATCTTGAGTTGTCTCGAGGCATAAGCCAAAACTCTTACGTCTTGCATGAGGATGCAACCAAGTCTGCTCAAAGACGCATCACTGTAGACCATAAAATCCTTACCCAACTCTGGTTGGGTCAGAACTGGTGCTTCTATCATGTAAGCCTTTAGCTGATAAAAAATCTATTGTCTCTTCTCGTTCCATTCAAAAGGTACTCTTTTTTGGAGCAATTTGGTCATAGAAGCTGCTATAATAGAGAACCCCTTAACAAAACGTCGGTAGTAACCCGCCAATCCTAGGAAACTACGAACCTCAAGCACATTTCTCGGTGGTTTTCACTCAACCACAGCCTGGATCTTCTGAGGTTTTACACGAATCCCTTTTACCAAAATAATGTGGCCCAAGAATACCACTTTTGACAACCAAAACTCATACTTGTTGAACTTTGAAAACAGTGCATTTCTCAAAGGGTCTGAAGATCTACCCAAAGATGGAAGTCATGTTCTTCTTCTGAGCTAGAGTACAATCAAATGTCATCGATGAAAACAACTACAAATTGGTCTAAAAAGGGATGAAAAATCTTGTTCATCAAGTTGATGAATATCTCTAGGGCATTTTTTGAGGCCAAACAGCATTACCAAAAACTCGTAGTGGCCATAACGAGTTCAAAAAGTGGTCTTGTGAACATCTTCATCCTTAGCCTTCAATTGATAATACCCTGACCTCAAGTCGATCTTAGAAAACACACGACCACCCTTTAATTGATCAAACAAATGGTTGATTCTAGGAAGAGGGGAACGATTCTTTATCGTTACCTTGTTGAGTTGACGGTAGTCAATACACAATCTCATGGACCCATCATTCTTTTTCACAAACAGAATAGGGGCACCCCATGGTGAAATACTCGGTCGGATGAATCCTCGATCTAACAACTCCTAAAGTTGATTTTTCAACTCTCTAAGTCCAGTTGGCACCATACAATACAATGCAATGGACTCTAGCGCTACCCTAGTAACACCTCGATTATGAACTCTATCTCTCGGTCTGGTGGTAACCCTTGCAATTATTCAAGGAAAACATCAACAAATTCATATACAGTCTAGATACTTTCAGGTATGGGACAAGGGATCCTCTTGTCCACAACGTGATCTAGGAAAGCATCACAACCTTGTAATTGCATTTCTCGAGCAGACATGGCCTAGACTACATTGGAAAGGTAATGGTTCCTTTCACCTTGCACAAACAACCTCTCGCCGCTGGACCCACAAAGCGTCAAACTCTTTGCCCGACACTCTAAGCTAGCATCATGCTCAAATAACCAATCCATGCCTAAGATTGCATCTAATTCTTAGAAGGGTAACTCCATTAAATCCACAGAGAACACCTGTCCTTGAATCTCAACCGGACACCTGCGATATACTTTGTCCACCAAGACATCAAACCCTATAAGACTAGTCACGCGGACCCCAATCTCTAAATCCTTGGCCAAAATCCTCCACCCTTAGAAGAGCCCACTACGAATGTATGAATGTGTGGACCTAGAATCCACCAATGCAATAATAGGAAAAAAGAATAGGGTGAAGGTACCTGAAATCACATTGGTAGCCTTGCAATCATCCATATCCTTTACGACATACGGTCTCCCTGGAGCCCTATCTGTGGACCTCTCGATGCCTTCGTTTCTCTGTCCTGACATAGATCCTAATCCTCTTCTATCAAAACCTCGGCCCCTCTGACCCGACTGATGAGACCTCTAAGGCTAGGCTGGGGTGCCATGGCTAGCCTGGGATAATCTCTAACAAAGTGACCTGAGGACCCATATACAAAACAAACCTTGGTTGACTTAAAGCACTCTCCTAAATGGTATTGTCCGCACTTATCACATAAACGACAAGTCAATGATCCAGACAAGCCCTGCCACTCATCATAGACGAGGAAGTCGAATGCCCTCCACGATAACCTGAGCCAAACCTCTGATTTGACCTCTGTAGATGATTTTTGTTGTTCCTCCAAAATCTCTTACTTGAACTCTGAGATAGACCCCTAGTCTCATAGGTCGTATATTGACTTTAGGATCCTCCGTCATGTCCCTAAATCAAGCACCCAACCTACTCGAAGGATCTAGCACTACTGGCCAATTTCGCAAACATCTTATGCGGGTTAGTGGTTATATACATCTGTAGCTCAGGTTTCAGACTCTGACAGAACCTCTTACACCTTAATTCTTCGATTACAACTAACTCGGGAAAAATCTACATAGCCACAGGAATTCTTGTTCATACTCAAACATTATACGGTTCTCTTGTTCTAAGTGAGAAAACTGATCCTTCAACACATCCATTTGAGCTTCGTCGACATACTTTTTCTTGAAATCCTTCAAAAAGTACTCATAAGCGGGCAATGCAGGGTGCAATCCCATCTCAACAGTCTTCCACCATTCTCCAGTATTTCCTTTCAAGAAGGAAGTAATGCAATCAAGCTTATCTTTGGGTCGGCATCGCATCTGCCTAAAGGCCCACTAAACATCTTGCAACCACAGATCAGTATCAACTGGATTGTAATCACTCGTGCCATGGAAATATTGTACTCCATACAAACAAATCTTCTCCACCGGAGTCTCTCTTGGCGCATCAAATGGCCTAGGCAAGGCCCTAACAAGGCGGCGAAGGAAGTCATTCAAATTCTAGAAGTAGGCAACATTATCATTCCTAGCGTCCTCTCCCTTTGAAGTTGGGACATACTCATCCCCAAAGTCGTCCTTGAGAGGTGCGCGACTCTCGTCACGATAATTGTTTCCACGGTCTGTTCCACCTGGCATATCAAATTTTGAAATCAAAAGAAAACATAAGAAGCACGTTAGATTCCCAGTCTCAAAAGAGTACAATATTAACTTTAAGGGCCTGTATCCACTAGACACCTTATAGTGACTCTCATGTACTACGGGGATTTTCTAGAACAAGCTAAATCTACGCTCTAATACCACTAAATGTAACACCCCGATCTCATCGAATCTGAGACGCTACACTCGGGTTACCCTTAAACCCAAACCATGAAATTTTGTTCTTTTTTAAAATCCAGGCTTAACTAAAATTCCACATTTAAAACAAGCCATTTAATTGAAAGTCTCATAATAGTTTAAATCAAAATATAAATGGAGCTTCATACAAGTTAAACACTGTATATCAAAATAAGGTAATAAAAGAGTTATAGACCAAGATTTGTATGGTCATATGGATACATTGCCCTGCAATTAAAATCAAGATACTGTACTTGATGCTAATTTGTTACTGGGAAAACCTTGATAACGTGCTCCTTCCAAGAGAGTGACCTGTCAACCTACACACGAAAACAACACACCACACACTGAGCTAACAAAGCTCAGTGGTACATATTTACTCTAAAATAATTCAAGATGTTATAGAAGCAAGTATGCAAAGGTAAACATAGAGCGATAAATATGAAAGCTAAGAATTTGACTATTGCCAATATGGTAGCCAAACCTGGAATCTCCCCAACTCGGGTCCTTCGATTAGTTACATACCTGGGAACACATAGCCATCGGATATTGATAAAGGTCATATACTTAGAAACACATAGCCATCAAGTAGAGGATAACATATAGTCAGAAACACATAACCATCGAGTAAGGTTCATCGCATACTTGGAAACATATAGCCATCAAGTAGCAGAAGTCTCGTATTCGAAAACACATACCCATCGAATAACAAATATCTAACACTCAGAAACACATAGCCATCGAGTATTAATTTTGGGCATCCGGATCCCATCAACCAAGTGCTTACATGCTACACATATCATTACATAACCATACCATCATATGGTAGCTATCATTATTCAAGTCACACAAGACTTTTACCAAGTTCTTAAGCTTTATTGTTCAAGTAATATTTCTCATTTTCTCAGTTTTATAACTTATTTTAGGCTAGTAGGGGTCCATTTGATCGAACGCTATAATTTTTTAGTCATCTGGCAAAAATCAATATTTTTGGGCAGATTGTCCAGTGGGTATCGATACCCAACAATGCATACTAATATGCCCTTTTGGGTATCGATACCCATTATAGGCGTACCGATACTCAGCTTTAAGAAGAGAGGGTTGACCGTTGAACCCTATATCGGTACATGGAGAACATGTACCGATACACACTTGATATTGACACGCCCTCACGCGTACCGATACTACATTTCGTCACTAGAATTTGGTGGAGCAGGGGTGTACCAATACGCTTCTACGCTTACCGATACCCCCTTTAAACACTTTCTTGGAAGGCTATGAAAACAATAGGGCTTTGATACCGGTTCATGCCGTATCGATACTCGAGCCCAGAATTTGAATTCTAGAGCTCAAATTTTATCCTAACACATCCCAGAATGACCCCAAAACTAACTTACAAGCTAGGGGGAGGTGTTTTAAGTGGATTTCTCCTCTTTTTACATTATTTTAACACTAATTATAATTTCTACCATTAACACCCATAGTCAACTATTTAACACCAAGATTATCAATCAAACAAGCAAGACCTTACATTTAAGATACCCCAGAACTAAGGGGGGTTGAGAAAGTACTAACCTTCCTACAAAGTTGGAAAACACCCCTTTACTCGTAGCTTAAACCTTATTCTTTCCTTGGTCCTTGGAGTGTTCTCCAACCTCCTTATCTACAATCAAAAGTTGCAAAATGAGTTACAACACAAGTAAGAGAAGTAAAGATGGCTAAGGGAGATTTTAACAACAAAAATATGATTACATCTCCCAATCCCGTTCATCCTCACCAACCCTTCATAAAGACCCACTATTTCTAAACCCCACAATTTCCCCCACATTCTTACCTTGGATGGTAGATCCTTTAATGCTGAACAACTTATCCTAAACCCAAATTTCATGATTTCAATTTTAAAAGCTAAAGATTCCACCTCTTCCTTTGAACTTCCAAGGGAAGATGGAGAGGAATGGTGTGATGAAGATGAAAAGGAGACAAGGGTGATATCATCCTCTTCCAAAATCTACAGCCCAATAAATTCCACCTTGTTTTCACTTTAAAGTTTGGGTAATTACTCTTTTACCCTTTCCAACACCAACCTAACCCACTTGTTAGCACAAAACTCTAAGCCCACAGTGTAGAGGAAGCCCACTAAGGCTTCCTTAAGCACCCAAAGACTTGACTTATGGCCCAAAACTTCGAGCCCACAACTCGGGTTAAACTAACACACAAATTTCAAAATCCGGGTCGTTACAGTCCCTTTTCCCTTGTTTCTTTTAATTTTAGTATCCTTATTTGTTTATTTATTAGATATTTTGTTCATAATTAAGCTTTTTTCAATTATATTTGTTTGATTTACTATTTTTTTAATATATATTAGTTATGTTTTTTTTATTATTATAACTTTTTCATTTATATCATGTTTTATTGTTGTTCTTTTTTTTATCATACTATTATGTGACATGCATTTAATTGTCATTCATTTAATCTTTATTGTTTAATTCTATATTTACCTTGATAATTAATTAATCTTTAACTATAAAAAAGATTTTTATTAACTCGAATATTAGTGCCATGATGTCTTGACTTAATGATATTGGCCAAATATTCGAATTAATTTATATTGTTTAAAGGTAAACTTAACATGAATAAAATTTGACAAATCATATCATCATACTTAATTGTTTTTATCATGCATAAAGGTGATGTACTTAATTCAAACTATAAATTAACACGGCAATCAGGCTTATTTATTGTTGGTTTAATCTATAGTCAAAATATAAAGTCGCCCTTATTAATTAAATGACCAATTAATTCAGACCTACCAAATGTTAAAGCCCACTTATTTAAAAACTTGAATTCAATTGAGAACATTTAATTAAATTCAATTTAAATTTCAATGATTTCCATCGATAAAAAGTAGTGTATAATTTGGTACCGATTTCAGGCATTGTGGGGGGGGGGGTTGCTAATCCTTCATCCACACATAACCAACTCCCAAACCCATATTTTAATGAATCTCTGGTGTTATGGTGTCTGGTCTATCTTAACCAAGTGACCGGTGGTGACTCCAAGTTTTATTTTCAAATACGAATTTTTAAAGAAGAAATCCCCAAAAATTAAATTTTTAGAAAAGATGGGAAACTTTGGATTTTTTTAGTCGTTACAACATGACGACTCTGCTGGGGATCAACATTTGAGAGTTAAGTCAAAAAATCATATGTTGCTTTTATCGATGGAAATTTTGAAATTTAAGTTGACTTTAATTAATTTGTTATTTCTTGAAGATAATACTTTAATTAAGTGGGATTTGATAATTTGTAGTTTTGCATTAATTGTTCATTTAATTTATAAGGAATCACTGATATGTGTTGTACGATAATATCGAGCTTTCTACCCAAGCTTTGTCCCTTGAGTGAGAGTGAAGCGACACATACCCACGTGAGCAGCCCTCCATGGGTCGATAATTCACTCTCAGAATCCATGCTTTTTGACGTGTGAGCAGCCCTCCACATCACTAGGTTGTGCTTTCCCTCGAACCAAATCCAATTCACAAGTCTGTAATGGGCTAGAATTGAGGTTTTTGTTACCTTAGTAGGTAATAAGATAGGTTTGGGTACCCTTGTCTAGAATCAAACCCACATGTGTGAGAATTTAAGAAGCTCACCCCATTAGAGTCATGTGGATAACCATAGCGAACTAGAATTCATGCCGTTAGGTTTTTATTTATTTATTTTATTATGGTTATTTACTTTTCATTTATTTTAAGTATTATTTTTATTCTATTTTCCGCATTTATTATTCGTTTAATTATTACTAACATATTTCTTTTCTTTGTCTTCTTTTTATTTTATTTCATTCATTTGTTTTGTATATTCTGGCATAACATAAAGAAAATACTAATTTGGGGATAGGTCAACATTAAAGACTCGATCGATGGGAGATTTGGTACGTAGCAACGATGAAAAGAATTCTAAAATACAAAATTGGTTAGAAAGTGAACAACAACAAGATGGAGACAAAATTTCAGTTGGGTTTATGTTAGAAATGTTACCTGTAACCTTTATGAATAGGGATCATAATGAAGAGTTTTCTTTTATCGTTGTAATGAAACAATATGTCGTTAATATAAGTTGTTTAACGAAGATATTTACCAAATCAGTGTTCTTCTTTGTATTTGCGCATACATACACCACATTGCCATTTTATTTGAAAATATTATTAAAATGTTGAAATTAATTAGAAGATTTCTCATGACAGAATTTTGATTCGTTAAAAATCGCATCATTTTTCATTCATACGGTACTCGTTTGCAAACACGAGCAATGAAAGATAGGTTGGGCCAAATGGAACAAAGTCAAAGGGACCTTAATGTTCATTTGGATGGGATTGAAAAAAATATTAGAGATCAGATCACATAGTCGCAAGTTTCTATTATTGCTCAGATGACCGCTTTGCTAGTAAAGATGAATGGAAAGGAAGGAGTTTCTATTGACAGCTCGAACATTGAAGGATAAGAGGGGATTGCATCTCATGTTAAGGTTCAACCAAAAATGTTGAATCTCGAAAAGCGAATGTACATCAATCTCACAAGAGTGTCCACTAATCACCCTATGGGGGCATCTACTAGCCACCCCGTAGGAGCTTCTGCAAGTCAGGCCGTTGATTTAGGGGCAAGCTATGAGAATGAGATACCAGATCTGAGTATGATGGATGACGTAGAGAAGAAGATTAAAGCTGATGTGAGGAAAATGTATGAGGAGAGGTTTCATTGTTCCGAAGAAAGGTTTAAGGTAATGCAAGGTATGGATGAGCAAGGAAATTATGCCAATGATTTAAGCTTTATATATGATCTAGTTCTATCGTCGAAATTTAAAGTACCAGGCTTTGAAAGGTATGACAAAACTGTCTGCCTTATATGTTCATATCACCATGTAATATCGTAAGATAGCGGCCTTCGTGAAAGATGAGAAGATGTCAATTCATTACTTTCAAGGTAGCCTAGTGGGGCCTGCTACGAGGTGGTACAATCAGTTAACTTATGCTCAGATCAAGTCATGGAAGGGTTTGGCTAAGGCTTTCATGGACCAATATAAACACATAACCGATATGACTCTAAATCGGCTCGTACTACAAGGTTTGGAATAGAAGCATAATGAGAGTTTCCGTAAGTATACCCAGCGTTGGTGAGTCGTGGTAGCTTAGATACAACCCTTACTTCGAGAAATGAAATTAATATCATATTTTTAGACACTCTAAAAGGAGTATTGAATGATCGCACGATAATTAATCCTACTGATAGCTTTACGGATATGGTCATGTTTGGAGAGGGCATTAAAGATGCCATCAAGAAAGGGAAGATAAGAGATCTTTATAGCATAACCGACCAGGAGGGGCATGATTCTCAGGTTCATATGGTGGGTTCTCACCCAACCAATCAGCCTCAAGGTCATTTTCGTAGTCAATCATCTTGGTATACAAAGCCTTAAAGGTTTTTTTTATCCAGATCTGATATCGTACACAGATTTGCTCCTAACACTTGTTGAAAGGAAGCTTCTGACCCCGATTCAGTCCAAACCAAAAGATCCTCCCTATCTCAAAGGTTATGATGTTAATACTGTGTGTGACTACCACGAGGTAAGTACATGCCATACTACTGAGGATTGTCGAGCTCTAAAAAACAAGGTTCAAAGTATGATTACGACCTGCCTTTTGAAGTTTTGAGAATAAAGAATGACGAACATGCCTTTTTTGAGGTGCTAATTTCCCAGTTTTTCTCATATAGGTGTTCGGTTGTTTAAATTTTGTCATACATTTTGGATTTTTCTCTTGGAGTAATGTGTTAAATCAGCTTTGCTATTTTTGCCCAAAAATAGCAAAAATCTTTTTGTAAGGGCATATGTTATGTCTGTGGATTTTTATTCTAATGAAAGATGTATTTTGCTTAGCATAAATGACCTTAAAATCATATATATATATATGTATATCCCTTCTTACCTCCTTACATCCCTAGATCTCATTGCATGATGCGACATTGATTCTAATACAAAGATCAGTCGAATGTTGTAATAACGATGAAGTGTGATTTCTTACTCAGCCTACTCTAGTCGGCAACATATGAAAGACAATACTACTCCTCTTCCTTTGACAATGTCCAATGATGAGAAAATCTCATAGGAAAGTTTAACTCAGTGGAGTTGCTTGAAATTGAGGTTCTAAGCGTAGTCTTCTATGCCCTAATAAGAACACATGGATTTTAACTAACGGTTAGAATATAAATAAGATAAAAAGGGTTAAAAGGAAAAAAGAAAAAGAAAAAAATAAAAGAAAAAAAGGGTGAAGTGAATGAACAATTGAATAAATCTCGGAGCACTCTGATGGAGCCACGAGGTTAATAAACCTAATAAGGAGCTATGCTCCACTTGTTCAATACCTTGGCGTCAGAGATGAATCCTTCAAGATACGTGTTTAATAATAATAATACAGTAACAGCTAGTTGCAATCAAAACACACACATGTACTTAGAGTTTTTTTCTTAGAATAATATTTTTGCATTCACTGGTTAAACAAGTCCAGAAAGCTCGAACATATCTTTGGGTGGAGAAAAATAATGAGAGCTGAAAAGGAGTAGTTTTCAACGGGGTCAAGCAATGTGGTAATCATAAGGATGAACCGAGCAATCTGGGAGGAATTTCACAACTTCAAATATTGCCACAACATTCAAAGTCTTCTTAGACACAAGCTATGCTTGAAATGATCATTGGAGGGTTGAATTTGAGACACTCTCACACTCGATATCCAGAGCATCCTATTCCGTTTTTTTCTTTCTATTAAGATCTTGATTTCAAGATATTGTATGTTAATCCAAAAAGGCATTCTTCATTAAAATGCCTATCAGCAAATTGAAATTATTTAAAACAAAGAGATTTCTTTGTATTGCTTCAGAGATAAATTTCAAAATGCAACATCGTTGGTAAGGCTCAAAGATAAGGGGCACCACTTAACGTGAGATGATAAAGTGCCTTTTGTGGCTAATTTACAGTAATGAGGCATCATTGTCCGTGAAACAAAGAACTTCTGCACATAAGAAATAAAATTAGAATAGACGAGAGATAGCTTAAAGCTTGAAAGAACTTGATTAATGAAGAAGTCAAAAGATTTTTTTGAGAAAGGGAAATGGTTTTCGTTTTGATTAAGGTCACTTGACTTGAAGACTTGAGTAGAGAATGAGCAATAAAATTTTGGGGGCAACACTTTGTTGGGGTTTGAAAATGTTGAGTGGTTGAAGTCCAAAGATGAAGAATACATACTCCAAAAGATGAAGACATGAGCTGATTTTTGAAGATCTTAACAAGGATTTCATGCATCTTTGCATTTTTGTTCATATCATTTTACATGAATGCATGCATCTTTGCATCATAAAATGTGCCCTTGCATCATCTTAATTGTGACATTATCATAAAGCTTTCATACAAGAATTTAATCAAGCAGTATCCAAGAAAACAACTTCGATAGAAATTTTGTGCACTTTTTTCATGCCAACGCGATAAGGAGGTAAGGCATCATTTTTAAGGTTTTCCAATCTTCATCCTTTTGGGAACAATGAAAATCTCTTGATACTCACGCTATGAGAAAACGAGGTACCATTTCAAAGTGAAATGCTCTATATAGGAAGAGTTTATAGCTCCAAGACCTCGAATGAGGATAAGAGGGAAGTTCTATATAGGAAGAACTTTCAATTCGAAGAATACACCAAGGAAAGTGAAAAGTTCTATATAGGAAGAACTTGTAGCTATGATGCTTCAGATAAAGGAAGAGTGAAAAGCTCCATATAAGAAGAGTCTATAGTTATGATCTTCAAACATGGAAGTAGGATAAAATTAGTGCTTATAATCTTTGCTCTATTCTCGTTTCACAAGAATGAGCAATGAGGGGCAGCTGTAATCACTAATTTTATCCAGGTCCCTTGACCTATTTTTTAATTTATTATTATTATTATTATTATTATTATCATTATCTTTTATTATTATACTATATAAAAAACTATAAATATTAATTAAATAAAAAATAGTCCATTATTAAATATACTAACCCGTTTACATTTTGTAACCCAATATATATATACATATATTACATTTAGCCTGTTTCAAGCCCAAATATTAAAACCCTAGCCCTAATTTTAACAAAATTTGATATTCTCTCATCCTTGCGCAACCAAATCAGGACCATTGGAGTCCATGGCAATCCAACGACCCATATTCCATCTCTCAGGGAAGCCCTAACTGCTCTATCATTTAACTTAAGCCGCATCTTTCTAGTCGTCAGATCTATGAAGGGATTCGATGGTCTGGATTGCCTCATCCAAGACCTTTCAGCTCCCGTGACCTTCTCATGTCACGACAGGAGCTTTGTTGGTCCCCCTCGTCCAAGCTCGTGCCACACCAGCCTCTCTTCTCCACTGGTCCCTCTCCTCATAAGTATCCACAGATGCTTGTACGAGCCTTAACACATGAAAACAACAAACCAGCAGAGATATCAGAAAATTTCAAGCAACAACCAATATGTTTTTTATAGCTTTTTAATTTCCTGTAAGTAGAGCAATATTGGTGATAAAAAAAACTAAACCCTAACACATTGTATGGCCATTCAGGTAGATTCTAATCAATAAACAAAAAACCTTCTAAGGTATATCTTTTTTTTATTTCGCATCAAAAACGGGAAAAGTGGGCTAAGATTTCTTACCGGATTTAATCTTTGAATAGCCGTCCTATGGCCGAGGTGGCCATCTCTAGTGAAAGTTGGTATTCGAAGGGCCAATGATATGAGGCTCTTTGATTTCCCTTGCTTTTCAAACTGTTCTTTAAAAGAAGGTTTTAGGGTTTCTATTTTTTCAAAATCTTGGTAAAATGAGGATGTTTTAAGGAAAACCAACTTCAGATTTGGGTTCAAAAGAAACAAACAACATATTTGATTTGGGTTTCGAGTTTGTCGGTGCTGGCGAACGGCTACCGACAATAAGCTGCGGTGGCCGATGCGGTGATTCTTCACTGTAACCTGGGTTTTAATGAAGAACATAATGAATGTTCTAAGAACATTTATAGGTTTTTTTAATTTGGTTTTGATCTGTTTTCAAGAGGATTTGAAAAATGGTAATTGTTTCTTATTTTTGGGTTTTATACCCACATTAAAAAATGGTTTAATTACCTTTTTAAAGCCCCTCCGCCTTTTCTAAATACTCTTCGTGGTCCCTGCCATTTTCAAAAGCTTTGCAATTACATCCCTTCCTCTTCAATTTGTCCAAAGATCAATGATAAAATTGCTCCTTTAGTCCCTTTTCCCTTGTTTCTTTAAATTTTAGTATCCTTATTTGCTTATTTATTTGATATTTTGTTCATACTTATGCCTTTTTTCAATTATATTTGTTCGATTTACTGCCTTTTTAATATATATCAGTTATGTTTTTTTATTATTATATCATGTTTGTTTATATCATGTTTTATTGTTCTTTTTTTCATGCTATTTTGTGACATGCATTTAATTGTCATTCATTTAATCTTTATTATTTAACTCTATATTTACTTTGATAATTAATTAATCTTTAATTATAAAAAGGAGATATTTATTAACTCGAATATTTGTGTCGTAATGTCTTGACTTAATGGATATCGATCAAATTTTGACTTAATTTATATTGTCTAAAGGTAAACTTAACATGAATAAAATTTGACAAGTCATATCATCATACTTAACTGTTTGTATCATTTATAAATGTGATGCACTTAATTAAAACCAGAAATTAACACGCAGTCAAGCTTATTTGATGTCTGTTTAATCTATGGTCCGAATATAAAGTTGCCCTTATTAATTAAATGACCAATTAATTCAGACCCGCCAAGTGTTAAAGCTCAATGATTTAAAACTTGTATTCAATTGAGAACATTTAATTAAATTCAAATTAAATTTCAATGATTTCCATCGATAAAAAGTAACATATGATTTGGTACCGATTTCGGGCATTATACGGTGCTAATTCTTCCCCACACGTAACCAACTCTCGAACACATATTTTAATGAATCTCTGATTTTATGGGGTCCGGTCTACCTTAACCAAATAATCGGTGGCGACTCCACGTTTTATTTTCAAATATGAATTTTTAAAGAAGAAATCCTCAAAAATTAAATTTTTAAAAAAAGTGAGAAACTTCGAATTTTTTTAGTCGCCACAATTTTTTTTTTCTATTGGATTGATAGGAGCTCTCGGAGCTCGAATCTTCTTCTTCTTTCGCTCAAGGGCCTTGTTAAGATCTATGATGTGGTCTTATCCAGTCTCTTCAAGTCAGGATTCACTCAAAACTCATCTTTGATGACAAGATCCTCACCTACGGTGGGAGAGGGAATCTGCCTCCGAATAGAGCTCTCGGTAAGATATCTTTTGTGTCTTGGTTTTTGTTGCTCTAGGGGCTACTTATGTTTTCGTTTCAACGTTTTCTTGTTTTAATCCGAGTTTTATTTGGACTCAATGTTGTTATTTTAGGTTTTTGTCGATTTTTCTCGAATCCTCTGTTGAGGGTCTCTTTTTTCCCATGCTTTTGGTGGTTTTTTTGTGCCCTACGTGGGCTGTTTCATGGGATGTTTGCATGGATGTTCGATGGCTTTTATTGGTAATGAATGATTCAAAAAAAGGATACCAAAGAACTAGAGAGGGTGGTGGGAATACAAATGGTAGCGGGCTTGATGGTGGTGGTGGTGGCGGCGGGAATACAAATGGTAGCGGGCTTGATCGGGACGGTGTGAATTTTTTGTTGTCCATCCGACCCTAATAAAAGCATAACCTGGTTCTGACCTGACCTTGAAATTTTAAAAAATAAACCCAATTAAATTTGACTCGTCTCGAAAAAAATTAATAAAAATATTAAGGGTAAACTACATAAATGGTCATCAAAATTTTAAGGTGCTTTTATTTTGGTCACCAAACTTTTAAAACTTGTAATACAGTCACTTAACTTTTCATTCACTTTCATTAGTCACTGTCGTCAATTGCTGTGAAAAATGGGTGACGTGGCATGTTAAACTCATTTTCTTCTTCAGAAAACTCTATGTTTTTTTAGACCCTTTGTAGACGGCTATGGTCCTAGAACATCTCGACAAGCAGCAGCAATGGAAACGGAGGACTGCTTAGTGTAGCAAAAGGAGATGCTCTGCATCTAAACTCTGGGTTCTCAAGGTACTCATCCCTCCATCATTGATTGAGTTCTCCGCTGCTAAAAATGCAGGAAGCTCTTTGTTCATATCAGTTAATCTAATAGCTTTCTCAGTTTTAGATAATGATGAACTATGAACTCCCTTGTTATTTTTTAAATTATTGGCAGTAGTTAATAATGAGCCAAACAATTGTCTTCAACAAAACACACTAATTACAGAACATGAAGAACATGTTCATCAACAGTTTTGGTATGTAAATCAAACAGACAACCATCCAAAAACTTGTAAAATAGAAAATGACAATAATTTTTCTTGTTCGGAACATAAACCCACACCTGAAACATAAAGAAAAAGAACTTATTAAATATGAAAATCCATGTATTTTGTTATAAGTTTTTCTAACAAGTGTCTGTAGAATTTTATAACTACATACTTGAAAGATGGATCTTCTCGAAAAAAATCCAATTCCATAGCATTAAGTTTAGCTGATGATTCATTGTTTAAACAAACTGTAGAAGGTCTGATATCTACAAAATTGTCTTGTTCTTGCTTACCATGAAAACTGAAACTGGGAGATAAGCTCAAAAACTCTTTGAACATGTTCCATTTTGATTTTTTGGGAACCATGGCATCTCTCAATACATGTTCGTCAGCTTCTTTGTGATAAAAAGTGATGAGTTGTTTGAGAATCCTTTTCAGGGTAAGCTGACTTATACTTCGAACCATCGTATTCGAGTTGAAGTTAAAGTCACCGTTGAGATCGTTTTTGTATTTCACCACCTCACCAATGTTCGAAGACTTATCAGTCTCCATATTCCCATATTTCAGAACACCAATTACCATTTTTGGCCTAGAAAGCAAAGGATGATGCCTGATGGCTGCAACGGGTTTAAGAAATTTAGGTTTTTTTTTGGGAAGACGAGTTTAACATGTCACATCAATATTTTTTAACAGCGATGACTATAATGAAAGCGAATTAAAAGTTTAGTGACCGTATTGCAAGTTTTAAAAGTTCGATGATCAAAATGAAAGCGCCCTAAAAGTTCGATGATCAAACACTTGTTAATGTTTTCTAAATAGTCATAGGCATGGTGTTTATAAAGTCATCATTTCGAATAAAGATGATTGTTAATCATGACTGTTACATGATGTAACCTACAGTACAAATAGCAGTTCTAGTTGGTTGCATGCTACCGATGCTAAGAATATTTACATAGCCCAAGAATAAGATAGGAATGCTAAAAATCTTTTTGGTTTTTAACAGATTTATGTTATTAGGAAGAGATTTGAGAAAAACTAACAATAGATTTGGCCTTAGAATAAAAAATCGAACCATCCGAACATTCGCATGAACTTCGATAGTCGGAGGCGGCGGCTCTCTTTCGCTGACCGACGGCAGCCCACGGCGGACCTCGGACGGCGACCGGGCTAGGGCAAAGATGAGGGAGAGAGCTTGAGAGGGTTTTCAAATTTTTTTAAAATTATCAGACCCAAATGAATTTTTTGGGCAAAAAAGGGGTATTTAAGGGTATTCTAAAACAACGCCGTTTAGGGGGCTTATAACCCAAGTGGTAACCCAATTCAGGGAAAGATCCGCGCATTTGGATGAATATGAAAATTTCACTTTTGGTCCTTCCTTTTCTGTATCCTTTACACTTTTACCATTTAGTTCATGCTTTCTTTCAATTTCGTCCCTTTTATTTTTTTATCTAATTATTGTTATATTATTATTATTATTACCATATATTATTATTATTATTATATATGCACACATTGTGTATGTATATGTATATATGTGTTAACTATGGTATATATTTATATTAGTTTCAATATTACCATATGTAAAAGGATATATACATATATATATATATATATATATATAAGGTAAAATATCAAATCATAATAAGTATGTAAAGTATTAGTCATTTATTCTTATATGTATTGATATAAAGTTTCCTATTAATATATATATATATATAAATTATAATATATATTTGTTATGTATGTATACATATATATATATATATATATAATGTGTCATTCTTTTCATATTAAAGCGTTTTAATATAAATATATAAATTTTATTTTCATATATCATACGCATTTATATTTGATTTTTATAATTAAATATTATAAGAATAAGGTAATACTTATTTTTGGGATCTGGATAAAATCGTGTCTCGAGCTTAAAGAGGCGTTGTTTTCTCACTAATCCTAAATAGAAAAATAATATTTTAATTAAAATATTTTATTTGGGATTTTAGACAAAAGAATGTCTCAAGCTTAAAGATGTGTGGTTCTTTTTTTTAATCCTAAATAAAAATATCTTTTTAATCAAAATCACAATATTTGAAATAGTATTCTTTTATTCACGAATCTCGCGAAAATTATGTCTCAAATTTAAAGGGGCGTAAATTCCTCATTAATCCCTTATAAAGGAGTATTCTTTTAAATATATTTTACAATGAAATTCATGCATTAAGGGATCACAATTTCCAAATTAAATTTGAATTCGCAATCTCCATCGTTAAAACATTACATAATCGAGTAGCTACCAATTTTTGGGCGTTGTGGGGGTGCTCACCCTTCTCCACACATAACAGACTCCCGAACTTATTTTTCTAGTTTTCGCATACCAAAACTCGTTGTTTTAATAAAAATGATAAAATGATTTTTATTAAAATAACCAGGTTTTCAGGTGATCCAATCTCACCTAATTATAAGATTGGTGGCGACTCCCATTAAAACTGAAATATTTTGTAAAAAATGCGTCAAGCTGGCGGGCCCGTTATTACATCTTAGTGACTCCGCTGGGGACTTGTTTAGAGAGTCAAACCACAAGTCAGTTAATTTTTGTCTTAATAGATGGAAATTATGAATTCAATTTAATTTATTTTGTGATATATTTTTTTTTTTTACTTTTGAGTATTTTTACAAAGGTTTTTGATAAAATCTATTTTTCTGGATCTTTCATATCATGAGCTCTGCACCCCAGCTCCATCCCTCTTAAGTGAGAGTGAAAAGTCATTCCTTCGTGAGGTATCCACCTCTGTGTAGGATAATGGATCGCTTTCGGGATACATCTGTATCTTTGTCTTCGTGAGATCTTTATCTCTGTGAAGACCTAGAGAAATGTATCCCCTGAATTGAACTTGCTAGCCATAGCAGGCGATAGCGAGGACAATTTGGGTACCTCTGTTAGAGCCAAACCACATATAGTGAATCGTAAGAGCCTACCTCATTTAGAGCCATACCAAACCTCTTCCTGTTTAGAGAGTCACCCGATATGTGCATAATAAAGAGAGTTTGGGTTTATTCTAGATAGAGATTGGGTTTATTTAATTTCTTTCATTTATGCTCTTTTATTTTAGTATCATTTATTTTCCCGCAATAAAGCATGTAACTAGATACCATGATGTTAGGATTTATTTTTTAAAATAAAGTATACGAGTATAAAGTATGTCTGGGTAGGACCTACTTTTTATCAGAACATATTCTGGTAGAAAAGTATGCTCGGGTAGGTTGTATAGATTTACTTTTTAGTAATTACCATTTATATTTTCAGTCTGATTATTCCATGCGTACTAACCGATTTTCTGTTGTCTATGTTTTTTTTCTTTGCATTGCATATTCATGACACAAATAAAAGGTGTTGATTCATTAGCGATCTTCAATCTAGGAAACTTTCATAATGGATAAAGGGTCACGTGATCAGATAAAACGTAATGCAGTTTTGAGGCAATACCATGAAGTGATACCAAAAGAAGCGAGAGGCTTTCTTTCGAAGGTTACACGTCAGACATTTACGCTTGACATCAATAAGACACCCTGAGATGCAAAGGTGGTAAGATCAAGAAAAATGGAGACATGCCAAAGCAAAGCTCGAGAAAAGGAAGCTAGAAAGAAGACCACATTTTAGATTCTGATAAAATATATAGATTAGCTTTAGGTATTGATTAGGGAAAGACTTGTGACTTCAGTCTAAGCCAAAGTAGCCCCCTTATCATAAAGGTTACGATGTCCATGCCATATGAAGCTATCATCTGGGAGGTATGGGTCATACTACTGAGAATTGCTGAGCCTTGAAGAATAAAGTCAGAGACCTAATTGAAGAAGGGTTGCTAAGCTTTAAGAAAGAAAACCCTAAAATTTCCAAAAGGCCAAGCAATAGTGGAGCACCAAAGTATGCAGAGATAAGTCAATATCGAAAGCTCATAATCTAGTGCCAAGGTCAGAGTTCGAATTCCAGTGTCCAATATTCAAAATCATCTTCGACTGGTGACCAAAAATCAAGAGTCAATGGTCCTTTCGATCCCATACCCAATTCATATGGAGAATTATATCTACAGTTACTAGAAGCACGATTGGTGGCCCAATGTCCTCTCATGCCTCTACAACCTCCATACCCCAAATGGTATGACATCAAAGCTTATTGTGAGTGTCATGCTGGAATTAGGGGACATTCCATTTTAAATTGCACCGCCTTCGAGCGTCGTGTTCAACACCTTTTGAAGTGCAAGATGTAGAAGTTCAAAAATGAAAATCAACTTGGTGCGGCTACTATTTACCCAATTGAAGTGAGAATAAAAGAGTTAATTTCAAAGAAAATAAAAAGAATCATTTAGAGCATGACACTCGGGTCAACATATTGAGGAAAGAAAGAGATGATCTGAATAAAAAACTAAAAAGTTTACAAGATAACTACCAAGAGTTTTGCTTAGAGTTCAAAGATGTTGGCTTGGGAGATACTCTAGATCAATGGAAGAAAAATGGTCATCTAATTAAAAAAATGATGCTGAATATTGGAAGAAAAATTTCAAGGCTAATGAAAATCGAGCTAAGAAATTATCTCTCAAACTACAAGCAATGGAAGACCATTGCATTGCCCTCAAGGATGGGTTGAGGAGTAGTCAAGCCAAGTGTGAGGTTTTGAACATGAGCATGAATTTGTGTGAGAATATTGTTGCTGAGTTGAATGATAGTCAAGCTAAAGTTGAAATGCTAAAAAAGCAAGTAGATGAACATAACAGTGTTCTACTGATGTATAAGGATCTTGTGGATGATCTTAAG
Organism: Hibiscus mutabilis; assembly: GCA_019671005.1. Taxonomy (NCBI): domain Eukaryota; kingdom Viridiplantae; phylum Streptophyta; class Magnoliopsida; order Malvales; family Malvaceae; genus Hibiscus; species Hibiscus mutabilis. The sequence continues at coordinate 33,186,294 of CM033719.1, read as the reverse complement.
CAAGCATTACAAGAAAATGATGAGAAGTTTTTGTTGTCAGCTTCAAGAGATGAAGGAAAAGATAAAAGAAAAAGACAACCACATGAAAGATATCATTGTTGAAGTGCAAAAAGTGGCTCGACAAGTGGTGGACTTGGCTGATGTAGCAACTAAACTTAGTCAAAATGATGACATGTTCTCGGATCATGATGAGAAGCTGGCTTGGCTTTCGAGAAAGATCAATAAGCTAGGTGCTAGGGCCCTATAACGACTCGAGTTTCAGAACCCGAGGGTTGGGTTAACCTGAGGCATGGGCTTTGTGTTTAGGCTAAGACGCTTGGGCCTTGAGAGCCTTATTGGGCTTACTTTGGGCCTTGAGGCTTGGAAGGTTGGTTTGGTGATGAAATTGGAAGGATGATTGAAGGGCTTTTTGGTAAATATCAAATTAAAGACAAAGAGGGCTGATGTGGGACTTTATTTTCTGCAGAAAATAGAGGGAGTGAGATCATCTTGGTCCCCTTGTTCCCTCTCTCACCTATTACCATCTTTCACCCAAACTTCTTCATGTTCAAGGTCAAATCTTTGAGTTCTAGAGTATGAATCTAGTTTGGGGCAAAGAGGAAAAGTTGTTCAACATTAAAGGATCTTTATTTTGAGGTAAGCTTTGCTTGGTTTCGTGAGGTATGAGTTTAGTTGGGGGTTTGAAGAAGAAGAGCGAGAATGGATTTTTGAGGGCTTCTTCACTGGCTATAATCCAAGGCTAGTACACTACTAACTCCTTTGAATTCCTGCAACTCATAAAAGTAGGCTTTGTGCATGATTTGGGTGTTTATGGTTTGAAATGCTTTGGTTAACCTCTTTAATGGTAAAGTGTTGATTTGATGTTGCTATGGCTTAATTTCAGTAGTAATCCACCTAATACTATCACCATAACTTGTAGGAATGATTTAGGGTTTAACTATGGGGGTTAAATAGGGTTTCCAGGTGAAACCCGTACCTAGAGTTCAAAAATTGGGCTCGCATACCGGTATTGGGGCTAACGTATTGGTACGCCTTAGTATAAAAGGGGAGGGGGTTGTGAGGGGAGTACCGGTATGCCTCCCCGTATACCGGTACCCCTTGCATATTAAGGACTCTAGTAACACTTTCGCGTACCGGTATACAAAGGACGTATCGGTACCCACTGTTACATTGCCTGGGGAGGCTTTAACGTATCGGTACGCAAAGGTAGGGGTACTGGTACGGGTAGATATTGGTATAGAGTGATCCAAGTATTGATATAGAGTATCGGTACGGCACGGAGCGTATCTATACGGCTTGGGGTCTAATTCTTTCGAACCTAATTAGAGTATCGATACCTTAAGGGGAGTACCGATACTCACCTTGGAGTACCGATACTCGCTGGGCAATCTACCCAAGAATTTTGAGGTTGCGTTTGGGGGTGCTATAATTCGAGGCAAAGGGCCCTGAGGGTCCGTTAAGGTGTAAAATGAATAGTAAAACTAAGAAATAGAGATTAAAACCCCGTGTATGAAATAAATGGCTAATGACTCGTTATATATTGGGTAAGCTATATGAGGTGGTAACCCATAGGGATCCTAGGTGGATCGATTGATGTTGTGTGGTAATTTAGGCCCTTAATGTGTGCGGAAAAGGCACCTATAAGGTTAAGTCTTATTGAATAATAAGATAAATTAATGAGAACGGCGAATGTGTACCTTTATAACATACTAATAAATAGATAAGCTCAATAGGGTGGTATAATAATTGATAGAAACCATAGGGTGATGGTAAGTGTGTTAGAGTTGTGTGCGGTAAGACCCTTGTGTTGAGGTCGATGCTGTACGGTGGCTAGGGTCCTTTATGTGTGCTAATAAGACGCCTAGATAGTCAAGTCATCCCTTGTTGTTGGGATTTGGAAACCCTAAATATGTTGTAAAATCTTGAAGACTCTCGAATATAGGATTTTGATGATTTTTGGATGTGAGCCTTATTCGAAGATTCTTGATGTGAGATTCTGAGCATGGATGTAGGATCTCGATGCTTTATGGATGCGGGCCTCATCCCATTGAGTATAAGATCCTGATGCTTTGTGGACGTGGGCCTTGCTCAGAGTTTAGGATCCCGATGCTTTGAAGAAGCGACCCTTACTCGTAGTGTAGGATCCCGATGCTTTGTGGACACGGGACTCACTCAAGTGCAGGATTCTGATGCTTTGTGGAAGCGGACCTCACTTAATGTTGTTGGTGTTATCTTTGTGATGCTATGTAAACGTATGAGGTACTTGTATGAGCTGTGTGCATGATCATACATTCATAATGCTATATGTTTAGGCGGTTATGGTAGCGTCATTGTTATCTTGCCATGATGCCATTCATGTTGCATTGCTTTATTTATGATTTGCATGAAGCATGGTTGAGTGGCGGTCTATCCACTGAGCTTTGTTAGCTCAGCGTTCGAAATCATTATTTTCGTTCACAGGTTAGTAGGTTTGGCTCGTTCTTGGAAGAGCACCATCAGGAAAGGATTACATTGCCTCGTCTCATTAGAGTACAGTATTTACGTCTTTGGGCTATGTATTCATAGGAACCTATTGTATATTGTAAATTGTATTTGAATTTTCAAACGGACGAGTCAAAGGTTTATAATGTAATTTTAAAAGGAGCTCCACTGTAAATGTTTTCAAATATTTATTATGTTTTATTGGGTTGTAACTAAATGGATTTTCATAATGGATTTGTGGATTGGGCTAAACTAGGTCAAAATTATTTGGTTGGGTTTCAGGCATAAGGCCCAAATATGATATTCGAGTCGTAGGTGTTACATTTAGTGGTATTAGAGCCTAGGTTTAGCCGGTTCTAGGAAAACTCTGAGGTGGTTAGGAGTCGGGAATAGGTGTCTAGCAAATACGAGCCTGTGTGTCTAAGTTGTACTCTTAAAGACTAGAATCTGGATGATGTGCCATGTGTTCACGTGTGTCGCTGGTTGTGACATTGAGATAGATTCGATCGCATTCGTGAGGGCTGTGATGTTGGTTGATTCCTTTGAGGATGATTCTGGGATTGGAATGATCTCAGACGTTAAGCTTGGGCTTATGAAGGAATGGAGGATTTGAGGGTGTGACCTCCTCCCATCGCTTGAGAAACAATCATGGTTATGTTTCGTAAGTTACCTTAAAGCCTTGAGTTTATGGTGAGAACCTCTAGTGGTTAGATTGTACGTGTTGGTAGACGACCCTTATGGAACAGATGAGAGGATTTGCTTTTGATTGACCAGTGGTAGAGTGTCGATTGTGGGTCCCATCATTCTTAGTAAGTGGTGGGTACCATGTGATAGGGATGTAGCCCGCCTAGCAGATATACGTTTTTGTCTAATGTGGAGAGGTACATGATGGTTGTGAGGTCCTAAGTACGCTCTTAGTAAGCTGAATGGCCTGAGATATTGAGCAAGGTATGCTTGTTGTTGTTGTTTATAATAGTGGCAGGAAGGACATCATGGGTTTTGCGTGAGACGATGCTTGAGTAAGGCTTGAGAATACGTGGTTGACAGATACAATTAAGTTGTCTCCTAAATGAATTAATATGATCTTGGCCACCGGTTATTTTTCGATCATGAGCCAGCTTGAGATGACAAGTGTAGTGTTGGAAGCTTCGAGGTTTCGGGGGAATCAAACCTAGGGTAATGGGAAAAACAAACTACCACTTTTGAATGCGGTTCAGACTAGTTGGGTTGACGACACGAGATTGACCAGTGAGAGTCGTGAAGGGAGTCATGTTCTTTTAATGGGAGGAGCATTATTGTTACGAATCTAAGTATGGTAAAGGGGTTGAGAAAAGATGACCTGATCAATCGAATTGATGGTTAATAAACACTCAGAGGGATCTGAGGACGACGTGGAATAATCTTAAGGGAATCCTGATTGTATCATCTTTTCTTAAGGGCAATGTATACGAATGGTGAGAGACCGTAGAGTTAGGACCACAACCTATTTTCTCAACATGAGGTGTTCCTTGGGCGAGTCAGGAAAAATGTATGTTAGTGAAGCTCTTATAAAGAAAATAAGGGATCAGTTCTTGCAGTCAGTTTAGGGTGTCAAATAGTGTTAGGAATGAGTATGATTTTTCTACGGTTTAGTTGTTATGCCCAAAGTTTGTTGCTATTGAAGAGTAAAGATGGTTGAGGTTAGATGTGGATTCAAGTTGACATTTTGATGCACGAGACAACAGTTTTATCCAGGATATTATCTGAACTAGTTATTAGTATGTAGCACTCGAATGACCTTAGAGCCAACATTGAGTCAGTTGAGGTTTCTATAGATCATGTTTTAGGGAATCAGAACATCATAAGATTCTTCTCAGACCCTTAAGGGGGGAGGGTTTGTGCTTTGAGCGGATCAAAAAGAGTTGCTTTAGATCAGCTGAGGGTTGGCCAAAAATCTAAATTGAAAGTTTTATAAGGGGCTTATCGATTTCTTCTATAACAGAGAGTGTTGATGGTTCGGTCCTAGCGTCTATCCCACCGGTTCGTGAGCCTTATGGTTGACATCACCTTGAGGTATATTTCTTGCTTGGGGGAATTTGCTATGAGTGCCAGACATCGGGTCACATAACAAAGGACTACTCAATTGTGGATGAGTATTTACCGGTTCAGTCTTTGAGGTTGACTTCTTCTGGGCGTAGTCAAGGTTCCTTGAGAAACGGTGTTGGGTCGTTGTTGAAGTTTCACGGTGGAGGTCATGTGAGATTTACAGTTAGAGTCATCGCATGAGGTTTTGTTAGACAATATGTTGTTCATGCCAGAAAGGACAAGCTTGTTACCGAGAATGTGTTAGATGATTTGGTTCCATTGTGGTTTTCAGTTTCTTGATAGCAGCTTGATTTCTTGTTCTTACCTTGGCAGAGATTTTATTGAGCGAGTTCTGTGATAAGTTTCCTCGAGGTTGATATTGGTTTGGTAAATTAATGGATTGATAAGTGTTGGCATGTAAGGGTTCCACCGTGGGTGGTAGGTATGGTTTAGAGTAACAATCCCTATAGACTTGTTAGACTTACCCTTGGTACAGGTTGGTCACGTGAGTGCGAGGGGTGCCTTGGTTTCCAAGCAAGAATATCAAAGTTGAGGTTTGGAATGAACCAGTTTGTCAGTGTTGTGCGTGAATAAATTCTATCCCTTCAGCTTATGTGTTGTGCTCATGTGATGCTAGTTGAAGAGGACCTTGTAGGTTGCAAGACGTTCTTAGTTCTCGTAGTTAACATAAGGGTGAGAGTCTGTGGTTTAGAGCGGTGGACATGTAAGTGGTTATCTAGCTGTTCGTCGAGGGTTGAATGGGATAACCTCTTAGAGTAGTACCCATGATAAGGGATGTGTTGAGTTCGGTATTAAGTGTTCATCACCTTGTGGTCTGACATTTACCGAACCCCTCATGTGAGAACTCCTTGGTAGAGGAGGGGGTGCAAACGATGTCGCCAAGTGGTTCACCTTGGGACGTGCTTATGTTGGTATAGCAAGATATAGTGGTGTTAGCCGTTGTGGGTCAATGTATAACAATGGAAGGTTAGTATTGGTTTTTCAAGGTGATGATCTTGATAATATTGAAGAGTTTTTAGATTCCCGTAAGATCGTTCAGGATGTTGGTCTCGTAAGTTGAAGGTTAAGGAGAATTAGTGTTAGAATTTAGGTTTTGATGCGATGTTTGAACTCTAAGGGCAAGTTGAAGAGTGTTTTTAACTTACGAATGCGTCGAGATGATCTTAAGTTCGATGAATAGAATGTTACTTATTTGGGCTTGAGATGGATTGTTTTCATGTTTGGCGACAGTGTAAGATGTTTCGAATGGCTTTCGAGAAATGTGGGTTTTGGTTAAAGCTGTATGGAATCAGATCCTTGTGTTGTAATAAGTTGTGTTGAGAGAACCATTAGGAATATTGAAGGACTTGCTAAAGTTTTAGCGTCAACGCTAGTTAGAATTTGGTGGTTGGGAGTTAAAGAGAGTGTTCAGACCTTTGAGCATAGTTTGGTGGTTTGATCCCTTGTAGAGCTTAGTTGTGGTAACAATTTTCTTTTGGAACCGAAGTGGCTTGGCTAGTAGAATCACTTGATCGTGGATTCGTATCTGCTTATGTCGTAGTGGGTTTAAGTAAATAAGGCGTTAAGTCTTGCATCAGTTAACCAAGTTGTGAAAGAAGGTTGTATTTTTATGTTAGATGAATGATAGAACATGATTGATAGGTTTTGTTATTCCTGACCCGTGGGTTATGGTGATTTTATATGAGGAAGTGGCCCGTTGTATACCTTGAAGAAGTGTCGCGTTATGAACACAGATGAGGGTTGAGTTCAAGACTTTGGAAATGCTAGTGTTGGTAGAGAGGTTCGTTCACCAAGTTGTGACTCATTTGGAGTAAGTCCAGTGGGTTGGTGTTTGACAGTGCTGTTGAGACCAACCGTTGTTGATCCGCGATTAGGTTCGTTGTGAGTGTCGTTCTGGATTCGAGAATAGATATTTTTAGGACTCTTGAAGAGAGTTGAGAATTCAAGGTTAAAAGTGGCAGAAGTGTCTCGTGGACATGTGCAAGCGAGGAGTTGTTTGGAATTGTGTCAGATGCTCTCCTTCCCTTGTTTAAATTTCGAGGACAATTTTTTTAGGAGGGGAGAGTTGTAATGACCCAGGTTTTAGAACCCGAGGGTTGGGTTAACCTAAGGCATGGGCTTTGTGTTTAGGCCAAGACGCTTGGGCCTTGAGAGCCTTATTGGGCTTACTTTGGGCGTTGGGGCTTGAAAGGTTGGTTTGGTGATAGAATTGGAAGGATGATTGAAGGGCGTTTTGGTAAATATCAAATTGAAGGTAAAGAGGGCTAATATGGGACTTTATTTTCTGCAGAAAATAGATGGAGTGAGATCATCTTGGTCTCGTTGTTCCCTCTCTCACCTATTCCCATCTTCCACCCAAACTTCTTCATGTTCAAGGTCAAATCTTTGAGTTCTAGAGTATGAATCTCATTTGGGGCAAAGAGGAAAAGTTGTTCAGCATTAAGGATCTTTATTTTGAGGTAAGCATTGCTTGGTTTGGTGAGGTATGAGGTTTAGTTAGGGGCTTGAAGAAGAAGAAAAATAATGGATTGTTGAGGGTTTCTTCTCTTCTTCACCAGATATAATCCAAGGTTAGTGCACTACTAACTCCTTTGAATTCCTGCAACTCATAAAAATAGGCTTTGTGCATAATTTGGGCGTTTATGGTTTGATATGCTTTGGTTGACCTCTTTAATGGTAAAGTATGGATTTGATGTTGCTATAGCTTAATTTCGGTAGTAATCCACCTAATACTATTGCCATAACTTGTAGGAATGATTTAGGGTTTAACCATGGGGGTTAAACAGGGTTTCTAGGTGAAACTCGTACCCAGAGTTCGAAAATCAAGCTCACGTACCGGTACTGGAGCTAGCGGATTTGTACGCCTTAGTATAAAAGGGGAGAAGATTGTGAGGGGAGTACCAGTATGCCTCCCTGCGTATTAGTACCCCTTGCATATTAAGGACTCCAATAACGCTTTCCCGTAACGGTACACAAGGGGCGTATCGGTACCCACTGTTATATTGCCTGGAGAGGCTTTAGCGTGCTGGTACACAAAGATAGGGGTACCGGTAATGGTAGATATCAGTACAAGGCGATCCAAGTATCGATATAAAGTACTGATACGGCATGAAACGTATCAGTATGGCTTAGGGTCTAATTTTTTTACCTAATTGGAGTATCGGTACTCATGGGGGAGTATCGATACCTAGAGGGAAGTACCGATACTCGCCTTAGAGTATCGATACTCGTTGGGCAATCTGCCTAAGAATTTTGAGGTTGCATTTGGGGGTGCTATAATTCGAGGCAAAGGGCCCTGTGGGTCCGTTAAGGTGTAAAATGAATATTAAAACTGAGAAATGGAGATTTAAACCCCGTGTATGAAATAAATGGCCAATGACTCGTTATATATTGGGTAAGCTATGTGAGGTGGTAACCCATAGGGATCCTAGGTGGATCGATTGATGCAGTATGGTAATCTGGGCCCATGCTGTGTGCGGAAGGGGAACTGATAAGCTTAAAGCTTATTGAATAATAAGATAAATTAATGAGAACAACTAATGTGTACCTTCATAACATACTAATAAATAGATAAGCTCAATAGGGTGGTATAATAATTGATAGAAACCATAGGGCGATTGTAAGTGTGTTAGAGCTGTGTGTGTGGTAAGACCCTTGTGTCGAGGTCGAGGATGTGTGTTGGCTAGGGTCCTTGCTGTGTGCTGATGGGATGCCTAGATAGTCGAGTCATCCCTTGCTGTTGGGATTTGGATACCCTAAGTGTGTTGCAACACCTTGAAGATTGCCAAATGTAGGATCCCGATGCTTTGTGGACGCGGGCCTCGTCGAAGATGCTTGATGTGAGATTCTGAGCATGGATGCAGGATCCCGATGCTTTGTGGATGCGAGCCTCATCCCCTTGAGTATAGGATCCTGATGCTTTGTGGACGTGGGCCTTGCTCAGAGTATAGGATCCTGATGCTTTGTGGACGCGAGCCTTACTCGTAGTGTAGGATCCCGATGCTTTGTGGACGCGGGCCTCATTCAAGTGCAGGATTCCGATGCTTTGTGGACACGGACCTCACTTAATGTTTGCTGGTGTTATATGTGTGATGCTATGTAAATGTATGAGGTACTTGTATGAGCTGTGTTCATGATCATACATTCATAATGCTATGTGTTTATGCGGTTATGGTAGCGCCATTGTTATCTTGCCATGATGTCATTCATGTTGCATTGCTTTATTTATGATTTGCATGAAGCATGGTTGAGTGGCGGTGTATCTACTGAGCTTTGTTAGCTTAGCGTTCGAAATCATTGTTTTCGTTCGCAGGTTAGTAGGTTTGGCTCATTCTTGGAGGAGCACCATCAGGAAAGAATTTCAGCGCCTCGTCTCATCATAGTACAGTATTTAGGTCTTTGGGCTATGTATTCGTAGAAACCTATTGTATATTGTAAATCGTATTTGGATTTTCAAACGGTCGAGTCAAAAGGTTTATAATGTAATTTTAAAAGGAGATCCACTGTATATGTTTTCAAATATTTATTATGTTTTATTGGGTTGTAATTAAATGGATTTTCATAATGGATTTGTGGATTGGACTAAACTAGGTCAAAATTGTTTGGTTGGGTTTTAGGCGTGAGGCCCAAATATGACATTCGGGTCGTGGGTGTTACAGGCTCAATATTATCTGTAACTTTGATACATGATATAATGAGACCTTTTACTTAATGAAAGTTTTCTTATGATGATTACTCTTTGAATCAACACCTTTTCTGCACACATGTCTACATCCAACATTACATCTTCATTGCATTTTAGTAGCATTGAATATTCATTACATATTTAGCAACATTGGCTGAACCTGAATCATTTACGGGTTCGATGGAAGTGGTCCAAGATTTGGTTGGAAATCTAACAAGTTTTCTACCAACGTGGATAATAAGATGAAAGTGATTTAGCAACCTCAGGAAGTGTTACAAGAATAGTTGCAAGCACAACAAGATACAAAAGACAAAATATTGAAGTACTTATAAGAAATGATAAACCAAGCAACTCAAGCATCGACTAAAAAGGTATTAATGAAGTGAATGGTACTACCATATACGAGAAGTATCCGTTGCTAGCACCCCATCAAGCTGGTACATTATTTTCGACATATTACTCAAGGGCATCCAAATTGAATCCAAGGACGAGTCATGTTGAACCTTTCGTCTCTAGATTGGACAACCAAACAGAAATAGAAGGATTGAGAATAGACATTTTTGAGCTATTTGAAGTTAAATTGAAGAGCCATGAAGAAAAGATCAATGCAATTGAAGACACTGAGATCTTCCACAAATTAGAGGCCAAAGAACTTTGTTTGGTCCCTGACTTGGTTATTCTACTTGATTTTAGTGTCTTAATCTTGAGAAATACGATGGTACCAGTTTTCTTTTGATCCATATAAGAATGATTTTTGGGAAGATGGAAGGCTACCTACATGATGACAAAATGTTGATCCACTACTTTTATGATAGTCTGGCTTGAGCAGCCGTGGAATGGTATAATTGACTTAACAAAGAGCATATTTGATCATAGGTTGATCTAGCCACTATATTTTTAGAGTAGTATAAGTATACTTTGGATTTGGCTCCAGACCATCAGCTTCTTCGGAATATGAAGATGAGGGTAAATGAAAGCTTCAAAGAGTATGCATTGAGATAGCGAACAGTGGCAGCTCAAGTTCAACCTCTCATGATGGAAAGTGAAATGTCTCTTATGTTCCTTAGCACTATTCTAGCTTCTTTCTATGATCTGATGCTCACATGTTTTAGAGATAATTTCTGCGATCTTATGATAAGAGGGGAGCTAGTAGATGATGCAATCTGAAATGGAAGTTTGAGCTCTTTGTCAGAAGGCCAAATCGGTCAAGAAACAACAAAAGAAGAGGTTGACGAATGTCTTTTGCAATGCACTTGTGGTCCCAAAAGAAAGGAATCATCTGATAATCTTTGCCCATCAAGGAAAGCTCATCGGAAAAGCTCGGATCTTGAAATATTCCAAATGTCCATATCAGATTTGTTTCCTCATCTTGTAAAAGGACGATATTTTACTCCTAGACCAATGAAGGTAACGTCGAACCTGACTGGCCACACTTATGATCTGAGAAGTACTTGTGACTTTCATATGGGGGCATATGGGCATTCAACCAAAAAGTTTAGGCCGCTATTGGAGGAGATAAACAAACTTTTTTGTAACACTTCTACCCGGATGTCACAATTGGGTCTCAAGCCCAAACCAAAAACCATAAAATTTCTCAAACTGGGTTTAGCCCAAACAAGGTATTTCTAAAATATTTAGATCCAAAAGTTGAAAACATATATAAACAATTTAAATCGTTACAAAGAAGCTCCACTTTAATTTAAAACATTTAAATATATGACTTGATTAATTCAATTTCAAAAGTAAGAATTACAAACTCGATCATGTAAGGTCCTATGAATACATAGCCCACTAAATAAAAGTATCGTACTCTGAAGATCACCACATGCTAGAATCCTGTAGCGATAGTGTTCCTCGATCTTGCGATCCAAATGTCAACCTACGCATGAAAACAACAATTCCGAGCGTTGAGCTTACAAGGCTCAGTGGTACACATCTACTCTACTACGCTTCATGCTAATCATAAACATGAGCATGCAAGCTAGTACGATCAATAAAAATAGATAAATAAACATGTGGCGCTACCACTAGTCGCCTAAACGCATGCTCTCATCATGGTAAAACATCATACATGGCCACAAGGCCCAAACATACTCGGGATCTCACTAGATTAACTGAGCAAAGCACATAAAGTCATACCATAAATCTAGAGTGAGGCCCGGTGTCACACAGCCTCGGGAATGTACACTCTGAGTGAGGTTGGTGTTATACAGCCTTGAGAACGTACACTATCTTTCGGTGATGCCTGGTGTCATACAATATTGGGAACGTACACCATCTCTCCTCGAGTATCATTGAATGAGGCCCGGTGTCACACAACATCAAGAACGTATATTCAACATCTCTAACCATGGTGTTGCAACACTCTTTCTCTAGGTATCCAGATCCCATCAATCAAAGGTGACTCAACCACACAAGTGCCCTTACTTGGCACGTAACCACACACAACATCGACACGATTACCAACCATACATCACACAACATTTCTCGATCCACCAAGGATCGATGATTGCTATTATCACAAGCCACCCAATTAAGTTTATCGACTTATTAATTCATTATGGAAGAGTACATTAATATCTTCATTAATTATCTCATTAATCCGTATTAGCTCATTTACATCCCATGTTGATTTCCATCTTTTAATAGCATTATTGATTATTTCATTCAGTAGGTACTAATACTCAAACATGAGTATTGATATGGTACCCCTGGTATTATTACTCACACGCATACCGATAACCTTATTAACGAGTTCATACCATTTCCTCAGATTAAAATATTAAAATGCATATTCGATCTCTAAAGCTTATGAAAGTCATTGAGATTGGTTTACTAATGCATTCAATCAATTAATATTAATTACCGGCTTTATGATTATTTATTCGAATATTACCATTATTTATCCTTTACACACAATTTCCATTGAATCTCATCAATCTATTCGAACAAGCATACAAGGCATCACAATTATTTCAATCAGTTAAACAATTATCGAATAATCATATGAGCATCTCAAACAACCCTACGCAATCTCTAAAGCCTCTACAAGTCTCAACATATTCACAGCATTATCATGCATCATATAAATATCGAGTCTCATAATATCGGTCTCTACTCATGCTTATTTATCGTCTACCTATTTGCAGATACTAACACGCAAGGCAATCACATTTATGATGTTCATGAAACAATAGGAGTTTGAGGTGTACTAACCTTAAGCCAAAGTGATAAATCATTATATAAGCTTCTTCATTATTCCACTTGATATGATATCATATCCTAAATAATCCTCGTATAACAAAGAATATGAAGCTACATTAATTCCATGCATCTCTTATTCAATTCACAAGGTCGAATGCATAAAAATAGCTTATCGAGTTCAAATTTGGCAAAAACAAAATGTGCTAACGGACTCAGAATGTCGAGAAAACCCCAATTAGGGTCTTCAAAAAAGTCAACTTCGGTTAATAGTTAACGTCGGTAACGACGGCAGCGCGACAACGGTCAATAGTGATTGGTGGCATGGTCAATGGTGGTTGGCAGCACGGTTAACGGTGACTTAATTCGACAGTCAATGGCTCGTCAATGTAGCTCGACTCGATAGCTCGGCTAAGCGGTTGGGCTCTACACTGCTAGGCTCAGATGGCTTCAGCCTCCCAAGACAATGGCCACTCGCGGCTGGCGGTGCGTGCAGTAGCTCTCGATAGCAGACGACGACCAAATTTCACCAGCCGAATATCCTCGAGCTGGTGATTCTGATGGTGGCCTCCGTTTTTTGTTTTATCCCTCTAACACCCTCAACTCAACTACCCAAAACTTTCTCTCTCTTACCCCCTCTGACTGTAACTCTAATGGTGGTATTGCTGCTATCTGTGAACTTGTCTCGACAAGATAAACACAATGGCGATGGAGGTGTCAAAAAGCAGACGGATGAATCTCCGTAGATTGGAGTTTGAAATCTTTTCCCTCAACTTTGCTATCATTTCCTCTTCTCTCTCCCACTATTCACTTTTCCTTTTTCTATCTCCTCCATCATATCTCTTCCACCTTCAACCACCCACCCACATATTTAAAATTCAAACATTCTCTTTCAAATTAATGGGCCCAAGCCTAAAAGCCCTTAACCTATTCATCCAAAATAAAGGCCCATAACCCAGACCTAAGACCCGATTTACTATCCCGTGAATTTGGGTCGTTACATTGTTGATAATGGAATATTAACATGAGAGTTAATTAAACAATTGAAGACAAGCTCAAGATAGGACGAGCTATCATTGGTGTTAAGGGGATCAAAAGACTAGGATGAACGAATCTTGGGAGTGGTTGAGTTCCTTTTTTGTTAAGCTTTCATATCATGGGTGCTCAGTTTGCTAAGATATCCATTTAATCTAATTTTTTTCCAACTAATATATAGAACCAACCTTTTGCTTAAGCCCGAAGGCAATTGGATCTTTTGTAAGGCCATGTGTCTGCTTGTTTTGATTTCAATGAATGATGATTTCTTCTACATTCATTTGTCAAATATTTTCTAAAAATTAATTAGTTTTGGTTCTTCCATCCATATATGTATGTATTTTTTCATATTTCCATATAACGACATCAATTTCAATCTGACGGTTGATCCGAGTAGTCTTGTGTGTAGAAGAAATCAAAATATATATGAGGATGAGGAGGATGTGACCTATCTTCCAATCTAATGAGGCCAACAGAAGGATAATTGAGTGTCCTAGGGAGCAATGGAAAGGTCCTAGACACAAATTTTGAGTGAATATTTCCTCTCAAGCATTATTGTCTAAGATTTTTTAATATTGCGTTAATTCCAAACATCTATCCAACTGAAGACTACTTTTCCTCGTTGATGTTTGTGTATGACATGATGTTTGTCATTTCCTAACCAAGGATCACCGCCATACTAGGGCAAGAGATAAGAAACACTTCTTCAAGTGGAAGATGAATAATTTTGATCGACCAGTGAAGACTTATCCATCAAGAAGCATGCAATAAAATGATCTACATCAGGTGCAAGAGGTAATCTGTGCTAGAAGAGTCTGTCAAGTCAAATTAAGAAGTCTGAACTTAGAATCAAGAAAAAAAGAAGAAAGAAGAAAAGACAGAAAAAAAGAAAAAGAGAAACCAAGGTGAAAACCCGAAAGGGTGCTTTGGGAAGAAATTTTTGAAAATATCTAGGGCGAAATCCCAAAAGGGCGCTTTAGAAAAAAAAGTGAAAAAAGAAAAAGAAATATAAAAGTGAATGCACCAAATCAAAAGTGGAGCCTTCAAGAAAAAGTGAATGCAGAATCTCTTATTTAATTGAATCATGATCTGAAGTATTGCTTATTTACAAAACCCACAAATACACCGATGTTTGGTCATAGTACAAGTTTGCTTGAGCTACAAATTTCCAAAAAATAGAAGAGCAGAAATGAACTCTAGGGGGAAAACCCAAAAACAGGCAGTCTAGAGTAATCCGAAAGATGAAAAAATAATGCATCTAAGCATGTTGTTGAGATATTTATTTTGATATAACAAAGTGAAAAATATTTTTGGACTTGAACAAATATTACAAAAATAATTTAAAGTCCATTTAATTTGAAAAATATGTTTGAAAGCTTTTAAAAGTGTTTTTGACTCAAACATATATTTTCAAGTAATTTAAAAGTCATCAACGGCTAGTTTTCCAACAGCTAGTTTTTAAAGCTAGTTTTTCAACGGCTAGTTTTTAACGGCTAGTTTTCCATACGACTAGCTTTTAACGGCTAGTTTTTCATTCCACGCTATAAATACAAGCCAAAGACACTTGAAGAAGAAGTAGAGAGAAAAAATCCAAGAAACATGATCAAGAGAATTTGAGTCTAAATGTTATTTCTTCATTTCTCTTGTACATATCTTAGAGAGCGCTTTAATTGTAAATCTTTTGTACTCTTTCTTGTGAGCTCAATTTCTATAAACACCCATCTTATGAGGTATTTAGTTTACCAAACAAATCCCTTGTAAAAGGAGAGGTTCTAGTTTAGCCTTAGTGAAAAACTAGAGTGGTTCTATCTTAGCCAAAGAAAAAGATAGGGTTGTAAAGGTTGCCTCCTAAGCCTGTGAAAGGGGAAGAGTTCTTAGTGAATTGGTAAATCCTTAGTGGTATGCTAAGGTAGTTGATGTAGACTCGGTTGGGTATCGAACCACTCTAAAATCCTTGTGCAAATTGTCTACTATTTTTATTGGTTTTAGCCAATTCATTTGGGAAGCAAAATCAACCCTCTTGACGGTATTCAAAGATCTATTTGAGCTTGTTACAAGCTTTTCAATTGGTATCAGAGCATCGTCTCCATCAAAGGACTATCATCCAGGAGTAAAGATCTATTTTCTCGAAGTCCACCGCTCAAGATTATGGCAAGATTTGAATAAGGCCGCTCTATCTCGTGCCCCCCGCTCTTCCAAGGAGAAACATACTTCCAATGGAGCAATTTCATGAATTATTTCATCAAATCTCTTGATTTTGAGGTTTGGGATATCATTGAAGATGGTTACTTGGAAGCTCCTAAGAAGAAGAAGAAGCAAATGAGTACAAATGACACAAAGGCAAAACTAAACGCCAAGGTCATGCACACTCTTCTTTGTGGCCTCAATGAAGACGTTTCCAAGAAAGTCTCCACATGAAAAAGTGCCAAAGAAATATGGAAAAACCTTGAGAAACTCTATGGCAACAAGAAGGGAACGAAGAAGAATGATGCTTCATCTTGTGCAAACCTCCTTTCATCATCAAAGGTGGATGATGTTTTGGCTCTCGATGAGCCCAATGTATCTTCTAACTCTGGTGAATCAAATTCTTATTCATTTGATGAGTTACACAATGCTTTCGATGAATTATTTTTGGAATTTGAGACCATGAATTCCAAATTTAAGAAAATGATTTCTAAACTTGAATTTGAAAATAATTTTCTTTTGAAAACAAAGTTGGATTTTGAAAACCAAAATGAAATTTTGAAAAATGATTTAGAGTTTTCAAAAATAAGCAATGGAGTTTTAGAAAAATAAAATCTTGATTTGAAAGTTAAGATTGAAAGCTTAACAAAAGAAAAAGAATTTATTTTTAATAATTCATCTTGTCACATAATGGTGAAATGCTCACATTGCCATTATCATGGTCATTCTTTACATACTTGTCCTATAAAGAAAAGAAAAATTTATAGGATTAGATAAGTATGGGTTCCTAAGGGAACTAGGGACATTGAAATTAATGTAAAGGGATCCAAAGCAATTTGGATACCAAAATCCAAGTGAATGTCTCTTGTAGGTGTGTTGGAGCAATGGCAAGCAAAGCAAAGATATGGAAATGCTCTAGTCACACAAATGAAGAAGAACATTTATACTAATTCTTTATTTATTTGGTTATCTATTCTTTTATTTTTAAAGTCTTGGATAAAATGAACTTCATATGCTTTTAATTTGATTTTATCTTGAAATTCAATGTCTTTTAAGTGTCAAGCATTTGAGCTAAATTTATTAAAATGGAATACTTTGTTTAAGGGGAGCTTTTGAATTTTTTTTAAAAAAATCTTATCTCCATTTTTATTTTACACCAACAATTGGTATGTTTATCAATTGGTACTTCAATTTTTCAACATTTGGTGTTTTGAACATAATGAGATTTCAAATTTTGTTTTGAAATTATTTTTGATATAACAAAAAGGGGGAGAGATAGGTTTGAAAAATTCAATTTCAAAAATAAAATGGGGAGTCTTAAACATTTTTCACAAATTTTCTCTTTGTCTAAAATTATTTTCCCAAGGGGGGAAATCTCAAAAATAATTTTTCAAATGTTTTTGTTATACCAAAAAGGGGGAGATTGTTGAGATATTTATTTTGATATAACAAAGTGAAAAATATTTTTGGACTTGAAAAAATATTGCAAAAATAATTTAAAGTCTATTTATTTGAAAGCTTTTAAAAGTGTTTTTTTACTCAAACATATATTTTCAATTAATTTAAAAGTCCCCAACGGCTAGTTTTCCAACGGCTAGTTTTTAACGGCTAGTTTTTCATTCCACACTATAAATACAAGCCAAAGACACTTGAAGAAGAACTAGAGAGAATATATCCAAGAAACATGATCAAGAGAGTTTGAGTCTAAATGTTATTTCTTCATTTCTCTTGTACATATCTTAGAGAGTGCTTTAATTGTAAATATTTTGTACTCTTTCTTGTGAGCTCAATTTCTGTAAACACCCACCTTGTGAGGTATTTAGTTTACCAAACAAATTCCTTGTAAAAGGAGAGGTTCTAGTTTAGCCTTAGTGAAAAACTAGAGTGGTTCTATCTTAGCCAAAGAAAAAGATAGGGTTGTAAAGGTTGCCTCCTAAGCCTGTGAAAAGGGGAAGAATTCTTAGTGAATTGGTAAATCCTTATTGGTATGCTAAGGTAGTGGATGTAGGCTCGGTTGGGTAGTCGGACCACTCTAAAATCCTTGTGCAAATTGTCTACTATTTTTATCAGTTTTAGCCAATTGTTTTGGGAAGCAAAATCAACCCTCTTGACGGTATTCAAAGATCGTTTTGAACTTGTTACAAGCTTTTCACATGTTCAAATCAAGTATTGCAGCAATATCATTTCTTTCATAAACTTGAGCCCTGGTGTATCTTTATATGCCTCCGAAGTCCATACATGGATATCTGAGTTGGAGGAGTTTATCTTTAGATTAAATCCCACCTTTTGGAGTTATCCTTTCTTCAATGATGTTGAAACTTCTAATGCTTGACCGGGATCAGAAAAGAGGGAAGAATAGAATGGGGGAGTTTGCTAGCCAAAGAGAGCCACCAAAACCGGTTATAAACTTAGGCCTACTAGAAATGATCATCTCAGAAGCCTAATAGTCTGAAAGGCACTTCACATCTTCAGACATCAACATAACACTCGAGGTCCTCTAGACACAAGCTACACTTGGGACAATCATTGGCAAGTTAGTTCAAATTCACTCATGCCTTTGATATTCAGGGCACATAATTTTAGTTTTATTTGCAAATGTTTTTCAATATGTAAAAAAATCTTATTTTTGAAAGAATAAATAATCATTTATATTGATAATTCATACAAGCATCATGCATTGAAAGGAAAACAAGCATACTGACATTTTAAAGAAATAAAAGATTACTTTGTAAAGAGATTAAAATACAGGGATTTAAAAGCATATGCTTACCCTAACATATGATCTTATGATCATAAAAGGCATGGTAAAGCATCGAGAGATTGCTTATACAACAAATATTCAAATTAGCCTTTCACCCATAAATGGTGGAAACATTTTAGACAAGTGACTTAGTGCATAAATGATAAAAGCAGTTTGCCCAAAAAGAATTTGACAACAATACTCCTGAATAAGAATGGTCAGCAATCCAGACAAGTGTCCAATCAAAAAAAGAGAACCATGAAGAATGATCCATCATTGTTGAAATCAATGAAGATGGTAGTTGAATCCAAAAGTAAAAAGGGGCATCACCATGTATGAGAAGACAAAAATGCTCATGCGAGGACATGGTATAAGTGTCCACCTTGTTGTTAAACTTCACGGGGGAAGACATTCCACAAAATTTAAAGGCAAGAAAATGGTTAAACTCAAGTTTGAGTGGGGCAAAGTTGTTCGAAGCAACAACATATGTTTTGAACAATCAAAGAGTTCACAAGTAAAAGTTGACAATTGATGAGGTTGATACTCGAGAAAGAAATTGACTAAGGAAGAACTCAAAATTCTTCGTTTGAGAACCAAACATGATGATCAATGTGACTGCATTTTTTTCCATAAGGGCATTGTACATTTTGGATAGATGCATACATGATGATAGAAATAGATGCATTGAAGATAAATGCATTTGAATTGATTGAAACAGGTTTCCAAAGATGAAAAAAATTCAAGACACCATTTTCGAGAATCGAGCTGCCAAAGAAAGCAGAGTCTAAAAAAGGGATGATGTCAAGTCCTTCAGGCTAGGAGTGATGCTAATACCTTCAGGCCTCCACTCTCGGGAGTGATGTTAAGACCTTCGGGTAACTAAAAATGCAATTTTTAGAAAGGAAACTAACTTTTGTAGGTCTTATCTCACCCGGAACATGGTGTAGTGGATCAACAAACTATCTTCAAGATCCTGCCTCTTCGTTAGTGTTGTAGCGGATCAAACTCCCAGATCATGCCTCTTCATTAGAGTTGTAGCTTGATCAAAAATCAAACTCTCAGATCATGCCTCTTCATTAGAGTTGTAGCTTGATCAAAATCAAACTCTTAGATCATGCCTATTTGTCAGAGTCGTAACTTGATCAAAATCAAACTCTCGGATCATGCCACTTCTTCAGAGTCGTAGCTTGATCAAAATTAAACTCTCAGATCATGTCTCTTTGTCAGATTTGTAGCTTGATCAAAATCAAACTCTCAGATCATGCTTCTTTGTCAGAGTCGTAGCTTGATAAAAATCAAACTCTCAAATCATGCCTCTTCGTTAGAGTTGTAGCATGATAAAAATCAAACTCTCAGATCATGCCTCTTTGTCAGATTCGTAGGTTGATCAAAATCAAACTCTTAGATCATGCCTCTTCGTTAGATTCGTAGGTTGATCAAAATCAAACTCTCAGATCATGCCTCTTCATCAGAGTTGTAGCTTGATCAAAATCAATTTCTTATATCATGCCTCTTCGTCAGAGTCGTAGCTTGATCAAAATTAACTCTCGGATCATGCCTCTTCGTCAGAGTTGTAGCTTGATCAAAATTAACTCTCATGAACATATCTCTTTGTTAGAGTAGTAGCTTGGTCAGAACTAACTCTTAGATCACGCCTCTTCGTCAGAGTTGTACCTTGATCAGAACTAACTCCTAGATCATGCCTCTTCGTCAGAGTTGTAGCTTGATCAGATCTTTCCTTTTTGTCAATGTTGTAGTAGATCAAACTCTCTTCTCCAAATCCTACCTCTTCGTCAGTGTTGTAGCGGATCAATCTTTTTTAGATTCTGCCTCCCCGTCAGTGGTGGAGCAGATCACCCCAATTTACAGATTCTACTTCTCCAAGATTGGCGGAGTGGACGGACCAACTCTAAAATATATGATTTAGATTAAACCTTTTAATTTACAGTTTGAAATAAAAAAAAGTGGATACACAATCTGACATAATTTTCTTTTACTCTTGCAGATTTTGTCTTTCCAACAGAAGGATGAAGAATATGAGTTAAAAGGATCGTGCCTCTTCGTCAGTGGAGCAGCAAATCAGTAGATGAATTCTATTTCTCAAAGACATAGATGAGTGGATTAGGGAAATTCTAAAAAGAAAGGCCATGTCAGATAGAAAAGCTGCGTCAAGAAAGAAGAGTTGCGTAAAGAAAAAAGAAGTCCAATCAAATTGGATGAAATGAGTTCTTTTTGTCTTTGCTTTATTGTCATTATACAACAATGAGCAAAGAGGGGCAGTTGTAGATACCCATTTTCGTTCGGGCCTCTAAAAGCCCATCATCCATTACAATAAAATACCATTAACCCATTTACAACCAGGCCCAATTAAACCCATACCCAACACCTAACCCTAAAATAACCTAAACATAAACCAACTAAATCCTAGCCGTCGTCGTTGTTGTTAGCCATCCCTATCACCGTCGAACCCTAAATTAAACCCTAAAAATCCCAATTGACTACAAAATCAACCAAAATAATATTAAAATAAACCCTAATCTAAATCAACCATTGCCACCACCGCCCTTAGCCCCTCTGCCATTTGACCCTAGTCAAATTCACTGCCTCTTATCCTCATCCCTCTGCTGCATCGCCCAAGCACCATCCTCATCATTATTCGACGTGGTTGGCTTCAAGAGTGTCCCTCGCCCCTATAAAACGAAACCGAAACACAAAAAGGAAGGGACCTTTAGAGAAGATCAAGAGGAAAACAAGTAAAAAAAGTTGTAAACCGAAAAGAAAAAATAGATCGAAAAGGTAAAAAAATATAAAACGCCTTTTAGTTTTTAACAGATCTATGTTATTAGGAAAGGATTTGAGAAAAATTAACCATAGATTCGACCTTAGGATAAAAAATAGAACCCTCCGAGCATTCGCATGAACTCTGACGGCCGAAAGCTGTGGCTCTTTGTCGCTGATCAACGGCGGCCCACGGTGAACCTCGGGCGGCGACCGGGCTAGGGCAGAGATGAGGGAGAGAGCTTGAGAGTTCAGATTTTTTTTAAAATTGTCAGACCTAAATAAAGTTTTTGGGCAAAAATGATCTTTAAGGGCATTCCAAAATGACGCCGTTTATGGGGGCTTGTAACCAACGCGGTGACCCGGCCCAGGGAAAGGATCCGCGCGTTTTGATGAATGGGGAAATTGCACCTTCCTTTTCTGTTTCCTTTACACTTTCGCCATTTAGTTCATTTTTTTTCAATTTTGTCCCTTTTTATTTTTTTGTTTATTTAATTACTCTTATATTATATTATTACTGTATATTATTATTATATATATCTACACGTGTGTGTATATGTATATATATGTTAACTATGGTATATATTTATATTAGTTTCAATATTACCATGTGTAAAGGATATATATATATATAAGGTATAATATCAAATCATAATAAGTATGTAAAATATTAGTCATTTATTTTTATATGTATTTATATAAAGTTTCCTATTAATATATATATATATATATATAAATTTAATATGTATTATGTACGTATATATATATAATATGTCCTTCTTTTCATATTAAAGCGTTTTAATATAAATATATAAATTATATTTTCATATATCATTTTCATTTATATTTGGTTTTCATAATTAAATATTTTAAAAATAAGGTAATACTTATATTTAGGATCTGAATAAAATCGTGTCTCAAACTTAAAAAGGCGTGGTTTTCTCGCTAATCCTAAATAGAAAACATTATTTTAATTAAAATATTTTATTTGGGATTTTAGACAAAATCATGTCTCGAGCTTAAAGATGTGTGGTTATTTTTTATCCTAAATAAAAATATCTTTTTAATCAAAATCACAATATTTGAAAATAGTACTCTTTTATTCAGGAATCTCGTGAAAATTATGTCTTGAACTTAAAGGGGCATAAATTTCTCGTTAATCCATATAAAGGAGTATTCTTTTAAATACATTTTACAATAAAATTCATGCATTCAGGGATCACAATTTTCAAATTAAATTCGAATTCACAATTTCTATTGTTAAAACATTACGTAATCGACTATGTATCAATTTTTAGGCATTGTGGGGTGCTCACCCTTCCCCACACGTAACAGACTCTCAAACTCAATTTTCTGGTTTTTACAGACCAAAACTCGTTCTTTTAATAAAAAATGATAAAAACAAGTTTTATTAAAATAACGGGGTTTTCAGGTGATTCAATCTCACCTAATTATAAGATAGATGACGACTCCTATAACACCCCCTTCCCGTATCCGTAGACTGAACACGAGTCGGAAATGTCACAGTGATTTAAAAACATCTTTATGTTCAAAAATAGGGCCTAATAAAAATTTTCATATAACATATTAATCATTATATTATCATATCAAGATCCTAACATAATATATATATCAAAATTATACATATAGTATACCGTTAATTTTACAAGTATAAAACTTTTGCAAGGCAGACCGGTTTAAAAACATTTTAAACAAAATAAGTAGATTATCTTATACATGCCACTATTCATAAAAAATAAGAAAGTCATAGATACTGAACTAACCTGTTGATATTTTATCTCCCCCGAAAGAGATGTCGATGCAAAAGCACCGCTACTACTTCCGATTACATACGTGTTTAACCAAAATACACGTTAAGTATAACTTAATGGGGCCATAAGATAAGTAACATTTATAAACGCTTAATAATGCATGATACTTTCATAAGCATGATAATCAATAAATCATATAACTTGTAATGCAGGAATATTTATGCAGTAAAACATACTGTAATCATTCTTTAACATAAAAACATATGTTATCTTGTAAAACCATATAGTTATCATATGACATCATATAGCCCATAGTAATTATCAAGTGACTTGTATTATTCTTTTCTTACTCGTAGACACATTGAAATGTCGAGACACAATGAAGTGTCAATATCATGCTCGTAGACACATTAAAGTGCCGAGACACATAAAAGTGTCGATAACTTACTCGTAGACACAGTAAAGTGTCGAGAAACATAAGAGTGTCAATATCTTACTCGTAGACACAAGGAAGTGTCGAGACACAATAAAGTATCAATAACTTTATAATACAATACTCAACATTATAATTACCAAGGGCAAACTTTTAAAAACAATTCCTGCAATTAATGGCAAATAACCCAAATTCCATACTTTCAAACATACATATATACATCATGGAAAACATCTTTATACTGGAGCAGTTCATACTCCAATCTACTTTATAACATTCATGGTATACTGCCACTTAAAAATTTCATCAAATAACTTTTTCATGCATTTTTCATGCTATAAAACATATATAAGCATGAAAATGTATCATAATCTTTAAATCATTAAAATAAAGTATCATGTTAAAATCCATGTCATGCTTTATAAAAATAAATCTTTACCTTTAAAATAATGCATGTTAACAAACATACAAGTTAAAACATGTATGCACTCACCTTAGCCTTGCAAAGATTTCCTTCACTATTCGATATCAATCTCAAATTAGTTATTTTCCCGGTCTACTAATACAACCTCGATCTTTATCGGTATCTACAATAAAATAACATATACCATTTCAAAGTATATGTTAGAATATACTTAATCCATATAAAATAATGGAAAGTAAATAAATAACTATCCATTATTTACAAAAATTGATCCAATAAAACCTTCTATATTAGAATCAACATTTCTCACACTTTTCTTTAAATTTCCATCTTTTCCCAAAATTTACATTTTAGTCCCTAAGGACACTTTTAAGCTTCCAACCACCATTTCAAGCCTAATTCGTACATTTTTCATCATTTACACTTTAGGAACCAAACTTTAAAAATTTACAACTTAGTCCCTATAATTTCCTATAATTCCAAATTGGTCCCAAAATCACCATAAACTTCAAAATCAACTCTCAAATCACTTAACTTAATTTTTCAACCCAATATACTTCAAAAACAAGCTCAAACATCAAGTTCCTCAACTTTCCAAAATTTACAATTTGGTCCCTAATGCAAAATAATTAGGGATTTTTATTCTAAACACCTTATATCATCACTCTAATTCATTCTTCCTTCAATAAACCCTAATTTTCAATAATTCAAGAACATAGGTATTTCTTCATCCTAACAACAAAATCACACTTATATAACATCACTCTCATCATTTCCATCAACAAACAAATTTTTGCAAGAATTTCCCTTATTTCTTCATCATAACCGAATGGTCACCTAAACTTTTTCCATGGAATTTTCAACATTTGAACCATAGAAACAACACCATAAGCATGTTTCCAACATGAAAAACCATAAAAACTTAAGATTCCATCATGCTCTTCATCAACCCTAATCACCAAACTCAATCTTAGAGACATGGAAACTAAGTGAAACTTATACCAAAAGATGGAGAATTTAATGTAGATTAAATTCCTATTTCATGTCTCAAGCCCAAATCTAACCATAGAAGCTTAAAAATTGAATTGAAAACATTCTCACCTTATGTTGGAACCCCACGACTTGAGCAAGAAGATGATGAGTAATTTTTTTCCAACTTTTCTTTCTTATTTTAATGCCAAATGGCATTTTTAACACTAAATTAAATAATGATAAATCCTTAATAGTCAATTGACTATTTTGCCATGAATTATAACTAATAATACTATAAAACTTATAATATATTATCTTAAATAATCAATTATCTTAACAAATAAGGGTAAAAAGTCCATTTTATCCTCTAACTAATTTAATATTCACTAGTTGGCCTTTCTAGTAAAAATCCAACCATACTAGTTGATATCTAACCAAATCTAGGTGAAATCAAACCAACCATAATAGAATATTCCCAAAATAACATTCCATTACTTTTCATAGCTTTTGAATCAATCTCTAAAATTTTGATTCGATCCGACTTCCCGATATTCATAAAATACTTCTACTACAATTTTACCCTTTTCCAAACTATCAGATTTAATCCAAAAATTCCATATTTCCATATTCGAGAAATAAACTCTATTATTTCAATAAATCTTCCTTTTTCAAAACTTAGACTGAATTTTCCTAAATCAATCTATTATTCCGATAATTATCGAAATTCTTCATAAAATAAAATTCTCTTAAAATTCCTTTATCGATAATCCATACGAATCTTTTCTACTCTTTCTGAATCCAAAATATTAACCAGAAGTACTTTTATGGAACCTTCCCAGAGGTCACCCATCCTAAAATTTCCCTAACCTAAGCACGCTTAATAATTTTATTCGATCCAATTTTAGTACCTTTTTCCCATCTTTATTCTAAAAACGATCTCGAGGTACTTGTATTGAATAAAATAACTTATTGGAGAAATTACCATGTTGGACCCTAAACTTTTCCAAACTTTTCACTTTGGCCACCAAACTTTAAAATTTTACGTTTTAGTCACTAAACTAAAATCACTAACTTTTAATTCCTTGCATTTTAGTCACTAAGCTAATATTGGGGTATTACAATTCTACCCTTAAGAAAATTCGTCCTCGAATTTTCAATACGTACCTGTAATAATTTCAGGTTCTTCTCGGTCATCTCTATTATCAATTATCTGAATGTGGTAGACTCTAGCTGAAGCTTGATCATCTCGTCCTGCAGTAGCTTTAGTCTCTTTTCGAGAACCTATTTTGAACGATCTTGCATATCCTCAGCTTCTACCTCTTTGTAGTCCAACTGACCTTTCAGTCTGGACGGATCTATCCTCCCATTTTGGGCAATTACGTATAAAATGTCCAGTGCTACCACATCGAAAACAGGATCCTGAAATCTTCCGACACTCCCCAAAATGTTTTCGGTCACAGTTCTTGCATCGGGGAGGACCTTGTTGATTTCTATAATTCTTTATTGCTGAAGTAATCTTAAACTTTTTATTTTGTTTTGCTTGTCCTCGGGATACTGAAAATTCAGATCGTTCCTGCTGTGGATATCCTTTACTCCACTTTGATGATTGCAAAGCAAAAGATGTCTCAGCACTCCTTTTCTGGCCTTGAGATTCTTTCTCAGCTTTCTCTTTAACATTTTCCATTGCCTTAGCTCGGTTAACAGCATCTTGAAAATCTTTAGGAGTAAAAACCACCAGTACTTCTTGATACCAAACATCCAAGCCATTAATAAAACTATCAGTGATGGCTTTCTCATTCGGAAGCAGTTCAGAGGCAAATTTGCATAACCTGTTGAATTCGCACTCGTATTCATACACCGAGCGCTCTCCTTGCCTAAGGTCCAAAAATTGCTGCCTCATTTCTCGGACAAACATATCTCCAATATATTTCCTCCTAAACTCACGGAGGAAAAACTGCCAATTTACTTCTTCTCGTACTCGGGTAGTGACATTATTCCACCAGACTAGGGCTTGTTCTCTTAACAAAGAAACAACTCCTTCTAACTTTCCCCGATCATAGCAATCGATCCGAGCCAATATCATCTGTAGATCATTCAGCCAAAAGTCTACTGACATAGGATCTCCGTCATCATTACCTCAGAAATCGAGCGCATGTAGCTTCTTTAACTCTTTAGATACAGAGATCCGTGAAGATCTATTGATTATCACATCTAAAGCCTACAGAAAAGTACTCTGATCTTGTATAGGCATATCCTGTTGTACAGGCTGTTGTACCTCCTCTCCAACTTCTGGGGCATTCTCAGGCCTCACCTGCTGAGTAGCATGTCGGGATCCTTCTCCTTCCGACATCTGTACTCAGAATATTTACTTAAACTAATAAACAATTGCATCAATCAAACAAGTATCACTTTCAAGTTAATACAACATCCTAGTGGCATGTATACCTTTAAAAACTTTCTTTGAGTTCAAATTACTCTAGAACCGGCTAAACCTATAGCCCTGATACCAATAAATGTAACACCCACTTCCCGTATCTGTACACTGAACACGAGTCAGGAATGTCACAGTGATTTAAAAACATTTTTACGTTCAAAAATAGGGACTAATAAATTTTTTTCATATAACATATTAATCATTATATTATCATATCAAGATCCTAACATAATATATATCAAAATTATACATATAGTATACCGTTAATTTTACAAGTACAAAACTTTTGCAAGGCAAGCCAGCTTAAAAATATTTTAAACCAAATAAGTAGATTATTTTATACATGCCACTATTCATACAAAATAAGGAAGTCGTAGATATTGAAATAACATGTTGATATGTTATCTCCCCCGAAAGAGATGTCGATGCAAAAGATCCGCTACTACTTCCGATTACCTACGTGTATAACCAAAATACACGCTAAGTATAACTTAATGGGGCCATAAGATAAGTAACATTTATAAACGCTTAATAATGAATGATACTTTCATATGCATGATAATCAATAAATCATATAACTTGTAATGCAGGAATATTTATGCAGTAAAGCATATTGTAATTATTCTTTAACATAAAAACATATGTTATCTTGTAAAACCATATAGTTATCATATGACATCATATAGCCCATAGTAATTATCAAGTGACTTGTATTATTCTTTTCTTACTCGTAGACACATTGAAATGCCGAGACACAATGAAGTGTCAATATCATGCTCGTAGACACATTAAAGTGCCGAGACGCATAGAAGTGTCGATAACTTACTCGTAGACACAGTAAAGTGCCGAGACACATAAGAGTGTCAATATCTTACTCGTAGACACAAGGAAGTGTCGAGACACAATAAAGTGTCAATAACTTTATAATACAATACTCAACATTATAATTACCAAGGGCAAACTTTTAAAAACAATTCCTGCAATTAATGGCAAATAACCCAAATTCCATACTTTCAAACATACATATATACATCATGGAAAACATCTTTATACTGGAGCAGTTCATACTCCAATATACTTTATAACATTCATGGTATACTGCCACTTAAAAATTTCATCAAATAACTTTGTCATGCATTTGTCATGCTATAAAACATATATAAGCATGAAAATGTATCATAATCTTTAAATCATTAAAATAAAGTATCATGCTAAAATTCATTTCATGCTTTATAAAAATAAATCTTTACCTTTAAAAAAATGCACGTTAACAAACATACAAGTTAAAACATGTATGCACTCACCTTAGCCTTGCAAAGATTTCCTTCACAATTCGATGTCAATCTCGAATTAGTTATTTTCCCGGTCTACTAATACACCTCGATCTTTATTGGTATCTACAATAAAATAACATATATCATTTCAAAGTATATGTTAGAATATACTTAATCATATAAAATATTGGAAAGTAAATAAATAACTATCCATTATTTACAAAAATTGATCCAATAAAATCTTCTATATTCGAATCAATATTTCTCATACTTTTCTTTAAATTTCCATCTTTTCCCAAAATTTACATTTTATTCCCTAAGGACACTTTTAAGCTTCCAACCACCATTTCAAGCCTAATCCGTACATTTTTCATCATTTACACTTTAGGAACCAAACTTTAAAATTTTACAACTTAGTCCCTATAATTTCCGATAATTCCAAATTGGTCCCAAAATCACCATAAACTTAAAAATCAACTCTCAAATCACTTAACTTAATTTTTTAACCCAATATACTTCAAAAACAAGCTCAAACATCAAGTTCCTAAACTTTCCAAAATTTACAATTTGGTCCCTAATGCAAAATAATTAGGGATTTTTATTCTAAACGCCTTATATCATCACTTTAATTCATTCTTCCTTCAATCACATCTTAAAATTAAAAACTTAGCATAAGCCCTAATTTTCCATAATTCAATAACATAGGTATTTCTTCATCCTAACAACAAAATCACACTTATATAACATCATTCTCATCATTTCCATCATCAAACAAATTTGTGCAAGAATTTCCCTTAATTCTTCATCATAACCGAATGGTCACCTAAACTTTTTCCATGGAATTTTCAACTTTTGAACCATAGAAACAACACCACAAGCATGTTTCCAACATGAAAAACCATAAAAACTTAAGATTCCACATGCTCTTCATCAACCCTAATCACCAAAAGTCAATCTTAGAGACATGGAAACTAAGTGAAACTTATACCAAAAGATAGAGAATTTAATGTAGATTAAATTCCTATTTCATGTCTCATGCTCAAATCTAACCATAGAAGCTTAAAAATTGAATTGAAAACATTCTCGCCTTATGTTGGAACCCCACGGCTTGAGCAAGAAGATGATGAGAATTTTTTTTCCAACTTTTCTTTCTTATTTTAATGCCAAATGACATTTTTAACACCAAATTAAATAATAATAAATCCTTAATAGTCAATTGACTATTTTGCCATGAATTATAACCAATAATACCATAACACTTATAATATCTTATCTTAAATAATCAATTATCTCAACAAATAAGGGTAAAAAGTCCCTTTTATCCTTCAACTAATTTAATATTCACTAGTTGGCCTTTCTAGTAAAAATCGAACCATACTAGTTGAAATCTAACCAAATCTAGTTGAAATCAAACCAACCATAATAGAATATTCCCAAAATAACATTCCATTACTTTTCCATAGCTTTTGAATCAATCTTTAAAATTTTGATTTGATCTGACTTCCCAATATTCATAAAATGCTTCTACTTCAATTTTACCCTTTTCCAAACTATCAGATTTAATCCAAAAATTTCATATTTCCATATTCGAGAAATAAACTCTATTATTTCAATAAATCTTCCTTTTCAAAACTTAGACTGGATTTTCCTAAATTAGTCTATTATTCCGATAATTATTGAAAACCTTCATAAAATAAAATTCTCTTAAAATTCCTTTATCAATAATCCATACGAATCTTTTATACTCTGACTGAATCCAGAATATTAATCAGAAGCACTTTTTTGGAACCTTCCCAGAGGCCACCCATCCTAAAATTTCCTGGCCTTAGCACGTTTAACAATTTTATTTGATCCAATTTCAGTACCTTTTTCCCCATTTTTATTCTAAAAACCGACATCAAGGTACTTAGTTCAATCTGATGCACACTTATACTGAATAAAATAACTTATTGGGGAAATTATTATGTTGGTCCCTAAACTTTTCCTAACTTTTCACTTTGGCCACCAAACTTTAAAATTTTACGTTTTAGTCACTAAACTAAAATCACTAACTTTTAATTCCTTGCATTTTAGTCACTAAGCTAATATTGGGGTATTACAATTCCATTAAAACTAAAATATTTTGTAAAAAACGCGTCAAACTCGGGTGCCGTTATTACGCTCTCCATAGATTTTCTGCAATGAGAAAGTCTTTGTAAATCAGAAAATGCCTGAAAATAAGAAACCTGAAGTGCATAGAAAAGTAGTTTCCATTGAGATCAGTAATCTCTTCTCAAGTCACTAAACTACGTACTTTTATGTATTTTTCATTTTCTTAGATGTCAAGATTTTAAAAATCCTCTTACAAATCATAAAGACCCGATTTATATTAGGATCAAAATTTTTCATAAAAAACAAGGTTAATGTATACTTTTCTTTTGCAGGCCACAATATTTATGGTGAAACCGTGTATGATATGGAAAAGGATAACTCAACATAACACCAAGGTCTATCAATGATTAACCTAATTTAGTTTGCATAAGGAGCTAGCACCAATTTTGACAGATGGGTTATAGATTAAGGGCCAAGTATGCCCTATCAGAAGAAAAAGAGACCATGTATGTCAATCTATAAGATGATAGATTAAAGTTTAGCAATTAAATATACTTGTCATTGATTAGTCAAATGAAGACCACGAGAAATATGGCACCGGCAGTACTGCTGAAGGCAAACATAAAAACAAATGTAGTTTCAACTTTCAAACTTACTTGTGACATAATTTCAGCCTAGAATCATTCCACTGCTCTGAAGCCAACACATGCAAATGTACAGCCTTCAATTTGTCCAGGAGGCTTGCCAGATTTATAGAGAGTGTTCAACCATCTGAAAGACACCAGAACTCGATTCTGGAAGAGAATCAATAGCTTCCTCATACAGGTCACTAGAACTATAATTATTTTCCAAAGGCATAAGCACTTGGTCATCAGAACAAGCATGATTCATCGTTTGGAATAGCAAAAGCTGTAGTCCTCATAGTTAGGGTGTTCCTAAGTTTTGGCCATAATTGAAAAGTTTTCATCCATTGCCTTACATTAAGTTGGAAAGGCAGATATGCAAACTCCCCCCACTGGACGCATAATCGCAATTCGAAAACATCAGAAGTGTGGATGGCCTGGAAAGAAAGCATATCAAACGTAGCCAAAAGTAGAAAAATCACTTATAATCAAAATAAAAAAATAAAACCTAAAATGGAAGAATTGAGGATGTGGGTAGGATTTACAAGGCAAAATCCATAAGAATTCAATATTAAAAATAATTTATAAATATGATATGAAGCGTTTTTGGAACCTTATGACTTGTGAGAATAGAAGCCGTCATGATCCTATGCTCAGACACGGAAACAGAAATCAGAAAGTTGGAACCTGCAAACACAATAACAAATATCCCCATTAAAAAATCTTCAGATTCATCAAGATGGCTGAAACCAATGAAACGTAAGAAATAAAAAAACATTCAAATATGGATAAATAAGAAATACGAAAATTACATGCCAATTCCGTTGCTTTGAGAATTTTGTAACTCCCTTAGCCCGGCCTAGCTGAAACCGGATTAAAAGAGTCATATTAGGTTTGCCGAAGCAAACCCGAACTAATAACCTAAACCGAGCCTTTTTTTATCTTGTCTATATGCATTTAATTACGATCCTACATGTTCATGATTCAGCGGAATCGTCGCAATTAAATCAGATTGCTAAACGAAGATTTGATACTCAACAACTCTCATTACGGACCAAAATGTAATTTCTGTAAATTATAGGATCTTTGACACTAAGTTTATCAAACCTTAATTAATTCCATTACATGCTCTCAGGTTAAATCCCAATCCAAAACAATCGTTAAAACTCATTCAATTTCATACATAACAATCATGGATCAAATTGCAAGATTCAAAACTTTGGCAGATTCATTGCACAAAATAGGCTAGGCGTACCGATACGAGCAAGCCTGTACCGATACAGATTAACTAACAAAACGGCTCATTGTACCGATACACGTTTTCACGTATTGATATTGTATGTTGATCAAACCGTACCGATACTTCTTTGACTCGTACCGATCCCCCTTGGTTATTTCAAAAACCCAGAATTCCAGTAGCTAGAGCCCGTACCGATACGGTACCCTGCGTATCGATACGACTTGTTAAATTTGAAGGGATCATTTTGGTACGTTAATTCGTGTACAAACACATGTGCCTATTTTCCTTCAAGTCGTACCGATACGGTGGCTAGGCGTACCGGTACGCTAGGCTTAATTTCAACGATTGGAGCCTCAACAGGACCCCGCGTACCAAACCTTGAGGTACCCGTACCGGTACGCAGAGGCATGTAATAACCTCTAAGTCCAACATGTGGCACTTTGGCTCATTCCATACAACTCTAACACATACCTAAACATCATATGACATCATGAGCATGCTTAAACCTTATCACATCAGCATTTTGGACCAATTTAGCAAAGCTAGCAAATCAATCACATAGTCTATAGGCATGCTTCCTAGTCCTCAACCATATCACAAAACCATTCACATCACAACTATATAAAACTTGTTATAAGTCCAAAACAACAATTAAAACTTGCTTCAACAGGGAGTTCATCAAAACCCTCCCAAAACCTCATTCGACACATTGCCTTATTACTACCGTATGCATGTAAACCATACTTTGAACATGAGTCTTCAAAAATCTTTCATTGCTTCCCTGCTTCTCGAAAATTTTAATTATCTGCATTGATGGAAAACAAGAGCGTAAGCACACTAGGCTTAGCGAGGAATGCTCAAAGCCAACAACCATCAATGCATTTAAAACCATTTTCCATCATTTGATAAACATTTTCCAAGATACCTGTAAAGCATCATCCCAATATCATGCCTTAACGAAACCATGCACTTAACATTTCCAAAACAGCATATTAAACCATATGCAACATGTATCATGGATTCAACAGCAAAGTCCCATTTGCTACCCCCAATTTAAGCTTTCCCATGCACTACCAAAGCAAGGCTTAAAGAGTACGACATGCTTAAATCACATTAAACAACATAATCCATCTCATGATACATCATCAATTATATTGGCTTACAAGTGATCATTAACCAAGTTCCACTTTACAAAACAGAACATCGGATACACGGATTCAACAAGTGTTCCCTCAACACTTAACATACAATCTATCGGCATTACAAGGTTCACACACGGGAGTTTTCAGTACTCATAAACCCCTCCTCCGTTGTGACACCCGTGGTGGAGTCTTCAGTACACATAAACCGCTCAACGCCACTCATCGATCAGATGTATAATCCACTAATGGGAGTCTTCGGTACAATTAAACCCCTCAACCGTTACGGTACTTGGATAGAATATTCGGTACACATAAACCCTTTAACATCCAAGGCGACTTTTTATAGTGCACTATCATTCTTATGGCATGCCAACTATATCCGATAATATTTCCAAACCTTTTCATCTCATCACTTGCCAATATAATCCATTTAATTAACAACAACTCACTGTTTTTATATGCATCATCAAAATCATTAAACCAATGCAACATAACCTTGCATTACACAATGTTCATAAACATTAACGAAATGTGCATTACTTCCAAATGCATTCTCATCATTTTGTAATCACTTTCCAGCATTAAACCATGCTCTAAACATGCATAAACAATGAGTAATTAAATCATTTAACACAAGTACATAAAATCAATTGTCAAACCGAGTTCGAGAGAGAGATTTCATCATTTTCTTACTTCCGAGCTTAGACCAGTATTTCAAGCTTGATCTAAACTCCCAAACACAACTATTCAAACCTTTGAATAGTTGTAAAACACGTTCTCACTCACCAACACGCAAAGCCTCACTTGTCGATTCGGTAACTTCCTCCAAAGCTTCCAAAACTAAGGCTCAAGCTTGAGAACCAACTTCCCTTGTTTTATCCACACAAAAAATAGAGAGTTCATTTCATCATAATGCAATAAAGAACACAACAACTCAAATCCACAACATTCTTCCTCAAAATCCACTCCACAACAACCGAAACTAACATCTAACATCTTCCAAACCTGACCCCGCCATAACCTAATGTTTCAATTAACATCAATCAACATCTAAAACACCTTACAACCATCCTTATACCTTCAGCATTCATAATACCCTCACAACTTCTCAAAAACACATAACTAGCAACCTAGGAAATTAAGAATTCAAGTAGTTTCGGGGTTCTTATGATTAAACAATCCTATTAACATCATTCAACATCAAAATCATGATCTATATCAATCCAAATCATGAGAAAATAGAATCATTATGAGATTATATCAATTTCACCAATTAAACCTTGATTTAACCACTTTCCTTCAATTAAATCATTAAAACAAGTTAAAAATCACAATTAAAGGATCAAGAACTTGAGAATTTCAATAAAGAACCTTATATTAGAGGAGAAGAATGAACCTCACCTCCAATGGCTGATTTCTCCCTTAATTGGCAAAGTTTGGATGAAATCTAAAAAGATTTTGTAATAGGAATTGAAGAAATCAATTAGGAAACAAGAAGGAACTCAATAGGATTTGATCCATAAGAATTTTGGAGTGAAAAATCTTAGTTTGGCTGTTGGAAAAGTTGAGAGAAAAAGAATTGCAAAGTTAGTTACGTAAGAAAAGTGATTTGAGAAAATAATATTTTTAATTAAATCCATCTCCCTTTAATATTAAAACAAAAAAACACTTTAAAATAGCCTAAATTAAGGGGAAAATCTGATGAAAAAGATTGGTCAAATAACTCCTTAAAGATTCTAAGTTTTGACCTTTTTGCAAAACAGTCACTAAAAATAGTTTTGAAACTTTACATTTTGGTCACTACCCAAAATGTCCACTTTTGATACCCCTTTTCGTAAAATTGATTCCACCAAAATCATTTCCATATTAAATAATGATTTTTGATAATTTTCTATATTTTTAACCCTTTTGAAAACATTTAATCTAATTTAAATCCGGAAATCGATTCAAATTCTCTAATCCAATCCGACAGACCGTCTAACCCACTTAAGAACTCTTAGGCCTAAAATCGGAGCATTACAATTTTTCTGTCAGGAAAGGAAAATGAAATCACCAACGAATTCTGTCTTGGTTTTGATAATAAAAAATAGAGATAGAATATTGGATGTGTTCAGCCTTCAGGAAAAAACACAGAGGAAAAGGGAATGCAATTAGGTACCTTTATAACGATGTGATTTGGTTCCTTTCCTGGGGCTTGCCTGCCTGTGTTCCTCCGCGGCGGCGACATTGCCGCTTGGGTTTTGCACTTGAAGTTGAAATCGAAGAGATAGGAAAGGCAAGGAACTGTGGAAAGCACGTGCCTTATTTGGTCAAGTTCTACACATGTCACTTCTTTCAGGTGGATCAAAGCCGCCAATTTTGGTGGTTGGTTCATCGGAGCTCGGGAATACGAGATTTTAACAACGCAAATTGTATTCTTTTTTTTCGATGATACAGTAAAGCAAACTAAGTCATATTGGCTTGGTCCTAGATTAGAACTGGTATCACCACGGCAGGGGTTCCTCAAATAGCATATATCCCACTGGTAAGCCTCTCGCCAAACCCGCAAGCTTGTCCGCAGCCGCATTTGCGTCTCCCGTATGTACCGTAACCTTGTTTCCCAATCACGAGCCAAAAGATCCTTAATGGTGGACACAAGGGCATTCCCGGATAAAGCTATAGAAGTTCTCGAAATAATGTCCACAACAGTCTTGTTATCAGCTTCAAATTCAACCCGACGAAAACCAAATCACCATGCATGCATTAATTCATCGTGTACCGCCCAAAGATTCGTCATGAGAACCGAACAACAACCAATACTGCGAGCGAAACTAAACACCCACTGGTCAGAATCATCTCGAAACACCCGCCAACTGCTGCCATATGCGACTGACGACCAACTGCCCCATCAACATTAGCCTTTAGCCACTCGATCGGTGGTTTCTTCCAAGCCAAAACCTCATGTGGAGTATAAGCAACCCCTGTATCATAGAAATTGGTCTCTTCAATCTCGTGTTTCAACCGCATACAACATTGCAGTAATTCATCGGCAGCCATAGCCCCATCCGTGAAGACCAGGGGCGAATCTAGGACTTTAGGTTAGGGGGTGAACCTATAAATTTCTAGGGGGCGAAATTAGATTTTTAATATAAAATACATAGAAAAATTCTAAAATATTTCTAAATTGTATAGTAATTTCAATTTTTTAAGGGGGCGACCGCTCTCTTCAGCCCCCTCGTTCCATCCCTAGTGAAGACAAAATAACAACGATTTTTTTAAAGCCTCCAGCAGATGATCGCGAACAAGACATGCCGGTTACTAACAGTTGTATGGCCATGCCCCATGTCCTGTATATTAGACACAAACCAGTCTGCAAATGGTTGATTCATAAAATCATGAAGGTGCATCGGATCAACAAACATGAGCCATAAATTTCTAGCTACCGTGCAATGCCACACCACATGGTCCATGGTCTCCTCACTCAGATGGTACACATACACGAACCAGAAGTCGTAAGATGACGGCGACATCACTCCACTTTAGTTAAAAGTTTATTGTTAGACAATGTGTATTAATAATTTAAGAATAATAATACTAATTAAGTAAAATTAAAATATTTACATTATTATTGAAGGGAATTTATTTAAATATAAATAAATTGTATAATACAGAATCGAATGATTCAGAACATTCGGATCATCCCTTCGTTGTTGTTATACTTGAATCTGTTTGTCCGGCTTGTCCCACGTGATCCACTAAATATCAACACTCACCTTCTGCCATATTTCCTTTAGTGCAAGTAATAATAAATTGCCAAGGAATTCAAAATAATGGAATCTAATAAAGTAATTGAAAATAAATCTTAATTATATTTAGTAGAAACGAGTTGAGGCCTGTGAGAACACAGTTTCCTTAAGACAGATTTTCGGCCACTCCTATGGTGCTTGGGATACGTTGGTCGTTTGTCTCCCAGGAAACAACAACTATATGATTAACTATAGTAGCACGCCTGCAGAGATCACGAACTATAACCTTGCCTTCCTCTATCACCAAAAATACTTTAAAAAATCACAGAGTAAAAATAATAGAAAATTTCTGTGTTTTGTCATTGAAGTTGTTAAACCTTTTAGGTTTGCATGCTATTTATAGGGGTAGAAGTTTTATTGGAAATAAAACTTGTGAATTTTCTAAATTTTATTTAAAATAAAATCTATTAATTAAATAGCATTATCACAATAATATTTGAATTAAAAGATAATATTTTATCATTTTAATTTCAAGTATTCAAAACATAATGTCCAAATTTAAAGATAATATCTTATCATTTATCCTTTTATTTGAGATATTAAAAATGCTACATTTAAGGAAAAAAATTTCTCGTAGTGTGTTAAAATATCCGCAAGCCCACGGAGGTCCCTACCGGTCTAGACATTCATGTCACCCATATCATATCAGCTTAAGTTATTCAATAACCACTAAATAGAGTCTTGCATATAAACATATCTCACGCTTGGTAACTCATCAATATGGGATATAGCTTTTCCCTTTTCCTTAACTCAATTCACAAGCCTACTTCGAGCATCAATTTCTCATTCATCACCCATCCATTTTGAACATGTGAGATATCATTGTAAAGGTCTCATGGAGTAGAATATGAACACGTAATTTCCTTATTCGAATCTACATCTTTACCCATAGAAAATATGCCTCAAAGTTTCCACTTTATCAAAAAAAATTCCAACAATCCCCCACATGAATGCAATTGATTTAATAAAAAAACATTTTGACTCAATGTGGTGATAGATTCTACTATCAATAGCTACATAGGATAGGTAGGTGTCCACCTTTGAACCTTCCCTTGTGAAAGTATATTTACTTAACTAGCTGACCAGTAGACATGATGTCCTTGAAGTGTTCAGCCTTTTGTGTAAACGATGATATACTTCACACAACTATTTCCCTGGCAAGAATATTAGTTCTCATGGGTATGTCCATATAGCCGTGAACATCTTTTGGTTGTGGAAAAGTTTGGGAGAACTATGCCCAATAGTCTCCTTGAAGCGGCCACACTTCACTCTCAAATCGGTAACTTATGTTGTTTGGCTTAACAAAACACACAATGGTCATTAAAATCTTTGCTTCGCCTATTCCACCTTTGATCACTGTTAACATCATAGAAACGGACTTGGGAGGAGAACCCCCACAGTGACTGTACAAGGCTTATGCAAGTACGTTGTCCCTTTGAACCTAGATCTTTGGATCTCCAGTCAACTAGGTAGGGTTTTCCTTCATATAGCGCCTTAAATTTTCCTTGGCTTTAGTCACATTCCTTTTGATGTTTTCTCAACCTGATCTCGATTTAACTTTTTGGTTAGCGGAACCGTAACGTTATCCTTTGATATTACAAAATCAATAGAGATAACCCTATTTGAGATCAATTGTATAATGGTATTATGTCGATGACGCATATGTCTCGACTTACCATTATACATAAAGCTCTGTACTCTACCAATATTCGTTTGGTCATCACAATATATGCATATTGTGATGACATGCTTTGGCTATACAGGAATATCCTCCAAGAAATTTTGAAGCTATTCGACTTCTTCTCTAGACTTGTCTACAACTACAAACTCAGATTCCATTATGGATCTGGTTACAACTGTTTATCTTCAAAATTTCCATCCACTTGTGCCTTTGATATCTTGAATATCAGATATCCAACTGGCATCGAAGTATCCTTCTAAATAGTAGGATCTTTGGAATAATGCAATCTATAATCTCGAGTATATTTAAGAAATCTCAATACTCTCACAATCGTTTTCCAATGATTTTCACCTAGATTGCTTGTGAATCTACTTAAACTGCTCATAGTAAAAGTAATATCTGGTCTAATACAGCTCATGAGGTACATTAGACTGCCTATGACCCTTGCATATTTCACTTGGTCAACATTTTAACCTTTATTCTTGGACAGATCTCGGCTCATGTTTATTGGAGTTCTGGCTATACCAGAATTATCCTTGCCAAATTTCTTAAGAATTTCTCCACATGGTGTGACTATATGAGACCTTTATGTGACCGTTTGATTTGGATGTCCAAAATCGTATCGTCTAGTCTCATGTCAAATCTTGAATTTAACATGTCATTGGTAGGTTTTACCATTTCATTGTTTCTTCCAACAATGAGTATGTCATCAACATGCAAACATAGAATAATATATCCAATGTCGATAATTTTGACATATACACATTTGTCACACTCATTAATCGTGAAGTCATTTGTCATCATGACACTGTCGAACTTCTCATGACATTGCTTTGGTGATGAGGTTGTTACCTTTGCAAGACACCCCACATTTTTAAGTATTTGTAGAAAGGTTTTATTCTCTTTCGTAACTCATATGGTGTCTTATCTCTTTAATTGTCGAGAAACTTGTTTTAAAAAAGGTAATTAAATGATAAAATAGCTTTCCCTCATATGTTAGGCACATTTTTGAAGTTGTAGTTCTTTTCAGAAGTTATCTTCAAAATTGTAGTACCAAAATTACTCATATAGAGCTTCTCCTCATCTTAACCCTTTAATAAGTTTGGGTTTCAATACCATGCTTATAGAA
Organism: Hibiscus mutabilis; assembly: GCA_019671005.1. Taxonomy (NCBI): domain Eukaryota; kingdom Viridiplantae; phylum Streptophyta; class Magnoliopsida; order Malvales; family Malvaceae; genus Hibiscus; species Hibiscus mutabilis. The sequence goes on along the minus strand of CM033719.1, from coordinate 33,146,106 downwards.
AATAATTTTTCTATAACTTCATCTTTATACATAACAATATTTTGTGCTATCATCATTGAAGGTAATAGGTGTATTCCATCAAACGATATTTTCTCAAGAAATTTTGCTTCTTGAACACACCGTCTAATCCACGGTTTGTTTTCATGAAGTCCTTTATGACTCCACTACATTTGTCATGGTAATATTTGCCTTAGCAATATTTACCTCAGCAACATTTGAAGGTGGTAACAACATTTACCTTATCCTCTCTAACAATAGGAGGATCATCCTTTAGATATTTGACCAAGTTTAACATGATCAAAGAGGCAACATGCTTTGTTGCCACGTTTTGAATTTTTTTCATTGAATTTCACTGGTTTTCCATTGTGTCGCATAGTCACAAACCCGAAATAGAAGATTATGATTCTATTAAACGGCATGAATTTATCCAAAGACTAAAACCAAAAGCAGAATCATGATTTCAAACTTTTGTCAAACATTAGGAATTTAGTAAACTAAAACCTGAAACAACACGGTCTAATAGAAAAAAACAATAATGAACAGTGTTCAAGGTAGGTAACTTATGGAAAGAGAGGTGGTGCACTAGGTACGCTTAAATACCAAGTCTTCCAAAGAACCAATCCTAGACATGCACTTTCATATTGTTTTTCAATCACCGTTTATGGTTTCGTTCTCTTATGCTTAAAGAAGTTCTTCAAGTCGTTCCAAACAGGGTTTAGTTTTTCAAATGACTAACGCCTGAACGGATTCACTTATAACCATTTCTTTTGCGAGAATACCGTGAGTGATCAGTTAAAGTCACTGCCTTCGATTCATAATAATTTGGAATCAATCATTACAAATTAAGAATTTGGTAACTAAGAATTTTCTTAGCACCAACATCATCCATTTTGTATTTATGGTCCAACAACCCTCACAATTCTTTAGCCATTTTTTAAAGACTGTACACTTCATAACGTGCATCAGACTAGGCTTTAAGAATGTAATTTTGACAGAGAAAACAAAGTTCTTCTATGCTTTGATTCAAGACCTCGGCCAGAATCAACTCTCAAGATTCTGTTGAACAGAATAGTAACCAATGTTACTTTCGATGACAATTTCTGTTAAAACAGATTTTTCCACAATAAAATTTTAATAAATCTAATTTATTTAGATTGCCTATTGTTTTGGAAATAGATCAAGTAAATATGTTGAAATGGCATGATTTAAATCCTGTAACGAATTATTTAGGAGATCTCAGTTTACAAACTGATAAAGGTTTCGTTGATTCTTGTTTGAAAAGGAAGATCCAGTAAACCTGTTAAAACGGCGAGAATTAAATCCTGAAATAAAATATTTTACGAGATCTTATCTTCCAAAACAAATCAGGATTTCGCCTGAGTATTCTGTTCGTCTGTATAAAATTTCTCAAAGGAAATTATTAGTAGAAAAATGATAATTCATAGTGTTTCCAAACACAAATAATAATTATTATAAAGACGCAAAAATATTTTAAATTCATGCATATTTAATATTCTATATTAAAGGCCAAAAAATTCATATTGCCTTAATAATAAAAGAATCACATTGATTCTTTAACTTCCCATATTAGTAAACATATTAAATAGGCAATAACACGAATGGAAAAAGCCAATTAAAGACTTCACACTATATGAAGAAGCATTAAACAAATGCTTAATATGAAGCATTCTTTGACAGTTGTAGGCGGTTTGAAAACTTTTAACCATGTCGTGAATTGAATCGATCAAGAAGGAGACAGGTCGCATATGGTTTCCGAAGGGTACTTCTTGTAATATAAATCATTGTGTAATCTGTTCATCTTAAATTAATACATGAAAAAAATGTCTTAAGATTATAAGACAATGGACGTTAATAATCCAAGAATAATAATAATAATTAAGTACAACCAAAATATTTACACTATAATTAAAGCGAACATAATTAAATATAAATAAATTGAATAATACAAAATCGAATGAATCAGAACATTCGGATTATCCCTTCGTTGCTGCTATACTTGAATCGGTTTATACGGCTTCTCCCACATGATCCACTAAATACCAACACGCAAATCCTCTCATATTTCCTTTACTACAAGTAATAATAAATTGCCAAGGAATTAAAAATAATGGAATCTAATAAAGTAATTGAAAATAAACCTTAATTAGATTTAGTAGAAACGAGTTGAGGCATGTGAAAACACAATTTCTTCAAGACAGATTTTTGGCCACTCTTGTGGTACTTGAGATACGTTGGTCGTCTGTCTCCTAGAATACAACAACTATATGATCAACTGTAGTAGCACGTTTACAGAGATCGCGAACTGTAATCTTGCCTTCCTATATCACCAAAACTACTTTAGAAAATCACAGAGTAAAAATAATAGAAAATTTATGTGTTTTGTCATTGAAGTTGTTAAACCTAGTAGGTTTGCATGCTATTTATATGGGTAGGAGTTTCATTGGAAATAAAACTTATGAATTATCTGATTTTTATTTAAAATAAAATTCATTAATTAAACAATATTATCACAATAATATCTGAATTAAAAGATAATATTTATCCTTTAATTTCAAACATTCAAAAAAATAATAACCAAATTTAAAGATAATATCTTATCGTTTATCCTTTTATTTGAGATATTAAAAATGCTACATTTAAAGAAAAAATAATCTCGTAGTGGGTTAAAATATCCAAAAACCCATAGAAAGTCCAATCAATCTGTACATTTATGTCACCCATATCACATCAACTTAAGTTATGCAATAACTACCAATAGAGCCATGTATATAAACATATCTCACGCTTGGTAACTCATCAATATGGGATATAAGCTTTTCCCTTTTCCTTAACTCAAGTGGCAAGCCTACTTTGAGCATCAATTTCTCATTCATCACTCACCTGTTTTGAACGTATGAGATATCGTTGTAAAGGTCTCATGGAGTAGAATATGAAGACATAATTTCATTATTCGAATCTTCACATTTACCTATAGAAAATATGCTTCAAAGTTTCTACTTTATCTTATTTTTTCCAATATCTATCATGCAAGGCCATCCAGAGAAATACCCGGATGCATTGAGGTATTTTCATGTGCCACATGTAATTCCAAACTCCATTTGCCACAACCGATGGATGGTGGAGAAAGATTATTGTACACCGAGATTGTCGTGAACATTCATTTTTCCTCCTATCTCTGCCCCGGGTCATCACACCCCAAACGAACTTGTGGAAGGGTAGTGGCCGCAATCCTGTAGAGCACCGGTTCAAGGACAATAGAAGATAGCTTTGACCAATACTATTTGCCGGATGTAGTTGTCAGTGCAACAACCAGCATCAATGATATTGGGTGGTCGTGGAGACAATGAATAGCCAGTGGTTTGCCACCATCAAGCCATACATCTGACCAAAAATCAGTTTGCAAACCATTACGGAATTCCAAACAGTGTTGCGATGAATATCCTCTCATATAAGGTTCAGCCCTTTCCAAAGTCGATAATTATTAGGGCATTGTATGGTAACTCGCACATCGCCATCCCATCATTACTTGGCCTTCAAAACCCGAACCCATAATTTATCGACATTTTCTACCAACTGGAAACCAATTTTCATAAGGAGGGATTGATTTTGCCGACCCAAGTCTTTAAAACCCAATTTGCCATCCGTAGTTGGCATTTTCATTGTGTCCCATTTGACAAGTGATATGAAATTCGAGTCATTGTTTGATCCCCCACACAAATCTACAGATGATTTTTTCCATAACATCACATATCCTTTTCGGCAGCCATGCAGATTGCATCACATACTTTGGAAAGGACTACAAGACGGCCTTAGCGAGTGTGATATGTCCCGCTAAGGACGACTTTGCCGTCCACCTAGATAATCGTTGCTCAGTTTTCTCCAACAAATAGTGATACGTCTCTTTCGTAACTCTACTATGCGAGAGGCACCCCAGATACTTACCCAGACTATTGACCTCTGCAAATCCAAAGCTTTGCGTAATTAACTCCCTAGTATCCACCTCACAGATCTTAGAAAAGAAAATTTATGTCTTCACAACACTTACCTGATGTACGGAATATGCACAAAAAGGACTAAATCATCGGCAAAGAACAGATAGGACAACCCAGGACCATTGCACGATAAATGGATACCCTTCCAAGAACCTGCGGCAACCTTTTTCTCAATGGCATGAGACAATCTTTCCATGCAGAGAACGAACAAGTAGGAGGATAATGAGTCGCCTTGTCGAATGCCCTTTGTTTAAAACTATCTGTCACTTCTCTATTCCAGAGAACTTGTGTAGCAACTGATCGAACACAATGCATGATCCACATTATAAATTTAGTTGATAAGCCTACCTCAACTAATGTTTCCTCTACAAAATTCAACTCCAAACAGTCATAGACCTTCTCTAGATTCACCTTACTTGCCATCCAGGACTTCTCGACAGTCTTAATGCTCATAGAATGTATAGCCTCCTGAGCTAAGATTATGTTATCCATGATGTTACGACCAGGAACAAAGCTTGATTGGGTCTGAGACACCCAACCAAGTGAGAATAGCTTCAAGTGATTAACAAGGATCTTGGTGATCACTTTGTATAACACGGTACATAAATTGATGGGTTAGAGCTGGCTCAACTTTTCAGGAACATCGACTTTTGGGATTAATACCAAAAAAGTTCGATTCGCCCAATTATCCAATATGCCCCACTCAAAGAAATCAATCACAAATTAAAAACTGAATCACCTACTTGCGACCAATTTTTATGAAAGAAACATGCTTGAAACCTGTCTACCCCAGGAGCTTTCAGAGGATCCATGCTAAAGACTGTTTGATGTATCTCCACCGTAACAGGGCTAGTCAGAGGCCTAAGTTGGTCTCCATTGAAATGCTCGAAACCCCCTATAAATTCCAGCATTGTCTCATTTCGAACCTCGGATGTGAACAAGGTTTGGAAAAAGCTAGTGGCTTGATTCTTCAACATTTCCGGTTCATCACACCACGAGCCGTCCTCAAGATGTTATGACACCTCCAATTCAAGGTAGAGGCATGGAAGAAATTCATATTCTGGTCTCCTTTGGCGATCCAGTTACTTCGTGATTTTAGATGCCAAAGACTTTCCTCTTGCTCGAGGACAAGATCCAACTCACATTTAAGGGCATTGTCTAAATCCAAATGATATGGTGAATCTGAAACCTCCAAAGCCTTCTCCACACGCCGAATACAAGCTAGAAGGAGAGTTTCCGGACGTCCAATATGGCCAAAAACATCCTTGTTCCATTGGCCACTCTTCTCTTTAAACTCGAATAGATTAGTAAAAATTGGAGCCTCATTATTCCACGAGTCCTCAAGCAATCTCCCAAAATCCGGATGTTCATTCCAACCTGTGAGGAAACAAAACCATAATTATAAATAAGTGTTTAAATTATTTTTCTTTGTTGTCCTTCCGGTTCTTCAATGCTGATTGTGTTCCACATTTGGTTTGTTGGGTAAATCTCCCAGCGAAGATTTTCTGCATACACAAGGCCTCAAACTCGATATTTGCTTAAACGATACCAAGCTAATTACCACTTGGATCAACCCCGTTGGTAATTATATCTCTTTTTTTTTTTAGTTTCTAAATTCTTTTTTGTCAAAGTAGTTCTTTAATGTTTAGAACATGACCATTTCCAGATAACGGCCGTTAAAAAATATTAAATATAAGTGCTTAAACTATGTCTTTTTTGTTTTATGTGCCTATTTTTTATAAAAAAGTCCTAGATATGTTTTTTCGTTTCAGGTGCCTAAAGTTTTATTTAAAAAAAATAACAGTCGTTACCTGATAATGGCAACAGAGTAAACTTTAGACACTTACTTTGACAAAAAAAACTTTAAGTACTTAAAACAAAAAGAGATATAGTTTGGACACTTATTGTATAGTTAAGCCTAAAGATAAATCAAGTAAAATGATCATTTTGTTAAGATTTTAATCTATTTTAAAGGTTAAACTCAACGTGAATTTTCTTTTTTTAAATAAGTTGGAAATAATTGATGATTAGAAAGTTATAAATGAAAATATAACATTATTAAATCAAAATACACATAATTCATTAACCTAAATTATTGTTAGGTTAATTATTCTGTTTATCACTAAATTTGAAAATGATGACGTGTCTTATTTTTAATTGAGATACTAATAATTTTAATTATTCATATTTACACATATAATTAATTTATACATAATTAAAATAATTCAATAAATTTACTTATCATCGTCCGCCAAAAGCCTAAGCCCACTTCTCACTAATCCAACAAGAATTTACCTTAATTGTTTCATCGAAAACAATCCAGCACTACCAAAACAAACAAGCACTACAATTCTACTAGGTTACGAGCCTAACCGTTTTAAATATTCTGGGACATCATTGTCGTCGCTAGCTATGAAAGGTCCGATGTAGTATGTAATACTCAAAATCATCGATATCAGATTTTCATTTGTTTTGATATTTCAATATTATTAACTATCAAATATCGAGTTCATTAGTAATAAATATTAGATTTGGACTACATTGGGAAGATATCAAAATTAAGGGGTAAATAGTAATTTTATCAAGGTGGACTAAATTTGAACCAATTAGTTTTGGCCATTACTAGAATTTAGAAATTTTGATGTGTTAAAAAAATAAAAGAAGATGAAATGATGGGAAATTGTGTTATTAAATAATTTTATACACTAAATTTAGATTTTAGTATAAATAAAATAAGCACGAGAGAAGAAACAAAAATTTCTCCTCTTCTTCCTCTACTTGTGGTTACCGAAAGTTAGAGCTAGAAGAAAGAAAGAAAGAGTTTTATCGATTTTACAAGTTTGTCAAAAGATTTTCTGTTATTTTCAAATTAGTTATATCTAAGTCGAAAGTTAACTTGGTGATCAAGAGTTGAGGTTGTTCAACAACCCAAGTTAGGGTTTGAGTTTAAGAAGAATGGGAGAGATTCATGTCATCGATTCTTAGTTTATGTTTAATTTTGGTGGTTTTGAAAATGATTATATTATGTTTAGTAACTTTGTTATGTATCTTGCATTTGAAGGCTCTAAGATTGAAGTTCACTATGGAACTTCTAAGGGAAAGGGAAAAAATAGTAGAGTGAAGCTTTAAAGGTTCTTGCTGGTGTTTTTGAGTAGATTGAAGCTCGTAAAGAATTTGTATTATTGATGAATAATAACACTTACAATAGATGAATATATATATATATATATGATTACAAGAAGACCTAACTATATAAAGATAAGGAAAGTCAAAGATTTATACAAGGTAAGATTGTATAAGGAAAGCCAAAGATTTACACAAGGTAAGATTATATAAGGGAAGTCAAAGGTTTACACTAGGTAAAGCTAGATTGATAAAGATTAGATAACCTAATCCAATCTTTATCTTTAATACGCCCCTGCAAGATAGAGGATCCATCGGAGACACTAATTTTGGACCGAAAATGAAGGAAGAGATTTCGTCCAAGCGGTTTGGTGAGAGTGTCTGCAATTTAAGCTTTGGATGATATGTGTTGACAAGTAGTGATCTCGCAGCAACTAAGTCATGAACAAAGAAGTAATCAAGTGCAAGATGCTTCATACGGGAATGAAAGACTAGATTTTTACAAATAAATGTGGCATTGAGGTTGTCACAAAAGAGATATGGTGATTTGCTTAATGCACGCCAATTTTCTGAAGTAGATGTTGAACCCAAAGTACTTCAGTAGTTGCATTTGCCACGGCATAATATTCAACTTATGTGGAGGAACAAGCTGACTTCCATGAGATGAGATTAGAACCAAGATAAATAGCATATCCAGTAGTGGATCTGCCGTCTATGGAGGAACCACCCCAGTCTGCATCAGCAAATACAGTGAGATGCAGGGAAGATGCTAAGCAAAAAAATGCCATTGTATAATGTACCTTTTAGATAATGCATGATGCATTTAGCTACTGTCCAATGTGCAAGTGAATGACCATGCATTTATTGCGACAAACGATTCACGACGAAGGCAATATCTGGATGAGTAAGAGTGAGATACTATAAAAGTCTAAGTAATCGTTAATAAATAGACATGTCTAGTTTCGTAAATGGTTCATGCGGACAAAGTTTGTCAGAAGAAGACATAGGTGTGGAAATTGCCTTGGCATTTTCCATATAAAACTGAGCCAAAATGTCTGAGATGTATAGCGCCTGAGAGAGAAACAAGCCGATTGGAATAGAAATAGCCTCAATGCTAAGAAAGTGACTGAGCAAGCTCATATCTGTTGGGCTCTAGTCGATCAACTAAGTACGCCAAGAGGGGGTGAATTGGCCTTTGAGTGAAATTGGTGAAAGTAAAAGAATTTAAAAATTGGACACAAGGAGTTATAGTGGTTCGACTTCTAAACCAAGTATACCTCCACTACCTTAGCTTACCCACTAAGGATTTTCCACAAATTCACTAATTTGTCTTTCATTTTTCAAGGCTCAAGGAGATAACCTTATCAAACCCTCAAAGCTTTGAGACACACTGTCTCAAGAGAATACAAATTTAGCAAACAAGGAAAAGCTCTCTAGGCAAATGTGTTTGCAAATTAAGCTCTCACCCAAAACCTAACACTTGAGCAAATTAAACAATTAAGCTCAGAAGTGTGTTATACAAGAAAAATGACAAAATTAAGCACTAGAATATTTTTTATAATATTGAATGTTAGTAGTTAGTTTCTTATTGTTCCATGGCTGCTTGAAGGTCCATTTTAAGTCCTCTAATGAGTTCTTGACCATTAGTAGCCGTTGGAGAATTAATTTTCAGTAATAAATGCACTTTTGGGCATGTCATTATTGGTATTCAGGTCTCAGTATCGGTACCCCTTAAGAAGAAAGAGTCGTTCCAAGAAATTAATGCAGGGTGTACCGGTACGCGATACTGAGTATCAATACAGGCCCTTGCATACGATACAAAGACTGACTACTAGAAATTAGGAAAACTTGGGGAAACAAATGGCGTATTGGTACACATGTGACAGTACCGGTACGAGCTGTTTAGTACCAGTACGAGGAGAATCGTACCAGTACTCACAACCTATTTTTGACACTTAGGCTATTTTAAAAACATTTAAACATGTCAAAAACTTTTTAAAACTATTTCAAACATATTTTTCAAGTTAATGGTCTTTTAAATTATTTTTGCAATTTAGTTTAAGTCTAAAAGCATTTTTCATTTAAGTTATATCAAAATCAATATCTCAACAATATCCTTCAAAGCAAACCTCAAAGATAACAAGTTGGTTAAGTGAGCAATGAAGCCAGTATCATTACCAGTAAGCACAAAATCATGTACGTATACTAAAAAGTTCACAATGACCTCCTTGACATTATAGATGAAGAGTGATGCATCAGCCTTTGATTTCTTGAAAACAAATTGAAGGATAAATTTAAAGAGATCAATATATCATGCCCTCGATGTCTTCTTTAGTCCATACAAGGCCTTACGTAACCAAAAAAATATGAGATAGGTTTGTAGAGTCAACATATCCCGGAGGTTGTTCTAGATATACTTCCTCATGTAAGGTGTCATTTAAGAAATAATTATTAACATCAAGCTATTTGATGGGCCACACATGATGGAATGCAAAAGTGAAAATAACACACATTGTAACAAGTTTCAACACAAGACTAAAGGTCTCAAAATAGTCGCGACTAGCTTCTTGAGAGTACCCCTTCGCTACTAATCTGGCTTTGTATCGATCAACGGTGCCATCAAGACTACGCTTCATACGGAACACCCATTTGTACCCTACAAAAGATTGTTTGGATCGTGGAACAAGATCCCATGTATGGTTACACATCAAGGCAGTAAACTCATCTTCCATGGCTTGTCTCCATAATAGATCTTTTAGAGCTTGAGTAACAGCCTTCAGCTCTAATATGGAAGAAAAATGATGACATGTATTATTATTAACAAATGAAGGACCAAAGTACCTTGGATTTGGTCGGTGAAGGCATGGTTGTTGAGAATCTTGTTGTGGCAAGTTAGTTGAGACATGATCAGTGAATAAACGTCACACAAACTGTCAAGTGTACACTGCCGATGCAAGTATAGTTACAGGTAAATCCAATTAGATATCGATCCCACGAGGATAGATATTTAGTTGTATTCTTATGTGGCTACAAGCACTTTTGAAAATAAAAATACTACGAGTGTAATTGTGGCTACAATGGAAAAATAAAGGATTGAATATAAGATCGATTATGAAAACAACAAGAAACAATTTAATGAAGGTAAAAGAGATATTAAGTAAATATTTGGATCTCTTCGGCTCAACTTGGAAGATTGCCATGTGCAATATGACAACAACATACGATGGTTCATTTGAAAAATAAGATAATAAGCTCGCTTACTTGTTTCCATTCAGATCTCAACCGATGACTCAAATATGTAGATTAACCACAAATCTTGTTGTTCATCAAAACTACAAATCCTCAAACAAGTGGATCAACTCTCGTCGTATCCTCATTCAACTCTCGTTGTAATGGCTTGTTAATCTGAACTGTCATTACATCTCTCAATGTTAGTGATGATGTTAAACACTCTCATGCAAAAAGTTCAAATCTAACAATTGAAATAAGAAGAAAGCTAATAAGATTATATTAAACTTAAAATCCAAGTCTAAACAAGTTCATAACACAGCTAAAAAGATAAACCATCATCAATAAACAAAATAAATATAATAAAGCTTCAATAAGCATCTATTTCTAGAAAGATTTAAAGAAGAAAAATATATTCCTTCTCGTTCCAACATATAAGTCCTTGTTTCCTCAAATATTTCTATCTTGCCACACCTTGGTTCTCTAGAAATGAAGCTTAAGCCGCAATAGGAGGAGAGCTTCGAAAGGTTGAAGATGATAGAAATGATAATCGCATGAGTGGTTATTTCTCTCTCCTCTAAAAGTATCAATTTATAGGCTGCTGAGGTAAATATATTTGTCTTTTAGGTGATTTGCGTGATAGTCTGCCGCACAAAATTTGTTATAATAGAAAATCCATATGGCAGATTCGTCCTTATCCTTAGCAGTTTGGACAACTGACTGTTGCAGTGTCGAACTAGCTGTAGTGATAAAACTTCCTCTGCATGGATATTAGTAATATAGTGACAAAACAACCAAAAGGTGGAAAATTGTATAGCAAAAGTGAATATGAATTGAGTTAAACAAAATGAAAATAATAAACATGGAATGCAAAAATGGATGCATGAAATACTATGTAATGACCCAAATTTTTTAGCCAACAATGGGCGTTCACTCGGGTCTTGGACTGACACGTCGAGTCAAATGCTTGGTTTATGTTGGGCCTTTTTATTGGGCTTTGTGGACCTCCATGTGTTGTTGGGCTTGTTTGGTGGTTTTGGGCTTGGCTTATGATGGGCTTTGAGGAAGGGTAATATGGTAAAAGCCATATTTAGAAGACAAAGGCTGATGGAGCCTTAATTTTCTGCTGGAAAAGGGACAATGGTGATATCACCTTGCCCCCATCTTCATGCTATCTCTTTCTTCCTTCCTCTCTAATAGGTAGTGTTTGAGTTTGGAGAAATCTTGGATGTTTGAGTGGGAATATCGAATTAAGGCTTGAGGAGAAGTTGTTTAGCACCCAAAAATCTATCTTTCAAGAGGAATATCTTCAGCATTGGTGGAAGTTGAGTTTGAAGCTTGGAGCAAGGAAGAGAGGTGGAAGAAGCTTGATTTCTGCCTTAGTTCATGAATCTCTTGCTAAAGGTTAGTACATTTTTTACTCCTACACTTCATGAGCATCCTAAAATGATTGCTTTGTGTGGTATATAGTTTTGGGTTGTATAGTTGACGTTTTAGAGCTTTAAATCCCCATTAATGGTAGATCAAAGATGAGATGTTGATAATGCGTACAATTGATAGAAAACCACCTATTATACTCTAAATAACTTGTAGGGTCGATTTGGGACGTAACCATGGAGGTTAAGGGTGTGATTAAGGAAATCTCGAGTTTTAGATTCTAAAATCTGGGCTCGCGTACCAATACGAGGTGGTAGCGTATCGGTACTCCTTTGTTATAAGAGAGAAAATTTGTGAGGGGCATACCAGTACACCTTTCCATGTATCGGTACCTCTCACCTAAGGTAAATTCTAGTAACGTTTTGGCATACCAGTATACTAGAGGCGTATCTATACGCACTGTTGCATTGCATGGGAGAGGCTTAGCGGACCGGTACACATATGTGGGAGTACCGGTACAGGGATAGGTTGGTACGGAGCGATTTTAGTACCGATGATATGTACCGGTACCGCATGGAGCGTATCGGTACGGCTTGGGGTCTAATTTTTTCGAATCTAATTAGTGTATCGGTACTCATGGGGGAGTATCGATACCTAGAGGGTAGTACCGATACTCACCTTGGAGCATCGATACTCGCTGGGCAATCTATCCAAGAAAGTTGAGTTCGCGTTCGGGAGTTCTATAATTCGAGGTAAAGGGCCCTAGGGATCTGTTAGGGTGTAAAATAATTACTAAAATTGAGAAATGTAGAGTTAAACCCTGTATGGGAAATTAATGGCTAATGGCTTGGTAATTATTGAGTGGATCGCTTGTTTAATCACCCATAAAGATCCATGGTGGATTGGTTAATGCTACTTGGAAGATTGGGGTCCTTGCTGTGTGCTGAAAGGATGCACATATAGGCTGGTTGCCACGAATAATAAGATAACCTAACGAGAAAAGCGTAAATGAATCTTAAAGACATATATTAATTAGTGTAACAAATGAGTCATGCCTTGGGGCATTGGTATTGGTTGGCTGGATGACTTTTATCTCTCGGTAAGATATATTGGTGCTCGGGGGAGCATGTGTTAACGTATGTGTCTTGGTTAGGAATCTGGATGTCCTAGAGTCAGTGCAAGGGCTCTTAAATAAGGGGATGGGTACTCCAGGCTATGTGACCGAGTACATCCGACGTATCCACAGGCTATGTGATCTAGATACAGTCTGAAACCTATCCTTGGGCTATGTGATCAAGATATAAAATTATAACTCAGGGGTTGTGTGAGCTCAAGTAACTCGAAGGGCTATGTGATCTCGAGTAACCTAATTGGCCATGTGACCTTAGGAAAATACTCTTGTGGCTGTTATGACCCCAACTATGTCTAGGACGTATATGTGGCTATAGTGATCTGGATATGATCCTAACCCGACAGCTATGTGATCACGGGTAACCCGATGGCTGTGTTAGCACGGGCAAAATAGTAGGGCTTTGTTGGCCATTAGGGAATGTATGTTATTTACGTTGTTGTATGGATAATAGATGTTGGCTATTTTACCCTTGGGCTATGTGATCAGGGTAGGGTTGTTACTGGACGGGTTGTGTGAGCTCGAGTAACTTGATGGGCTATGTGATCTCGAGTATGGGATATATAACCCTAGGGCTATATGATCAGAGTATGGGATGTAACTAGACAGATAGAGTGGCTTCGAGTATGGTAAGCCTGGGATGGCTTGGTAGACTTCTTACATAATAGTGGTATCTTGAGACAGTTGTAAGCTCTAGCTAGGATAGGCTAGAAGATGATTCATAGATTTTGAGAAGCCTTTCTGTGCACTCTTAATTATTTTATCACGCATGCTTATTTTATGATATTCATAAATTGCGGTAGAGTAGAAATGTACCATTGAGCTTTGTTAGCTCAGCATGCAGAATTGTGGTTTTTTTTTGTGCGTAGGTTGACATGTTGTTTTTTGGATGAGCACATTAAGGAGGATTTCCCAACACTGAGCCAGTTTCAGAGTACAGTACTTGATGTTTAGTTTGGACTGATTGTATTTATAGGACCTTACCATAGTCGAGTCTGTATCTTATTTTGATTTACTGTTATTTGGTTAAACAATGTATTTTATTTGGAATTTATATTTTGTAAACCCTTTTAGTTCCTTTATCTACGTGGATTTTATGGAAATGATCGTTTTGAGAATTGTCATCTTGTGGTTTCAAATGAGAAATTTTGATGGGTTATTTTGGGTAACCCAAATGTGATGCTCCAGATTTGGGACGGGATCAGGGTGTTACATTTAGTGGTACCAGAGTCTAGGTTTAGTCGGTTCTAGAAAACCTCAGGGTAGTATAGAGGTCGTGGCAAGGTGTCTAGTGAATACAAGTCCGTAAATTTAAGTGTACTTTATAAGACTGGGAATCTTGAGGTGCCACCTTGTTTGTTGTGTTTCAAAAAAAGGATTGATAGAAGGTGGAACCGGTAGTGGAGAGGCGGGTCACTTTCGTGACCTTAGCTCTGCTCTCTTGCGTGTGGTGCAAGCTATTTCGAGGTAATTTGAGGTGCCTCGCAAGACCGCTATAGAGAGGCTTCATCGTTTTGGGCCTATTAATTATGAAGGCTTGGGTGAGGATGACCCGATCAAGGCTGACCAGTAGTTGCGCGACATACAGAGAATCTTGAGACAGATAAAAGAAAGCCTGAAAGATGATCTTGATTGCATTGTTTCCCTTCTAAAGGGCAATACACACGAGTGGTGGGAGACCGTAGAGTTGGGTTTACAGTCTGCGCTCCCGACATGGGATATCCTTGTGGATGAGTTTCGAAAGAAGTACATCAATGAGGTACATATGGATAAGATAAGGGACCAGTTTCAGTATCTGGTACAGGGAGATCGAACGGTGTTTACTTATGAGTAAGAGTTTCTGTGTTTGAGCTGTTATGCTCCAAAGTTGGTTGCCATAGAAGAGTTGAGGTGCAAGAGGGTCAGACAAGGCTTGAATGTTGACCTTTAGTTGTATGTGACAATGGGTCCGCTTAGGATATTCTCTAAGTTAGCCAATAGTGCGAAGACACTTGAACGGCTTCAGAGTTCAGCATCCAATCAGTTCGAGGATTCTAGAGGTCATGATGTGGAGACCTAGAATATCATAGGTCATTCTCCCTATCTGCATGAAAGGTTTTGTGCTTTAAGGAGTTCAAAGATATTTGCCTTAGACTAGTTACCGATGGTCAGCTCAGGATCTAGATCGAGGGTTCGTAGAGGCTCTTTAATTTCTACTCCGAAAGGGAGTACTGAAGGTTCTGTTGGAGCATCGCTTCCGCCAGCGTGTGAGCTTGGTGGGCAACATCACCGTGGAGTATACTTTTTGCTTCGGAGGGTTTATTATCCGTGTCGAGCACCAGGGTATATGGTAAAGGACTGTCCAGTTATGGATGAGGATTCATCAGTTCAGTCCCAGAGGTTGGCTGTTTCCCGTCATGATCAGAGTTTTGCTAGCGGTTGAGCTAAGGCACCGTTAGGTTATCGAGGTGGAGGTCCTGTGAGATCCACCGCCAGGGTTGGCGCGTGAGGCGTTGCTAGGTAGTCTGCTGCTCAGATTAGAGTTGACAGCGTTACGATCGAGGATATGTCACGTAATTAAGTTTTGTATTGGTTTCAGCTGTTGCGTTAGTCGTTTAGCTTTCCGATTGTGTAATGACGGGTTCTTGTGATGTGTATCTTGGTAAATCTTGGGTTTGTTGTTGCTTTAGACGGCAATTAGAATTATATCCTTTGATATATAAGGTTTTATCGTAGATGATTATTGATAGTGCATATGTTCCGTAAGATGTGAGTGAGAAGTTATGAAGTTTTAGATTGATTAAATCTAGTTGTTGGTGTTGGTTGTGTAGGATCTTAACCTCTCTAAGGTGGATGTCGTACTCCGTAGTGCTAGCTCAAGGAAGGTTTTATAGGTTGCAAGGTGTTCTTAGCTTGCGTTGTAGACATGAGGGTTAAGAGTTCTTAGTCTTAGTGTTGTGGGTGTTTTGAGGGTATGAAGGTACCCTTGGTGAATGAGCAATCCTACCGGTTGATTGTGGTTTAGAACTGCGATGAAAGTAAGGTTGAGTTCGTTGTTAGTGTCCATCGCTTCGTGGTATGGTACTTAACGAACTCTTTGTTGGAGGCACACTTGTGCAAACGACCAATTGGGTGTCGTTGCCAAGTTCTTCGCCGAGATCGTGCCTGCATGGGAGAACTTTGTTTGGTGGCTTTGGATGTGTTGAGCCATAGTGCAATAGTAGAAGACCATTGCCGATTTCGTGAGATCGGCGACCTTGTTTTGGCTATAGAATGTGAGAACTTCGTGTGTTGTTTGTCGGAGTAAGGTACCGTAGAAAATGGTAAATGAAGGTTGTGATGTTCATGGTTGAGGTCTTAAGGGCGAATCATGAGGATAGTTTCTTGGCTTGTGCACCTGTTGAGCTAGATTTTGTGGGGTTGGAGGATTGCCCAATCGAGTTTGACCAAAGTTGTTATTGGTTAAGGCAAGCAGTGTGCAAGTTATCAGAGTGGCGCAGTAGAAATGTGGAGCAATAGTTGTGTTGAGGGTAACCGGATGGTTGCTTTGCCAAGAAATATTTTTGGATGAACCAATTGGAAATCCTTGAGAACCGTCAGAAAGCTTTTCACGTCTAATTGTTTGGACTAAGTCAAGGTTTAGAAGAAGGTGTTTAGACTTTCACAAATAGAATAGTTAGTTTTGGGCTACTTGTGTGAGTTTGCAAGTGACGATGGTCACATCTCGGAACCAAGTGGTTGAATCTTAAGTGGTTTTTGATCCTGTTGAAAGCAAGTTTGGGTTAAGGCTAAGTTTTAAGTTCTGACTTGGTGGGTCAAGTCTGGAAAAAAGCTGTTAGTTCAAGGTAGATTAATGATAATTATCAGTTTTTAGGGTTTTGCTTGCCCTTTTATGGTTTGACCGGATATGGTTGTTAGGTGTGATGCATTCCTAACAATGGTTTGTAGATGTGGTGCAACGTTTTAGACGTAGATGAAGTCTAAGTTTAGTTTTGGTTGATGGATGCTAGTGGAAAGGTTGGTTAACCGAGATAGAATCCTTTAGAAGTGAATTCCTTAAGTTGATGTTGATCAGCGTGGCTCGAGGTTGGTTATGTTACCAAGCATAGCGGTTCGTCAAAAGTGTCGTTGGTTGCTGAAAATGAGTCGTGGAAATCTCAAGAGAAGTGTTGAGAGAGTGTGGTTTTATGCTATGGTTTTGCTTAAGGTAGATTGAGGGAGAACTCTCCCTAATCAAGGTGATCTTGTTTGAATGGTGAGGTGGTTAGATCTATTTTGGTTAAATCTCGTTCACCCATCTAAATTTCGAGGACAAAATTTCTTGAAGGATGAGAAAGTTGTAATGACCCGTATTTTCAAGTCAACAATGGGCGTTGACTCAGGTCTTGGACCGACACGTCGGGTCAAATGCTCAGTTTATGTTAGGCCTTGTTGTTGGGCTTTGTGGACCTCCATGTGTTGTTGGGCTTGCTTGGTGGTTTTGGGCTTGGTTATGATAGGCTTTCAGGGAGGGTAATATGGTGAAAGCCGTATTTAGAAGACAAAGGCTGATGAAGCCTTAATTTTCTGCTGGAAAAGTGACAAGGGTGATATCACCTTGCCCCCCATCTTCATGCTATCTCATTCTTCTTTCCTCTCTCATGGTGAGTGTTTGAGTGTTTGAGTGGGAATCTCGGATTGAGGCTTGATGAGAAGTTGTTCAACACCCAAAGATCTATCTTTCAAGAGGAATATCTTCAGCATTGTTGGAAGTTAGGTTTGAAGCTTGGAGCAAGGAAGAGAGGTTGAAGAAGCTTGATTTCTACCTTAGTTCGTTAATCTCTTGCTAAAGGTCAGTACATTTTTACTTCTACACTTCATGAGCATCCTAAAATGATTGCTTTGTGTGGTATATAGTTTTGGGTTGTATTGTTGAGGTTTTAGAGCTTTAAACCCCCATTAATGGTAAATCAAAGATGAGATGTTGATACTGCGTAAAATTGATAGAAAACCACCTATTATACTCTAAATAACTTGTAGGGTCGATTTGTAACTTAACCATGGAGGTTAAGGGTAAGATTGAAGAAATCCTGAGCTTTAAATTCTAAAATCTGGGCTCGCGTACCGATACGGAGTTGTAGCGTATCGGTACGCCTTTGTTATAAGGGAGACGATTTGTGAGGGGCGTATCGGTACGCCTTTCCGTGTATCGGTACCCCTCGCCTAAGGTAAATTCCAGTAATGTTTGGGCGTACCTGTACGTTAGAGGCGTATCGGTACGTACTGTTGCATTGCTTGTTAGAGGCTTAGCGTATCGGTATGCGTATATGAGAGTACCGATACGGGGTGGATCGGTACGGGGTGATCCTAGTACCGGTGATGCGTACTAGTACGGCACGGAGCGTATCGATATGGCTTAGGGTCTAATTCTTTCAAATCTAATTAGCGTATCGGTACTCAATGGGGAGTATCGATACTCGGTGGGCAATCTGCCCAAGAAATTTGAGTTCGCGTTTGGGGGTTCTATAATTTGAGGGAACAGGCCCTAGGGATCTATTAGGGTGAAAAATGATTACTAAAACCGAGAAATGTAGAGCTAAACCTCACGTGGGAAATTAATGGCTAATGGCTTGGTAATTATTGAGAAGATCGCTTGTTTAATCACCCATAGAGATCTGCGGTGGATCGGTTAATGCTACATGGAAGATCAGGGTCCTTATTGTATGCTGAAGGGACGCCCATATAGGCTGGTTGCCGCGAATAATAAGATAACCTAACGAGGAAAGCGTAAATGAATCCTAAAGACATATATTAATTAGTGTAACAAATGAGTCATGCCTTGGGGCATTGGTATTGGTTGGCTGGATGCCTTTTATCTCTCGATGAGATATATTGATGCTCGGGGGAGCATGTGTTAACGTATGTGTCTTGGTTAGGAATCTAGATTTCCTAGAATCAGTGCAAGGGCACTTAAATAAGGGGATGAGTACTTCGAGATATGTGATCTGGATGTGGTCCGAAACCTATCCTTGGGCTATGTGATCAGGATATGGAAATACAACTCGGGGGCTCTATGAGCTTAAGTAACTCGATCTCGAATAACCTGATTGGCTATGTGACCTCAGGAAAATACTGCTTGTGGCTATTGTGATCCAAGTATGTCTAGGACGTATTTGTGGATATAGTGATTCAGATATGATCCTAACCCGAAGGCTATGTGATCATGGGTAACCCAATGACTGTGTGAGCACAGAGAAAATAGTATGGCTTCGTTGGCCATTAGGGAATGTATGTTATTTACGTTGTAATATAGATAATAGATGTTGGCTATTTTGCCCTTGGGCTCTGTGATCAAGGTAGGGTTGTTACTTGACGGGCTGTATGAGCTCGAGTAACTCGATGGGCTGTGTGATCTCAAGTATGGGCTATATAACCCGGGGGCTATGTGATCAGGGTATGGGACGTAACTTGACGGACGGAGTGGCCTCGAGTATGGTAAGCCTGGGATGGCTTGGTAGACTTCTTACATAATAGTGGTATATTAAGACAGTTGTAAGCTCTAGCTAGGATAGGCTAGAAGATGATTCATAGATGTTGAGAAGCCTTTCTGTGCACTCTTAATTATATTATCATGCATGCTTGTTTTATGATATTCATGAATTGCGGTAGAGTAGAAATATACCACTGAGCTTTGTTAGCTCAGTGTACGGAATTGTGTTTTTTCCGTGCGTAGGTTGACAGGTTGCTTTTTGGAGGAGCACATCGAAGAGGATTTCCCAGCACTAAGCCAGTTTCAGAGTACAGTACTTGATGTTTAGTTTGTACTGATTGTATTCATAGGACCTTACCACAGTTGAGTCTGTATCTTATTCTGATTTACTGTTATTTGGTCAAACGATGTATTTTTTTAGAACTTATATTTTGTAAACCCTTTTAATTTCTTTATCTATGTGGATTTTATCCAAATGGATCGTTTTGAGAATTGCCATCATGTGGTTTCAAATGAGAAATTTTGATGGGTCGGTTTTGGGTAACCCGAATTGATGCTCTGTATTCGGGACGGGATCGGGGTGTTACACACTATTGCGGGGACAAAATAATCCATAAATGAAGAGGAAATGTGTGCTCTATAGAGAGCTATTAAGACATCTTGCTGCGGCAGATCAACTAAGAGAGCTAGTGTAGCTAGTGGATCATCAAGTTGCCGTGGAATATTAGGTAAGAAACCTGGTACTACATCTAGTTCATCATTTTGCCATGGCATAATAGTTAAGAAAGATGTGGAAGGTGATGTCGATGCAATAGGTAATAATAATAGAGGAGGATGTCGCAACACAGTCGGTGCACATCGTGTATCAAAAGGGAATATGCGAGGAACAAACTGAACGTGGTGAGAGATATAGATTCTATTAGTGTCTGGCTCCAAATATTTGTAAGCGGACTACATCATAGAGTATCTAAGGAAAAACATATTCAGCGGACTGTGGCTCAAGTTTATAATTCATGTATGGTCGCAGCCAAGAAAAGTATAAACATTCGAATGGTTGAAGCTTGCCATAGTTCAGTGCTTGTTGATAAAGTATGGAGTTTGACGACATATTATCTAGTATCAACGTTGGCATCAGATTACTGAGATAAACCGATATCTAAAAAGCATGAGGCCAATACCATGTTGGAAGAGATGCAAAGTGAAGTAGAGAAAGACCAATCTCTACCATGGCATGATGTCTCCGTTTAGTAGTTTGAGGCAGTGAAGTGAAGTGTGAAATACCTTCTAGATTCAAAATAGGTAAGAGCTTAATAAATTAACCTCCATTATCGAAGAATAGAAACAAAACGATCTAATTAAAAAGCATTCAACAAGATTTTTACACTGAGGAAATATTACCGCAACATCATAAATTCTTCTTCATTGGGTATAACCATGTATACTTGGTTAAGTGATCAACAAACACCACACAATAAGAATACCCACAATACGACATGTTTTTAGTGCTCCAAGCATCAAAATAAAGTAGTTCAAGAGGGCGGGAGCTTGACATCGTATTTTGACCAAACGCCAATTTATGGCTCTTATTAATAAGACATGAAGAACAATGAAATTCTTTCAAGCTAGTCGAGTCATAAAGTATATTACCATTGCGTAATATAGAAGCCAAGACTTTATTTAAGGAATGACCAAACTTATGATGTAGTTGATGCACAGATAAGCAACTAGTTGGAGAATGGCTAGATGGAGTGACAGGGCTATGACTGTCACCAGAAGTCGAAATACCAAAATGACCACCTTCCTTCCAGGGCAATTAGTTGAATAACCATGATTGGGATGAGCTCGCTGTGTAGGATTTGTCATGGAAAAATGTGGATTTTTTAGATTACTGGAGTAGACGCTCATGAACAGTTAAGATCTTAGACAACTCAAGCATTGTTGTGGGTGTGTTACGCATTCGAAGGGCAACAACTGTTGAGCGATAGTCGTTGCCTAATTGATTGACTATAGAAATAAGTAGATCCATATCGGAGACAGGGCAATTTGCCAAGGTAAGATCAAAGGAAATATCATGCATGTCTTTCATGTAGTTGAAGATAGACCTGGAACCATGCGGATTGCGAGCCAGCTTGGATTTGAGAACAAGGATGCAACTAGGAGATGCTCGGGCATAACTTGTGACTAGAGTATCTCATATACGACCAGAGTATCCCAAGCCATTTAGCGGTGACAGCGGATGAAATAAGTGGTGGAACTAGATCATAACAACTACCAAGAAGAGCACTGATAAGAATTTGATCATGATGATACCAATACAAATATTCAAGATTAACAATCATTGTCGCGGCATGGATAAACTAAGATGGGGAAGGTTGCAAACCATCAATATAACCGATTAGCCCAAAACCAATGAGAGTGGCCTCCACTTGTCGACGCCAAACAAAAAAGTTGGTGGGCGTAAGTTTAATTGGAAAGTTGGTCGGTATACTGCAATGCACAAGATCATCGGAAGTAGAAGACGGAGCCATGAGAGGATATCTGGTTTGAAGAAGAGTGGAAGAAAAAAATTTGAGTAGACTTGGCTCTGGTTACCATACTAAGATAAGGAAAATCAAAGATTTACACAAGGTAAGATTTTGTAAGGAAAGAAAAAAGGTTTACACAAGATAAAGTTGGATTGATAAAGATTCGATAATCTAATCTTTTTCTTTAATAAAACTTAGGTTAAGACTTTTATAAATGTACTTACAAATTCTTAGTTATTTTAGGGATTGATATTACCTATTGTAAATGTGTGCTTGATTTCCATGTAAATGAAAGTTCTTGGGACAACTTAGTTTCTTAATTCAGAATAATTTCCTAAATTGAAGCCCCAAAATTAAGAAGGAGAATTATTAAAAAAAATGAATTTCTACCGTTTTATGAACTAGTGCATGGACTAAAAATTTTACCAGACAATGAACATTAACTTTATTTTAAAAGAATTTATTTTAAAAGATATCAAAATAAATTTGGTAGGAAGCTTGTGGAATAAAATATTAAACAAAGGATTTATATTCGATACACTAACGGCAAAAACAAAAAATTTTCACAAACACTTTAGTTTTAAGTTTAAGGTTAGAATTTAGAGTTTAGATGTTAGGGTTTAACTTTAGCGGTTTATAATTTAGGGGTTGTTGTTAGAATTTAGGGTTTATGGTTAGAATTTAGGATTTAGGTTTTATGGCAATATGGTTGGGGATTTAAGTTTTAACATCAAAACCCTAAATTCTAACCACAACCAATCAATTTTAAACCACTAAACCTAAACCCCTAATCTCTAAAGCCTAAAATTTAGCACTAAACCCTAAAATTAAAACGCTTGTGAAAATTTTTTGTTTCTGCCACCTACGTATGAAATAATTACCTTTAAATTAAATGCTCAAACAAAGATCATAACACTAAATATAAATAAATTTTAAATGAATTTCTCGTAGTCATTGTGTTTGTTTGAGCATGTAAAATATTCTAATTTACTTTAAACTAATCTTTTTTTTAGGTCTTCACCACAAACTTTTAACAGACTTTAACATAAGTTGGGCTCTTGCGTATTTTGGATTTTTTAATCATCAGTTTTTGAACTTGGAATGGGTCATTTGGCACTCGTATGCTTATCCCATCCATGTATGTATGGAGTTGCCAATTTGTAGCAATTAAGGTTGTGCTGTGATTGGTTTTTCCAAAATTTAAGTTGAAATGTCTGACATTTGTGTTGTAGTTGATTCTATGTTTTTACAGAAATCCACGTGAATCCTACATAAATCTCACATTTTTATAGAATCTTAAAGTTCAAATCCTAATACTTTAGTTGATAACATCAAACGCTTAAATAGCAACCGAGTAGCGAAATAACTGTCAAGATATAACAATAACAACGCTCTCTAAAATTATTATTGTAAAAATAACAGTGTAAAACGAAATTACAACAACAATGATAGGTCACAGCCGCAATTTAACGAATAACGACCAATTGCGACAGTAACAGACTACTAACGTTATTGTTTTGACACGATAATTTTTTTAAAAAAATCCAATTATGATTATAAAATTTATGCTCTCATATTAATAAAAATTATAAAAAAAAAACACTGTAAAAATATTAGAATTGACTTTTTATAATTATAATTATTATATTTTACAATAAATTGTATAAATTTAAAAAAATACACGGCCGCAATACCTACAATAACCATAATAATATCTATTATATTCGTAACTACGAAAAATACAACACAATCGAAAACGTGACCGTAATCCCAATTTAAATCCTTAGGTAACAGCAAAATAAAATTCAAGTATAAAGACATGTAGTTTTCCAAGATGAATAAAATATTATAAAAGGTAAGGTACAACTTGTATGCTGTTAGTGCAACCTATCCCATCATTAGGAGATGAGGAAACTTAAACAGATAGGATAGGATAGTCTTTTTATTCATGAAAGTATGAAGTTTATCGACTCTCTGAGGAGATGAGTAACCTCCTCCAGTCATTGAATTCAGGCCAGTAGTTTCTTTATATCCTTCTGCAAATAGAAATAGCAACCATTAGAAGTTTGACCCAGCACACAGACTTAACATTACTTTGTCTTTATTAACATATTAGTTAGTTGATAAATAACGTCAAAATTACCCCTAACGTTTGATTGAATAGTCATTTTGGCTCATATATTTTTTAGCACTTTAACCTTCAGTTTTTTATTTAATGTCAAAAATTGTCTCATACAAATTGTTAGTCAACTAACGGTAAATAATTTGAAATGACGTGACAATTCTACATGGCAGTACACACTAACATAACAATGCCATATAAACAAAGATGCTGAATTAACAGATGATACATCAATCAAAAAATAATTTTTTTCTATTGACGTGTCATTCTGTCAAGTCATTTCAAACTGAGTTTGTGGTTGGTTGACTAATAGTTTTCATTTACGGAGAGATAATTTTAACCCAAAATAAAACGTTGAGGGTTGAAAATTAGGCCTCGTTAAAAATTCCCTCATAATCGATTTCGAATAAAGAATCCGAACCCAAACAACGGATTGGGAAAAGAGTAAGCAATATTATTAATACTCTTGGAAACTATTGTGCTAAAAAATGATTTTCTCATTCTCTCTCAGAAATCTGGAGAACCCAAACCCTAATGCTAATCGCGAAGTCAACCGTAGTTTGTTCTCGTTTAATAACCCTAGTGGACGGACACCGAAATAAGAGTCGCCGGTGATGGTTCCTCCATCCTTGGTGTGTACTGGATCTCCGTTCCCGATGGGAGTCCAATCAGAAGTGAAAAAGGCTAAGGAGAATAATAGAAATACTGCATTTGATTCGGGAATTACCCTTATAGATGGCATTGAAAATTAGCATCTTATTGTAACACCCCATTTCGGTCCGTTAGGAATCTGAGTCGAAAAGCGTTAGTGGTGAACAATACGGTGATCAGACCAATATTGACAATGATTTTCACCATAAACGATGAACCAATGATTAAAATGCAATGCAATAACTAATAACAATCAATAAAGCTTGCCCAAATTGTAACTAGGGGTCATTTTATGATTTATTTAAATTTAGGGACTAAATTGTAAAATTGGTAAATTACAGAGTCTTATCAATAATTAGGGTTACCGATGTGAAACTCAAAGCATGAATGTCTTGCATACAAATTTCCAATATAATCAGAGTTCATTTGCACCTTCAATTAAGCGTTATAAATTTCAGTGACCATTTTACAAAATTCTAAAACCCCTTTTTAACCATCTTTTAACTAACTTACCTGTCTCGGTACTGATACTTGAAGGGTCGTATCGGTACGCCTGTGTCATAGTAGTTAAAACAGTTGTAAACAATAGGGATCGTACCGTTACAGGTATAGCTGTATCGATACACCATGCCTGCCTTGATTAAACTCGGATTTCAGTGTCAATTTGCCGTACCAATACGCCTAGGTCGTATCGATATAGTTACAATAACCGTTAAAACAGTTACATTCATTAGGCTCGTACCAGTACTAGGTATCGGTATGCGTAGTCAACACAAAAAAGTCAACTTCAAAGATCGATATGGGTATTGATACGGTGCTACAGTAATTTTCCAGATTCATTTTCACGTACTAATGCTCAATAGTCGTATCGGTACGCTCCTTTTACATGAGTCCCAAAATGCATACCCGTAACGATACACCATTATCCGTATCGGTACAGACAGACTTGTAATGACAAATTTAGTCTGATTTTTGATCACTTTACGGGTCTTAACCTTATCCAATTGTTACCAAAATTTATAAGTTTTTAATCATCATATCTACCTACATGTCAAATTTTATAGTATTTGGAATCCATTTACCATGATTTCACTTATTAATAGGTCATGTTTACCAATTTTCCAACTATCCAACATGCCATATTCTATACTTTAGCTATTTCAACATGGTGAGCATCGTATATACAAAAATGGGGCTAAACTAACATGTCTAGACCCTATGCCACCTTGCTAGGAGTTTAAAGACAAAGTTTACATTACATGTAACTTGTGAACTTGCTTCCAAAATGCTTCTTACTCCAATCCTTAATCCAACACCTTTTAACTTGAAAATGTATGGAAATGAGATGCGTTAGGCTTATATAGCTGAGTGAGGTAGTCAACAATGATAGAATGAACAACAATGGTGTCGATAACATGAAAATCAATATAAATGCATCTTAAACCATATTTTTATAAATAATTTCTATAACTTAATTCCTTGGATCGATATGTGAAAATGGATATGCGAATTCCCAACCAACATCGCCAACAATGAATGTTCAATATCCTTCAACATCGCCAATAGGATCAAAACAAACACATCCCACCAACATCGCCAAATAGAGCCTTAGCTCGAGGACCGTAGTCCATTCCGTACCAATGAGCTCATGAATTCTATGACATGCCAATTGTATCCAATGTCCATTACTATCCAAGGATTCAATAATTAGGCCAATAACAATAGCAATAGCAATAACAATAACAATGGCAATGTCAACTTGTCAATAACGGTGTATCATGATCAATATGGCCTTTCACAATATTCCAAAGTTATCAATGATAATACCATGAACCAATAATCAATATATCAATGCAGTAAGCTTACCAATGCTACCTTCAACAAGTTTTTCATGTATCCATACCTTGATTTCAATGATGAAAATGCAATAGACCAATACAATGAAATCGAGAAAGCACCTAGCCAATCCTGAGGCTCCGACTACACTCACCGATACTCCCGAGGCTTTTAGGGCTCTGGGATGACAAATTTTTTTTCTTTGACTTGTTGGAATTTGAGGGATTTGGTGATTCTTCACCTTGATTCTCTTGAGCTACAAAAGAAATGGAAATCACAAGGATTTCAATATCAATAATATATTTATAGCAACTTATTAGCTATGAAAAACAATAAAGATTGAGCCTTGATGTCCCTAGGAAATTCTAGGGTTCTTGATTTCTTGGACTTGGATTTAAACATAGTTTTAGCCATGGAATCAATGAATCAATTAAGGGCTATTACTTACCCAATCGACACCTATATTTTAGGATTAAGAAGCCTGAGAAAATCAAAGCTTGGAGTATCCTCCAATGAAGGTGCTTGCTTAGGTTAGGGAAAAAAAGAAGATGATGAAGGTGATAGGTGGGAGAAAGCTAACCGGTAAGCTTTTCCTTCTTTCTTTTCTATTTTTATTAATTAAGCTTTCCTTCAATTGAAGGAAGCTAACACAAACAGCCCACGTGTGTGATGATGAAGCTTGAAGAGGGGCTAATCGCAAGCTTAGTCCCTCAACTCTTTATTTCCTATACTTTAGTCCCCAAACTTTCAATTTTACGAATTTAGTCACTAGGACAAGTTTCAAGGTTTGCAATAAGGTCATTGATCAATAACAACACTAATTTGGAATTCAATATTTCAATAATTGACTACATGGTCAAAGGTCAATGCTATAGTTTGACTTTTCAATGTAAAGTTTTTGGTTGTTGGAATTAAATTCTAACTAGACCCAGTTTTGTGGTGTTATAACTCTCTCCCCTTAAGAAAAATTCATCCTCCAACTTTACCTGAACCGAAGAGATGCGGATATTGATTCCTCATGGTCACTTCATGTTCCCATATAACTTCTTCAATCTTGTGACTCCTCCAAAGCACCTTGACTAGAGGAATGTTCTTGTTTCGAAGTCTCTTGACTTCTCTTGCCATTATCTGTACTGGTTCTTCCTTGTAGGTCAGGTTGGTTGAAGTTTCACCGATTTAATCTCAACTACATATAATGGATTAGATCTATACTTGTGGAGCATCGACACAGGAATACGTCATGAATCTTTCTTAATTTTCAGGGTAATGCCAAACGGTATGCCACAAGGGCAACTTTCTCAATAATTTCAAAGGGGCCAATGAATCGGGGAATTAACTTTCCCTTTTTACCAAACCTCAGAATCTTCTTCCACGGTGAAACTTTAAGAAAGGCTTTCTCACCAACCTCGTACTACATATCCCTTCTTTTAAGGTCAGAATAAGACTTTTTACAGTCGAATGTGGCCTTCAAATGGTCATGAATAATGGTAACTCGCTCTTCAGTTTACCGAAGTAAGTCAGTGCCCAACACCTTGCCTTCACCGAGTTCATTCCAACATAACGGTGTTCTATATTTCCAACCATACAACGCTTCATACGGTGCCATTCCAATAGATGATTGATGAATATTATTATAAGCAAATTCGATGAAAGGTAGGGACCACTCCCAAGTTCCTTCAAAATCAATGACACATGCACGAAGCATGTCTTCCAATATTTGAATTACCCTTTTCTGAATGACCGTCAGACTGAGGTTGAAAGGCTATACTAAGATTGACTCTAGTGCCCAGAGCTCCTTGTAATTGTAACACCCCGATTCCATCCCAGATCCGGAGCATCACTTTCAGGTCACCCAAAACCAACCCATCAAAATTTCTCGTTTAAAACCACAAGTTAGGAATTCTCAAAATAATCCATTACCATAAAATCCACTTAGATAATGATATTAAAAGGGGTTTACAAAATATAAGTTCCAACTAAAATGCTCCATTTGACCAAATACAGTAAATCAAAATAAAATACAGACTCGACTGTGGTAAGGTCCAATGAATACAACCAGTCCAAACTAAACATCAAGTACTATACTCTGAGATTGGCTCGATGCTGGAAAATCCTCCTCGATGTGCTCCTCTAAATGCAACCTGTCAGCCTACGCATGGAAGAAACCACAATTTCGCACGCTGAGCTAACAAAGCTCAGTGGTACGTTTCTACTCTACCACAATTCATGAATATCATAAAACAAGCATGCATGATAATATAATCAAGAGTGCACATAAAGGCTTCTCAACATCTAAGGATCATCTTCTAGCCTATCTTAGCTAGAGCTTACAACTGTCTCAAGATACCACTAATATGTAAGAAGTCTACCAAGCCATCCCAGGCTTACCGTACATGAGGTCCCACCGACCACTGAATTACGTCCCATACCCTAATCACATAGCCCAAAGGTTATCTAGCCTATATTCGAGATCACAAAGCCCATCGAGTTACATCTCATACCCTAATCACAAAGCCCAAGGGTAATACAACCCGTACCCGAGATCACATAGCCCATCGAGTAACAACCCTACCATGATCACATAGCCCCAAGGGTAAAATAGCCAACATCTATTATCCATACAACAACATAAATAACATACATTCCCTAATGGCCAACGTAGCCCTACTATTTATCCCGTGCTCACACGACTGTCAGGTTACCCGTGATCAACTAGCCGTCGGGTTAGGATCATATCCGAATCACTGTAGCCACATATACGTCCTAGACATACTTGGATCACAATATCCACAAACAGTCTTATCCTACATCACATAGCCGAACAGGATTACTCAAGATCACATAGCCCATCGAGTTACTCGATATCACATAGCCCTTTGAGTTGTATTTCCATATCCTGATCACATAGCCCAAGGATAGGTTTCAGACCGCATCCAGATCACATAGCTCGTGGATACGTCGAATGTACTCGATCACATAGCCCGGAGTACCCACCCCTTTATTTGAGTACCCTTGCACTGACTCTAGCACATCCGAATTCCTAACCAAGACTCATACGAAACCACATGCTCCCCCGAGCATCAACATATCTCACCGAGAGATAAAAGACATCCTGCCAACCATTACCAATGCCCCAAGGCATAACTCATTTGTTACACTATTTAATATGTGTCTTTAGGATTCGTTTACGCCTTTCTCATTAGATTATCTCATTACTCGGGGCAACCAGCCTACATGGGCGTCCCTTCAACACACATCAAGAACCCCGAGCTACCCATAGCAATATCTGATCCACCACGGATCCCTATGGATTACCATTCCAAGAAACTCTTTCAACTATTACCAAACCATTAGGCATTAATCCTCCTACGGGTTACTGACCTCGATTTCTCAATTTTAGAGTTTGTTCTATACCTTTAGGGACCTACCAGACCCTTTACCACAAATTATAGAACCCCCGAACGTGAACTTAACTTTCTTGGGCAGATTACCCAGCGAGTATCGATACTCCAAGGTGAGTATCGGTACCATCCACTTGGTATCGGTACATTCACATGAGTACCGATACCCTAACTAGGTTCGAAAGAGTTAGTCCACAAGCCGTACTGATACGCTTTTACCCCGTATCGGTACTCAGCATCGGTACTGGGATCACCTCGTACCGATCTAAACCTGTATTGATACTTCAACCTTTGAGTACCGGTACACTAAGCATATTCCAGGCAATGAAACAGTGCGTATCGATACGCCCCTTGCGTACCGGCACGCCTAAGTGCTATTGGATTTCCATTTGAGTGAGGGGTACCGATACACGGGGAGGCGTACCGGTACCCCCCTCGCACATCGTCTCTCAAAATGCAAAGGAGTACCGGTATGCAGCCACCCCGTACCGGTACTCGAGCCTAAATTTTTAAACTTGGAGCTCGGGATTACACCAATCCCACCCTCAACCCCTATAGTTAAGTCTCAAATATTTCCTACAAGTTATTTGGAGTATATTAGGTGGTTTTCTACCAGTTTTACCCATTATCAACTCCCAAAACGTGATTTACCATTAGAGGGTTTTAAAGCTCAAGAACCCTAACTTTGCTACTCATGAACATAAACCAAGCAAAACAATCATCTTATGAGGCTCATGAAATGTAGGAGTCAAAAATGTACTAACCTTAAGAAAGGAAAACCCGAAATGAATCTCCCACCAAGCTCTTACCACCTCTCTTCTTGGTCCAAGCTTCCAACTCAACCTCCACCAAATCCAATGATGCTCAGCTCGAAAAGGAGATCCTTCGATGCTGATAAACTCTTCCTTGATGACCAATCTGAGATTCACACTCCACTACAACAAGTTTTCATCTTTTTCTTTGTGTTTGGGGAGGGAGTTTGAAGAGGAAAGAGATAAGGAGGAAGATGGGGACAAGATGACTTTACCCCTCTCTTCCCTCTACAGAGAAAACCAAGCCCATCAGCCTTTGTCTCCTATTTATGATTTTACCATACTACTCTTCCTCAAAACCCAACAAACAAGCCCAACAACACATGGAGGCCCATTATAGCCCAACGTCTCGGCCCAACATGTCGGTCTAAGACTCGGGTCAACGTCCATTGTTGACTCGAGAAATCTGGGTCGTTACAATTCTCCCCTCCTTTAAGAAATTTCGTCCTCTAAATTTAGATGGATGAAAGGGAGATGTAACCAAAACAGATCTAACCACTTCACCATTCAAGCAGGGTCACCTTGATTAGGGAGAGTTCTCCCACAACCCACCTTAAACAGAACCCTAGCACTAAACCACACGCTCTTAACGCTCCTCTTAAAATTTTTAACGACCCATTTTTCAACAACCAACGACACTTATGACGAACCGCTAAGCATGGTAACATAACTCACCTCGAGCCGCGCTGCTCAAACATCAACTTAAGGGCTCACTTCTAAGCAAATCTATCTCGGTTAACCAATCCTTTCTACTAGCATCCCTAACCCAAACTAAACTTGGGCTTCATCTACGTCTAAAACACTACACCACATCCACCGACCATTTTCAAGAACGTACCATGTCCAACAACCCTATCCGGTCCAATCCTTAGAGGACAAGCAAAACCCTCACAATCGATCATTGTCATCAAATTACCTTGAATCTAACAGCTATTTTCCCCAGACTTGAGCCACCAAAATGAGATTTAAACTTCGCTTTATCCAACTGTTTTTAATAGGGCCAACAACCACTCTCGATCCCAACCACTTGGTTCCAATAAATAACCATCGTCACTTAGAAACTCACTCAGCAACCCAAAACTTAGCCATTTTACTTGCGAAGGTCCAAACACCTTCTTCCTAACCCTTGCCTCGATCTCACCCATCAAATGTGGGAAAACCATATGACTGCTCTCAAGAATTGCCAACTGGTCCATCTAATAATATTTCTTTTCAAAGCAACCACCCTATTACCCTTAACACAACTACTGATCTACATTTTCGTTGCGCTACTCTGATAACTTCCACGCTATTTGCTTTAACCGATAACAATTTTGATCGACTCCATTGAGCAATCCTCTAACCCCACAAAATCTAGCTCAATAGGCGCACAAGCCAAGCAACTATTCTCACGATTCGCCCTTAGGACCTCAACCATGATCATCACGACTTTTATCTACCTTTCTAACGGTACCTTTACTCCGACAAACAACACATGAAACTTTCACATTCTATGGCCAAAACAAGGTCGCCGATCTCACAACCCGTCATCGGTCTTCCACCATTGTACTACAGCGCAACACATCCAAGGCCACCATACAAGTTACTCACACGCAGACACGATCTCGGTAAAGCACTTGGCATCGACACCCAATTGGTCGTCGGCACAAGTGTGTCTCTGACAAGAGTCCGTTAAGTACCATGCCACAAAGCGATGAACACTAACAACGAACTCGACCTTACCTTTATTGCGGTTCTAAACCACAATCAACCGGTAAGATTGTTCCCTCACCAAGGGTACCTCTATACCCTCAAAACACTCACAACACTAAGACTAGGAACTCTTAACCCTCATGTCTACAACACAAGCTAAAAACACATTGCAACCTATAGAACCTTTCTCGAGCTAGCACTACGGAGCACAACGTCTACCTTGGAGAGGTTAAGATCCTACACAACCAACACTAACAACTAGATTCAAGCAATCTCAAACTTCATAACTTCTCGCTCACATCTTACGGCACACATGCACTCTCAACAGCCATCTGCGATAAAACCTTATCTAGCAAAGGATGCAATTCTATTTGCCGTCTAAAGCAATAATAACCCAACATTTACCGAGATACATATCACAAGAACCGGTCTATTACACAACCGAACAGCTAAACGGCTAACACAACAGCTAAAACTAGCACAAACTTATTTACCTGACATATCCTCGGCTGCAACGCTGTCAACTCCAATATGAGCTGCAAACTACCTAGCAACGCCTCGCGTGCCAACCCTGGCAGTGGATCTCACAAGACCTCCACCTCGATAGCTTGACGGTGCCCTAGCTCCACTTCTAGCAAAACTCTGATCAAGTCGGGGAGCAGCCAACCTTTGAGACTAAACTGATGAGTCCTCATCCATGACTGGGCAGTCCTTTGCTATATGCTCTGGTGCCCGGCACCGATAACAAACCCTCTGAAGCAAAAAACATACTCTATGATGATATCGGCCACAATGCTTGCAAGCTGGTGGAAGCGATGCTCTAACTGAACCATCAACACTCCCTCCTGATGTAGAAACCAAAGGGCCTCGACGAACTCTCGATCTAGATCCTGTGCCAACTCTCAGTAGATGGTCTGATGCAACCCTCTTTGAGCTCCTCGAAGCATGAAACCTCTCATGTGGATAGGGAGGAGGATTCATGATATCCTAGGTCTCCGTATCATGACCTCTAGAATCCTCGAACCGATTAGATGCTGAACTCTGAAGCCGCTCAAGTGCCTTCGCACTATTGGCTAACTCGGAGAATATCCCAAGTGGACCCGCTGTCACATGCAATTGAAGGTCAATATTCAGGCCTTGTTTGAACTTCTTGCACCTCAACTCTTCCGTCGTAACAAACTCTAGGGCATAATGGCTCAAACGTAAAAACTCTTGCTCATAAGCAAACACCGTTCGATCTCCCTGAACCAGATGCAGAAACTGGTCCCTCTTCTTATCCATATGTACTTCACTGATGTACTTCTTATGAAACTCATCCACAAAGATGTCCCATGTCGGGAGCGTAGGCTTTAGACCCAACTCTACAGTCTCCCACCACTCATGTGCATTGCTCTTAAGAAGGGAAACAATGCAATCGAGATCATATTCCAGGCTTCCCTTTATCTGTCTCAAGATTCTCTGTATGTCCCGCAACCACTGGTCAGCCTTGATCGGGTCATTCTCACCCAAGCCTTCAAAACTTCTAGGCCCAAAACGATGAAGCCTCTCTATAGGGGTCTTGCGAGGTGTCTCAAATTGCCTCGGAATAGCTTGCACCAGACGCAAAAGGGCTGAGGTAAGGTCACGAAAGTAACCCACCTCTCCACTACCAGTTCCACCTTCCATCAATTCTTTTTCTAAAACACAACAAACAAGGTGGCACATCCGGATCCTAGTCTTATAAAGTACACTTAACTTTAAGGACTTATATTCGCTATACGCCTTACTACGACCTCTATGACACCCTGGGGTTTTCTAAAACCGACTAAACCTAGGCTTTGATACAAAAATGTAACACCCCAATTTCGTCCCAGATCCAGAGCATCACTTTCGGGTCACCAAAAACTTACCATTAAAATTTCTTGTTTAAAACCACAAGTTAGGAATTCTCAAAATAATCTATTACCATAAAATCCACGTAGATAATGATATTAAAAGGGGTTTACAAAATATAAGTTCCAATTAAAATACTCCGTTTGACCAAATACAGTAAATCAGAATAAAATACAGACTCGACTATGGTAAGGTCCTATGAATACAACCATTCTAAACTAAACATCAAGTACTGTACTCTGAGATTGGCTTGATGCTGGAAAATCCTCCACGATGTGCTCCTCCAAACACAACCTGTCAACCTACGCACGGAAGAAACCACAATTCCGCACGCTGAGCTAACAAAGCTCAGTGTACATTTCTAGTATACCACAATTCATGAATATCATAAAACAAGCATGTATGATAGTATAATCAATAGTGCACAGAAAGACTTCTCAACATCTAAGGATCATCTTCTAGCCTATCTTAGCTAGAGCTTACAACTGTCTCAAGATACCACTAATATGTAAGAAGTCTACCAAGCCATCCCAGGCTTACTGTACACGAGGTCCCACCGACCACTGAATTACGTCCCATACCCTAATAACATATCCCAAGGGTTATCTAGCCTATACCCGAGATCACAAAGCCCATCGAGTAACAACCCTACCCTAATCACATAGCCCCAAGGGTAAAATAGCCAACATCTATTATCCATACACCAACGTAAATAACATACATTCCCTAATGGCCAACGTAGCCCTACTATTCGTCCCGTGCTCACACAGCCATCGGGCTACCCGTGATCCAATAGCCATTGGGTTAGGATCATATCCGGATCACTGTAGCCACAGATATGTCCCAGACATACTTGGATCACAATAGCCACAAACAATCTTATCTTGCGATCACATAGCCGAACAGGATTACTCGAGATTACATAGCACATCGAGTTACTCGAGATCATATAGCCCTTTCGAGTTGTATTTCCATATCCTAATCACATTGCCCAAGAATAGGTTTCGGACCGCATCCAGATCACATAGCCCGTAGATACGTCGGATATACACGATCACATAGCCCGGAGTACCCATCCCCTTATTTAAGTGCCCTTGCACTGACTCTAGGATATTCGGATTCCTACCCAAGACTCATACGACACCACATGCCCCCTGAGCATTAACATATCTCACCGAGATACAAAATACATTCTGCCAACCATTACCAATGCCCCAAGGCATGACTCATTTGTTACACTATTTAATATGTGTCTTTAGGATTCGTTTACGCCTTTCTCATTAGATTATCTCATTACTCGGGGCAACCAGCCTACATAGGCGTCCCTTCAGTACACAGCAAGGGCCTCAAGCTACCCGTAGCAATATCTGAACCACCACGGATCCCTATAGATTACCATTCCATGCAACTCTTTCAACTATTACCTAGCCATTAGCTATTAATCCTCGATTTCTCAAATTTAGAGTTTGTTCTTACCTTTAGGGACCTGCCGGACCCTTTACCACAAATTATAGAATCCCTGAACGTGAACTCAACTTTCTTGGGCAGATTGCCCAGCGAGTATCGATACTCCAAGGTGAGTATCGGTACCGCCCTCTTGGTATCGATACTCCCCCATGAGTACCGATGCCCTAACTAGGTTTGAAAGAGTTAGTCCACAAGCTGTATCGATACGCTCTTACCCCGTATCGGTACTCAGCATCGGTACCAGGATCGCCTAGTATCGATCCAAGCCCGTACCGATACTCTAACCTTTGAGTACCGGTACGCTAAGCCTATCCCAGGCAATGAAATAGTACGTATCGATATGCCCCTTGTGTACCGGTACGCCTAAGCGCTACTGGATTTCCATTTGAGTGGGGAGTACCGATACACGGGGAGGTGTAACAATACGCCCCTCATACATTGTCTCTTAAAATGCAAAGGAGTACCGGTACGCAGCCACCCTGCACCGGTACTCGAGCCCAAATTTTTAAACCTAGAGCTCGAGATTACACCAATCCCACCCTCAACCCCTATAGTTAAGTCTTAAATCTTTCCTACAAGTTATTTGGAGTATATTAGGTGGTTTTCTACCAGTTTTACCCATTATCAACTCCCAAAACGTGATTTACCATTAGAGGGTTTTAAAGCTCAAGAACCCTAACTTTGCTACTCATGAACATAAACCAAGCAAAGCAATCATCTTATGAGGCTCATAAAATGTAGGAGTCTGAAATATACTAACCTTAAGCAAGCAAAACCCGAATTGAAACTCCCACCAAGCTCTTACCACCTCTCTTCTTGGTCCAAGCTTCCAACTCAACCTCCACCAAATCCAATGATGCTCAGCTCGAAATGGAGATCCTTTGATACTGATAAACTCTTCCTTGATGACCAATCCGAGATTCACACTCCACCATAACAAGTTTCTATCTTTTTCTTTGTTTTGGGGAGGGAGTTTGAAGAGGAAAGAGACAAGGAAGAAGATGGGGACAAGATGACTTCACCCCTCTCTTCCCTCTGCAGAAAAAACCAAGGCCATCAGCCTTTGTCTCCCATTTATGATTTTACCATACTACCCTTCCTCAAACCCAACATAAGCAAAGCCCAAAACCCCCAAACAAGCCCAACAACACATGAAGGTCCATTATAGCCCAACGTCTCAGCCCGACACATCGGTCTAAGATCCGGGTCAACGTCTATTGTTGACTCAAGAAATCTAGGTCGTTACATTATGTTTTCCAAAATTGAGAAACAAACCATGGATCTTGATCGGAGATGATAGATTTTGGTACTCCGTGGAGTCGAATAACTTTCTTGATATACAAGCCAGCTAATTTAGGAATCCCATAATCCATTCTAACTCGTAAAAAATATGCTGACTTTGTGAAATGGTCCACAATGACCCAGATAACATCATGCTTTGTAGGAGTTAGGGGCAGACCACTGACAAAGTCTATGGTAATCCTCTTCCACTTCCATTGCGATAGATCAATAAGCTGCAATAATCCAATAGGGACACGATGCTCAGCTTTAACACGTTCACACGTGAGGCATTTAGATACATAATCAACTATGGCTTGCTTCATGCCTGACCACCAATATAATTCCCGGAGATCTTTGAAAATTTTCACAGAATTTGGATGTACAAAAAAGAAATTTGAATGTGTTTCTTTTAGAATGTCGATACAGAGGGTTTCATCATTGTGTACATAGACCTAGTCACGGAAGTACATCAATCTTTCAGGATCAACCCTAAAATAAAAAGTCTCATCATCATATAATCTGGACACAATAGCTTGAAGCTCAAGATCTTGACTCTACGATGTCTTAATTCTCGATACGATGGTAGACTGAACCTGGAGTTCAGCTATAAGACAATGGTGTTTTCGAAGATGGAAGTAGGCATTAATGGCTCGAGGGGCCAACAGAGGTTTGCGACTGAGTGTATCAGCAACAATGTTGGTCTTGCTCGGATGGTAGTCAATGACAAGATCATAATCTTTGAGGAGTTCCATTCATCTCCTTTGTCGAAGATTCAGTTTCTTTTGAGTCAGAAGATATTTGAGGCTTTTATGGTCGGTGAAGAGATAACATTTTTCTCCATAGAGATAATGCCTCTAGATTTTTAATGCAAAGGTAACTACAGCCAGCTCTAGATCGTGGGTGGGGTAATTCATCTCATGCGATTTGAGCTGTCTCGATACGTAAGCAATAACCTTGCCTTCTACATCAGAATACATCCTAACCTGAGATGCGAAGCATCACTGTAAACTATGTAGTCCTTTCCAGGCTCGGGTTGGGTTAGGACCGGTGTATGAGTCAAGACTTGCTTTAACTGATCAAAGCTTATCTATTGATCCTCGGTCCAAACAAACGGTTTTTTTCTCAATAGTTTACTCAAGAGGGTTACTATTATCGAGAATCCATTAACAAATCTCCTATAATAGCCAGCTAAACCAAGAAAGCTTTTGACTTCTCCAACATCTCTCGCTGGCTTCCAATCTGGGATAGCTTGAATTTTCTTCGGGTCCACCTGAATTTCTGAAGCTGATACGATATGCCCAAGGAAGGCTACTTTAGTAAGCTGTAATTCACATTTGGAAAACTTAGCGTACAACTACTTCTCCCAAAGGGTTTGAAGCATAATATGGAGGTGGTTCATGTGTTCAGCAGCATTCTTAGAATATATCAATATACATTGATAAATACCATTACGAACTTATCCAAATACGGTCTAAAAACCCGATCTGTTAGGTCCATAAAAGTTGCTGCTGCGTTGGTTAGCCAAAAGGGCATTACCAAGAATTCGTAGTGGTCGTATCTTGTACAGAAGACAGTTTTGGGTACATCACATTTTTTAACTTTCATTTGATAGTAACCTGACCTTAAATCGATCTTAGAAAACACGGATGCATCCTTAAGCTGATTGAATAGGTCATCAATTCTCAGCAATGGATATTTATTTTTTATGGTTACTTTGTTCAACTGTCGGTAGTCGATACACAGCCTCATAAAACCATCTTTCTTCTTTACAAAGAGGACCAAAGTTCCCCAGGGTGAGAAACTTGGTCGAATGAACCCTTTGTTCAACATGTCTTGAATCTGTACCTTAAGCTCGATGATTTCAACTGGTGTCATACGGTAAGGTGCAATGGAAACAGGGGTGGTTCCAGGTTGCACTTCAATCCCAAATTCAATTTCACGGGTGAGTGGCAAACTTGGAAGTTCATCGGGAAACACATCGGGAAATCCTTGTACAATATCAATATCTTGCAATTAAAGTTGTTCTTTACTTGCGGTAGCATATAACAATGATTTCTTACCTCTGGTATCCATAAGAGTCACACTCTCCTTGACAAAACCTCGAAGATACAATTTCTTCTTCGAGCAATCTACCCAAGCTTGATGCTCTCCGAGCCAGTCAAGCCCTAATATAAAATCAAATTCATGAATATGGAGGGTCATGAGATTGGCCGGAAAAGGTATCCTTTGTATCACGAGGGGATAATTTTTGCATACTAATCCAACTACCACACTATCACCTAAAGGATTGGTTACGATGATTTTGGAAGCTATAGGTTTGGATGTTAAATTGAATCTTTTAATCAATACAATGCTTATAAAGGAATGAGTGGGTCTAGGATCAAGCAATGCATAGACATGGTGAGTATACAATTCAATATTACTTGCTATAATATTTGGATCCTCCTCATCTTTCCTTCTCCTCACGTGGTAAATTTGAGCTGAAGCCTTGGATTCTTGTCGACTTGGAGTTCTTGTAGAGCCATCAGGCCTCCCGAAAGCTCTTGTTGCAACTATTTAGGAAAATAGTGTAATTCTTACAGTAATCCCCGAAGTTGTCGACAGACTTTGGTTCAATATTTTCTTATATATATATATTTGGGATCAAATTATAAATAAATTAAGATTGCATGACTAAAATAATTTTTCAGAAATTTGCCCATTAAAATGAAAAAATATTTAAATTACGTTGATGATTGAATTATAAGTATATTGAAAATTTTTGAAAGATTATAATTGTTCATGTGTCTGATTGATGTGGTTATTTTCAACTTTTCAAGTTTTATGCATTGACAAAGAGCCAATGGCGCTTTGTCGCCATTTTCGTCACAATTTTTTTTTGTTTTGCCTTTTAATTTTAATTTTTTTTTATATTTATCAATAATTTTAAATCTCCGACATCGTTCTTTTTAAATTTGTCGGACTTACAACTTTTATTTTTATTTACATAAATATGTCATTATTTATAAGAATTTGATAAATATAATGGTACTGCATTATGAATTTTTTTATTTTGACTCATATAATTTTATTTTTTTTTTAATTTTTTTAATTTTTTTAATTTGGTCCCTATGGTATAAAAATATAAAATTGCAACCAAATCAACGCTGTCGGCATCTAGCACTGACTCTGTGCAAAATAAAAAAGAACAAAGTCTAAGATCTAAAATTTCTAACAAATACCAAAAAAATTCAAATTTCAACGATTTTTAAATTTTTTCATTTTGGTCCCTATAATTTTATTTTTCTTTCAAAGTCTTGTGTCATACTTATAGTTCAAGCAACAACGCTATTAAAATGTCTTTTACACACCGTTTCGATTAAATGCCTCAATTTTTTTAATTTTCTTCATTTGGTCATGTAATTTAAAATTTTCCTTCAATTTTGTTCCACCAACATGAACTCGTGGCTTTGCCATTTTTCTTTTAACTTCTCAATTTGATCCCACCAATTTTATTTTCCTTATAATTTGTCCCAAAAAATGCAAAAAAAAGTCCAAAGTTGTTCTCATATATATTCTTCTTAAAAAATTGCATTTCCCCTAAATAAGCCTCATCAAGTCTCATGAAACAAAGAAAAAAAATCAAGAAAACAATATATAAGAACCATTTATTCAATTCTGTTTACCCTTTCAATCAAGTTGTTAATAGTTATCGAAAATGCATCTTGGAACTTTTCAAGCTGGGAATTTGAGTCTCCGTACACCAAACCAGGCAATAGTTCATAAACAATGAACCGTCTCATATCTTCCCTTTCCCTGACAGGAACCTTCATCAGCCTTTCCACTATGTTTACCTTCATCTCTCTCACCTCTTCTTTCCCTATGAAAACTGAATATTTGCTGTGATCCTCTGGTAAATGCCATGGATATTGGTAGTAAGCTGTAAATGGGTCGAACAGGACCGGAATGCAACCCGAAACAAGCGAATCGAATACCGATTTCCTCGTCGGGCTATCTCCGGGTGGTTGTAAGCAGAATTCAGAGTCCCTGAAGAGCTCGATGACCGATTCGGGCTTGTTGCATCCACCTAAACTACAATTTAGAAACCTGCATTTGGTTTCATCTGAATTGCATTGGTTTATAAGTATTGACCTTATGTTTTCTGGTGCATCAGGCCTTGCTGCCCCTGCGAAACCGATGAGGCTCTTGCGGTTCGATCGGATAATATTTAGTTGCCAAGTGATAATATCATCGTCTGAATGGGGATGGAAGTAGGTAGGGTGTGGGATTCCGATGTCGTTTACGTGCCACGGTTGGCGTTCGATCAACAACTTCATCGAGTTCTGCATTTGATCAAGCTCTAGCAATCGAGTCCCCCATGAAGCATCGTTTTTTCTCCTGAAATCCCATGAAATTTTACCCAACACAAACACATGATCCTTCCCGGAGTTTTTGAGCCATGGTTTCTTGTTTTCAAGCCACTTAACAAGCTCCAGCCCCAAGGTGTCTTTAACATCATTAGACACATTTTTGAAGTGCCACCTTAAGATATCCAAGCCACCATAATATGGAACATAGAACAGCTTCGCCTCATTCTCGTCGTAAACTCTGCAACGATGCTTCAATGCCTTTGTGTGAAATATCAGCTCCAATGCATACTGATGAGTGTGATACCATCCGTTCCCAAGCTTCGTAATAGGCTCTCCCATGGCGTCGTTGTTGAAGTAGGCGCACACGTTTGTCCAAGGAATCATGTCTCCACATTGACCTACCAAGTCCTTGTTGAACTTTGATGGCAAATCATACACATAAATCCCCTTCCCTTCACACGATGCGGCATGATTCTTGTTCGATATCCATGATCGTTGCACTCGTAGCTGTGTTTCAACTACCTTCACAGCAAAGGCAACTTCATCATTACTTCCATTGTTTTGGACCCTGTTACCGATGATCGAATTCGGGTCTTCCCGAACAATATCAACCACCTCTTTGATGCTGGCACTAGTACTATTAGTACTAATTGGACCATTGCTGCTTAATTCTTGAATTGGGATTTCAAAGTTGGGTTGAGTACCTGCAGAGAGACAGTAAATATTGTTGAGCTTCCGCGACGAAACGCATACGTGAACGAACTTCCCGGAGATGATAGTGGTGGAAGAAGACCAAAGGAAGATAAGGATCAACAAGAAGATTGCAGCAGGGATACGGTAGAGAATTTTGAACAGAATTGTATCAGAAAACTGATGTTGCTTTGTTTCAACCTTTTTGGATGCTTTAGACTTCTTTTTCGACATTAAGATTGCCATATCTTATGGATTTACAATCAATTCATTGCGTTGTTTCTGGTTTTTCTAGTGGGTGGAAGAAAGTT
The DNA here is from genome assembly GCA_019671005.1 of Hibiscus mutabilis. NCBI lineage: Eukaryota > Viridiplantae > Streptophyta > Magnoliopsida > Malvales > Malvaceae > Hibiscus > Hibiscus mutabilis. Next base: position 33,103,779 of record CM033719.1, on the reverse strand, counting down.
GCATTTGTTTGCCAAACAAAGTTGCCTTGGGACATGGGTGCACGTATTATGTTTGGTTCGAAAATTGTATGCACGTTTGTTTTGGAATGATTATTAGGTGCGACATCCATTAACTGTCCAATTTATAAAAATAGTTGTAAAAAATTCTTCTGCATTAAAGGGCCACGACCATCCATGACAGCCCTGAATAGCAGGAATTTATATAGTGGCCAGTAACTGCAACAGCGCTATAGACGCCGTACGAAACTGTAATATCACAGTTGTTAGAAATTAATATTATTTTAGAATTAAACTTTAATTTAGGCTTCAATTACACCACCGAGTCGTTAAAATTTATCTACATCATCACATGCAGACTATTAAGATCCGTCAACGTCATCAATTTTAATAGCCTAGTGATATAATTTAACCCTAAACTAAAATTCAATGTTAAAATAACTCGAAATTCAGTGGTATAATTGATAAGTTAAAGTTTAATGGTATATAATATAGTTTATCCTTTAAAATATTTTTTTGATGGTAGTATCGACGACCATTGGGATTTGTATGGATTTTATAATGGTTGAAAATGAGTTGTTCTACAGACAATTTGGATGCTTCGATGGCCTTGGCAGAGAACTGGGAAATAGAATATTCTGCAAAATCACATTGAATTTCTATTAATATTATGCAAAGTCAAATTCCTCTTATCACTGGATGTTCTCTCTGATCTGAAAATATGAAGTTCATTCCATTTAATATTATGCCTCAATGATGTTTGACTTTTCCCGCACAAAACCGTTAGGTGAATCGAAATTCCATGTTTTTTTTCCGCTATCTTTATACGTGCTCCACACTAAAATTTAGGTTTAAGGTTAGAGTTTAAAGTTAGGGTTTATGATTAGAGTTTAGTGAACTTCTGCATGATGTATTTTTAGGGTTTAGGGTAGGATGTAATTTTAGGATTTAGGGTTTAATGTTTATGATTTAGAATTTAAAGTTAGGACTTAGAATTTAATTTTTTTAGTGTTGAGACATAAAAAAGACACCAAAAAAGGACAAAAGATTTTGGCCTTTTTTTAAGCTGTGTTTGGTTCAGCTGAAAATGGGGAAGAAAGGAAAAGTAAAAAAAAAAGTATAAAGGTGTAAGAAGACTTTGAACTTTTGAAAAAATTAAAGTCCTTGAACTTTTTTTTTGCCCTCAATTAAGCCTTTGAATAAAAAAATTGAGTCAATTAAGTCCTTTGATCAATTTTGACCAATAAATCTTGACAAACTTTTTCTTTAGATATTACTGACACATGATACATTACAGTTCTATCATGTTGCATTTACTTATTTTTCAAGTTAAGACACTATGACACACTGTACCAATAGATCCAAAAAACTATCAAGATTTAATGGTTAAAATTGGTCAAATGACTTAATTGATTTAATTTTTTAGTTAAAGGACTTAATTGAGTCAATTTCTTTGTTTAAAAATTTAATTAAATGAAAAATTAAAAAATTTAATTGATATTTTTTAAAAGTTCAAGTGTTGGTTTACCCTTAAGCCTAAAAAGATTTATGAATTGCTTGGTTCGAGAGGGGAAGGGCAATATCCATGGGAATGGGTGGGTCATTCAATAGACTCGGGCATATGATAGGGTTAATAGTTGGTCCAATCTCTACAATAAGAGCATGAAGTTCTAAATTGGGCCCATGACGTTCAATCTCTATATCACAAGCCTTCCAAGTCCTAGGAACAGTAAAAAGGATAGTTGCAAGGCTCGATGGCCGATCTCTTTAGGGGTTTTTGGTTCGCCAGAAAAAATATTACTGAAGTAATAATTATTTTCGGAATCTTATATTTAATTTTTCATTATTTCTACCATACGAAAAAAATCATTCCTAACAATAACATTCTTTTGACAAAATGGTAGGAATGTCATTCTTATTTATTTTTTAGGTATTTGTCAATTCTCACACCTTTAAATTTAAACACCCTTGAAATAATGAATTTTCTTTATGTTGGTCCACTTGTTGTATATAACTAGATAGCTAATTACTTGAGTGTAATTTTATTACATATTAGTTTAATATTTAAATGATGTTATACATATTTAAATAATATTTTAATATTTAATATGTTTTTATTGAAGATATATTTATGATGCCTCTAATATTATATTTTAAATATATTATCTAAATATTTATATCACAATGTAAATTTGATTTAAATAATATTTAATGTATTTTGATCAAAAATATTTGATTTAAATAATATAAAATTGATTCGCGTTTGAGTTTTATTTTTACACGAGAATTTAACTTTAAAGCTTGTAAAAATGAAGTTGTCAACTCTAAAATATTTTTAAATAACTTAAACAATTAATTTTAATCACCAAAACATCAATTTAAAGTCTATTATACACAACAAAAAAATAAATAAAAGATATCTATATAATTTTCTAAACATTGTTTAATCTATTAATTACATTAATAATATATTAAAAAATAATTCTATGATTTTTCATGCAAATATTTTTAATTTAATATAGAAAGTAAAATTATGGAACTATTTTTTACACTGAGTTTACAAAAGATAATCTTATATACCGTAAACTAAATGTAACCTCACATTCCTGCTAAACAAGGTAATATAATATTTACAGTAAGCAATGTTATATTTCGAGTGTTCGATTAAATGTATCCTTAGGGGGAAAACGTCTTGTCCTTTCACAACCATACAAGTGCCAATCGTTATTAAAAGTTTCTTAGTGACCTTGCTTCAAAATTGGTGTTTTCACATAAATGTCACCCTTTTTTAAAAAAATTATTTACCGTTTTGACATGCCATGCAAAATTATTTTTTATTTAACACCCTTATAAGGAACTCGCCAAGCATGTTGTAGTCACTGAATTTTAGCCCGATTCAAACCAAAAAAGAAAGAAATCAGCAAAAGAAAATGAAAAGGGAAAACAAATCATCAAATCAGAATCAAATTAAGAGGGGAAAGTAAATCAAGACCAAATTGATTCAAGACGGGAAAGAAATCACAATGTAATATTGAAAAAAATTATTGATTATTCTTTTCCATTCTTTCCTTTATTGTATTATGGCTATAAGAAGCCCGATCCATTTCATTGTAAAACACACACCAATTCTGAACAATGCAAGCAGTAAAAGCACGAAGTTTTAGATATTTTTCGTCTTATTTTCTTTTAAGTATTATTTCTATTTCGATTTTCAAAAAATATAAAGGAAAGGGGATTTTTACCCGATCGTTTTTCGAGCCGCCACCGTCATGTTCTTCATCCCACGAAAAACATGAGAACGTGTTCAGAGAAAATCATGGGAGAGATTTTGATTCAAAAATTTTTAAAGGAGAAAGAATGAAATGTGTTTATGGGAATGAGTTTTATTACCATTTGATTCAAATCTTATTTATTATTCTAACTAAATGACCTTTTTTTGAATTATTGTACCTCTTTTACTATTCTCACTTATTTATTTTTAATTCATATTTTATTTTAATTTCGGCTCGTCGATCAAGTGTTGACCCGATTAAGGGAATGATGCATATTTAAAAAAAAAAATCATTTGCCTTATCTCTTTCCTTTAATATTCATTTAATTTCATGCAATTTAAATTCAAGTAATTTCTTTCTTTCTTTCTTTTGTTGTTTTAGATTTAGTTTCCTTGAAAAACCCCAAACATTAGTATCTTTTAGTTAAAATCTTTATGTTAGCCTAAAACCATAGAATTAGGTTCTCTTTGACATACCATTTAATTTAATTCTAGAATTCTTTAGATTAGTTTCCTAGTGTAATTTTGTTGCCTTTTCACCCTAGGCTTAGTTTTCTCTAATAATTGGCACTTTATTATATTTGAACCCCTTTAGGTAAAAGGTAAACTATTGCAACGGTCACTTATGTTTTCGCTGAGTACAATTTTGGTCACCAATTTTCAAATTCGACCAATAAAGTCACTTACGTTTTTAATCTATAAACTTTTGGTCATTGAGACGTTTGTTATCGTTAAACGTTAACGATTTGCTGATCTGGCAGCGGGAAAAAGGGTAAACTACTGCAACAGTCACTTACGTTTAGTCAGTGTAAACTTTTGGTCACCGATTTCAAAAATTGAACATTTTGGTCACTTATGTTTTCATTGTGTAAACTTTAGGTCACTCGAACGTTTGTTTCCGTTACCCTGATGACGAGTATGTTAATAAAAAAGTTTTTTTAATTTTACCCCTGAATTTTTAAAAGTTTATTTTTTCACCCCAAAAGAAAAAACCTTAATCCCTTTCAAGCCACCAACTTCAGGCCACCACCGTTCGGCCGACCTAGCCTCCAGTGAATCCGCACTCGACTTCTCGACTCTTCTTCCTCTTCCTCTAATCCTCTAAGTGCTCTTGCCAACACTCTTATCGGTTTTTCCTCCAAGACTGAGGTCTCTTTTCTTTTTACACTCTGATTTGTAGTTTACCTTAAATAAATTCATGATGGTCTATAGGATCTCCGTAAAAAAATAAGAGGGATAGATTGCAATGAATACGTAAAAAAGAAGATTGGTAAGATAACAATATTGGTATGTCATTTTGTCGCACTTACCTCTCCTATGCAAGTTTTTAAGATCGTTCTTAATTCTAAAACAAATTTATTTTCAAACAAGCTTAGCTCACCAAAACCCTTAATTTCCTACTGGTTTTTCATGGAGTTTTCACCATCATTTTAATTTCAAAAACCCTTTTCCCATTAATGACTGATATTCTAGTTTTGGAGCTTTCCTACATGCATTTTTCTCTATTAGCAAATCTTATTAAGTAGGTTGGTAGACCTTCTGTCGCCTCTCATCATATTATACATGCAAATGCAAAGATTTGCTAATGGAGAAAAATGCATGTGGGAAAGCTCCAAAACTAGAACATCAGTCATTAATGGTAAAAGGTTTTTGCAATTAAAATAATGGTGAAAACTCCATGAGAAACCAGTAGAAAAGGGACCTGGGTCTTGGAGGAAGAACTGATAAGAGTGTTAGCAGTAGCACCTAGAGAATTGGAGGAAGAGAAAGAAGAGCCGAGAAGTTGGGTGTGGAATCGCTGGAGGTTAGGTCGGATGGACGGTGGTAGCCTAAAATTGGTGGCTTGAAAAGGATTAAGGTTTTTATTTTTGGGTGAAAAATGAACTTTTAAAATTCAGGGGTGAAATTAAAAATAAACCTTTTTATTAACGCGCACGTCATCAGGTAACGGAAACAAACGTTCAAGTGACCAGAAGTTTACACAAAGAAAACGTAAGTGACCAAATATTAAATTTTTGAAATCAGTGACCACAAGTTTATAGTGGCTAAACGTAAGTGACCATTACAGTAGTTTACCCTTTTTTCCCCGCCAGATTAGCAAGCCGTTAACGCTTAACAGCAATAAATGTCTCAATGACCAAAATTTTACAGATAAAAAATGTAAGTAACCTTATCGGTCGAATTTGAAAATTGGTGACCAAAACTGTACTCAGCAAAAACATAAGTGATCATTGCAGTAGTTTACCCTTAGGTAAAATTCATTTTAGACTGCTCTTTTTAGGTTAATATTAATTAACATAGGATAACAAAAAATGTCTTAACCCATAATTTAAATGAATTCGCTTCTCTGATGCCATGTTTAACTCCGGGACATTTAATTTACAATGCAGTGTCTCACCAAAAGGGGTAAATGGGTTAGCACTAGAAATATTGGCTGTGATTATTGTTTATTTCCTGGATGGTGAGGTCATTAAAATGAATTCATATGCATAAATGGACAATAAATTAAATTTCACACGAACTTGCAAATTCTGACAATAAAACAAATTATTTACTATTTTTAAAAAAGTCGTGTCGAGCCCTTACTAGCTTGGCGACTGCGCTGGGACATTTTTGTTTTTTACAAAAAAAAGAGTCTAGCAACAAGCCGATTACACTTTTGACTTGATTTTGGAATTTGCTAAGTTTGTGTAAAATTTAATTTATTTATCTATTTAGGAATGTGATCTCATTTTACGCATTTAAAATTTGGCATAATAAGCTCTATACCTGAGCTTCGTCCCGTTCGTTTAAGTGAGGGGAGAACCCCATTGCTCTCGTGAGAATATTGATTCTCCATATGGTCCTAGCAAGTACCTTTAAGGCTCATATGCCCCTTGTCTTCGTGAGAATACTGATTCTCCGTATGGACATAGGAAAATGGGTCTTTCTTGAGTTGAACTTGATTCATAGAAGCCTATAATAGTGAGGATCAAGGGCCTTGCTACCCTTAGTAGGGGACAGCGAGGATAGCTCGGGGACCTTTCTAGAACCAAACCATAGTTTGTATCTAGAAGCCTACCCCAATAGAGCCATGTGTAAAGCCATAGAGTTAGAATTTGGTCAAAATTATTTCGTAAGAATAGTACATGTAGACATGTCCAAAAATTTTAGAATGCACTGCCCAGTTATTATTCATACAATAATATTATTTTGGACCTTTTTGTTTTATTTATGTTATTTTCAAGAATACTAATCCTTTCATTTTCTTGTTTTATATTGTTTTGCATTTTTTCTTGCATCCACGTTGCATACTTAAAAGGGGTTGATTCTTGAGTTCATTGCTCGATTAGAAAAAGCTTTTTCCATGGATGGAAGGTGCCTAAAGAAAGAGAAAGTAAATGCGGATCCACTTTACTAGTCTGAGGTCAACCAGCAGGCAAAGAGAGATAGTTTGTCAGGTGATCACGTGACAGAGACGCCAGAGTATGCCCATATCAGTGTCAAACAGAATAGTGTGCATGAGTTGTGACAGATATGAGACCATTTCGATTATGCAACCAAGTAGTTATTAAGAAACGAAGATTTTGGTTCTTGAAGATATCAACAAAGGGGGAAATGATTACTTGTTCACTTTGCTTAGGGACAATGCCAGAAAGTTCCAAGAGCAAGACAAGTTCAAGAAGAGTATCATGTCCTAAATTCAAGATGTATCTAGGCATGCGATGATGTTGGCTAAAGAAGCTACAACTTTTTACCTATACGTCAGGCTAATAGGGGAAGTGGGACCAAGACTCATGTGGTTGATCGAAGAAATAAAGGAGCTGAGTGCTCGGGCTGAGACGTATTCGTAGAATAAGTCTTTATCTTTTGTAATAAGGACCTTTGTCATCCAATAAAATCTACTTCTAGAGCAACTATTTATGGAATCAACACCCTTTGCCTACATTCATGCATTTTATTGTATCCTATTGTTTATGTTTGTATTAGCTTATGTTTTGATCATTGCATACACACACACATAATAAAAGGGTTAATTATGGTAAATTCAATAAAAAATTAAATTGGTAAATTTTACACAAGTACAATACTCGTTCACAAACCCAAGCAATGACCATTAAAGATATGTTGTCAGCTTCAGACAGGCTCAATAGAATTGCACAAGCCCAATGAGATGGTGTCAGCCAAATAGCGGTTGTGTTAGGGTTTACCTTGCTTCCAACTTTCCAAGGTTAAAATTCAATTTTTGAAGTGATAGGTGAAGCCATCTTCTCTATTTCTGCCCGAAAATAGCAAAGATCTTTTTATAAGAGTGCATGTTAGGTCTGCAAGATTTTTATTTCAAGGAAGGATGCATCTTTTACCTTGAGACCTTGCATATACATATATCCACCTTACCCTTGTACGTCTTTAGATATCAATTTCATGTTGTGACCTTGATTCTGATATAAAGATCAATCAATTGTTGTGAAAACATGAAGTGTGATTTGTCTCTCAGACTACACAAGTTGGCAAAATAAGAAAAAGAAGACTGCCACGCCTTTGATGAGGTTTGATGATGAGAAAATTTTTGAAATTCATAAATGTGGAATCGTGGATTAGGCAAGTTTAACCAAAGGGAGTTGTTTGAAATTGAAACTCTAATAATAGTCTTCTATAACCAACAAAGACACATAGATTGCAACTAGTAGCTCAAAATTTCTTGGGGGTACTCCGCTGAGGCTATAATGTTAAATATTTAATAAGAAGCAATGCTCCACCTATTCTATACATTGGCTTCATGAGTAGTTTTTAAATCCTGACAAAGTCAAATATTTAATGAGATAAAATCCTGAGATAAGTAAAAAATGATCAGTAAAAAGAAAAACTCAAGGGCACTCTGCTATAGCTACGAGGTTGAGTGTCTAATAAGGTAGCGATGCTCTATCCACTCAATGTCTTGGCTTCACGAGTGATTTTCAAATCCTGACAAATTTAAACAAATTAATGAAATGAAATATCGAGGAGGACGAAAAAGGAAAAGCTGATAAAAGAGTGGCTAGTTGCAATGAGAAATACACACATGCACTCATAGAATTCTATTCTTAGAAAGATATTTTTGCACTCCCTTGGTTAAGCAAGTCTAAGAAGCTTGAACACATTTCTGAATGGAGAAGAATGATGAAAACTAAAAGGGGGTTATTTTCTACTGGATCAAGTAATGCGATAATTATAAGGGTGAACTGAGTGGTCTGAGAGAAATTTCACAACTTCAAAATGTCGTCGCGACATTCAAAGTCTTCATAGATGCAAGCTATACTTAAGCTGATCACTGGAGGGTTGAATCAGAAATGCTCATGCACTTGATATCCAGGGCATCCTATTCTATTTTCTTTCTTTAAAGTTCTGGTTCCCTTGGTCTTAAAGGCATTTTTCATTGAAATGACGACCAATAAGTAGACATTTCTAAGTAGACAAAAAGACTTCTTCATATTGCTTCAAGGAAGGGTCTTAAAATGTAGAGACATTTAAGAAGGTGCTCACTATGATATATAAAGTCAACTTTGAAATTCTTATCAAGCAAATGCACACGTATCATACTTTATTGCAAGGACTTATAATTTTGATTCAGTTCACCATGTTAATAAAATAGTATTTTGGTGATGAATGATGAGAAAGCCCAAAGATGAAGGGGCAGTACATAACATGAGATGACAAAAAGCACTTTGTGACAAATCTACAATAGTGAGGCATCTTTATCCGTAGAACAACAAGATGTGTTCATACGTAATAGTTCATATGTGAACAGAAAAGGGATAAGACAGATCTTGAAAGAACTTGATTAACGAAGATTCTCTGAGTGAGGAAAATCAAAGTCACATGACTTGAAGGTTTGAATAGAAAATGAACAACAAAAATTTTGGGCCAAAAGTTTTGTTAGGGGCATGAGGTGTACAAATGGTTGTAGTTCAAAGACGGTGAAAACCCACTTTAAAGAACGAAGACATGTAACACCCATAACGTATACTCGTGAGCCGAATATACATTAAAGATGTTACGAAGTCGTTGAAAGAAATCTTGACTTGTAAATTTTTTATACCAAAATTCATCTTGCAGTTTAACCTTTTCTCGGTTTTAAATTAAAACTATGTCAGTCTATTGTAGCTAGTTTTGACCGTGAATTGATTTATAAAATTCTTAATTGAGTTGTTGAACTAAAAATATAATTCAGGGTGAAAACTATGTACACTGCCTAGACCTTTTCTTGATTTTCAAACTTTTATGCGATCAGGGTTAAACTATACTTAACTATGTCGTAAATTATAGTCACTTGTAGTAAACCATATTCTAAGTTCATACATTCGTAATAGTATGTAAACACATTATAACTTAAGTTTTCAAAACAGTTTGTCTCTTTAAAACTCATATACATATATGTACATGCCCAGTAGACATTAACCATAATTTAAGATGTACATACCATGACTACTAATGTAACTTGAATTTCCTTGATTTAACAGCTCCTCTTGCTACTCTACTTGGGAGAACCTACGTGTGAAATAACACACACTAAGTACGAACTTAGTGAGGCAATAATCTTATTGATCAAAACAATAAGTAAAGCAATACATGTTATACATTAACCTAGCATAGTTTCTGTCTAAAGTAGTATTGTACTAACAAGGTTTTCATAGTCAGTCAATATTCATGTGCAAGTTATAATTTTTCTAACTTAGTCTAGTTTCCAATACTCCATCATTATCAAGTAAATCATATATATGACATAATTCACACACATAGCATATTTCATACACATGGCATAATCACATGCATGACATGATTTATATATATATATAACATAATTCACATACGTGGCATAATTCAATTACATGACATGATTCATATACATGACATAATACGTACACATGGCACGATTCATATGCATGGCATAGTTCATATACGTAACATAATGTGTATACATGTCATGATTCATATGCATGGCATATTTCTTATACTTGTGACATACTTCGCATACATGACATAATTCATGTGCTTGGCCTGATTCATATACTTGGTATAAATTCATATACATATCATGCTTCATATACGTGACATAATTCGTATACTTGACATATTTCATATGCATAACATGGTTCATATTCATGACATGTTTCATATACATAACATGATTCATTTACGTATCATGATCCTTTTATCATTGCCCAAAGTACGCTATATGAGATTGAGGTACGCGAGTCATCTTGTAATGACAACGCAGTGTCAAACGTGAACGTAAAGATGAGTACGTACTCGGGGACGCTCTTTGCTCCCTATAAGGGTGCAACTGCTAAGGACTCTATGGCATGCCAACTATACCATGGACTCTTATACTCAATACTTGGGCATTTCTTTCATTACCAATCAATTACTATCAATCATATAGATAACAATTTCATATTCATATTTCATCATAATTAATCATATAAATAGACATTTTATGTTTCATGCTTCATCATAAATAGTCAGGGCAAACATAGATCATCATATAAATAAACAATTCATATCTCATACTTCAACATATTTGATCATGGAAAACATAAATTAATATATATAAACAATGCGATATCATTTTAAATTTTAGGTCGACTATTCTCAAGTCTTCCTAATTGCATTTTAAAACATATAAATGCACTCACCTGGGTCATGAATAGTATGCCTCACTTTCTTTTTATCACTGGTTCTCTTTCGATCTCTTTTAGAACTGTATAAGACCAATCGAACATATACATTATCATTCTCGTATTCGACTTAAATCTAACATTGCTAACTTGATTCTTAAACATAACTATTCGAATATTAAATTTTTCTGAAAATTTTCCCAATATTTCACATTATTGCCGAAATGGTCCCTAAGTCTTTAGTGACCATTTTGAACATTAAAAATTGTTCAAACCCATTTTTGAACAATTTCCATAATTAATTACTTATTTTGGACTATTTAATTTTTAGTCCTTAAACTTTATAAAAGTGACATTTTAGTCACTACTTCACTTTTGTACATAAATTCATGTACGATTAAACCATTTATTTATTTCTAACATCCTTAGAAATTTTCCTTCAACTTTAAACTTTATTCACTTCGGTCCTTCACTAAATCCTTTATTTTTGAAAAGGTCCTTAAATTTTCTTTTCTTGTCATATCAGTCCCTTAACTTTCATAGCATGCTTGAATCTTCAATTCTATCACTTTTCCATAAATTCAAGAGCAATCCTTAACTTTTACTAAATTTCCAAATTGGTCATTGTATTTCCAAAAATTTTCATTTTGGTCCCTAATAACCAATTCAAGCTATTTTCACCATAATTCAATGATACCCATGCTAGAATAAAATTCACAATAATTTCCCCTAAATTTTCCAAATTTTCGAAATAGACCCTAATTTCTCAACTTGAGGAAATTATTCAATCTAACATCAAAATCAAGCTTACAACATCATATTCTATTCAATATCATCCTTAATTTAGCTTCCTAACCAAAACCCCCAAATTTTAGGGTTAGGGTTTATAATCTCTAACATGGAATTTATCCAAATTCAACTTGATTCCATGTTTTAAATCATCAATTCAACTAACTACAACCCTAAATTAATCATAAGCTTCAATTTCCATAATCATCTTCATCAATAACATGAACTAAAATTAACTTTTATCATGCAATATTACTATCAAAATGAAGAGAATCAAGTGTAGAACAATTTACCTAAATTAATTTTGCTTGAAAATTGAAAACCCTATTCCCCCTTTCGTTCTTGGGCATTTCGAACAGCATAGGAACTGGATGAGAAAGATTTTTCTCATCTTTTAATTGTTTTAATCCACATGTAAAGTTAAATGAATTTAAAATTCATTTAACTAGTGAATTTACTAATTTGCCCTTTTAATCCAATGGCCAAGATTCAATCTCATCAAAAAATCAATGGCTATGATTAAATCCATGTGTATTTGACCTTTCAAAATTTCCCTCAAAGTTCCAAAATATTTCAAAAATGCCATCCATGGCAAATGACCAATTTGCCCTCCAACTAGACTTTATTTACTTACATGACTTAAAATTGCCATTCCATAAAATTGAACCAAATTGGTTCCATTCTAACCAGCCTCCTTCCCAAAATATCATAAATCTTAATTTATGATATTTATTCGATCTAATTATTCGAATTTCACTCAATACGATTTCCAAATTTTCTTTCTTTGAGCTTTATAACGACTCCATCATATTCTAACTAAATCTAGTTAGAATCTCACCAATATTAACAAAATATTCATAAAATAATATTTTATGAACTTTTCCATAATCCTTGGAACTGTCTTTAAAATTTTAATTCGATCCAATATACCGATTCCATAAAATACTTCTACTGCGATTTTACCTTTTTCGAACTATTAGATTTATTCCGGAAATTCTATATTTCCATATTCGGAAAAACAAACTCTATTTTCCCATAAAAACTTCCTTTTCCAAGGACTTGGACTGAATTTTCGTAACTCAGTTTATTATTCCGATAATTATAAAAAATCTTCATAGAATAAAATTTCTCTTAGAATTCCTTTATCGATAATCCATACGAATTTTCTCTACTCTTACCGAGTCCAAAATATCAATCCGAAACACTTTTATGGGACTTCCCAGAGGTCACCCATCCTAATATTTCCCTGGCCTAGCATGCTTAACAATTTTATTCGATCCAATTTCGAATAATATAAGCCTCATATGAAAAATCCGGTAACACAAAATACCACTATTGGTGGTGAACTATCCATTTACGAGGTTAAATTACATAACTTTTCAAAATTACACTTTGGTCCCTAAACTTTTCCAAAGTTTACACTTTAACCCCTAAACTTTCAAAAATTAATTTTAGTAACTAAGCAAAAATTGAGATATTACAATTCCTCCCCCTTAAGAAAATTCGTCCTCGAATTTTCAATGTCTACCTGTTTCAAGCAACTTCGTATTCTGTTTATTCATTCTCTCTTTAATTTTCCCAATTGACCTTCTCTACTTTATGATCTCTTCAGAGAACCTTAATCAGAAAAATTTTCTTGTCCCTTAATTCTTCAATTTTGTATACTAGGATTTTCACTAGTTCTTCTTTATACATCACACCTGGTTGCAGATCAATCTCCTCGGAAGTAATTACACGTGAAGAATCCGATCAATACCTCTGAAGCATGAATACGTGAATCATATAATGAGTCTTGTTTCTATCTGGAGGTAAAGCCAATTGATAAGCCATTGGTTCCTTTCCTTTTAGAATTTCACATGGCTCAATAAATCTAAGACTAATCTTTCCATTTCAACCAAAATGTAACACCTTCTTCCAAGGTGAAATCTTTAAAAACACTTTTTCTCCATGTTTTGTGTTAAATCAACTCTTCCAATGTTTGAGTTATTCTGAACATTTCTATCTTGTAACCTGAACTAATTTAGAGAAGTTCGGTATTTTCTTCCATACGTCATCTTGATACTTGCTTGATAACTATTGTTGTAAGCAAATTCAGCCAAAGGCAAGTACTTTTCCCATGATCCCGCAAACTCAATTACACAAGCTCGTAACATATCCTTCATAATCTGTATGATCCGCTCAGATTGCCTATCTGTTTGCGGATGAAATACTGTACTAAAATTTAATTTAGTACCTAAAGATTCAAATAATGTAACCCAATACCTTGAAGTAAACCTTAGGTCTCTGTCTGACACTATCGATACTGAGACACCATGTAGTCTTACTGTCTCTCGAACATAAAGTTCTGCATATTTATCTAGTGAATAATTCATTCAAACTGGTGTGCAGCTTGTCTCCTCATTTCAAGACATCCTTCATCCATAGACTGCAAATCTTTGAATTGATCCAATAAAGTTGACTTTAACTAACATTCTGCTATTAAGGAACCATCTCGTCCCACATACAATTGTACATTCATCAGGCGCAGAGCTGATAATGTCTTCTAGCTAAGAGCATCTGCGACTACATTAGCCTTTACAGGGTGGTAATAAATAACCACATCGTAATCCTTTAAAAATTTAATCCACCTTCGTTATCGCAGATTTAGATCCTTTTGCGCCATCATATACTTTAAACTCTTATGATCCGTATAAATATGACACTTTTCACCATACAGATAATGTCACCAGAAATTTAAAACAAAATCATAGCTGCCATTTCCAAATCATGTGTTGAATAGTCCCTTTCATAATTTTTGAGCTACCTTGATGCATAAGCTATGGCACGACCTTCTTGCATCAACACACGACTTAAACCATAAAGAGATACATCATTGTACAGAGTATATTCTTTTCCTTGTTCTGGTTGAATTAGAACTGGTGCTTCAATCCGAACTTTCTTTAATCTTTCGAAACTTTCCTAACAACCAGAACTCACCTTTAGAAAACTTGGCATAAAACTGCTAATCTCTTAAAGTTTGTAGTGCCACACAAAGATGATAATCATGTTCAGCTTTCGGTCTTCGAATAAACCAAAATATCATCTATGAAGACCATAACAATCCAAATAGGGTTGGAATACCCTATTCATCAAATTCATGAGTACATCAAGGATATTTGTAAGTTCAAAAGGCATTACCAGAAACTCGTAGTGTCCATAACGAGTTTTGAATGCTGTTTTTGGTACATCTTCTTCTTTGTCTTTATGTTAATAATACCCGATCGAAGATCTATCTTTGAGAACACTATTACACCTCTGAGTTGATCAAATAGATCTTCAATCCTTAATAGAGGATACTTGTTCTTAATGGTTACTTTATACAGCTACCGGTAATTTATACATAATCGTAGGGAACCATCTTTCTTTCTTTAAAAAAACACTAGAGCACTCCAT
This sequence comes from Hibiscus mutabilis, assembly GCA_019671005.1. Taxonomy (NCBI): domain Eukaryota; kingdom Viridiplantae; phylum Streptophyta; class Magnoliopsida; order Malvales; family Malvaceae; genus Hibiscus; species Hibiscus mutabilis. The sequence goes on along the minus strand of CM033719.1, from coordinate 33,088,653 downwards.
GGTGGTATACTCAGTCGAATGTAACCCTGGTCTAGCAATTCTTGTAATCAAGCTTTTAGTTCCCTTAACTCCGTTGGTGCCATCCTTTATAGTACCATTGATACCGGTTCAGTTCTAGGATAAACATCAATCTCAAACTATATTTCCCTATCCGGAGGTAACCATAGTAACTCATTCGGAATTATATCAGGAAATTCCTTAACCATAGTAACTCATTCAGAATTATATCAATAAATTCCTTTACAGTCAAGATGTCTTCAATTCCTTGTTAGGTGACTTTTGGGCATCCATCACCTAAATTAAACATGTTTCACATCCATTGCATAACAACCTATGAGTTGTTGTTGCAGAAACTATTGACTCTAAACAGTCAGTTCTTTCTCCCACAAGGATCACTTCAAAACCATTGGGTCCTTGAAGTGCCAACCTTTTCTTCTTATACTTCATATCTGCATCTTATGCAGATAACCAATCCATTCCAAGAATGACTTCAAATTCATGGAATGGAAGTTTACTTAAATCTACCGGAAACTTATTTCCTTGAATTTATATTAATCTCGAATTAAATAAAATAAGCACAGGTTCTTTCCATAGCCTTCGCTCGGTTCTTAACCTCTTGAAAATTTAATAAGTTCATGCCCATTAGAATCTCCTTGGGCCTTGGACAAAGCTTCTCTATAAACCATTCACATCGAGACCTTTCAATCGACATCCATTTAACTACGTGCCGACTCAGTCTATTAAAATATAACTCGTACTCATAAACAGTACGAGTACCTTATTCAAACTTAGGACTGCTGCAGCATTTTTCTTTTAACTAGTTGCCAACATACTTGGCTTTAAACATTCTCCTTTCTTCTCTTGATTCCTATAATTAAACATTTAACGCAGTCCATCAGAACTTAACATCATTTTTTTTCTTTTGCTGAAACTTATTCATATTATTGAGGAGTATAATCAAGTTACACAGCAGTACATTAGTATCATGACATCCCAAAAGAATTTCTTAATTCTATCATTTCTTAATGATGTTTTACTTAAAACAAAGAACTTCTTAATTCTATCCTTACTTAAGGACGTTTTTCTTCAAACCAAAAGAATTTCTTAGTTCTATCAATTTTTAAGGATGTTTTTCTTAAAACGCAAAAGAGTTTCTTAATTCTATCTTTGCTTAAAGGATGTTTTTTCTTAAAATACAAAATAATTTCTTAATTTTATCCTTTCTTAAGGATGTTTTAATAAAAACCAAAAGAATTTCTTAATTCTATCCTTTCTTAAGGATGTTTTTTCTTAAAACACAGGAAAATTTCTTAATTCTATCATTTATTGAGGATGTTTTTCTTAAAATGAAAAAATTATTAATTTTATCCTTTCTTAAGATTTTTTTCTTAAAACACAGAAGAATTTCTTTATTCTATCCTTTTTAAGGATGTTTTTCTTAAAACATAGAAGAATTTCTTACTTCTATCATTTCTTAAGGATTTTTTTCTTAAAATTCAAAAGAATTTCTTTATTCTATCCTTTCTTAAGGATGATTTTCTTAAAACACAAAAGATTTTTTTAATTATATCTTTTCTTAAGGATGCTTTTCTTAAAGCACATAAGAATTTCTTAATTCTATCATTTCTTAAGGATTTTTTTCTTAAAACACAAAAGAATTTTTTAATTCTATCTTTTATTAAGATTGTTTTTCTTAAAACACAAAAGAATTTCTTAATTCTATCATTTCTTAAGGATGTTTTTTTTAAACCAAAAGTATTTCCAAAATCCCTAGGAACATGTTACCCTATCACAATTATAGCATTTGATGAATTTTTACAGGGATATCGGAACCATTTTCAGAGGGGCAATAGGAGAACGATACCCTATGCCACTTCATTTTCAGTAGAAGTAGTAGGCGAATGACACCTAATCGCTTCGGCATCATTTTTAGGAGAGATAATAGGCGAAAGACACCCCGCATCATTTCTAGAAGGAGCAATAGGCGAAAGACACCCTATATTCCTTCAGGGATAAGACATCCTACTTCAGAAGAGGTCATAGTTGAATGAAATACTATGCCACTTTGTTTTCCAGTGTAGAAGCTGTAGGCGAACGACACCCCATTACTTTAAGACAAGACCACATTTACCGGTTTGCATATCAGACGGATAAAATCAGTGCCTTTTTGTTCTTTGCTCTATTCCTGATTCACCGGAATAAGCAAAGTGGGTAGTTGTAGTCATTGAATTTTAGCTTGAGTCAAACCAAAAAAGGAAGAAACCAATCAAAGAAAATGAAAAAGGGGAAACAAATCATCAAATGAGAATCAAATCAAAATGGGAAAGTAAATCAAGACCAAATTGATTCAAGACGGGAAATGAATCACAATGTAATATTGGAAAAATATCATTGATTATTCTTTTCAATTCTTTCCTTTATTGTATTGTAGCTGTAAAATGCCCGAGCCATTTTATTGTAAAACACATTCTGAGCAATATAAGCAGTAGAAGCAAGAAGTTTTAGGTATTTTTTGTCTTATTTTCTTTTGAGTATTATTTCTATTTCGATTTTCAAAAAAAGAAAAGAAAGGGGATTTTTACTCGATCGTTTTACGAGCCGCCGCCATCATGTTCTTCATCCCTCGAAGAACATGATGAACGTGTTCAGAGAAAATCATGGGAGAGGTTTTGATTCAAAAAATTTTAAAGGAGGAAGAATGAAATGTGTTTATAAGAATGAGTTTTATTACCATTTTGATTCAAATCTTATTTATTATTCTAACCAAATGGCCTTTTATTTTTTTGAATTATTGTACCTCTTTTACTATTCTCACTTATTTATTTTTAATTTGTATTTCATTGTAATTTCGGCTTGTCGGTCAAGTGTTAACCCGATTAAGAGAATGATGCATATTTCAAAAAAAATCATTTACCTTATCTCTTTCTCTTAATATTCATTTAATTTCATTCAATTTAATTTCAAGTAATTTCTTTCTTTCTTTCTTTCTTTTAGATTTAGTTTCCTTGAAAAACCCCAAACATTAGTATCTTTTAGTTAAAATCTTTATGTTAGCCTAAAACCTTAGAATTAGGTTCTCTTTGACATACCATCTAATTTAATTCTAAAATTCTTTAGATTAGTTTCCTAGTGTAGTTTAGTTGCCTTCTCACCCTAGGCCTAGTTTTCTCTAATAATTGACACTTAATTATATTTGAACCCTTTTAGGTAAAATTCATTTTAGACTGCTCTTTCTTCGTTAATATTAATTAACATAAAATAAAAGTGTCTTAGCCCATAATTTAAATGAATTCGCTTATTTGATGCCAAGTTTAACTCCGAGACATTTAATTTACAATGCGGTGTCTCACCAAAAGGAGGTAAACGAGTTAGCACCATAAATATTGGCGGTGATTATTGTTTATTTCCCAGATGGTGAGGTCATTAAAATGAATTCATATTCATAAATGGACAATAAATTAAATTTCACACGAACTTGCAAATTTCGAAATTAAACAAATTGTAATCGGCGAGGTACCAATTTTTGGGTGATGTAGGGGTGCTCACCCTTCCCCACACTTAACCAACTCCCGAACCCGTTTTTTGTGTTTTTGCATACCAAAATTGTTGTTTTAATAAAAAATGATTTTTATTAAAATGACCAATTTTTAGGTGATCCAATCTAACCTCTGAAAAGATTAGTGGCGACTTTGTTGTTTTGTTTACTATTTAAAAAAATCGTGTCGAGACCTTACTGCGACACATGTGTGGCAAGTTTAATAAAAATATTTGTAGTTTATTATTATTTAATTAGGCTAGTATTCAATCGAATATAATATTTGAAACTCGCAAAGCTAACCTGATGAGTTCCATTTAATTTCGGCATAAAGTTAAAAAATGTTCTTAACGTTTGACTGCATAGTCATTTTGACCCCTCTTCTTTTTTGGAGGCAATTTAACCCCCCAACATTTTATTTTGGGTAAAAATGGCCCCTTTACGGATAAAAACTGTTAGTCAACTAACGATAAACAACTTGAAATGACTTGACAGAATGACACGTCAGAAGAAAAAAATAATTTATGTTTTATACAATTTTATAAAAATATTTTTGACTGATATGTCACTATGTAAAGCCAACATATTTGTCTATATGACACTATTATCACGGCGTGTACTGCCATGTAGGTTTGTCAAGTTATTTCAAGTTGTTTGTCATCAGTTGACTAACAGTTTTCATCCGTCGATGGGCAATTTTGACCCAAAATCAAACGTTGGGGGTTAAATTGGTTTAAAAATGGAATATGGACCAAAATGACTATTCAGTCAAACGTTAGGGGCATTTTTTGGCATTTTGCCTTTATTTTTTTTGAAAAGCTTTAACCATTAATTTGGATGATATTCAATTGAATATAATTTTGTTGAAAAATTAATTTTAGGAGATATCAATTTAAAAAATCATGAAACTTTTATAAATAAGTAACAAATAATAAAGAGCCAAAAAATGCCCGTAACGTTGGACTGAATAGTCACCCATATTCTTTTTTTGAACCAATTTAACCCCTAACTTTTCATTTTGGGTCAAAATGCCCCTTTGCGGATGAAAATAGTTAGTTATCTAACGAAAATGGCTTGAAAAGACATGGAAAACATACATGACAATGCAAATTGACATGGTAGTTGATAAGTGTTCAAAAGTACTATTTTCTTACCCTTTTTACTCATATTATTGTTAGACTTAGGCTCATATTAGTTGCATAGTTAGCCATTCATGCATTAATCCATGTTTCCTTCCATCGTTGAGCTTGATTACATAACTTGGTAGTTTTTGTGGAAAAGATGCTGCTTTGGTGTGCTTTGTGTGTGTCTGTGCAGGATCACTTGCCAAAGCAATGCCGAGCTAGTTGCCAGGGTAATGCATGAAGGAGACGCCGAGCTAGTTGCCAGGGCAATACATGAAGGAGACACCGAGCCAGTTGCCATGGCAATTGTCGACAAGAGCAAAGGTGATATGGTAGTTGAAATTGATGACTAAACAAGCCCAAGATGACGTGGAGCAAAGCCCAAACCCAAAGGAATTTGATTGCCATGCAGAGATTAAAGAAGAATTAAATTCCAAGAAGATAGGAGAAGTTCTAGTAGGAATACAATTATAATAAAGAATTATATTCTTTAAAGATAATTTAATTCCAACTTAACTTCCTCCTCAAAGAAGGACTTTGGCCTAGCCCTATAAATAGGAAGGAGATTTCGACAATCCATAGAGAGCAAGGGAGGGGAATTTCGACAAGTCCAAGAAGGGCAATAGGAGAGAATTTTCGACAAGCATCAAGGGCAAGGGGGATTTCGACAAGCTTCTTTCTTCATCCTTTTCTTTCTTGTTCGATTGGGTTCATTCTAGGGATTATTTATCTCGTGTTTCTTTGAAACCTAGCCATGAACTAAATCTACTTGGCTATGGTTATTTTGTTTTGTGGTTGTGAGAAAATATTGGTTTTTGTTTAGGTAATAAGAGTTTGCACTTTTCTATTTCAAGGTTTATTCATTCTTGGTTCTTATTCTTGTTTGCGAGTGAATTGGGAGAGGATCTCGTGATTTCATCTATTTATCTAATATCGGGAGAGTTAGATTCAAGAAACGAATGAATATGATCTTTATTCAATCTATTGATCGTGAAGATTAATCCGGCTTAGGAATAAGTTAAGGATTTCAACGGCTAAGAGGAGCGCAAGATTGGTTGTTGTTCACCCTTGATTCACGCAGGGATGTATTATCAAGGCATGCACAAGTAGCTAGAGTTTCAACTTAGGGATAAGAAGAAACCATTGAAGAATGTTCTGCTGAACCTTGAAGGTTGCTGCCCAGACGCCCAAGTAGTTGCCCAACTAGTTGCCCAGGCAACCATCGATTAGTTGCCAAGGCAACCCCGTTGTGCAAGTTGCCACGGCAACTGAGTTGCCCGTGCACTCTTTTACCAAAACGATCCAATCGGCTATCACACCTCAACTCACGATAACCTGGCCTATCTGTCTCTCATTCGATCTCATCTTTTGTTTTACTTTATTGCTTTCTAGATTAGTTATTAGTTAAACTCCTATAATCCTTTACTTGTGTTTTTACTTTTTACAGTGCAAGAGACTAGATTCTTGAAGTGGCACCAATCCCTATGGAGACGATATCTTTTATACTATAACTTGCGACGTGTATACTTGCACATTTGCGTAGCACTTATTACGCGCAACAGTAGTGTCATACAGATAAATGTGTTTATTTGAAAAAATAATTTAAAAAATTATATAAAATATAAAAGGCATAAGGCTAAAAAAATGCGGTAACGTTTGATTGAATAGTCATTTTGGCCCCTATTCTTTTTTCAAATCAATTTAACCCCCAACGTTTAATTTTTGGGTCAAAATGACCCCTATGCAGATGAAAATTGTTAGTCAACTGATGATAAACAACTTGAAATGACTTGACAGAATGACGTGTTAGAAGAAAAATATTTTATATTTTATACAATTTATAAAAATATTTTTTGACTGATGTGTCGTTATGTAAAGCCAGCTTATTTGTCTATATGACATTGCTATCGCGGCGTGCACTGGCATGTAGTTTTGTCATGTCATTAATTTCAAGCTATTTATCATTATTTGACTAACAATTTTTGCCCACAGATGGGTCATTTTGACCTAAAATAAAACGTTGGGGGTTAAATTGGTTCAAAAAAATAATAGGGTCCAAAATGACTATTCAGTCAAACGTTAAGGGCATTTTTTGACATTATGCCTATAAAAAATCATTTTTCTAGTAACGTGTCATTCTGTCAAGTCATTTCAATCTAGTTATCATTAGTTGACTATTCAGTCAAGCATTAGGGGTATTTTTTAGCCATTATGTCATAAATAAATAAATAAATAAATAAATCATGAAACTTTTCGATCAAGCTCTTATTTTAAATTGATCCTCAAACCCTTGAATGTTTTAATTTCATCTTCAAATTTTGACTCTCATTCTAAATTAGATTTGAAGTTTTGAATATTTCAATTTCATCCAAAAATCCTCATTCTAAATTGATACCTAAATTTTTTAACATTCTAGTTTCACCCTCAAATTATCCGTATATATTAATCATGCCCCGTGATAATAAAACCATTATAAATATAGTTATCTGACATGTAAATACTAAAGTGTATTATATATAGTAATATATGTCGCATAAGGAATAAATTGAGAAATATGTTGAAATATTCAAATGTTTAGGGACAAATTTAGAATGAAGGGCACAATTTGAGTATAAAATTAGAATGATAATAAATTTAGGGACCAATTTAGAATGGGTCATAGTTTGAGAATAAAATCAAAAATTAAAAAATGTATTGATCAATTTAAAATAAATGTCATGATTTAAAAATGTATGTCGCAATTAACTTCTAATTATTTGATTCAATTGATCTGATTTTTATAACATTATTATAGTTTGCTTTTGGGCACTTGGCCCTCTTTTATTTGTCGTATTGTCTGCTTATTCGATTCAACTTGACTTAACATGTTTCCTAGATATTCAAGCTCCCAAATGGGTTTAAGAAATCAAAAACTAAAACCTTGAAATAGAGAGAAGAAGAAGGAAAATGTGGAATCCTTGATCTTTGGAGATTTTCATATTCCCGTAGCTGCTCATCTTTGTTCTCTCATATTCTCGTAGGTTATGAGTTCAAGACTCACTAGGAGCATTCTCCTTCATTCCCTTAGAGTCCCCCTCCCTACCCTCTAAATACGATTAAGATTAAATTTATGACTTGTAAAAAAAATATCTCTTCTTTCGGTGATATCAATATCTTTTTGTGTTCAAACAAAATAGGCCGTTATAAATAAATTAAACACATTAAATATTTATTCCTTTATTAATTCCTTAATACCCTCAATTACTTGTTGATAAAAGTTTCATGGTTCTTTTAGAATATTTTTCTCCTAAAGTTAATTTTCAACAAAATTATATTCGATTAATCTCGGCCTAATTAACGGCCACAATTTTCAAAAAAGTAAATGGAAATCGTCAGGCTACCCTGACGAGTTTTGAATATCATATTCGATTACATATCGTCCTAACTAAATAATAATAAATCAATAATAATAATAATAATAATAATTTCTTAATGAATTTGCCACACATGCCTGGAGAGTTCTAAAAAGAATTAGAACAATGAATTTGCCATGCATGTTGTAATTACTCATTTCTGTCCGGGTGTATAATACTAATATTATTATAATATTAGTGTTATTTATTAAGTAATTATTATAGTAATAAGCCATTAATATCTATGCATATATGTGTATTGATATATGTGTATGTGTGCATGTGTGTTAGTATGTGTATATGTATTATGGTAATTATATTATTATTGCATATATATATTGTATGTATGAATTAATGTTGCATGTATGTGGTATATGAATATTTATGCGTTTATTATTATGTATGTATGAATCGCGTGTATATGTTATTATTATTTATATATTACATGTATGTATTAGTATATGTATATATGATGGTATGTGTGTATGTATTGCATGCTATATTTATTATTAATAGTATTATTATTATTAATATGAGTAGTATGGGCTGAAAAGAAAAAAAAATTATATTACAAACATAGAAACCCAAATATTATAAGTGTTCAGCCCATTTACAATTATAAACCCAAATGTTTAATTACACTGGGCCCAACCGGCTAGCCCAGTCCCCTTTAATATCCAAAAACCCTAGAACCAAATCTGATAACCCTCCTTTCTCTTGCAGCCGCCACCATCCCAACCGTTGGATCAAGATTTGACCCAACGGTCCAGATGCCACCAAGACCATCCAGCTGGCGCGCGTGAAGCTCACCCCCGGACCGCTCGTCTCTCACTCGCACGTGTAACGCATGTGCTAGACCATTCAGTTTCCCATGTGCCACGCGTCAAGATCCAAGGCTGCAACGACAGACTCCATATGCGATCTCAGCCCTCCATCTTCAATCATCCTCAATCGTTGGATCAGATCTGATCCAATGGCCAATAACGGATCTGTCGAATAAAGATCTTCCGCCTCGTCCACGTGGCACTGCCGTCAGAACTCCCTCGCTGCTGTACAACCTCTCCATCACCGGCTCACCAACTGAACGCGTAGAAAAACATAAAAAATAGGGAAAATGTCAAATTCATCATCAACACAGTACTTCCATTAAATGTAACTTATTTTGTAAACAAAGCAAAAAGCAGAGGCAAATGACATATATATGTAAGAGATCCAACCATTAATAGAGACACAGATTCCATATCGAAATAAAAAAATTCAGAGGTATCATCTTCTTCTATTTTTTGGCGTGCATATCGAAAAAAAGTAGAATAATACCAACAAGAAAAGAAAAGGGGTGAGGGTTTTACCTTGACCGTTCGGTTCCTTATCTGGTGACAAGCCCTCGTACGGGTGAATCGGAGTAGGATATTGGCATTCTATGGGAAAGAGGATGTCTCGATTTTAAAAATAAAAAGGGTTTCGATTTTAGGGTAAATAAGGATTTTGGGTTTGATTTTTATAAAATAAGTTGAGTTTTATGTTTTTAAAAATAGTCAAAATGGGGCCTTTTAGGTTCTCTGGCGTTGATTAGCGGTGACCAGAGGCTGAGGGCGGTGGTCGGAGTAGCCGGACCATCGTCAGTTTTTGGAAACTAGGGTGGCTAGAAGGTTTATTTCTGGGTTTCTTGCGTTTTCGGTAGAGAGAAAAATAAATGGGGGGATGGGTTATTCTAAGGTTGAAAGTAAAAAATGGAAAAAACGTGGAAATGAACCTGATAAAGCCTTTAAATAGGCATTTAAATTTTTAAAAATGGGTTAATTTTCAACTAGCCCTTCCACCCTCCTCTAATTGCTCTTGTACCCTTCCGCTTTTCTAAATTATTTCCCTGGTCCCTGAAAATTTTACAAAATTCTCAATTTCGTCCCAAAGCTAAACCAGGTTATTAGTGGGTAAATTACCCATAGAGTCCCTCTGCACTACCGTATTTTTCAAAACGTCTCTGCCGCATGGTATAATTACACAACTAGTCCCCCCTAAGTTCATAACTGTTTTTAATTTCATCATTGAATTTGTTTCAATTGCTTTCAAAAGGGTAAATCACAGTTCAGTCCTCGTTCCTTCACTGTTTTGCAAATTGGTCCCTTTTTCTCTATTTTAAAACTATTTTTGATGGGTTATTCCTTCTTTAGCCCCTGTTTTCTTATTTCCTTTAATTTCACTCCTCTAGTTTTTTTTTAAATCATTATTACATATTCAATGTATAATATTATGTTTTTCCCTTTTTATTTATTCGTTCAATACTTGTTATTTGTATTTTTTGTTTGTTTATTATTGTGTGAATATTTATTTTTATCTTTATGTTGTATTATATATGTTGCTAATACCGTTTTTATTTGATCATTAGTTTAATTTTTATATATGTATATGTTATGCTTATTACATGTACTATGTATATTATATTTAGTATGTATACTATATCGTATTGTCTACGTGTTATTTTATTATGTTACGTATATACTAAATAATATTATGTATTATATTATATTATATTATATGTTACAGATATTATATTATTTATATAATTTCATTGTATATGTTAAATATTATGTTATTTTGGATATTAATGTTATGTATCGTATATATTGTTTATACATTATGGATGATTTATTTTAATTATTTATATTTATTTTTCCATATATACACGTGTGTTTTATTTAATATTTGTTTATCTTTTATATTTCATGTATGTTAATTTATTCTTGTTTAATTTATCACATATAGTTTTAGGCCTTTTATCCTGGTATTCTAGTGGGAGTGTCATCCCGGTCTTCGGGTGTCATCTCCTTTGGTACCGTGGATTAAGGCAATTTTAATATTCGAACAATGCATTTTAGGAATTAATAATTAAATTAAATTGAATTTTCTATTTTTCTTAATAAATACGATACAAACCTATTTGGTACCAATTTTGGACGGTGTTGTGATACCCCAAAATTTATTAAGTTGATTAAGGGTCATTTAGTACTAAGATATTAGCTTAAAATCTAACTTAGTGACTAAAATGACAAAAATGCAAAAGTTAGGATTTCTCTAATTATGAGTTTTAAAAAGGAAATTTCTAAGGTTTAAAGTGTTATGTGATAGATAGTGAAATGAATAAGGTGTTCTTAAAGTTTGGTTGAATTCCAAGGAAATTTGGAATGGGAATTGAAGTTTAAAAAGTTAGTGACCAAAATGTAATTTTTGGAAATTTCATAACTAAAGTATAAACTATGGAAAATTTTCGGGACTAAATTTGTATTTCCCCAAAAGTTAAGGGTTTGTATTTCATAAATAGATAGATCACCTAAGGGTGTGGATCGAATGTGAAGACTTTGGTTGGATCCAATGTTTCTATTATTGAGAAATTACAATCAAAGTTAAATGGAATTTGGATATCCAAATTGAATCGAATAATTTTGAGATTTCATCATAAGATAGAGGAAGGTTATAAAAGTTCATTATAAGTGCTAGGAAAGATTTATAAATGCTTAATGAAGGATTTTCAAAAAAAATGTTATCCGATAGTGATTTAGGGTAATTATCGATATTTTAGGATCAAGTCCAATTTCTAAGTTTAACTTTATTAAAGTGAAGGATTTTGTATGAAAGTATGGATTTATTTATGGAATTAAGGAAATATGTGATTCCTGAATTAAAGTTGATAGTTCGATAAAGGAAAAATCGTAGAAGGTAAAAATCAAGAAATTGGATCGAACAAAAATCATAAATGATATTTTATGATTATTTAATGATGATGGTCGGTTGGATTGGAACCAAGTTAGTTCCATTGTAATGGGATGGAATAATTTTGAACTAGATGTAACTTTCATTTAGTTAAAGGGGCAAATTTGGAAAGAAAGAAAAATGAATATAAAATTTATTTTTATATATACAAGTGGCAAATTATTATTAATCATGGATAATAGTCAAAAAGATGAACAAAATTTGTTCATCCTTCTCCAAGCATATTTCGAAACTAAGGAAAAAAAGCGGGAAATATCAAAAATGTTTCTAGCTCAATTTCAAGGCTTTTGATCAGGAATTCAAGCAAGATTCTTTGAGGTAAAGTGATCTACTCTTCATTCTCTGCATTTTGATAGTAATCTTTCATGAAATTATGAAGTTTTGGATTAAGGTTTGAAGAGAGAGAAATTAGGGTTTCATGGATTTTGGTTGGATTTAAGTATTAAATGATGAATTAAGCTTAGTTTTGTTGAAATCAAGTTAATTTCATGTTGAAATTCATAAACCCTAATCTTAAATTTAGGGATTTGTTAGGGTTTTGAGAATTAAGGATGTAAATGGCTAGATTATGATGTTTGAAGTCTTATATTTATGATGGAAATCTAATTTTGATGTTTGAAGATCAAATCCCCTTTGTAGGAAATTGGGGACCAATTCAAACTTTTTGAAAAAATTAAGGACTAATTTGTAAAAATTATTTTGGTGATGGAAGTGACTAAATTGTGATGTTAGAAGCTTATTTTAGCATTTTGGACCAAAATGAAAACTTTAAAAAGTTAGAGGACCATTTCAACATTTTAAAGAAAATTAAGGATTAAATGTCAAAAATTTATATGATGATGAAAATGAGTAGAAAATGATGTTTTGAGGTTGAATTGACAAGTTAGGACCAAATTGCAAATTTGAAAAGTTTGAGGACTATTTCAGCAATTTGAGGAATTTAAGAGGATGTTTATAGAATTATTTTGTTGAAGAAGGATTAAAGAGTAATTGTTGAAAATATGATCAAATTGGCTTGAAATGATGAAAAAGGACCATTTTGGCAAGAATGGGAAAATAGAGGATTATTTTGGAAATTATTGTTTTAATAGTGGTTTAGATGAAAATGAGCTAGAATTGATGATTCAAGCTTATTAAGGACTAAAATGAGAGAATTTCAAACTTTCCAAAGTTTAGTGACCAATTCAGTCAAATGGAAAAATAAAAGAGAAAGTGTTGTAATTATTGGTAAAGGGTGATTACTTGAATTAAGTTTAAATTCAAGTACCTTGGTAAAAATTAGTGACTAAAATGTCACATTAGTAAAGTTTGAAACTTTATGGAAATGACTCGAATGATTTTGAAATAGAAGAATTGGAACATTTAGAGCATGAATAGTTGTTGGATGTTCAAATTGGTCATCAAGGACCGTAATAAGTTTTGAACAGTACAAGGAAGAAAGGAAAACATTTATAAATGTTATATTTGGGTGATTATATTAATAGTACGCCTAAGAAATTATTAGATTGGGATCCAACAAATATTTATTTTATTTGATTTATGAAGTTTACGTTCGAATCAAAAGAGGTTCGAGGGGTAATGAAGAAAAAGATTAAAGAGGACTTAGTGAGGCATATAAATAAATGGCCCAGGTGAGTGCAATGCATACATAACATACATGGATGTTTTATACATCACCTGTAGGACTTGCGATGAGTCTACCTAGTTTATATATTGTCATGATATTTATGTCATTGATCATATATTTGACATATTTTAAATATGTCAAAGGTCAAAAATAAATGCATTGATCACTAGTTATTGATGATGGTATACTATGAATGTTATTTCGGGTATGAACTGCCCAATGTAAATTTAAATTGATATACATTGCCATGGATGGAATAAATACGGAAATTATGCCCAAATAAGTCAATTGAGGGACATGATATAGTTGGCATGCCATAGAGTCCAGCAGCACACTGCATAACCGGGATAGCACTATAGTGTACATAGAGGACACTTAGTGTGTGGTAAGCACAGCCTTATAAATGTGTGGGCACTATGGTAAGCACAACCTTATAAATGTGCGGGAAGCACTTCGGTGAATATTTGACTCATGTATCTAGGGTCCTCATAGGTCTATATTTGGGCTGTTAAATCGGGATATTAAATCGGGCTATGAAATCGGTAAATAATTGATAAACATGTGAAAGAATTTCAGCGGAAAGAGTTTATAAACTCTCAATGTTATGGCAGGTATATCGGTAAAAAATTTATATCCGGTTTATATTACGTTAATACATTATTAACATGATGGTAAGACATATCTAATGATTCAAAATGCATGTATACAGTTACATGTTATTAGTTATAGTTATGTATATTACACTAGACATAATTATTGCCTCACTAAGTAAATACTTAGCGTGTGATTGTTTCACGCGCAGGAAAAGAGGAGTTTTTGGAGTAAGGAGCACTAATGGACATCATCTATCAAGAACAGATACATCAGTATCAGTAATATTATATTTGAGGTTGTTTGATATTCACTAGTTGGCATGTTTATTAAAAAGGTTATGCATGCTCTGATATGAATCGTATTTCATTTGGAATCTGGTTGAATTTTAAATCAGGCAGTTTTTAGGCAATTTCGCTAATTATATAAGTCAAATTAAATTGATAAGTTGTTACCTGAAATTAAACTTGAATTGAAGGCGAAAATATAAAGTTTTAACTTTATGCGATTAATTAGATTTTTTTAAAAATAAAGATTAAATTGTAATATTTTCCTTTCACAACAAATTTTTACCGAATTATAAATATTTTATGGTTTTACAAATATTTTGTGACATCTCTGTCTCGTATTCAATGATGGATACGGGAAGGGGTGTTACATTTATTGGTATCAGAGCTACAGGTTAGCCGGTTCTCGGCCTAAATGCAAGTGGTTTTATGTTAAAAAGAGTATACATGCCACTAGGATATCAATATTACTGATCTGATATTTATATGATTTAATTGATGTCGCTCCTTATTAAAATAAATTTGAGATGGGTCGGTGAATGAGAGGTTCTAAAAAGAACCAGTAGTGGTAATAGTACTTTGAATTTAGTGGAATAAGAAAGAACACCGACACAAAAGGGAGTGACGGTGTAGAACTCAAGAATATTTGGATTTAAATGAAAAATAGATAAAGGTCTAGTGACTGCAGATTGGTGGTTAAATTATTTGAAGATCATTTTGGATGGATTTTACTGTTGGATAAAAAGAAACTGGATGAAATTGTATTGTTACTCTGAGAATAAATTAGATTGAGGGAATCATAAGAATTTGCTTCACAGTCAGGGTTGCGCACATCAATCTGATTTTATAATTTTAGGACTGATAAAGATTTGAATGAACTGAAAATCATTGTAGACACATTTTATCTTTTTAATAAAACTGTGTTGATTTTGATTGTTCAAGACTCTATGTACATTCGTATATAATTACGAAGTTGAGTGCTGAACGGGATATCCTCTTAGAACCCATTTTGGATAATATAGTGATTACAAATTTGTTGAGTTATAATGTAAGGATGAGTTGGACATGTAGAAATTGTCTGAAAAAGGAGCAGGAAACTGAGTTTATGGCAAACCTAATGGAGCTACCTTTTGAAGAAATTGAAATGGTATTAGGCATTGTTTGGTTATCTTTTTACCATGCTATTGTGGATTGTCGCTTAAAGCGATTAATCTTGAAAATTTTGAAAGGTGAAGAACAATAGTAGTGGGTGAAAGGATGAATCTTCTATCTAATGTGATTTCAGCTATTTCTGCTAAGAAACCGTTGCTACAAAGCTGCTAAGTTTTCTTAGCAAATGTGGTAGATATCAAAACTGCTAAAATTAAATTGGAAGATATTCCTACAGTTCAGGAGTATCCAGAGGTATTTCTTGATGAATTACCATGATTACCCCTGATCAAGAAGTAGAATTTAAAATAGAGGTATTACCTGGTACTGCACCCCTATTGATGGCCCCGTACAGAATGGCTTCAACCGAGCTTTGAGAGTTAAAGGCACAATTATAAGAATTGTTGGATTGGGGTTTTATAAGACCAAGTGTGTCACCTTGGGGTACACCGATGTTATTTGAAAAAAAGATGGATCTATACGATTATTCATAGATTAACGTCAGCTAAATAAAGTAATAATAAAGAATAAGTACCCTCTTCCAAGGATTGATGATATTTTAGTTTAATCAAAGACAAGAGAGGAACATGATGCTCATCTTCGAATTGTTTTTTAGATTCTTAGGGGAAAGAAACTATATGTCAAAGTATCAAAGTGTGAATGTTGATTTTCGGGAGTTACTTTTCATGGTCACATGGTTTCGGAAAAATGAATAAGAGTGGATCCCAAGAAGTTACAAGCTATAGTTGAGTGGAAAATACCAAAGAATATATTAGTGGTTTGAAGTTTCTTGAGACTAGTTAATTATTATAGAATGTTTGTAAAGAATTTTTCAATGATTGCTTCTCCAATGACCAAGATACTAAGGAAAGATGTATCATTTATTCGAGTGAATAAAAAGATTTTCAAAGAAAAGATGAGAAGTGTTATCCAGGTTCAAACAAGTGGAAAACGGTGAAACCAAAGACTTTAAAGTTAATTTGAAAGATGCTTGTATTATCGAGCGATAATCTATATTTCGATTGATGAAGAATTGAAGAAAGAACTTTTGTTTGAGGCACATTATAGTCTCTTGACTATGCATCCAAGTGGAAACCAGATATATTAGGACGTAAGATTGATGTTGGTGGTTAAGCATGAAAAGATTTATAACTGAGTTTATTTATAAATGCTTGACCTGTCAGCAAGCAAAAGCAGAACATCAGGTGTCTTCTGGATTGTTGCAATTGATTTTTATTCCTTAGTGGAAAGGGGAAACGAGTAACCATGGATTTTGTAACAAGGCTACCTTTGACACCATATAAGAAAGATTCAACTTAGGTAATAGTTGACAGATTGACTAAATCAATATACTTCTTTCTTGTCTAAAATAGATTATTCTATGGACAAGTATGCTGAGTTATATATTAAGGAGGTAGTTCGGTTATATAGAGTACCTGTTTCAATAGTATATAAGAGATCCAAAGTTTACTTCAAGATTTTAAAAATATTTGCATAAAGTCTTAGGTACTCGATTCAATTTTAACACGTCTTTTCATCCTCAATAGATGAACAATCAGAATGAACTATCTAGATTTTAGAGGAGGATATGTTAACGACTTGTGTAATTGAATTAGGAAGATCATGGAAGATGTATTTTCCTTTAGCTGAATTTGCTTATAATAATAGTACCAGGAAAGCATCAGAATGGCACCATTTGAAGTATTATCTGGAAGAAGATGTAAGGCTATACTTAATTGGTTTGAGCTTAAGGACCAAAATGTACAAGGTGATTCGAAGGAAAACGGAGTTGATCTAACTCTAGAAAAGGAGAACAAAGTGAGAATTATTCAGAATAATTTGAGATAAAGTGGTTCTAAAGGTATTAACCTGGAAGAAAAGGGTTACGATTTGGATGAAAAAGAAAGCTTAGCTCCAGATTTATTCATAGGAAATCTTGAAAAGAGTAGGACCATTGTTTTACTAGTTAACATTACCACCAGAGATAAGCAAACTACATAATGTATTTCATGCATCTATATTATGAAGAATAACCAGTGAAAATTCTAGTATACAGAGTTAAAGAATTAAGGAACAAGAAAATCCATGTGGTCAAAATTCTTTGGAGAAACCACAAGGTTGAAGAGGCCACTTGAAAATCTAAGAAGGAGATGAAAAAGCAATATCCGAACCTTTTGAATTAAGTATATGCTGAAAATTCGAGGAAGAATTTTCTTAAGGGGAGAAAATTGTGATACCCCAAAATTTATTAAGTTGATTAAGGGTCATTTATTACTAAGATATTAGCTTAAAAGCTAACTTAGTGACTAAAATGACAAAAATGCAAAAGTTAGGATTTCTCTGATTATGAGTTTTAAAAAGGAAATTTATAAGGTTTAAAGGTCTTATGTGATAGATATTGAAATGAATAAGGTGCTCTTAAATTTTGGTTGAATTCCAAGGAAATTTGGAATGACAATTGAAGTTTAAAAAGTTAGTGACCAAAATGTAATTTTTGGAAATTTTATGACTAAAGTATAAACTTTAGAAAAATTTAGGGACTAAATTTGTAATTCCCCAAAAGTTAAGGGTTTGTATTTCATAAATAGATAGATCACCTAAGGGTATGGATCGAATGTGAAGACTTTGGTTGGATTCGATGTTTCTATTATTAGGAAATTACAGTCAATGTTTAAATGGAATTTGGATATCCGAATTGAATCGAATAATTATGATATTTCATCATAAGATAGAGGAAGGTTATAAAAGTTCATTATAAGTGCTAGGAAAGATTCGTATAAATGTTTAATGAAGGATTTTTAAGAAAAATGTTATCCGATAAAGATTTCAGGTAATTATCGATATTTTAGGATCAAGTCAAATTTCTAAGTTTGACTTTATTAAAGTGAAGGATTTTGTATGAAAGTATGGATTTATTTATGAAATTAAGGAACTATGTGATTCCAGAATTAAAGTTGATAGTTCGATAAAGGAAAAATCGTAGAAGGTGAAAATCGAGAAATTGGATCGA
Source organism: Hibiscus mutabilis (assembly GCA_019671005.1). Lineage (NCBI taxonomy): Eukaryota > Viridiplantae > Streptophyta > Magnoliopsida > Malvales > Malvaceae > Hibiscus > Hibiscus mutabilis. Next base: position 33,070,170 of record CM033719.1, on the reverse strand, counting down.
ACAAAAATCATAAATGATATTTTATGATTAATTAATGATGATGGTCGGTTGGATTGGAACCAAGTTAGTTCCATTGTAATGGGATGGCATAATTTTGAACTAGATGTAATTTTCATTTAGTTAAAGGGGCAAATTTGGAAAGAAAGAAAAATGAATATAAAATTTATTTTTATATATACAAGTGGAAAACTATTATTAAACATGGATAATAGTAAAAAAGATGAACAAAATTTGTTCATCCTTCTCCAAGCATATTTCGAAACTAAGGAAAAAAAGGGGAAAAATATCAAAAAAATTTCTAGCTCAATTTCAAGGCTTTTGATCAGGAATTCAAGCAAGGTTCTTTGAGGTAAAGTGATGTACTCTTCATTCTCTACATTTTGATAGTAATCTTTCATGAAATTATGAAGTTTTGGATTAAGGTTTGAAGAGAGAGAAATTAGGGTTTTATGGATTTTGGTTGGATTTAAGTAGTAAATGATGAATCAAGCTTAGTTTTGTTGAAATCAAGCTTGAAATCAAGTTAATTTCATGTTGAAATTCATAAACACTAATCTTGAATTTAGGGATTTGTTAGGGTTTTGAGAATTAAGGATGTAAATGGCTAGATTATGATATTCGAAGCCTTATATTTATGATGGAAATCTAATTTTGATGTTTGAAGATCAAATCCCCTTTATAGTAAATTGGGGACCAATTCAAAATTTTGGAAAAATTTAAGGACTAAGTTGTAAAAATTATTTTGGTGATGGAAGTGACTAAATTGTGATGTTAGAAGCTTATTTTAGCATTTTGGACCAAAATGAAAACTTTAAAAAGTTAGAGGACCATTTTGGCATTTTGAAGAAAACAAAGGATTACATTGTCAAAATTTTATATGATGATGGAAATGAGTAGAAAATGATGTTTTGAGGTTGAATTGACAATTTAGGACCAAATTGCAAATTCAGAAAAGTTTGAGGACTATTTTGGCTATTTAAGGAATTTAAGATGATGTTTTTGGAATTATTTTGTTGAAAAGGATTAAAGACTAATTGTTGAAAATGTGATCAATTTGGTTTGAAATGATGAAAAAGGACCATTTTGGCAAGAATGGGAAAATAGAGGATTATTTTGGAAATTATTGTTTTAATAGTGGTTTAGATGAAAATGAGCTAGAATTGATGATTCGAGCTTATTAAGGACTAAAATGAGAGAATTTCAAACGTTCCAAAGTTTACTGACCAATTCGGTCAAATGGAAAAATAAAAGAGAAAGTGTTGTAATTATTGGTAATGGGCGATTACTTGAATTAAGTTTAAATTTAAGTAGCTTGGTAAAAATTAGTGACTAAAATGTCACATTAGTAAAGTTTGAAACTTTATGGAAATGACTCGAATGATTTTGAAATAGAAGAATTGGAACATTTAGAGCATGAATAGTTGTTGGATGTTCAAATTGGTCATCAAGGACCGTAATAAGTTTTGAACAGTACAAGGAAGAAAGGAAAACATTTATAAATGTTATATTTGGGTGATTATATTAATAGCACGTCTAAGATATTGTTAGATTCAGATCTAACAAATATTTCTTTTATTTGATTTATGAAGTTTAAGTTCGAATCAAAAGAGGTTTGAGGGGTAATGAAGAAAAAGATTAAAGAGGACTTAGTGAGGCATATAAATAAATGACCCAGGTGAGTGCAATGCATACATAACATGATACATGGATGTTTTATACATCACCGGTAGGACTTGCGCGATGAGTCTACCTGGTTTATATATTGCCATGATATTTATGTCATTGATCATATATTTGACATATTTTAAATATGTCAAAGGTTGAAAATAAATGCATTGATCACTAGTTATTGATGATGGTATACTATGAATGTTATTTCAGGTATGAACTGCCCAATGTAAATTTAAATTGATATACATTGTCATGGATAGAATAAATACGGAAATTATGCCCAAATAAGTCAATTGAGGGACATGATATAGTGGGCATGCCATAGAGTCCAGCAGCACGCTGCATAACCGAGATAGCACTAGAGTGTACATAGAGGAAACTTAGTGTATGGTAAGCACAACCTTATAAATGTGCGGGCACTATGGTAAGCACAGCCTTAAAAATGTACGGGAAGAACTTCAGTGCATATTTGACTCGTGTATCTAGGGTCCTCATAGGTCTATATTTGGGCTGTTAAATTGGGATACTAAATCGGGCTATGAAATCGGTAAATAATTAATAAACAGGTGAAAGAGTTTACAAAATCTCAATGTTATGGCAGGTATATCGGTAAAAAAATTTATATCCGGTTTATATTACATTAATAACATGATGGTAAGACATATCTAATGATTCAAAATGCATGTATACAATTACATGTTATTAGTTATAGTTATGTATATTGCACTAGACATAATTGTTACCTCACTAAGTAAATACTTAGCGTGTGATTGTTTCACGCGTAGGAAAAGATGAGTGTTTGGAGTAAGGAGCACTAATGGACATCATCTATCAAGAACAGGTACATCAGTATCAGTAATATTATATTTGAGGTTGTTTGATATTCACTAGATGGCATGTTTATTAAAAAGGTTATGCATGCTCTAATAAGAATCGTATTTTATTTGGAATCTGGTTGAATTTTAAATCAGGCAGCTTTTAGGCAATTTCGCTAATTATATAAGTCAAATTAAATTGATAAGTTGCTGCCTGAAATTAAACTTAAATTGAAGGAGAAAATATTAAGTTTTAACTTTACGCGATTAATTAGATTTTTTAAATAAAGCGAATTATAAATATTTTATGGTTTTACAAATATTTTGTGATATCTCTGTCTCGTATTCAATGATGGATACGGGAAGGGGTGTTACAGGTGTGGGGGTGCTAACCCTTTCCCCATCCGTAACTAACTCCCGAACCTAATTCGAATCTCTGGCTTTTATTTTCGGTGTTCGGTCTACCTAATCCAAGTGACTAGTGGAGACTCCATTTTTAAAATACGATTTTTTTTCTAAAAATTCCCTTTTTAATAAATTTTTCAATAAAGTGAGAAATACCCCATAAACGATTTTTCAATTTTTTGTAGCGACACCAAAAAAAAGTCGCTACAGCATGGTGGCTCTACTGGGATGAATTTTTGTTTTCAAAAAAAAATAAAAAAGAGTTAAGCCATAGTTAGGTTCGTATCGTAATTATTCAGAAAATTTAATTTTAGTTTAAATTAATTTTTTAATTCCTAAAGTCCTGTTTGTTTACGTTTTTTACATCATATAGTAGTCTTAGAACCTTTAAGATGAGTGATTACTTCGCTTCATGGGGTTTTCACGTCCGTATAGTGTCATAATTCACTTCCAGAATTTGATCCATATATTTCGTGAGGTTTTCACCTCCGTATGGTATATGGGTCATATTCTCTCGAATCGATGTCCAAGCGACAGTTCGAGTACCATTTTTAGAACTAAACCTCATATAGTGAACCATAGAGATCACATTTTAGAACCATAAACCTCCGTGAGGTTTTGTTTGTTTTTATTTGTTGCACATACCTTTTGTTTATTACAGACTGACCGCTTTATTGTTTATTGTTTCATTTATTCTGATTGTATTGCTATACTAACTTGTTTTCTGATTTGTTTTTTAATATTATTTTTCTTTTTTGCATCCAAGTTGTATTTCATATCATGCATAAATCTTGATTTGAGAACAGTCCAATTTAGAAGACAGTCGAAAATAAGAGAGAAGTCTGTAGTATCAAGAGCTACAATGCTACAGTATCGGGTTGGGTCAAACAAAGACCAACGAAGAAAAAAAGAAATGTCAACAAATGGGATTCATATCGAGCAAGGGGACGACGTAGCTTGGGCTCACTGTTCGAGATTCAACTCATTTACACCCAAATCTACCAAGGAAGAGACTTTTGTCTACACCTTACCTGAATAGGCTAGCGATCTTTTCAAAGGCCCCTAGGTACATAGCTTTCACTATTGATGACCTTTTGGTTAAAAAAGGAAAAGAAAAAGAGAACAACTAAATCACCATTCAGACTAGAGACGACATTAAGAAATAGGACATGAGCTTCATTTCACGAATTCGATACGTCAAGACAACCGACATCTGTAATTCATTATGCCAGCTTCTTGTAATTAGACATCTTCTCTAGTAAATGAATGTCTTTCTAAGGACTGTTCGAGAATCAACACAAGCATTTGCACTTATTTTTTTTACATTATAGTATTATTGATTTTTAAGTACAATTTTCATTTTCAATGTTGGTATTTTTTACTTATTTTAAATTTTTAAATACATTCATTGCATCATACACATTTCTAATTGGAAAAATACTCTTCTCAGACGAAAAAGAAAGCCAGAAGAACAAGAAAATGACCTTTCATCAGTATAACTCCAAAAACATGAACAGATTAGTGGCTAGAGTAGATAAACTTAAGGAACTCTAGGAACATGTGGTCGTTTTCCAAAAAAGAAATGGTGACATGCATAAGGAAAGCTCAAGAAGAATCCAAAAAGAAAATGAATAAGCTGATGAGTATGATGACAACAGTAATCAAAGGAAAAAGTTTAGTAGAGAACCTTTCAGCAAAAACAGAGATTAGAAATGTTGGTAGGAATCAAGAGTCCTGCTTCGAAGAAGGAGAAATCATGCCGAAAGAAGAGCAAGTTGCCATCAATCAGTTCGAAGTAGCCTGCACTACCTTGGAGTCCCCCGCTGAGCTCGTGTTGGATAAAATTCATGATTCCATAAAGATCATATCCCAATCAATGAAGAAAGGTTTAGATGAGATAAAAGAGGATTTTGGAAATAACAAAGAAATGTGGGCCACCTCAACAGTTAAATCGTCGCCTCCCCTAACACAAATACAACATTTAGTGTCAACTATTTCAGAATTTTGGCAGCGGTCAGCTACCCCCGCTCCTAGTTCTCAAGAAAAGGGAAAGAAATTAAAGACCCTTCAGTTTAATCCTATTCCTCTTATCTACCAAGAATTGTTTCCAAAGTTGTTAGAAGCTCGACTAGTCACTCTTTGTTTTGTCAAACCTCAGTTACCTCCTTATCCAAATTGGTTCAAGGAGAAGGACCATTGTGACTTCCACGCAGGTTTTCACGGTCATTCCATTGACAAATGCGTCAGTTTTAAGCGAAAAGTGCAAAAACTTTTAGACCTCGGAGTGGTGGAGTTTGAGACAGAGGGTTTCAGTCTGAAGATCAATTTTCCATTTGTATCTAATGTTGAGAAATTCGGGGAAGATCAAGTCGCCACGGTGGAAAAGGTGGACGAAGCAAAATTGTCTGCAGAAGTTGAGAATAAAGATTTCAACTCCTCTAAGGAGAATATTATTCTGTATCCGCTTAAGGTAGCAACACTTGAGAACAAAAGTATTCATAAGCAGGAACGTCAGTCGAGTAAAATAGGGGCAAAGGATGTTGAGATGAAAGACGAAGATGCCGCAAAGAGTAGCAAGAGGACGAAGATATTAATCTCAATGTCATATTCTGAGCTTCTACCTTTGTTGGTTCAGAACAAATTCGTGAAGATATCTCCCCCGAGACGATATTCCTATTTCAATCCTGGCATATTTGGTACCAGGGTTTCATGCGAATATCATCCTGGTGATTATATCCATACAACATAAGAGTGTGTTTTTTGAAAGGTAGGGTCTATGATCTTATTAAGGAAAATATACTCTATTTTGAGGATGGGATACTTAAGTTTAATAAGGGATCAACCTATGCTAGAGAGTCGAATTCTTTGACAACGATTGAGAATCAAGATCAAACCTTTTTAGAGTTCATGCCCAAATCTGAACTTACCACATGTTAATCCCTCCTCCAGTACACAAGTCAACAAGCTGGTCGGTCCTAGCAAACATCGGGATAAAAAAAAGAAGGAGAAAGAAGATATGACTGGGAAAGAAGGGGCACAGATAAAGTCAACTAAGGGGCAACGTCTGAGGGTAAGAGGGAAGAATCCTCTTAGAGTTTTTAAGATGCCCATCTCAATTTTACTGCCTCACTTGATAGAAGGGCAATACCTTGCTCCCTTGCCAATGGAGGAGACATTGGATCCACCTCTTTTTAAGTATGATCTGAGTAGTACTTGTGACTTCCACTTGAGGGCACCAGGGCACCCTACTAAAAGATACTAGATTTTGAAGGAAGAGATAGAGAAGCTGGTTCGTGATGGGAAGCTGGCACTTGAGATGATGAAACAGTGGATACAAGAGCAAAGGAAGTCAATTACATCAGCAGTCGAAAAGGTGAAAGATTAAAACCAATGAATCTCTGGCCCCAAGGCAGACTGAAGCCCCATCTTTTGTCTTGTTCGTGTTTTAACAAGATGTCATCTTGTTAGAGCATCTCTACATGTAGATTTTCTTTTGAAGTAATGCATGGAACCAACTCTGTTACCTTTGGCCCGAATGTAGCAGAGATCTTTTTGTAAAGGGCATGTGTTATGTTTGGTGATTTCCATTCCAATGAAAAACGCATTTTGCTTAACATACAATGACCTTGAAAGCATGTATATGTATATCCCTTCTTGCCTTTGTAGGTCACTTGATATCAATTGCCAAATGTGACATCGATTGTGCGATCAGTCTAATGTTGCGATAACGATAAGGTGTGATTTCTCCCTAACAAACTATGGTCAGCAAAGCAAGACTAGTACTGCTTTGATGATATTCGATGATGAAAAGCTCTAAATTTTAACCGTAAGAGTTGCTTAGAATTGAAATTCTAAGCGTAGTCTTCTGTGCCTTAATGGATTATAATTAATGGCTAGAAATATACATATATAAATATATATATATATATATATATATATATAAGAGAAAAAAGAGAAAAGATAAAAAAGAAAAGAGAAGAAATGAATTATGAAATAAATAAATCTCGAATCACTCTGATAGATCCGTGAGATTGACAAATCTAATAAGGAAGCTTTGCTCCACCTGTTCAAGACCCTAACGTCAGAGATGAATCTTTGAAGATACGATAATAATAATAATAATAATAATAATAATAATAATAATAATAATAACACAACAATGACCGAAAGTGCACACTTGCACTCAGAGTGATATTCTTATAATGATATTTTTGCACTCTTACGGTTAAGCAAGCTCATCTTTTTTGGGCGGAGCGAAAAATAAGAATTGAGAAGGAGTAGTATTTTGTAGCAATGCAATAATCATAAGGATGAGCCGAGTCATCTTGAGAGATTTTACAACTTCGAATTGCCACAACATTCAAAGTCTTTACAGACATAAGCTATGCTTGAAACGGTTACCGAAAGGTTGAATCCGAGACACTCTTGCACTTAATATCCAGATATTCTATTCTATTTATTATTATTATTATTAAGATTTTGGTTTTAAGGTCTTGTATGTTAATCTAAAGGACACCCTTATTTGGAATAACGATCATCAAATTGACATTTAAACAAAAAGATTTCCATGTATTGCTTCAGGGATTAGATTCAGAATGTAAAGGTCGTGGATGTGATTAATTGACCTATCGCAAAGGAGTGACCCATCAATGACTACGATAAGAGTGTTGGCATGAATTCATATATCGGACGACTTAGGGGCTTAAAGCATATTGCAACCATGGTGTTGAGTGATTCGGAGAAATGAAGAATGAACCTTGTTGAAAATCGAATTTCAAAATATGAAGAAAAGTTAGAGGGCTAAGATTGTGTCTTACCCAAAGATTAAAAAAAACTTCGAGTGATAGGTCAGAATGGACTAGAATGAGCCCAAAGTCGAGTAGGGCAATACCACATGAATGAATGACTGATTAAGTATGAGGACCTGGAGTTGGTCCCTGTTGAGATACTGAAAGAAAATTGGATCTAAGAATGAGCTTAGGGCGTGGGGGCATTTTGTTGGCCCTAATATTGAGACAGATGAAGACTCTAAGTGTTGGATTGGAGACAAGAAAAACAGTTAAGCTTAAGATAGAATGGGGCAACAACACCCCATGGGATAACAAGAATGCATAATGGAAAAGTATAGGGACCAAAAATTGGTTTTCCCCAAGGCTTTTCAATTGAGTCCAAAAATAAAGATTGAACTCAAAGATGAGTTTAGAGAATTGAGGCGTTTTGCTCACCCTAATGATTATAATAGATGAGGGCTCCAAGTGTTGGGGTCAAAGATGAATATAATGATTGAGACCGAGATTGGATGGGGCAGTGAAGAAAGAATAGCGAGTCCCTATATAAGAGTCGTATAGGGACTAGAAGAAGGATTTACAAAGATGGATGGAAACCCCAAAGAGAAAAAGGATGATCGCTCAAGAAGATTAAAAAATACAAGAGGAATGTTTGATCGATGAAGATAAAAAAAAAATTGAAGAGCATACTGCAGAGAAATGAAAGAAAGAAATCCGAAAAATGACCTTTCAAGAGATAGGATTCTAAAATAGAAGAAGAAAAGAAGAGAGAAAAGAGAAGAAAAATAGAAGAAAAATAAGAAAAAAGAAGAGAAAAATAGTGTTACATTGCATGCATCATATAGATAGGGCATGCTAATTTAAAAGCATTTTGCTTGTATTTTGAAGATTACCGAAGATTTTGATCTGCGACTTCATGTAGAAGAAGTAAATTTTACCGAAGATTTATTTTGGTAGCCATTTTTGGCGTGAATCCATTTAGTAAGTCCTACGGGCCATCTGTAAGCCCTCCGGGTATGATTCTAACCTTATTTTGATATCAAGACTAGTAGAAACTGGGGCATCATTTTAAAGGATTTTGGTAGCCATTTTCGGCGTGAATCCAGATCTTAAGTCCTCCGGGCATGATGCTAACCTTATTTTGATGTCAAGACCGGTAGAAATGGTGCATCATTTTAAGGGATTTTGGTAGCCATTTTTGGCATGAATTCGATCTTAATTCCTCTAGGCCATCTGTAAGTCCTCTAAGCATGATGCTAACCTTATTTTGATGTCAAGACTGGTAGAAACTAGGACATCGTTTTAAGGGATTTTGGTAGCCATTTTCTGCGTGAATCTATTCTTTAAGTCCTCTGGGCCATCAGTAAGACCTTCGGGCATGGTATTAAGTTTTCCTTCGATGTCGAGATGAGCACAAATCGGGGCATGGAAGAGTGAAGTTTGAAGAGTTGGCTGAGGAAGAGTGGAAAGTTCCAGAAGAACCTGTGGTTCCAAAGCCGAAGATAGGGAAGTAGGAAAAAAAATGAGTGTTTTTGGTCTTTGCTTTGTTCTCGTTTCACAAGAACAATCAAAGAGCGGCAGTTGTAATCACTCATTTTTGTCCGGGTGTATAATAATATTATTATAATATTAGTGTTATTTATTATGTAATTATTATAGTAACAAGCCATTAATATGTATGCATATATGTGTATTAATATATGTGTATGTGTGCATGTATGTTAGTATGTTTATATGTATTATGGTAATTATATTATTATTGCATATATATATATTGTATGTATAAATTAATGTTGTATGTACGTGGTATATGAATATTTATGTGTGTTTTTTATTATGTATGTATGAATCGTGTGTATATGTATATATGATGGTATGTGTGTATGTATTGCATGCTATATTTATTATTAATAGTATTATTATTATTATTATTAATATTAGTAGTATGGGCTGAAAAGAAAAAAAACAAATTATATTACAAACATAGAAACCCAAATATTATAAGTGTCAAGTCCATTTACAATTATAAACCCAAATGTTTAATTACACCAGGCCCAACCGGCCAGCCCAATCCCCTTTAATATCCAAAAACCCTAGAACCAAATCTGATAGCCCTTCTTCTCTCTTGCAGCTGCCGCCATCCCAATCGTTGGATCAAGATTTGATCCAACGGTCCAGATGCCACCAAGACCATCCAACTGGCGCGCGTGAAGCTCACCCCCAGACTGCTCGTCTCCCACTTGTGCGTGTAACGTATGTGCTAGGCCATTCGTTTTCCCATGTGCCACGCATCATGATCCAAGGCTGCCACGACAGACTCCAGATGCGATCTCAGCTGTCCATCTTCAATCATCCTCAGCCATTGGAACAGATTTGATCCAACGGCCAAGAGCGGGTCTGTCGAATAAAGATCTTTTGCCTCGTCCACGTGGCACTGCCGTCAGAACTCCAGCGCCGTTGTACAACCTCCCCATGACCGGCTCACCAATCGAACGCGCAGAAAAACATAAAAAATAAGGAAATGTTAGATTTATCTTCAACACAGTATTTCCATTAAATGTAACTTATTTTGTAAACAAAGAAAAAATCAGAGGCAAATGACATATATATGTAAGAGATTCGGTCATTTATGGAGACACAGATTCCATATCGAAATAAAAAAAATTCAGAGGTATCATCTTCTTCTATTTTCTTGCATGCATATCGAAAAAAGTAGAATAATACCAACAAAAAAAGAAAAGGGGTGAGGGTTTTACCTTGACCATTCGGTTCCTTCTCTGGTGACAAGCCCTCGTACGGGTGAATCGGAGTAGGCTATCGACGTTCTATGGGAAAGAGGATGTCTCGATTTTAAAAATAAAAAGGGTTTTGATTTTAGGGTAAATAAAGATTTCGGGTTTGATTTTTATAAAATAAGTTGAGTTTTAGGTTTTTAAAAATAGACAAAATAGGGTCTTCTAGGTTCTCCGGCGTTGATTAGCGGCGACTGGAGGCTGAGGGTGGTGGTCGGAGTAGCCGGACCACCATCGGGTTTTGGAAACTAGGGTGGCCAGAAGGTTTATTTTTGGGTTTCTTGCATTTTCGGTAGAGAGAAAAATAAATGGGGGATGGTTTATTCTAAGGTTGAAAGTAAAAAATGGGGAAAACGTGGAAATGAACCTGATAAAGCCTTTAAATAGGCATTTAAATTTTTAAAAATGGGTTAATTTTCAACTAGCCCTTCCGCCCCTCTCTAATTGCTCCTGTACCCTTATGTTTTTCTAAATTATTTCCCTGGTCCTTGAAAGTTTTACAAAATTCTCAATTTCGTCCCAAATCTAAAGAAATCCAAATATTATAAGTGTTCAGTCCATTTACAATTATAAACCCAAATGTTTAATTACACTGGGCCCAATCGGCCAGCCCAGTCCCCTTTAATATCCAAAAACCCTAGAACCAAATATGATAACCCTTCTTTCTCTTGCAGCCGCCGCCATCCCAACCGTTGGATCAAGATTTGATCCAACGGTCCAGATGCCAACAAGACCTTCTAGTTGGCGCGTGTAAAGCTCACCCCTAGACCGCTCACGTGTGAGACTGTTTGTTTTCCCACGTGCAACGCGTCACGATTCAAGGCTGGCAAGACAGACTCCAGATGCGATCTCAGTCGTCCATCTTCAATCATCCTTAGCCGTTTGATCAAATTTGATCCAACGGCCAAGAACGGATCTGTCGAATGAATATCTCTTGCCTCGTCTACGTGGCACCGCCACCAGAACTCTCGCGTTGTCGTACAACCTCCCCATCACCAGCTCACCAACCGAACGTGCAGAAAAACATAAAAAATGGGAAAATGTCAAATTCATCATCAACATAGTATTTCCATTAAATGTAACTTATTTTGTAAACAAAGAAAAAATCAGAGGCAAATGACATATATATGTAAGAGATCCGGCCATTAATGGAGACACAAATTCCATACCGAAATAAAAAAAATTAGAGGTATCATCTTCTTATATTTTTCTTGCATGCATATCGAAAAAGTAGAATAATACCAACAAAAAAAGGGTGAGGGTTTTACCTTGACCGTCGGTTCCTTCTTTGGTGACAAGCCCTCGTACGGGTGAATCGGAGTAGGATATCAGCGTTCTATGGGAAAGAGGATGTCTCGATTTTAAAAATAAAAAGGGTTTCGATTTTAGGGTAAATAAGGATTTTGGAGTTGATTTTTATAAAATAAGTTAAGTTTTAGGTTAAAAAATGTCAAAATAGGGTCTTTTAGGTTCTCCGGTGCCGATTAGCAGCGATCGGAGGCTGAGGGCGGTGGCCGAAGTAGATGGACCACCGTCGGTTTCTGGAAACTAGGGTGGTCGGAGGGTCTATTTCTGGGTTTCTTGTGTTTTCAATAGAGAGAAAAATAAATGGGGGATTTTTTATTCTAAGGTTGAAAGTAAAAAATGGGAATAGGGTGGAAATGAACCTGATAAAGCCTTTAAATAGGCATTTAAAATTTTAAAAATGGGTTAATTTTAAACTAGCCTTTCTGCCCCTCTCTAATTGCTTCGGTACCCTTCCGCTTTTTTAAATTATTTCCCTGGTATCTGAAAGTTTTACAAAATTCTCAATTTTGTCCCAAAACTAAATGAAATCAGGTTATTAGTGGGTAAATTACCCATGGAGTCCCTCAGCACTACCGTATTTTTCAAAACGTCTCTGTCGCATGGTATAATTACACGACTAGTCTCCCTAAGTTCATAAATGTTTTTAATTTCATCAATGAATTTGTTTCAATTGCTTTCAAAAGGGTAAATCACAGTTCAGTCCTTCTTCCTTCACTTTTTTGCAATTTGGTCCCTTTTTTCTCTATTTTAAAACTATTTTTGATGGGTTATTCTTGCTTTAGTCCCTATTTTCTTATTTCCTTTAATTTCAGTCCTCTAGTTTGTTTTTAAATCATTATTACATATTCAATGTATAATATTATTTTTCCCCTTTTTAATTTATTAGTTCAATACTTGTTATTTTTGTTTGTTTATTATTGTGTGAATATTTATTTGTATCTTTATGTTGTATTATATATGTTGCTAATATGTTTTTTATTTGATCATTAGTTTAATTTTTATATATGTATATGTTATGCTTATTACATGTACTATATATATTATATTTAGTATGTATACTATATGATATTGTCTACGTGTTATTTTATATATATTTTTGTTATGTATATGCTAAATAATATTATATATTATATGTTACATATATTATACTATTATGTAATTTCATTGTATAGGTTAAATATTATGTTATTTTGCATATTAATGTTATGTATCGTATATATTGTTTATACATTATGGATGATTTATTTTAATTATTTATATTTATTTTTTCATATATACACATGTGTTTTATTTAATATTTGTTTATCTTTTATATTTCATGTATGTTAATTTATTCTTGTTTAATTTATCACATATAGTTTTAGGCCTTTTATCTCGGTATTCTAGTGGGAGTGTCATCCCGGTCTCCGGGTGTCATCTCTTCTGGTAACGTAGATTAAGGTAATTTTAATATTCGAACCATGCATTTTAGGAATTAATAATTAAATTAAATCAAATTTTCTATTTTCTTAATAAATACGATACGAACCTATTTGGTACCAATTTTGGGCGGTGTGGGCTGTTAATCCTTCCCCATCTGTAACTAACTCCCGAACCTAATTCGAATCTCTAGTTTTTATTTTCGGTGTCCGGTCTACCTAATCCAAGTGACCGGCGGCGACTCCATTTTTAAAATATGAGTCTTTTTTTCTAAAAATTCCCTTTTTTAATAAATTTTTCAATAAAGCGGGAAATACCCTCATACACAATTTTTTCAATTTTTCGTAGCGACACCGGAAAAAATAGTCGCTACACATGTTTGGCGAGTTCTAAAAAAAATAAAACTTGCCACACATGCCTGGAGAGTTCAATGTAAATGTGATACACAAGTAAATAATTGTCTTTGGGTATTAGATTGGGCATTTTTAGGCAAATATTGTCTTTTGGGTTAAAAATTAGGGGTATAAGGCACGCTGCCCTATAATTGGGGATCTACAACAAAAACTACAGTAACTTGAAGACGCCACCTGCAAGTGGCGTATCTTTGAATTTTTTAATATTTAAAATTTGAATTTTTTATATCGGGTAAGTAATTTGTAACTTATTTATCTTCGAGTAAAAAATGTATGTTAGTTGTACAATGTTATTAATTAAAATTAATTTATTAAATGCAGGATGATCAGCATTGCTTTCGTCGTCGAGGGACGATGACGGAGGAGCCATCTGCTCGCATTGTTCGTCACTTACAGCAGGCAGGATTTTATAATGCGACATTTGTGCGTGGCTATAAAGTGGTCCCGACATTGATAACTGCGTTGATTGAACACTGGAGACCAGAGACTCACACGTTTCATTTTCTAGTCGGGGATTGCACGATAACCCTACAAGATGTAGCTTTACAGCTTGGTGTCCCCATAAATGGAAATGCGGTCGTGGGGCAGAATAACTACAATGTATATGCGATGTACAACCAGTTCCTCAGGAAAATCCCTTTAGAAACCGACACGAAAGGGTTACGTGTGAAGGTAGCCTGGTTGGAGAATGCATCCAGGGTAACCGAGAACTCAACCCGTGAAGAACTTGCATGCGGGGTACATGCTTATATCCTGCAGCTCATTGGTGGGGTATTGATGCCGGATAAATCCGGTAATCTTGTGCACATGTAATATTTGCCATTGTTGGAAAATTTTTGCAAAGCTCATTCATATAGCTGGGGCTCTACGATATTGGCGGTCTTATACCATGAAATGTGCAAGGCTGTTATTGTTAGAAATGGGAACAAGATATCCGATATTGGTGGATGTCTTATCTTACTTCAGTCTTGGGCGTGCTATCGACTGCCATATTTGACATCTATAGTCAATAACCAGTTGAGTTTCCACTTGCTGGAAGGTAATACTAAAATAAAAATGTATAATGTGTATTTTTTTATTAAAATTATTTTAAATTAGTAAATAAAAATTTTTCTTTTTCGTGTAGGTGGCGACATGATTTGAGAAAAGCGGGGGTGGTGCACAACAACGTTGTTGACGTGAGACTAAAGATCGAATTTGAAGGGAAAAATCAGGTATTAGTTGGTTTAAAGTACAGTCTTGTATACCCAAATATTTGTTGATGTTAATATTAATTTTTTTGACAGTTCATTTGGCGTCGTACGACGATGCGGATGTACAGTCTTGCGTACCTCAATATGTGTGTGAGGATGCTACATTTTGGGGTGCAGTTGTACTATTGATCCATTTTTCGGTGGTTGAGTTCATTGTGCTGATAGAGTCCTGCGACAGTTCTGGTATCATCAACCCGTTCCTGGTCCTCCGATTGATCTCAAAGATATTCATACAGGAGAACAAAAAATTAGGTTTAATGATAACTGGAGGCGCAAGCAAGAAAGTTTCATTGCTCATTGGAACAACCGAAACTTATAAGTGCAAACTAATGTGACTCCACTCCAGGAAGATGATTTTTGTGACGATTCAGCCTACATTGAATGGTTTTATAACAACGGAAAACCATTTATGGCACCTATATAAGTGAGTCAAAGATGTCATATAGAGCGTAGGTGCTCATATCAGCATGAAGCCGGTTTGTCTGTGCATATGGAGGACCAGCAGCTGCCACCAATTAATCCTGTAGAATGGTCATCATGGAGTTTAGATGTACCCTCAGCGCATGTAGGGGGAACATACGATTATGATTATCCATGGGATAGAGCACTGCAAAGATCCCAGATGTTCCATTCGTAGCGCACTGATGTTGGATCATCCGGAGTGAGTGCGTTTCAACAACCACCTCCCCACTTGCCTACTCTGCCCTTTTCCACTCCATTATGTGTTGAAGATATGTACGCGACACCACCTTCTATGCAGATTTTGGATGACCAGCTAGGCGAAAACGAACAGGATTTGGAGGACCCCCAATTGCCACGAATGATGGATCACCCCCACGATGGTATGACCAGACATCTTCCCTGTATAGACAAGAGCTGCCGAGGAGGATGAGAAGATAGGATATTTTTTCTATTTCGAATTTTCATATTAATGTTTAAACTTTTATTTGGAACGATTGAAGTTGTTAATATTTGTCCTTTTTATATATATTATATGAGATTTATATTAATTGTTTAAACTTTTTTATATTTGCGATTTATATTAAAGTTGTTTAAACATTTTATAATTTGAATTTATTTTGTTTTATTATTATGGAACAAACGCACTTAATTTAAAAATGTTCTGTTACTTCATTAATGAAAGTTTACAAACTCATTCAAAATTGTTGTGATGGCCCGGCACGATAGTTGGGACAATTCAGACATTTATCTCTCGTGTAACCGGTCGCTCGGTAAAGTCTACATTGCCTAGTTTGAACTCCCTCTCGATCATCTGGGTCATCCATACAAGTATGAATGCGGGAGGAAGTCGGTCAACCCTTTAGCTTTCTTCGAAGACTGGGATTTGGTAACCATTCTTCGTATATTGGATCTGTAGGCCAATATTCCTGATTTGGAATCATCCTAAACATAGGCTTGCAGATATTTGCCATTGTTTCCAACCTAAACAATCGTCCACCAATGTTTATGAGTCTATACGGGTATCTATATGCCTGAAAACAGCTACAGTCACACCAGCTCACATGCAAGTTTACTCGAAACAATTTGTGTTCGTTCGAGCGTACCAAGGCTTGGACATTAAATTCAGTATCATTGGGGTCGAATGAATCCACTCTCATGGCGGTTGCGTCCTCTTAAAGTTTCTCCATACTCCTTTGGAGAGGTTTAGACCACTGTTGTCCCTTATTTATTTGAGAGTTGACCTCCTTCCCTTTGTCGCACCATACTTTGCCCAGTCTAAAGTATGTCTCCCAAACAATATTGGCAATTGGGAGATGGCGCGTCCCTTTCAACACAGAGTTGATAGCCTCGGCAAGGTTAGGGGTCATATGCCCGTAACGGCGACCTTCATCATAGGCCTGTGACCATCGTTCCCTGGGAATGTCAGCAACAAAATCATGTACACGTTGTCCGTGCCTTATAAAATGCCTAAACTTCGCATCGAACCTTGGCTGAACCGTTTCATACCCTGCTCGTAAAAATATTAGTTAGTAAACGCAAGACAAATATCATACATAAATAAATCAATAATTTAGACAATAACAAATTACAACTTGCGTGAGCTTAAAATTTCATGACGAATCTAATTGTTCTAGACCTGAGCCTTTGCATTGGCAGCAATATGTCGTATACAATAGGCTGGATAAGCATGTGATGGCCTCCATAAACTTCTGAGCCTATCGATTATTGATAATAGAGCAAACCCTCCATCAGAAATCACACAAATCCCATCCTTTTTGATTACGTGTCGGCGTAAATTATTCAAAAAGAATTCTCATCCCTCGGTATTTTTCTTCTCAACTATGGCAAAGGCTATTGGAAATATATTCATGTCTTCGTCTTGCGCCACAACAATAAGCAATATTTTCCCGTATTTCCCGTACAGCCATGTACCATCAATTTGAATCATACGTTTGTAGAATATGAATCCTTCAATGCACGGCTGGAATGCCCAGAATAACTTACTGAATATTCTTTTTTCAGGAATTACTTCACCTTGTAGTGTTACCGCCGACAATGTTTCGTACTCCACTACAGTTCCGGGATAAATACTTGCATTGCTCGTAATAGAGCTGATAGCTTATTATATGATTTATCCCAATCGCCATAAACTAATGTCATAGCCTTTTGCTTCGCCATCCATACCTTATAGTAAGATGGGATGTCTCCAAGCTGTGCACGTATCGATGCTACCAACACTGCAATGGCGATCCTCGGATTCTTCTCAACCAACAACTTTGTGTAAGCGCATATCAAATCCGAGTCAAGGTTTATGTGGTCCTGTGTGGTTGAAGTCATGATACATGAATGTTGATCAATGAACCTTCTGACCTCCCACATCTTCTTTCGTTTTATATACGAAACTCATATCCTCCAGTTACAGTTACTTTTATAATTCACGCACCTTACACAATATGTTCCGCTATCAGATTCAGCAACGCAAGATTGCATATGATGTCTGACGCAACACTCTTTAATTGCTAACTGAGCATCTTTCTTTGTATCAAATTGACCTCCAAGTTTCAACTTTTCGTCGGTTGAGGATAAGGCTGAAGAATGACAAAATACATGTGCCTCATATTCTTGATCCTGCATTGCAGCATAGTCCACCTCATACATGTGAACTAGAGGCACGTAAGCTGGAAGATTGGGTTCCAATTATTGCGAATCCGGTTGAACAAACCCCAAACTAGTGGCTCATCAGCCAATCCATATCTAGCAGACGCTACTGCCCAAACATCTTCCTCAACATCAAGATCATGGCCCTAAGCAGCAGCGGTCCTAATAGCATCAACATCATCAGCATCAAGCAACTCGACATCATCATCTTCTGCCACTGGTATAACATTTTTGTCGTCCTCGCTGAAACCATCAACTATTTCGCCCCAATGACCATAAACGTTTTCGGTGTCACAACCCATCGTGATATTCGATCACATCAATGACTCTCTTAATTTACCAAAAACCATACCCAAAACTCCTTAAACCTGAATTTTTTTGAAATGGACAACAAAAGAACAAAAATTCTTGGGCATGTCCTATATATATCCAGGTACTGACGCCACCTGCAGATGGCGTTAAAGACTCATGTCGCCACCTGCATATGGCGTCCTAAGAGGAATATTCCATACTTGTACGCCAACTGCTCGTGGCGTCTTGTCGAGCCAGCTTTATTTGGCTGACACAGCTGACCTATTTTTCACTGCAACTACTGATTCACGGCTCAAATTTTGTAATTTGGCTCAAGACGCCACTTGCAGGTTTATTCGAGTACAAATCATGTGTCTATGGCGCCTTACCATATGGCTCCAAAAGAGCTTAAGGAGTTGAAGATAAAATTGCAAGAATTGTTAGACAGGGGATTTATTCTACCCAGTGTTTCTCCTTGGGGAGCTCCTGTTTTATTTGTCAAGAAGAAGGATGTGACACTTCGGCTGTGTATCGATTATCAGAAACTGAATAAGCTAACAATGAAGAACAAGTATCCTCTTCCTCGTATAGATGATCTCTTCGATCAGTTTCGGGGAGCTACAGTATTTTCTAAAATAGACATGAGATTTGGTTATTACCAATTTAAGGTTAAGGATTCTGATGTATTCAAAATAGCTTTTCGGACACGTTATGGTCATTACAAGTTCCTTATGATTCCTTTGGGTTGACTAACGCTCCTGCTGCCTTCATAGATATGATGAATAGGGTGTTTCAACCCTATCTCAATCAGTTTGTTGTAGTCTTTATAGACGATATTCTGGTTTATTCTAAATCTGAGGTTGAGCATGAGGAACATCTCCGGATTGTTTTACAAACTCTGAGGGAGAAACAGCTAATGCAAAATTTAGTAAGTGTGAATTCTAGCTTTCAGAGGTTATGTTTAGGGGCATATCATTTCAGCTAGGGGTATTCAGATCGATTTGAAGAAAATTTAGGCTATCATGAGTTGGAAACAACCCAAGAATGTTCCTGAGATCCGAAGCTTCCTTGGTTTAGCCTGTTATTATTGGAGGTTTGTTGAGGGTTTCTCTATTATCGAAGCACCGTTAACCAAAATTATGAGAAAGAATGTCCATTTCGTCTGGTCTGAGGCTCAGCAGACTAGTTTTTAGAAGCTTAAGTCTATTTTGATTGAAGCACCAATTTTAATCCAGCCTAAGCCTAAAAAGGCTTATACCGTTTATAGTGATGCATCTTACACCGAATTTGGGTGTGTCTTGATGCAAGATGGTAAGGTGGTGGCTTATGCTTCTCGTCAGCTAAAACCGCATGAGTACAAGTATCCTACCCACGACCTAGAGCTTGCTGCTGTGATCTTTGCCCTCAAGATCTGGAGACACTATCTCTATGGAGAGAAGTGTTATATCTTCACGGACCATAAGAGTCTGAAATATCTTCTCACTCAGAAGGAGCTGAACCTGAGATAACTACGTTTGTTAGATCTTCTTAAAGACTATGACTGTGAAATTGAGTACCATCCAGGCAAGGCCAATGTTGTTGCCGACGCCTTGAGTCGTAATGCCATTTCAGATTTGAGAGCCTTGTTTTCCCAAATGAGTTTGTATGAGGATGACGGTCTTTTGGCAGAACTTCGGGTTATTCCTACTTTGATTTTGAATATTCGAGCTGAGCAGCCTAGTGATCTGTTCTTGGCTCACCGCATAAGAGAGATTGAAGAGGGAACATCTCAGGATTTTTCTATTGATTGGGATGGTGTTCTGTGTTTTCGGGTCGGTATAGAATTCTGGCTTAAAGCAGGTTATTCTTCGTGAAGCCCATGACAGTCATTATTCTATGCATCCTAGTGGGGACAAGATGTACAAGAATCTTCAAGAGAGATAATAGTGGAAGAGACTTAAGAGGGATGTCGTTGGATTTGTATCAAAATGTTTAACTTGTTAGAAAGACTCTATCTAGGTTATTTTTGATCAGTTGACTAAGTCTGCACACTTCATTCATGTTCGAGTTAACTATTCTTTGAGTAAGTTAGCTCAGCTTTACGTCTCGGAGATTGTTAGGCTTCATGGGGTACCTTTGTCTATCATTTCTGATCGAGACCCAAGGTTTACAGCAAAGTTTTGGAGGTCTCTTCACACTACTCTGGATACTTGGTTGAATTTTAGTACTTCATATCATTCGCAGACTGATGGTCAGTCTGAGTGGGTAATTCAGATTCTTGAGGATATGTTGAGAGGTTGTGTTGTAGATTATAGAGGCAGTTGGGAGGATTTCTTACTGCTTGCAGAGTTCGCTTACAATAATAGTTACCAGGCTAGTATCAAGATGGCACCGATGAGGCTTTGTGTAGGCGTAAGTTTTGTATACCTATTGGTTGGGCCGAACTTAATGAACATAGATTGTTGGGACCGGATATTGTTCATGAGGATGAACAGACTGTCAGATTGATTCAGAATCGGCTTAAGGCTACTTTTGACAGTGAGAAGTCTTATTCTGATTTGAGATGTCGGGACATTGAGTATGAGGTAGGAGATGAGGTCTTCTTGAAAGTATCTTCGTGGAGGAAGGTACTTCGTTTCGGTCTGAAAGGCAAGTTGAGTCCTCGTTTTATTGGCCATTATCGTATTATTTGTCGAGTTGGACCAGTTGCCTATCAACTTGAGTTACCACTAGATCTTAAATGTATTCATAATTTTTTCCACGTCTCTGTGTTGAGACGTTATCATGCTGATCTGTCTCATATTATTCCCGTGGAGGAGACTTAGATTCGTCCTGATTTACGCTTTGAGGATGAGCCAATTGGGATTCTTGCTCAGGACAAGAAGATTCTTAGGAAGAAGACCATTAAGATGGTCAAATCCCTATGGCATAATCGTAGTCATGATGAAGCTACATGGGAACCCAAGACCGTTGTCAAAGCCCAGTATCCGTATCTTTTTGATCCAGGTAAATTTTGAGGTCAAAATTTCTTTTAAGGGAGGGAGAGTTGTAACACCCTAATTTTTCCCTAATTTGGAAAAACCTAAAATTTAAAATCCCTAATTCTGAACCATAGAAAATTAGAAAGGTAATTCTAAAACCCTAATTGAGTTTGAGGGTTAAATTGGGAAAATTCAGAATCATGAGTCTTAGTTTAGAAATTTATGGGTTAATTTGTAAATTAAGAAAACTTAGGTGCTTGTTTGCAAACCCTCATTCAATTCAGTGGCTTCTCTTCTGTTTTACCCATTAAATTGGGTATTTAATCACCCTTTTCGTTCGAAGTAAGGCTTTTGATATGCCATTCTTTTTGCAGCAATCATCCACTGATAGCCTCTCCTTAATCTCTCCCACACCCATTCCTCTTTGCCAGCAAAGATTTGATAAGCCCCTTGTCGCCATTCTTTCTCACGCCGTCACCGCCATCGCGACCAGCATCATATCGCGAGTCAACCCCAACCCTCACCAGCCATCGCAAGTCATCTCGATGAGTGTCACCGTGAGCCGCAACCGCAGTCTCCACTGTTGTTATTTTCCATTGCCGCCTTTGGGTTCTGTAAACCCTAACAACCATGTGAAGTCAAGTTGCAAGATGGGTTGTATGTCGGATATTGAGAGTGGGACCCAAATTTTGAGCCCACGTGAATGAGCCGAGTTGGCCTTGTTGTTCTTGAGTCTGAATCCAAAAATGGTCTCTATGAGTAGATCAAACCAGTTTTGAACCAGCTTATTATGTAATGACCGAACTGGTCTTATAATTTAAACCCTTTGTGAATCAAACCGGTAAAATCAGTCAAACCAGTTTTGACCATGACCCATTGACCAGATCTGACTTGAGTGAACCGAATCAAACCGTTGACCAGTGAACATGATCGGACTGCTGACCAGTGAATCGAATCGGACCATTAATTGGTAAATCGAACTAGACCATTGTCCCTTTGACTGAAGTTGACCTTGACCGTTGACCAATAGTAGACTTTTTCGAATAATATTCCTCTTGACTTTTTCTGACGTTCTGAATCCAAATCCGTCGTCCGTTTTTCCAATTTCAAACCCGAAAGACCGTTTTACCATTTACAATTAATTGTATTTAGTATTTTGAGAATTATGAATATCGAAATTTGATTTGAATATTAGTGTTCAGGTGACGTTGACTCTAAGACTGAAAACCTTCTTCCTCCTTCACCTGTTCGACCTCCTTCTGCACAACTTGCGAGTTTTGCACGTGAGTATAGTTTCTTTTAGTGGTTATTTTAGCGTGGAATAGTATTAGATATTTATGTTTGGTTGTCCTCGTAGGTGCTGACTTTTTCCGATCTAATCCTAGAGCTGAGCGTGGGAGACGCCACTCTCGACGTTGAGTTACTAGCTGCCTAAGGTGTGTCTCTTCTAGTGCTACATTATTTTTGTGCTCTATGTTATGTGTGTATGTAAGTATATAGAATTGATTGTATGAATTATGAGTTATGATATGAATTGAATGATACCTTGTCATGCATCATATATTAGAATCAGATTAAATTAAATACCAGACACATTATGCATGCAACCTGAATAATTAAACAAGGATGCATTCAGATTCAGAAGATCAGAACATGTTATATTTATTGGGTTGGGACTTTGTACGGGGAAGTTTAGTGGGTTCACCCTTCAGGTTGAATTCCACTTTGGACCAGTGGCTCCACCTTCAGGTCGAGTTCCACATCGGATGGTGATGATGTAGATAGAGTGGTTCTGGGGAACCTTACTCTTTGGATGGTATACGGAGATGGGTGCATTGCATTTTATGCGTCATATTATATGCAATGATTGTTGAGTTTGTGCATGTTGATTGGATTTCTATTATGTTTTCATCTGCACTTTAGAGACACACTGAGCCACATAGCTTACCCCCTAGTTCTTCTTTCAGATACTCAGACTTAGGCGAACGGTAATTGAAGGATGTCATATCTTCAGACTTGATCTCAGTTAACAGTATGGTTATTCAAACATTTGGATTTTAATATATTATTCGATTAATTTTGTATTTGGGACTTTGGACATTAATATTATTTTGGGATTTATTGGATTGAAATGCATTACTTGAATTTCCTTCGGATAATATACGAACTTTTGGAATTCTGCTAAACAACTATGTTTTTTATAGATTGAGATAATATTGTAGTTTCATATCTCTTATAAATAAATTGTAATTTGATTATTAAACCTAATAGCTTTTCTTGAGGGATAAGATTTTCTAACTTGACTTCCAAGATTCAACTTAAGAAATTAGGTTGAATTTGGGAGGTTATAGAGTTGGATTGTTCCATTGAACCATTTGATATAGATAGATGGAGCACTTCAAGGATCAACTTTAGTATATTAATCCTATGTAGAGACGAAGCTTTGATACCAATTGTTAGGCTCGATATACTTTAACTGAATATTGCCAATGAAAGTTGTAGGGGTCTCATTTGAAGTTTGGAAGTAAAAACAAAAAAGAATGATGGACAATTTGGCACAATTGATTTTAGAGTGGTTTGACCTTCTCAACCAAGGTCTACATCCACTACCTTAGCATATACACTAAGGATTTCCCAATTCACTAACGAATTCTTTCTTTTTTGAGGATAAAGAGATAACCTTTACAACCATATCTTTTCAAAGGTTAAGAAAGAACATCTCTAGTTTTTCTAAGGCTAAACTAGAACCTATCCCTCAATACGAGGTCTTGACATTTGTAAACGTAATACTGTGAGAAAGAGGCCATAGTGGCCAGAGATTGCAATAAATTATGGTGGTTTGTGTGTGATCGGTGGTTGAAGAAGATGAACAAGATATTTTCCAAAGAGAACAATGAGTTTCTCTATATTTTCTTATTATTTTTAATTGTCAAATGTATATAGAGTAAGCCTTTAAATAGGCTGATATAGAGTTTTAATATAACTAAAACTACACTTTTATCTTTAATTTAAATAATACTTATTCATAATTTAAATAAGACTTCTAGTAAATCTAAACTACTAATTAGGAATAAACTCTAATTACACATTAAATAAAACTCTAACACTCCTCGTCAACTTACACTCACCCTCAAGCTCTAACACTTCTCGAATAACTTACACTCCCCCTCAAGCTGGTGAGAAAACATAGTAGAGCACCAGCTTGGATTTTGGATGTGACACCCTAATCATATTTCTTTTGTTGTTTCTTAAAGAAAAATGCCCCCCGTTTTCGAGAGTTTTTGATTTGAAGAGTGAGGACAACCATGATGTTCTTGTGCAGTAATTGTTGATGCCATTCAACTTACGGTACGCTTGAGATGGTTGATGCATCAGTTGGAATATCAAGATTGCTCCACAGGATGCTCCAACATGCAGTTCCTGACTAAAAGGCCTGCTCCACATGATGTCTAGCATGCAGTTCCTGACTGAAAAGTCTGATGCAAACGATGTAGAAAGTGATCACAGAAATCTACACTCCCCCTCAAGCTGGTAGTTACACAGACTAGAGTTCCATCTTGGATCTTTGATGTAGAATCCCTTAAAAAATATTATCTAGTTTTTAAGGTTAAACTAGAACCTCTTCTCCTATCTTTTAGGATGGATGGCTAAGATAGAACCAAATAGTTTTTAAGGCTAAACTATAACCTTTTCATCTATCTTTTTTATTAGCTAAGATAGAACCATTAAATAGAGAACAAAACAGCAAAATTAAATGAGTAGAAATTTTACCAGAGATGTAAGATTCCAACGAGGGAGAAGCCAAGGAACGAATGTGGCCTAATGACAGTAGCAGAAAAGAAAAATAATGTGCATCTAAAAAATTAGATTGTCGATCTGTTTTAGATTAGAGATGACAGTAGTGGTGACAACATTAAGACCATTGTTGGCTCTAATAACATGTGAGAAAGGGGCCATGATGACTAGAGATGCAATGAATGATGGTGGTTTGTATGTGATCGGTGGTTAGGGATTTGTTGTTTGAAGAAGATGAACAATATATTTTCCAAAGAGAACAATGTGTTTCTCTGTATTTTCTTATTATTCTTAATTATCAAATGTATACAAAGTAAGCATTTAAATAGGCTGATATAGAGTTTTAATATAACTAAAACTATACTTTTAACTTTAATTTAAATAAGACTCATTCCTAATTTAAATAAGACTTCAAGTAAATCTAAACTATTGATTAGGAATAAACTCCAATTACACATTAAATAAAAAACTTTAACACTCATCGTCAACTTACACCCCCTCAAGCTCTAACACTTCTCGGATAACTTACAAATACCTCTCTAGGTGGGTGTTTATACATTTTGGCTCACTAGAATTGGAATTAATTACAGGAGAAATAAGCAAATAAACAATGAAAAACTCTTCTATCTTGATCTTTAAGCTTGGATGTCAATCCTCTTGTTCTTTAAGTGTCCTTGGCTTGTATTTATAGTGCGGAATGTGAATCTAGCCGTTTATATCCGTTGGGGGTGGTTTGGAGCCATTGGGAATACATAAAATCGAGCATTTAATGCTCTCCTGCATATAAGTTTTGAAACTATGCAAAAAAGATTTGAAACTCTTTGAGTCGGATTTAAAAACTCGACTGTTGGAACTCAAAGCTTCTAAACTTATATAACAATTTTGAAACTTGAAAATTGTCTGGAATCAAAAGTTTGGAAACTTTTGTAGAAGTATGTAAAGTTCCATATAGAAGTTTTTGTAGGAGTTCCGAAACTTCCGGTAAAGTTTGGAAACTTTGCTCCTGAAATTTTAAGAATTAAGTAGTTTTGACTTTATTAAAATGTTTTAAGTTGAGGAATGAGTCAAAACATTTAGAAAACATTTTTAAACATATTTTTCAAGTTTTATAGACTTTGAATTATTTTTGTAATATTTGAATAAGTCCAAAAACATTTTTCTCTTAAATTGTTATATCAAAATATTTATCTCGACAATCTTCCCCTTTTTGATATAACAAACACTTTAAAAATTATTTTTGAAAATGCTCCCCCTTAGAATTTTTTTTGAAAAAAGAGAATATTTTAGATAAAAATGTTTAAGCTTCCCCTTTTCTTTTTGAAATTAAAATTTTCAAAATTATGTACCCATTTTTGTCATATCAAAAATAATTCAATCTTTAAAGTTCAAAAATAACATTAGAGAGTAAGCTTATTCTTTTTGAAAAACAAATGCAGCCCCTTAATAACGACAATCCATTTAAAATTTGGCTCAAAAATTTTGACACTTAAGAAAATTATTGAATTTCAACATATGATGAAGAGATTTAAAATCACATGAAATTCAATGTATCCAAGTCTTTTACAAATTTTATGCATTAACAAGAATTAACATGTTAAAGACATATGCACAAAGCCTCAAAGAATGTTATGCACTAAAATGGTTTTAACAATCAAATTTGCATAAACATTCAAAAAGTATTAAAAATGAGCAACCAAATTATATAATTGAAAAGATTAAACTTAGAGGTTACCAACTTTAATGTGTGAGCATGTCACCTTTGTAATTGAGAGGATGATATATGGTCCATCACGAATCCTTAAGCTTGATGTCGATTGAGTTAGCTCTTCAAGGTCGGTTGAATGTAGAAATGGATCGAGCACTCCAAGGATTTCTCAATGGTTGTTAGACGGTAGATTGACCCCCGCTCTAATACCAATTGTTGGACTCGAATCGATCAACCGATTACGCCAAGAGGGGGTGAATGGGCCCTTAAACAAATGTGGTGGAAGCAATAAGAAATTAAAAATTTTGCACAAGAATTTATAGTGGTTCAACTTCTCAACTAAGTCTACATCTACGACCTTAGCTCCCCAC
Source organism: Hibiscus mutabilis (assembly GCA_019671005.1). Lineage (NCBI taxonomy): Eukaryota > Viridiplantae > Streptophyta > Magnoliopsida > Malvales > Malvaceae > Hibiscus > Hibiscus mutabilis. Next base: position 33,043,065 of record CM033719.1, on the reverse strand, counting down.
TAATGATTTTCCACAAATCCACTAAATTGTCTTTGTTTTTCAAGGATCAATAGTAACCTTTACAAGACCCTCAAAGCTTATACCCCAAAGTTTTGAGACACTCTCTCCCAAAGAGAAAATACAAATTAGCAAACAAAGGAAAACCTCTCTAGGAAAATTGTTTGCACACTTAAGCTCTCACCAGAAAACCTAAACACTTGAGCAATAATGACAATTTGGCTCACAAGTGTTTTTCTACAAGAATATGACAATTTAAACCAAAAATAAATTTCTCTATACAAAGAATGTTTGCAATATGTTTTTTCTTCCATATCTACTTGAAGGGGTCTTTTAAACCCTCTAATGGTTTCGTGACCATTACTAGTCGTTAGGGGTTGATTAGAGCCATTGGGGACTTTATTTCCAGTATTAAATGCACTTCTGGTGTATAGGGTATCGGTGCGCGGGTCTCGATATCGGTACCTGCTATAAATAGAAATAATCATTGTACCTTTATAATGGAGCAGACCAGTACACAAAATATGCACATCGGTACGGTGCCTAGCGTATCGGTACAACCAAGCATGTATTGTTATGAGCACTTGCTCACTGGAAAAAAAACTTGGGGAAACAATGGACGTATCAGTTCGGCTGTTTGAGTATCGGTAGCGACGAAAGGTTATTGATACTCAAGGCATATTTTTAACTAAAAACACTTTGGAAATATTTGGTTAAGTCAAAAATACTTTGTAAAGCTTATTAAACATACTTTTCAAGTTGAATGGACTCTGACTTACTTTTGTAAAATTACTAACAAATCTAAAAACATTTTTTACAAATTGTTATATCAAAATCAATATCTCAACATAAGGGAATATGAGGGAACAAAGATGAGCAGCATGGCCAACCAACCAAATATTCTTGCTCGAGAAACCCTATTTTATACATCACCATCTCCAAAAAAAAATCTCATCTTACACAATTGTAAGCTTTTACAAAATCCAATTTCAAAATCACACCACCCTTCCTGATTTCGTCTATGCTCATGGACTGGATTGCATCATTCGCAAAGGGAATACCATCAAATATTTGTCGACCTCTTAAGAATGCACATTGAGTTGCACTAATAATTTTATCCATAACTTAGCGTAATCTATGAGATAGAATCTTAGCAATGATTTTGTAGAGAGAACTCACCAGATTTATTGGTCTAAATTTGGATACCTCCATGGAACATTTAGACTTCGACCTACTGTAATGAAGGAATAGTTGATGTTTTTTGGTAAATTACCAGTTTGATGAAACTCTCTCAGCATTAACAGAAGGTCATTTTAATTATATTCTAACATTTCTTATAAAAGAAAATGTTAAATCCATCAGGTCATGTCACTTTGAAATCATCACATCATTCCTCTCCAAAATCCAATCATGTGTATTATCCTCTTTTTTGCTCTAATTTTTATTGTCATGTGAAAAAAAGGCTATGTTTGGGTTGCTTGCAACCAATTTAGTTTGGATTTTTGGCACCACAGATCTTCCAGAAGCTTTAATGTATCCTACAATTCAATACCAAAAAGTTAACATCAAAGGCTATCGACAAAGAGGCAAGCAACTATTGAATATTATAATTTAAACATAATATTCTATGAAAAAATGTGACTTTTCATCAACCTTTATGATGAATGTATGTGACTACTCATCATGAATGCATATGAGTATGCAAGATGAATAGATATGACCATGTATGATAAAAAGGTGTAAGGAATAGTTTTGACTATTCCAATAGTCACTTACAATCCCTATATAAAGGATTGTAAGTGATGAAGCAAAACAATTGTATTCCAAGTAATTTACAGTGTATTTTGAAGTGCCATGGTATATTTTTCTTCGACTCCAAAAGATTGTATTCTTATACTTCTATATCCCAACAAAGTGGTATCATGAGCTTGGTACAATAGTAAAAATGATGGCCAACAATGGTATGTTTCCATTTCAATCTCCTCGTCTTACAAAAGACAATTATGAAAATTGGTGTCTCCATATGAAGGCTTTACTTGAGGCACAAAATGCTTGGGAGACCACTCACAAAGGTTATGAGTCTCCATAAGATGAGGCGTCATTGTCACAACAAGAAAATGAGTCATCGACGAAAACAAGGATGAAGGATCAACAAGCTCTTACCATCATCCACCAATGTCTAGATGATTCGATTTTTGTAATAGTGGCAAATACCAACACTGCAAAGGAATCATAGGAGATTTTGAAAAATTATCTCTAAAGAATTGACAAAGTGCAGAAGGTTCAACTCCAAGTTTTGCGAGGTGAGTTTGAAACCATGCGAATAAAAGAATCCTAGTTAATTTCATATTATTACTCAAGGGTTGTGGTTATTGTCAATCAAATAGAGAGATAGAAGAAACTTTAGAAGATGTTCGTGTAATTGAAAATATCCTTTTTTACTCCAAAGTTTGATTATGTGGTTTGTGTCATTGAGTCAAAAGATTTAGACTATGTAACTATTGAACAAGTTATGGGTGATTTGCAAGCTAAAGAAGACATATTCAATAGGAGACAAGATGAGTCCATTGAACAAGTCCTCAAAGCCAAAATGTCTTTGAAAGATAATCAAGAAGAAAAAGCCAAGATGGACGAGGATGTAGACAAGGTTAAGGTTACGTCCAATGAGGATATGGAAGAGATGATCTTGAAGATCGTACCTACGATAATGTAAGCCCATCATCGAGGAATCAAAGAAGTTCAAGAGGAAGAATAAGTTATCAAAGAGTAAATGAAAGGAGGTATGACAAGTCCAATGTTATAATTTTCATAAATTTGGTTACTTTTCTTGGGAATGCCAAAGTGATTCTAATAGAAATGAAGAGACACTGAATCTTATTAAAGATCAACAAGATATTGAAGAGTAAACATTGTTGTAACACTCAAGACTGAAGAGAACAATGATGCAAGCACATGGTATCTTGGCAATGGACCAAGCAATCACATGTGTAAAGAACAAAAAGCCTCGGGAAATGTAAGAAAAAAATGAAAGAACTTGAACATGAATGAAATAATTGAGGAAAGAACTTGAGACTGAGAAGGTGGCCCAAGAAAAAGCATGGGCTAAAGGTTTTGCCCTTTAGTTTGAAATAAGTGCAGCAATGCAAGATCTTGATTACGAGAGAAAGAAGCTAAAAGGTGTCAGGGAAGGAATTATGCTTCGAGAAACACAACTATGAATATTTTAATCTACAACTAAGGCAATCTCCATTATGTTTGCAAAGTAGGAGAAAAAATTAAGGACAAAAATGAGGAGATTTAAAGAAAGAGGAAATTGAACTAGATTCTTCAAGAAAGGGTTAAAAGTCTTCGTTTAGAAAACAAATTATGGTGGGACATAACACAGAAGAATAAAGCCATGATAAATTCTCTGCAAACCAATTTAGATAGAGGCATGATGGATTTGGTTGATGACAAAAAGTTTGGCTGCAAAAGTAGTGATGAAGGATGTCGTAAGATTGTAAATTCGTCACAATAGCATGCGCATAATGAGGAGCATAAGTATGGAAGATAAAAGGACACGTATCAAGAAGACATGATCCTTGAAGAAAAATGGCATGGTGATAAATTGAGAGATGATCGATTAGCAAGTGGACATGTTGATTGTAAGTTTAGTGAGAACCATTTAATGGATGGAAAAGATGATGGAAAAGTTTGGCGAAAGAAGTCCAAGACTCAAGATAGTGATAAAGACCATGAGCGTGAACGTTATAACGAGAGCATGAACGTTATCGTGATAAAAAAATATGACTACATTCATAATCATAACCATGATTGTGATTATGATTCTCACTGCAATCGACACCAAGGATGTGATTGTCGTTACAATGATCGAGACAATGACAAAGATTATGACTATAATGAGTTACATGACAAATGGTGGAGGGCTAGATACAAAGATAGTAAAGGAAGGAAACAATCTCCTAATAATCAAGATGATGATACTAATGAAACAATTTAGAAGTACCAACGTATACTATTCTGATGTAGAAATCTTGGCATGATGAAGAAATGTTCAAATTAAGGGGGAGTGTTGAATATTATAATTTAAACATAATATTCTATGAATACGTGTGACTTTTTATCAACCTTTATGATGAATGTATGTGACTCATCATGAATGGATATGAGTATGCATGATGAATAGATATGACCATATATGATGAAAAGGTGTAATGAATAGTTTTGAGTATTCTAATAGTCACTTACAATCCCGATATAAAAGATTGTAAGTGATGAAGCAAAACAATTGTATTCCAAGTAATTTGCAAAATGTATTTTGAAGTGCATTGTTATATTTTTCTTCCTCTCCAAAAGATTGTGATTTTATACTTCCATATCCCAACAACATAATCAAACACCACACCTCAACAACACAAGGCTCAAACCAGGCAGGAAAAAACATGAGCATAAAATTCATATTTTTTAGATGATTTTTAAAAAATATATTTTTATGTAAATTATTTTCTTAAATCTAATTACTAAGGGTTTGGTTAGAGGAAGTTCAGGTTTGAGAATCTTTATTTAAAAAGTGTAATGAAAAATTATGGTTAATAAAAGTTTCGACATTATTTTGACAAAATGTTGTTAGGAATTGAAATACCGAACAACATATACTTCTAAAATCATAAAAGTGTGAAGATACAATGATAATAGAATCAATTCATCAAAAATCGACTTCTTTTTAAGTAGAAATCATCTACCATTTTTTCCCATATTTATGCTTTACACAAAAAATAAGATTTAGAGTTTTGGGTTGAGTTTAGAGTTAGAATTTAAGTTTTATGCTGTATGATTTATTTTTAGGCTTTTCAATTTAGGGTTTAGGATTCAAAAATTAGGGTTAGAGTGTAGAGTTTAGTTTTTTTAGTGTTGAGACATAAAAAAGCACCAGAAAGGGAACAAAAATCTCCGCTCTTTTTCGGTGCACTTCTCTATGTCTCAACACTAAAAAAATTAAATTATAAACAATAACCCTAAATTCTAAATCATAAACCCTAAAAATACACCATACTCCAATTCTCTAAACTTTAACCTTAAACTTAATTTTTTAGTGTAGGCGCATAAAAATGGAAAAAAGGAGTTAGATGGTTTTTATTCCCAAAGGCAAAGGATTTTTTTACATGCGAAAACCGAAATGCTAAAGAAAGTTTAAGAAACGAACCAAATTCAACTACACTCAACTTTCTTCCAAATGGGAAATGGAACATCCAGGCCCCAGAAAATAAAGGAAAGATCCAACTTTACAATGCTTAGATCTTACTTTCTCATTTGCTGCTTTACCACCACTCGAAACTTGACAAGGTTAAGGTGACAAACACCTAACCATTGAGGAAAAGAGGATAGCTAGCATGGTTAGATCCTACCAACTAAACTACAAAAGAAACCCTTGTCATCAAAATCTTACCAACGGGTTGGTCCAAGTAGTAAGCAGTTTAGTATCATTAAAATAGACTACGAGTTTGAGGTCTTTTGTATTCCCTGTTGTTTGTTAAAAAAAAAAAAGAAAATTCATGTTGTTCAGACTCACCCGCCAAAACTACACGTGTGACGCGAATCGGTTTGAATTAATCAGGATAAAGTCCCAAAAACTTGGAGTGCAGGGAAAAAAACAAATCCCACCGTCGAATATTTTAAATTTTCTCAAGAATCAACCTCTAGTGGGCCACTAGGGGATGGGCACGTGGAAGATTCTCATTCCATCAAATTATAACTATGAGACAAGAACACTATGGCACATATGTTTGTTAAAGATGGTGCAATGTTCAATCATGGCCCTTAGAACCAGCCGCTTGAATCCTTCAAAAACAGATAAACTAGGAGAAAATGCTCGTCCGTGTATTTGGTATAACTAGGTTTGTAAATGAGATGTGTAGAGTCCGAATATTGCTGAGTTCGACTCAAACTTGAAAAATTCAAAGCTGAACTTGACTCAGTTCGAAAGCTCACAAGCTAAAAATTGTCAAACTCGAAATCAAAAAATTAGAACTCAACTGGAGCTCGAAAAAACTCTATCTTAAAACATTCTCGAACATATCCAAGAGTTCAATTCAAGCTCGAACAATAACCTTAAGTGCATGAAAAGTGAAAACCTTATACCGTATTTAAAAAAAAACTAACATATAATTTTTTTCACTTTAATCAACCAACACCAAAACATTATAATACAAATGAAAGCACACTCAAAAGGAGTAACATATTATTTTTTCAAGTTGTTGCAAACTTTTCGAGTTGAGTATTAAGTAATTTGTCTTTACTGGATAAGAACTTAAGTCAAATTCAAACTCAAGTAAGTGTTGATTAAGTCGAATTCAAATAACTCATAATTTGTCTTGTATTATTTACAACCCAGAGATAAGGGAAAAAATTACAAATGGAGGAGCTGAGGCAAAGTTTGTGTCAACCATCTTTTGGTGGGATTGTTTCTCTTCGATATGCAGAGATTCGTGTGGGGGAAAGAGAAGAGCGTCGGCAGAACAGTGGAACACTTGGCCTTCACTGGCCGTGAAGGAAGCACTGAGTGTAAAGAACCAATGACAATGAAAGAAGTAAATCCCACTACACCTATCTCTGTATGCGTTTCTTTTTCATGTTAAAAATAGGGTTTCATGTAAAGTCCACTTAAAAGGAGACGACTCCATTGAACCATCTCTTTACTCTCTCAAAAATTCTCATTTTTCATTTTCTATGACCAAATATTACAAGAAAAATGATCAAAATGCAGCAATCAACAAAAGTATGGATTACAGAGGAATAAGCACTGCAAATCTGCAATGGCCAATGGAATAACCCAAGTTTCTCGTTTGCAATGGAATCATATATAACCACCAAAGACAAGTGTTTAGCAGTTGTACAAATCTAGGGTCCATTTTAAAACAACTCAAGTGATGCATCGGCAATTGCCCTTGGAACTGGGGACAATGTCTAGGAACTTGTTGCAGTTCGAGAGCAAGACCCAAGAAGTTTGTCGTAGCGCGCCAGATTTGCCATTCTTCTCCAGCCATGCGTTGCCTGCAACTTCTCAGATTAAACCCTAATATTCAGCTCTCCTGATTTTCCAGATCTGCTCATATAACATCATAAAACAAAAAAATAAACAAATTACAATTAACCAAAGCTTGCAGAAAATGGGAGTCTTGCATGTAAGAAAACAGTTTTCCGAGAACACAAACCTCAGCCCTAGACAGAATCAGGAAGCTGTCTGCAGCATACATCTTTGAAGTTCAGACACATATGAACTACCATAAATACAACAGCAGATAACATTCAGTTGTCATGAAATAAGAAAAAAAAAGATTCATTGAACTGATATGAACAAGACAAAAGATGTAACGAAATTAAAAAAAAAGAAATGTTTTAGATGGATAAAGTAACAGAAGAGGGAGCTCCCTTCAGTCCAAGCGCAGGGAGTCAAGGATTCGGTTTATCTCCCGCATCATTCACTCATTTACTGAGTACCTTTTTCTAACTCAGTATTTGGATGAATGAGTCGGCAGCTAACTAAATCCCACCGCCACCCATGAGTGGACTGAAGGAAGCTCTCTCGCTTACTAGATCATCAAAGAAAACACAAGTATATATGCTTACATACAGACACTAAAACACAAAATAGCCAGTTTATTTACCCCCGGAGATTTATGATTCTACTTTGACACCAATTAAAAAGATGAATTAAAATGGTCCATGCTCCATGTAACCCTAGAAAAATCCAAACAAAAAAATTAAGTCAGCTAGATCCTAAATGTTTTCAGAAGCTGAAATGTTTACATGGAAACAGATCCTACAACAAAGGGTTAGAGAAACAAAAGGGGGCAGGCGAAAATGAAAACGACTGCTCAAGTGGGAAGATCTTTGAACTTGAAGAAGGGAGAGAGGCAGCCTCCATTTATCCTCTGGTGTTTGATCTTACGATTGCTCAAAGCAAAGCATCTTATGCATCTGCAAGGGAAGGCCATGGCTTTATATAAGCTAAAAAAGAAATGGGTATTGCTCAAACGAGAAGTATAATTTCATTTGAAAGGATTATTATCCTTTTGAAAAATAAACTATTCACAAACAGCGTAATCAAGGGTTTAGAATTTTAGTTTAAGGTTTAAAGATTAGGTGTTTAGGTTGTAGTATTTAGAATTTATGGTTCATAGTTAGAATTTAAGGTTTATAGTTTAGGTTTAGGGCTAGAGTTTTAGGCTTAGAAATTTAGAATTTAGATTTTGGTTTGAAAATAAACATACTTATGTAATTTTTTTTACACTGACGGTGAAAATCTTGTTTTCCACAAATACTTAAGTTTTAGAGTTTATATGTTAGAGTTTAAGGGTTAGGGTTATGGTTTTAGGTTTTAAGGTTTGGAAATAGAATTTAAGAGTTTGCAACCTATGATTTAAAATTTAGTGTTTAGCGTTTAAGACACCTAAAAAAGATATATGATAATTTTAGAAATCTGTTTGTGAAAAATAAACTTTTCAATAACAATACATCAAATAATTACACTAAAACAGAACGAAATAATAATGGCACATAGTAAAGATAAAACAAAACAAAAGGAGATACTATGCTTCAATATGAACCAAAACGAACAGAGAGACTTGTTCATTCTTTTCCTTCTCATTTTGTTGTTTATTCCCATTGTAGAACCCTCTCCCAGGCAGGCTCCTACGAATCTTCTGCATTGTGATTTTGTGAAGGCCCATCACTTCCCAGCTTTGCCATACTCCATTTCTTTTTATTAGTGTATGAATATTTATATGTTTTTTTATCAAACAAACTATTTCCATGTTTTAATTCATAATGTTATATAGAATTTGATTTGATGTACTTGTCTGTGCTATTTTCTTACATGATTTTGATTCAAAATGCATGATTTAGCAACTGTTTTTACTTGTAATTAACATAAGCAAAGCCGAACACTCATCTTAATTTCCACTTCTTAGATTGAAACCGAAGGCAAAAGCTAGGAATTTGAGTAGGGTTCAGGTTTAGGTTCAGGTTCAGGTAGATAGACTATACATGCACTAGACTTTTAATTTATTTTTTAAGGTAAAACTTGAAAAGATAGTAGTAAACTGCAATAGAAACCCTAAAAGATTCCTGGAAACCTACAATCATAGCTAGGGTTTTCCTGATTATAAGGCAATACTTTGAGCTGCAAAGGTACAAAACTAGTGTTGAATCATCACCCTCTTTAAACTTCCCATTTCCCATGAGTCAGAAATGAATATTTTTTTATTTAATCACATATATACAATTCGTTGATCGACTAATTCAGATTCAATTTTTCAGAGGTCCAAAGGGTGACCCTCCTAATTTAGTTTTTTCATTCGCAACGTCAGAATTTAAAACCTTAACCTTCCTTAAAGGACCTCATACTTTATCCCGCTAGACTAACTGATTGTCGGGTAGAAATACATATATTTTTAATGCATGAAATTAACAGAATTAGCATATAGACATATCCATGAGGCTTGGTTTGTCAAAAAAAAAAAACAGATTTAATTAATCTTAATCTCTTTTAGCACATGCCTTGCCACAACCCAGGATGTTTGGTTCTTACAAATTACAATCAAGAATGACTCAGATAAGCCAGTCTCAGGGTTTCAGGCTTTGTCTGAAATCGAATTGGAAGTACAGATTGAATCCATTATTTCATGCTCCATGCACATGAAATAAAGCCCTTAGTCAAGATAATCAACTCCTTTTGGCTTTTTTAAAGTTGAAGCTGAAAACCAAGACTATTATTTTATTTCTATTATTGGACTAGAAAACTGTCTTTGAACATATATTCATATTAGATCTATTTGTACTTTGCTTGTTGGAAAATATAAAATAATATTGAAGAAGAATACTTTAATTTAAAGCTGTATAAATATAATGTATTAACCCATGATTGCAAATATCGTTTTTGGTCCTCAACCGCACTTTCAGGTTCTTGTCTGAACATAATTTAGCCTGCTTTGCAATGACAACCGATATTAATCTGATACATGATTTAAAAAAACAGCTCTAAAAGTACAGCATGTGTTTGGAATGGCATGAATCTTTTTGTCCTTTAAATTCGAAACGAGTTTATGGCCTATTGGTGTATATTAAAAGGAAGAGATGGCATGAACTTTTTGAAAATTGTTTTAAGAAGAAAATTTAGAAAAGTTATTTCTTAATTTCAAATGTTTGATTTATAGATTTTTTTTGAAGAAAAAATAATTTGATTGTATAAATTATATTGTAAGTATTTTTATTTAAAATCGTATACAAATAGTCAACGATCTCTAGAGCATGTGGTTAAATATTTTCAGTTGACACCCTCCCTCTCTCCTAGATTGTGGGCTCAATACCTATTATGAACAAAATTTTCCTCTCTTAGATATGAATTGTTCAAAATAATCACATACAAATACAATCCTAAGAAATCTATTTTGTAAATATGTATAATGGATATATTAATTAACAATAATTTTTTTGACAAATCCTAATTTTAACTAGAGGAGAGGGGAAAAGGAAGACTCTAGGGGGAAGGAAGGAGTGTTCCTAGTGGGTCTAGAACCCATGACCTAAGGGAATATGATGGAACAAAGATGAGCAGCTTGGCCAACCGGCCAAATGTGCTTGCTCAATTAACAACAATTGTAAATTTAGAATGAAACAAAGATAAACATTTAAAAATCAAATTAAGTTACAAATACAACTAGAGGTGGCAATCGGGTCGTTCGGTTCGGATTGACTTTCGGTTCAGGTTGGATCGGGTCTGAATCGGATTTAGCTCGGGTCTATGGTATTTTGGGTCGGGTATCGGGTCATGTCAATATCGGATTGGTTGATTTTCGGTTCAGGTCAATATCGGATCGGTTGACTTTTTGGTTTGGGTCAAAATCGGGTTAGTTGACTTTTCGGTTTGGGTCAATATCGGATCGGTCAAATTTCGGGTCGGGTTAATATCAGATCGGTCAAATTTCAGGTCGGGTTAATATCGGATCCGTTGATTTTTTGGGTCGAGTCAATATCAAATCAGTTGAATTTTTGGTTCTAGTCAATATCATATCGGTTGAATTTTCGGGTTGGGTCAATCTTTAGATGTTCGGGGCAATTCAAGTTGATTTGGGTATTTGTCCAAAGTGTATATATAATTATTGATATATTTTTGTAAAAAATGTGTTTTTTGTCGATCTCATCATGTAGGCTTAATTTCAACTCTAAATTGTTCAATGTTTCGAATTCAACCAACATTAAGAGAGGTCAATTTTATCCAATTGAACCTATAAGACGTGTTAGAATTTATAACTTGAATTTCGTAATGTGACCATTATCGAGTTTTAACTAGCTATTTTCTATTTTTTAAATAAAATTTTATATTAATTCTAAGATCAAGTTAATTTAACAGAATTAGAATTGGACTATGTAAAAATTATTTAATAAAAAAATTAATTTTACCATATTTATTTATTTACTTATCAATAAAATTAATTTAAATATATTTTAATTGTTAAACATTTAATTGGGTATTTAAATTTTTTACATGGTTAATTAATTAATATCATAAACCAAATCAAACAAACAAATATATATATATATATATATATATATATAAAAGTTGGTTTGAACTTCATATATATATATATATATATATTATTTTATTATAAATATATATGCTATACTTTGTCTTTAAATTGGTATATTTTTGTTTAAACTGGAATAGTACTTCTAAATTCTAATTAATTCAAATAATTTAAAAAAGGACCAAATCAATTAAACAATTATATATATATGAAAAAGTTGGAAGTTAGATTTCAACTTTTCACTCCAACATATATATATATATATTATTTTATTAAAAATATATGATGTACTTTAACTTTAAATTGGTATATTTTTGTATTAATTGGAATAGTACTCCTAATTAGTTCAAATGTCTTCCTATCTCTCTCTAAATAGATATGTTTGGTTTCATTGTTTTACATCTTGAAAAATTCTCACAAATCCTGAGGCATATACTAGAGTAGAGAGAAAATTGTTGGAATTATTTAGTATTTTCAATAAGATAATTTCTTGCAAAATAATTATTGCGGTTATTTAAAATTTTTAATAAGATCTTTTGGTTTGAATCGCAAATCTAGAAGAAGTTTGGGCCATGTAGAACAATTTGAAGACTTGCCAGAAGATTTGCGTCAAGGCATCAAATTCTTAAATACACAAGTATTAGACAATTGGTTATATTTGTAGTATTATATATCATGTTTGATTTTTTTAAAAAAATAAAAGTTTTCACAACGTCTTTTTTAATTTTTTTAAACCAAGACTAAAACTATTTATTTTAGAGAAAAATACAAATATATTAAATCACGTTCTCGAATATTTAGAAATATTTGTTAGAGTTACTTCATGACTATGTGATAATCCATTGTTTTTTTTAACTTGTGTTAAATTTCTTGTATTATCTTAAGGCCGCCTAATTAGATCTATTTATAATTCGGTTTATGTTCTTTATTTTGATAGTCATGGAATCAAATGCCAATGCATGTGAGGATCAAGTTGATACTAGCAAAGTTTTAGTACCGAAATCACAATATGTTTCAAAGAGGTGAAGTAAGGTTTGGAAACATTTTTCCTGTATTGACTCGACACAATCTAAGGATGGAAAAGAGAGGGCACTTTGTAAGTATTGCAAAATTTCTTCATTCATATGTAACTCACATTATGAAACCTCTAATATGCAAAAACATATTGAAAAATGTAAACACTATATTGCATATAAGGATAGTTTGGGAACAGATGAAGAAGACCTAGAAAATCATGTTTATGACCAAAAGGTCTACAGAGAGTTGATAGCTAAGGCAATTAAAAAGCATGGATATTCTTTTTCTTGGGTTGAACATGAAGGTAACAAGAAAATTCATGCATATTTGAATAGTCGAGTTAAAAGTATACGTAGAAACACCGCAAAAGCTGATTGTTTGAAATTTCATAGAAATTTAAAAAAATGGCATAAAAGAAACTCTTTATAATGTACCTGGTCGTATTTCTTTGACATGTGGACTTCTTGTCAAACTGAGGGATATTTGTGTTTGACTACACATTATGTAGATGCTAATTGGAAGTTAAATAGTAGAGTTTTAAACTTTTGTTACATTGATACACCGCACGCCGGGCATACCATGTATAGTGTTGTGCTAGATTTGCTTCAAGAATGGGGTATTGACTATAAGATTTTTTCCATCACATTGGAAAATGCTTCTAGTAATGATAAAATGCAAGACAATTTAAAGGAAACTTTTAATGCTCGAAGGGCTTTATTATGTAAATATGGCTTAGTTTCAAATTCGGTGTGTTGCACATGTGTTGAATCTAATTGTTAAAGATGGACTTAAGGTCATTAAACATGTTGTTGTCAAGATCAGAGAATGCATGAAGTACATTAAATGGTCAGAATCAAGAAAAAAAATACTTTTCGAATTAATGTAAATTTAGCTAAGATAGAAGAAACTAAAGTGTTATGGCTTAACGTTCCTACAAGATGGAACTCTACATATATGATATAATACCATGAAATTTACAGTACTGTTTAAGGGTCATTTAGTGCTAAGATAATTTCTTAAAAGCTTACTTAGTGACTAAAATGACAAAAATGCAAAAGTTAGGATTTTCTCAATTATTGGCCGTAGAAAAGAAATTTCTGAGGTTTTTAGGTGTCATGTGATAGAGAATGAGTAAAATAGGATAATCGCAAAAATTTGGTTAAAATCTAAGGAAAAATTGGAATGGGAATTCAAGGTTAAAGTTTAGTGACCAAAATGATAAGTTTTCAAAACTTGTATGGTACAAGTCGAAATAGTTAAAGTTGAAGGACCAAAGTTGTAATTTCCAAAACGTTAGGTGTTTTATTTCATAAATAGATAGAGCACCTATTGGTGTGGACTGAATGTGGATTTACTGGTTTGATATGATATTTTGATTATTGGGAAATCACAGTCAAAGTTTAAGTGGAATTCGGATACCCGAATCGAACTGAAAAATTATGAAATTTTACCATATGATAGAGAAAGTTTATAAAAGTAATTTCCAAGTGTTGGAAATATTTTAATTCGATTCAGGATGAATCTTATGATTTATTTTGATTAAGGAATTTATTTAGTAACCGATAAAATTCTCAGCATTTATCGGTAAATTGGATCAAGATAAAATTTCGAAGATGATTCCATAGACTTTGGAAGAGTTATAACATATTATTTTATGGATATTTGGAGATTTAAATGTTTGGATTTAATTTATTTGACTGAAATTACCTAGAATGGCAATTTTGCAAAAAAAAAAATTGATTGGTAAATGGTATTTTGGTCTTTTCACCCAAAAGGGACATGAAAGGAATTTTGAGATTTTTTTAATGGATGAATAGTGGTTGGAATCTAAATAAGTTTAGTTAGAATTTTACAAAATGGTAAACTAGTAAATATGAATTCAGTTGGGGGACAATTTGGTAAATTGGAATAAAATGAATTAAAAATTCATTTTTATTTATACAAGTGACATAAATATATGATATATGAAGAGTTATCATCCAAAAATTCATTCCAAAACCGTGGAGAAAGAGGAGAAAGAAGAGGAAATCTTACAAGCTCGATTTAAGTCTCGAAACTCGATTTTTAGGTAATCTTCTGAACTACAAAGTTTTTCTTCTCTTCAATCTCTATCTATTGATGTAAATTATTCATGGATTTCATTCTTGATTGATGAGATTTGATATGAGAAAGAAATTAGGGTTTATGTTCAAATTTGGGGGGTTTATGATTTTATGAATCTATGTTCGATTTTATGTTGAAATCAAGCAAGAATGATGTTGGATTCTTGTTTTTGAATTAGGATTTAAACCCTAAACAATTTAGTACCCTTGAATAAGAGTAGGGTTTAGGGATCCAACCTTGAATTAGGGTTTGTGATGATGAGTTAGTAATCTAGCAAGCTTGATTTGTTGTTTGAAATCAAAACCCTAAATTTAAACCCTAAAAGACTAATTTAGCAAAGTGTTAAAGTTAGTTTAATTCTGATTTTTGTAGTTTGAAATGTATTTTTGTTGTTAGTGATGTTTGAGGCATGAGAATGAAGTTAGAATGCTAAACCGGTGATTATTCGAGCTAGTGACCATTTTGACAATTTGTCAAAAGTGGATAACCAATTTGGCAATGGTGTATAAGAAGAGGACAAATTCTGTTTTTTATGTTAAGTGATGATTATGATGTATAGTTGATGATTGGGGGCCTAATTGCAAAGTTTTAAAGCTAGAATCCTTTAATTGTAAATTGGTGACTATTTCGACAAATTAGAGAACAAAGGGTTGAAATGTGACAATTAGGTATTTGAAGAGTACTATGTTGGAAAATTTTATTTAAGTGATTTAGATGTTGAGCTTGAAGTGAATAGAAGCTTGTATTCACTTAGGGACCAAAACAACAATTTGTAGAATACAAGGGACCAATTCAGCTATTAAGCAAAAGTAAAGGAAAAATTGTGGAAAAATAGGAAATGGATTAATTGGATCAAAAACTGTAAAACCTATGTTTGATTTTGATATAAAAAAGTGTTTAAGGACTAATTTGTAAAAGAAAATAAAATTTTAAGTACTCAAAAGTCTCACAAAATGACAAAGAAAAGTTTTCCAAAGTTATAAACTTAAACCCAAAAATTTTCTAAGTGTTTCAAGCCAAAATACACAAATACGCCCAGGCGTATCGATACTCCCCTTGGTGTTTTGATACAATTTTTAGCTACTGGAATTTGTTTTTGCAAAGCATACCGATACGGCTTATCACATTTCGATACAGCCTTTATCTGGGTAAACATTTTAAGTGCAACATTTTGATACTGCTCACACCTGTTTCGATACTGTTTGAAATCTGGGTTTAAGAAAGTTACACTCGTACCGATACGGTACGCAATGTTTCAATACGGTTTGAATTCTGGTTTTAAGAAATTTCATAACGTATCGATACGGTTAACCCCGTACCGATACAGTTTGTCAAGATCTTCAAAGATGTTTGCATTAATTTTTTCGACCGTTGTTTGTCAGTTATTGGAATCCTCAAGCTTTAAATTTCAGTTAACCCGTACCGATACGCCACTAAGCGTATCGATACACCTTTTCATCCAGGATTCTAGTGAGCAAAATTTGTACCGATACGGCATTGCCGTTTCGATACACTCCCATTTTAACACTATGATCGTTTTGATATGGCCTCCCGCGTATCGATACGACTTGTACAACGGCTATATTTTTTTTGTAACAGGTATCGATACGTGACTTTGTGTACCGATACGGGCCTTCACCAAACAACATTTATTACGGGAAAGATGGTCCTCAATGGCTCTATTGATGACTTCAACCTCCCAAACGGCTAGAATTCAATAAGGGGGTATAAATACAAGTCTCCAATGCTACAGCAACAACCAATGAACTAAGATTGAACAACATTAAAATACTCAAGCAAAAATCCAACCCTTGTGCTCTTAGAGTCAAATCCTTATACCCAACCTGTGTTCTTCATTGTAATCTTTTATTTCAAGTTTGGGGTTGAGTGATCTTGTAATTTTGGACAAATATCCACCTTGTGAGGTCATTTTATTTTTGCCATTATCTTTCTTGTACAAGAGTGAATCTTGATCAAGCTTTGAGTAGAAAGCTTTGATCCTTTGTAATGGTTTCCTCCTTAGCCTAGAAAAGGGGAAGATTTCATAGTGAAATTGGTTAAAATCCTTAGTAGGAAGCTAAGGTAGTGGACGTAGACCTTGTTAGAAGGTTGAACCACTATAAATCATTGTGTCCCATTATCTATCCTTTTCTATTTGCTTCCGAAAATTTTAAATTGCCAATTCACCCCCCTCTTGGCCACTTTCGGTATTAATTGATTATCCTAACAATTGGTATTAGAGCCACACTCAACCGAAGGTCTAACAACCGTTGAGGCAATTCTAGAAGGTGATTCAATCAACTGACATATTAGCCATGGCTTTTACTTCCGGCAACATGTACGAATCTCAATCCATCACTAGACCTCCCTTCTTCAATGGAGACAACTATCCATATTGGAAGAATCGAATGAGGTTGTTTATCAAATCCAACGATTATCTCCTATGGGATGTGATCGAAGACAGACCATCAATTCCAATAAAGCAAGAAGGAGAGAGGCAAGTTCCCAAGGCCAAGCATGAAATAATAGATGAAAAAAGAAAGAAGTTACAAATAAATGATAAGGCCTTGCACATGCTCTTTTGTGCACTTGGACTTGACGAATACGCGAAGATGTCCTCATGTACGAGTGCAAATGAGGTATGGGACAAGCTAGAGACCACCTATGAAGGTACCAACGATGTAAAGGAGACCAAGATTGGACTCCTCAATCTAAGCTATGAAAATTTCAAGATGGAGCCCAATGAGAGCGTCACAAAGATGTTTGATCGCTTCTCCGTATTGTAAATGGTCTCAAGGGATTCAGAGAAGTCATTCCCGAAGACAAGCTTGTTTAGAAGCTTTTACATTCTCTTCCCGAGTCATAGGATGGGAAGAGAACGGCCATCATCGAGGCAAAGGACTTGAAGACCTTGAAGCTCTATGCTCTTATGGGTTCTCTCCTAACTCATGAGATCATGAAGTAAGGAAGAGAAGAAGAGAAGAAAAGAAGGTTGAGAAGAAAGAAGTAGAAAAGAAGAAACTTGGAATTGCTCTCAAAGCCTCACAAGAAGAGAGTGATTCAATCGAGGAGGAAGATGAAGAGTTGGCTATGCTAGTCAAACGATTCACTCGGCTCATGAGATCCAACCGGAGAAGGAAGTTCAATAGAAGAAAGGATTTCAAGAGTAAGAGCAAGGAAGAAGAAAAGGATCATATTGTGTTCTATGAATGTAAGAAGCCGGGACACATCAAGATTGATTGTCCTCAACTCAAGAAGAAGGGCTTCGAGAAGAAAAAGAAGCACAAGGCCCATATTGCCACTTGGAGCGATGAAGAGTCTTCAAGTGATGAGGAGCAAGAGGTGGCTAACCTTTGTCTCATGGCCTTGGAGGAGGATCCTAAGGTAACCTCTAACTCATTAAATGATCCCACTTATGATGAATTATTTGATGATTTTAATGAGTTACAAGAGGCTTATGACGAATTGGTTGAAAAATATAAGGAATCTGTTTTGAAAAATAAGAAAACTATCCTTGATTTTGAAAACCAAAATGATTCCTTATCTAAAACCAATTCGAAACTCGAAGAGAAGATTAATGATTTACTAGATAATCAAAAATATTTTTAAAAAGAAAATGTTTATCTAAATAACCTTCTTTCTGAGTTAAAGGATCATTACCTCAAGGAGGTAAATGATCTCAAAGCTTCCTTAAACAATGTTGGGAAATCAAACTTTGAAAAAGGACAATCTTCAAAACCCAACTATGTTAAAAGGAACTTTGGCAACCACAAACAAAGAGGCTTCCAAAGGACCTCTAGAGGTAAAAGAATTAGAAGTGTTTGGGTTCCTAAGGAACTTGTCACTTCTAACAATCTTAAGGCTATTACATCTTGGATTCCCAAGGGAACCAAGTATTTGGGAGCTAATACGCATGGACCCAAAATTATTTGGGTACCAAAAATCAAGAATTAATCTTTGTTTGTAGGGGGAGCATTGCTACAAGGCCAAAGCTTCAAGTGCAAATTCGTGGTTCCTTGATAGTGGATGCTCAATACATATGACCGGCGACAAGAGTAGATTCGTGGAACTTGAACTAAAAAGAGGAGGATTAGTGACATTTTGTGACAACTCCAAAGGTCAAGTTGAAGGAATAGGTTCCATCGGTAATCACTCTTCCGAAATTATTGAAAACATTCTATATGTCAATGGTCTTAAACATAATATTTTAAGCATTAGTCAATTTTGTGACAAAGGTTTCAATGTTGTTTTTGATTCTAATGGTTGTAAAATTTTAAACATTGAAACAAATAAAATTGCACTTGTGGGTCATCGCATAGGAAACATATACATGGTGCATCTAGTTGACATACACATTTCTCATGCATGTTTTGTTGCAAATGATGAGCATGATTCATGGTTATGGCATAGAAAACTAGGGCATTCAAGCATGAGCGTTTTAGAAAAATTGGTTTCAAAATATCTAGTTAGAGGTTTGCCTAAAATAAAGTTTTCAAATGATAAAATTTGTGATGCTTGTGCAAAAGGCAAACATAAAAGAGTTTCTTTCAAATCCATTAATGATGTTTCAACTAGTAGAATTTTACAATTGATCCACATGGATCTCTTTGGTCCTATTAGAACAACTAGCTTGGGTGGAAAATCATATGCATATGTTTTAGTTGATGATTACTCTAGATACACTTGGGTTTTATTCTTAAGTACCAGAGATGAAGCTTTAGAAAAATTCATCACATTTTCAAAAATTACTCAAAATGACGTTGGTCAAACTATTTCTCACATTCGAAGTGACCATGGAACCGAATTTCAAAATTTAGGTTTTGAGGATTTTTGTAACTCAAATGGTATTAGCCACAAATTTAAGCCCCTAGAACACCTCAAAAAAAAAATGGGGTTGTTGAAAGGAAAAATCGAACTTTAGAGGAAATGGCTAGAACCATGCTTTGTGAAAATAATTTGCTAAAATATTCTTGGGCGGAAGCCACTAATACAGCTTGTTATATCATAAATAGAGTAATGATTAGGCATATTTTAAAGAAATCTCCTTATAAAATTTTAAAATCCAAAAAAGCCTAACATTTGCTACTTTCATCCATTTGGTTGTAAATGTTTTGTTTTAAACAATGGAAAAGATAGTCTAGGCAAATTTGATGCTAAAAGTGATGAAGCTATTTTTCTAGGATATTCTTTAAACTCTAAAGCTTATCGTGTATTTAATAAAAGAACCTTAGTTGTTGAAGAGTCTATTCATGTGGTTTTCGATGATAACCTCCTTCCGAGGAAGGACTCTTGTGATGATGATGTAGGGATCTTTGAAGCCAATGATGGTGGACAAACATCAAAGGTGGATGAAGTTCCAACCAAAGAGGAAGAAGCACAAGATCTGCCTCTAGAAGCCTTGAGAGACATGAATCTAGAGGAAAAGAAAGTGAGCTACCCAAGAGAGTACAACTATGTCAAAGGTGGTAAGATTTTGGGTGATCCATCCAAAGGGGTAACCACTAGACTTTCTCTTAAAAATGCATGTAATGTAGCATTTATCTCATGCATAGAGCCTAAGAACGTTAAAGAAGCATTAAATGATGACTATTGGATAATGGCCATGCAAGAGGAATTAAATCAATTTGAGAGAAGTCAAGTTTAGACATTAGTTGATAGGCCTAGTAATAAATCTACTATAGGAACTAAATGGGTTTATAGAAAGAAACTAAATGAAAGTGGTAACATAGTGAGGAACAAGGCTAAACTTGTTGCTCAAGGTTACACTCAAGAAGAGGGAATCGATTTTGATGAAACCTATGCACCTGTAGCAAGAATGGAAGCCATTAGGATGCTACTAGTATTTGCATGTTATCACTAATTTAAGCTTTTTCAAATGGACGTAAAAAGTGCATTTTTAAATGGTTTTATTAATGAAGAAGTGTATGTAGAACAACCACCCGGTTTTGAAGATCCAAATTACCTAAACCATGTTTTTAAACTTTCAAAAGCTTTATATGGTTTGAAACAAGCTCTTAGAGCTTGGTATGAGAGATTATCAAACTTTTTAATTGAAAAAAGTTTTAACAAAGGAAATGTGGATACTACACTCTTCGTTAAAAGAAGTGGCAAAGACATATTAGTAGTTCAAATATATGTTGATGATATAATTTTTGGTTCTACTAATGAAATGTTTTGCCAAGATTTTGCTAAGTTGATGCAAGGTGAGTTTGAGATGAGCATGATAGGGGAGCTTTCATTCTTCTTGGGGATTCAAATTAAAAAAAAGGAAGGACGTCATCTTCATCAATCAAGCTAAATACATCAAGGACATGCTCAAGAAGTTTGGCTTGGAGAGTGTGAAACCTCAAGCCACACCAATGAGCTCTTCTACAAAGCTTGACAAAGATGAAGGAGGTAAGTGTGTATATTTAAAGCTTTATCGCTCTATGATTGGATCTTTGCTTTATCTTATCGCAAGTAGACCCGACATTATGTTTAGTCTTTGCTTGTATGCTAGATTTCAAGCTAATCCTAGAGAATCACACCTTATAGCCGTTAAGAGAATCTTTAGGTACCTTAGAGATACACCTTGTTTAGGTCCTTGGTACCCTAGAGAATCTTCCTTTAACCTACATGCCTTCTCGGATGCGGATTATGGGGGTTGTAACATAGATAGAAAGAGCACATCCGGCACATGTCAATTCCTAGGTAGTATGCTCATATCTTGGTTTTCTAAGAAGCAAAATAGTGTAGCATTATCTACCACCGAAGCCGAATACATATCCGTAGGGATTTGTTGTGCTCAAATCTTTTGGATGAAGCAACAACTCTTAGATTACGAAATTGACATAGGTACCATCCCCATTAGGTGTGACAACACTAGTGCAATTTGTCTCACTAAGAATCCCATCAAACATTCTAGAACCAAACACATAGAAATAAGGCATCATTTCATTAGAGATCATGTCTTGAAAAACGATGTAGTTCTAGAATATGTAGACACCTTGAACCAATTAACGGACATTTTTACCAAACCATTAGACAAAGAGCGTTTTTGGTCTCTTAGGAGAGAGTTAGGTATAACCAACCTCCCTTGACCCTTAGAGCCTCTTTTGGTCTTAAAAATATGCTTAAATTTGTTTGATTGATTGTTTTTGTGATTTTGCTCCTATATTCATATATGCTTGTTGCTAGGGGGAGTATGTATCTATTTATGTTCATACATAATGCTCTCATATCATTCACATGCATTTTAATTCGATTAAAATCAAATTTCTGAGCAACCTGCAGCCAAAATTAACATTTCTGGCACATGCATATCGATACGGTTATCCTCGTATTGATACGAGTCATTTAAAATCATTTCGATACAGGTATACCTGTACCGGTACGTATAGCGTATCAAAATGGCATCGGAAGCGTTTTGGTATTGGGTTCAATACACCACGTTGGCGTATCGGTACGCGTTCACATTGGGCAGTTTTAAGGGCATTAAAAGAAGGATTTTCACTTTTATTCAAACACCACTTTTCTTCCAAACCCTAGATACGAAAATCCTCTATGAAAACCTCAAAATCCCTCACTTTTTCTCACACAACTCTTCAAAAATATTGAGGGCTTTTGGATTTTACATCAAACCCAAGCTACAATCATCAAGTTTGTGCATCTAAATCACTTCATTCATCCTTAATCTCATATTCAAGGAATAAACCCTAACCTTTTTCTTTTTAATTTTCGTACATATATATACACTATTTTTGTACTATAATCATAGTTTTAGAACCCATATAGTATTGTTTTCAATATTTTTGTAAAAACTTTTTCAAATCTGAAATTTTTTTATTCGAATATAAAATTATATCGTATAATTTTTAATACTGTTTTTCAAGTTTTTCTTTACCAAAAATTCTTTTTAAATTTGTATATATTTTAAAACTATATTGTATAACCTTTTGACAATACCTCGATTATTTGGATTACTTTTTGGATTGGATGTATTGATTTATGCATACACCGTTTTCGGTTTAATTTTGTTTTCAGACTATGGGCCCTAAGAAACGAGCATGAAAGGCATTGCCTCTAGTTCAAGCTCTCCGCATTCTCTTCCCGATCATGTTGGTAATAGACCCAATCTTACCTATATTTATCAAAATTGTTTTAATGAACCTCAATATCCCTATGCCATGGAAAATTTTAAAGAATGCCAAAGTTACAAAATTAGTCCCGAGTGTGTTACGTCAATCCCGTTTTTATCATCCGAAAGATTTAAATTCGAATATCTTTCTTTAATGCACGAATGGAAATTTATGGCTTTTTAAGTATACCCGGGATTTTATACCAAAATCTTGTTTTAATCTTCTATTCTAATGCTCGGTGTATTTTCAATGAAAAGAAATCTTTGGTTGTTGCAATTGAATCTTACTTGATGGGTAAGAAACTTTGAATTGATTCAAGTTTTTTAGCAAACTTTTTCGGTCTTGAGGATACGGGAATAGATGATGAGAGTGAGTTAGGACATATCCTTAGTGGTTCCGTGACTATTCTTAATGTACATGACCGTATCTTGCATCTCATGATCACTTGGTGGTTCCATCCATCCGGTGGGAAATACTCTACCATCTGCCAAGTTGATGACTTTTGGCTTCGATGCTTTCGTGAGAAGAGGCGACCCAACCTTGCTCAGATTATGTTTGCCGAGATCGTCTTTCTTGTCCAGCATCGCCACACCTCCTTGGTGACATCCTTCACTTATGGCACGGCTTTGAGCTTTGTATTTCACAAGATGGGGATCGATTGTTCCAACGATCTTCCAGAACCTCTCACGGATCCCATTGATGAGCGCTCTCTCTGTCGCACCAAGTTCACTTATTTCAATGGAGAATGGGTCCGTAACACCTATCTTCCGATAGGTGTTCAGCCCAAACCGGTGGAGGCTCCTCAAGAAGCTCAAGTTCCACAAGCTTTGGTGGCCCAACCAAATCAAGATGCTCTCATGGATTTAATGAGAAATTCAAAAATTTGAACACCAACATTGACTCTTTGCAATCAACCATGGATTCCAGGTTTACTGCTTTTGACACACACTTTACATCCTTGGAGGAAAGAGTAGCAGCTATTGAAAACAAAAATCTATGGACATCACTCTTAACGCATTTCATGGTGAATGGCGTCAATCCCATAGACCTCCGGCCACAAATGTTGATGATGATGAGGATGAAGACGATGGAGACGATGGCATGGACTCTTAGGCATTTTTGCATGTCATAGCATACCATATTAGTATTTAACTTATGCACATTTATTTTATGTCCTTATGAACTCCTATGCTTTGTTTTTATTTGACTTATGCTTTTAGGATTTGAGTTGGATTGAACTATGTTGCTTGAACTATTATTTGAAGTTAAATGCTTATGTTGCTTATTACATTGCTTGAAGTTGTTATTGTTTTCTTGTTTTATCCCTGTTACAATGATTTTGATCTAACAAAAAGGGGGAGAAGATTTAAAGAGCCAAAATTTTATTTATAGCCTTATATTAAGGGGAGTTTTCTAAGAGATGCTTAAAAATTTTCACCTTGGTTTTGTTATATCAAAAAGGGGGAGATTGTAAAACCTATGTTTGATTTTGATATAAAAAACTGTTTAAGGACTAATTTGCAAAAGAAAATAAAATTTTAAGTACTCAAAAGTCTCACAAAATGACAAAGAAAAGTTTTCCAAATTTATAAACTTAAACCCAAAAATTTTCTAAGTGTTTCAAGCCAAAATACACAAATACGCCCAGGCGTATCGATAAACCCCTTGGTGTTTCGATACAGTTTTTAGCTACTGGAATTTGTTTCTGCAAAGCTACCGATACGGCTTATCACGTTTCGATACGTCATTCATCTGGGTAAACATTTTAAGTGCATCATTTCGATATGGCTCACACCCGTTTCGATATTGTTTGAAATCTGGGTTTAAGAAAGTTACACTCGTACCGATACGGTACACAATGTTTCGATACAGTTTGAATTCTGGTTTTAAGAAATTTCAAAACGTACTGATATGGTTAACCCCGTACCGATACGGTTTGTCAAGATCTTCAAAGATCTTTGCATTAAATTTTTCGACCGTTGTTTGTCAGTTATTGGACTCCTCAAACTTTAAATTTTGATTAACTCGTACCGATACGCCACTAAGCATATCGATACACCTTTTTGTCCAGGATTCCAGTGAGCAAAATTCGAACCAATACGGCCTTGCCGTTTTGATACACCCTTATTTTAACACTATGATCGTTTCGATACGGCCTCCCATGTATCGATATGACTTGTACAATGGCTATATTTTTGTTGTAATAGGTATCGATACGGGACTTCGTGTACCGATACGGGCCTTCACCAAATAGCATTTATTGTGGGAAAATGGTCCCCAATGGCTCTATTGATGACTTCAACCACCCAAATGGCTAGAATTCAATAAGGGGGTATAAATACAAGTCTCCAATGCTACAGCAACAACCAATGAACTAAAATTGAACAACATTAAAATACTCAAGCAAAAATCCAACCCTTGTGCTCTTAGAGTCAAATCCTTATGCCCAACTTGTGTTATTCATTGTAATCTTTTATTTCATGTTTGGGGTTGAGTGATCTTGTAATTTTGGGCAAATATCCACCTTGTGAGGTCATTTTATTTTTGCCATTATCTTTCTTGTACAAGAGTGAATCTTGATCAAGCTTTGGGTAGAAAGCTTTGATCCTTTGTAATGGTTGCCTCCTTAGCCTAGAAAAGGGGAAGATTTCATAGTGAAATTGGTTAAAATCCTTAGTAGGAAGCTAAGGTAGTGGACGTAGACCTTGTTAGAAGGTTGAACCACTATAAATCATTGTGTCCCATTGTCTATCCTTTTCTATTTGCTTTCGAAAATTTTAAATCGCCAATTCACCCCCTCTTGGCCACTTTCGGTGTTGATTGATTATCCTAGCAAAACATTCCTTTGGAGACCAAGAAGACAAATCGGCTTGAGGTTTAAGGACCAAAAATAGAACTTTTCAAAGTTTAGGTCCTAAAGTGTAAAGGATGAAAAATGTAAGGATCAAGCTTAAATTAACTATTTGAAGCATGAAAAAGTTCTTAGGGACTAAAATAAGTATTTAAGTAAAGGTTGAAAGCTTAAGGTAAAATGTGAGAAAAATGTGATTCGAATATAAGAAACTTTATCGGATCAATTATATATATATATTTAATAGATAGTTATTTTATTTACTTTCCATTAATATATTTAGAGTGAATACGTTCTAACATATACTTGAACTGGTATATGTTATTTTATAATATAGCTTTCGATACGAATTGGAACCGTACTAACAAAAATGGAAAGAAAAAGGTCAGGAGTGAGATCAAGTGATAAAGTCGACTTCATTACAAGGTCAAGGTGAGTGCATTTTTACTTATTTATATATATGTGATATAAGTGAGTGCATTTTTACTTATTTTATATATGTGATATGAGGGAGACTTGCGAGAAGTCGACCTTGATATTAATAAAAATGTATGTTGATCAAAGTTATGTAAATGGCATGAGATATTAAATAGCATATGTGATACAATGATATGACATAATGATTTATCTAAGATAAATCAAATTTTAGATTTTGGGTATCAACTGTCCATTATCGAATTATAAATGATAGTATTGGCGGATTGGATATTGAATGTGAAAATATTATATTGTTATGTCCGAGTACTAGTGTGAGAGTCTTTGGTATAATTGGATATCCATAGAGACTTAGCAGCTGCATTCCAGCACTACGGTGTGTTCCAAACACTTCGTTGTTGACATCAAATGCTACGGCGTTGCAGACACTACGGTGTTGACAGTTAGATGTGATGGCGCTGCAGACACTACGGTGTTGTTTAGACACTTCGATGTTGACTAGCACAAAAGGTGCGATAATGAGGAGCAAAGGGCGTCCTCGATTACGTACTTGATAAGTGTTCAAAAGTACTATTTTTATTACCCTTTTTACTCATATTATTGTTAGACTTAAGCTCATATTAGTTGCATAATTAGTTATTAATGCATTAATTCATATTTCTTTCCACTGTTGAGCTTGATTACATAGCTTGGTGATTTTTGTGGAAAAAGATGCTGCTTTGGTGTGTTTTTGTGTGTGTATGTGCAGGATCACTTGCCAAAGCAATGCCGAGCTAGTTGCCAGGGCAATGCATGAAGGATATGCCGAGCTAGTTGCCAGGGCAATGCATGAAGGATATGCCGAGCTAGTTGCCAGGGCAATGCATGAAGGAGACGCCGAGCCAGTTGCCATGGCAATTGTCGACAAAGAGAAGATGCAATATGGATGTCGAAATTAATGACTAGACAAGCCCAAGATGATGTGGAGCAAAGCCCAAACCCAAAGGAATTTGATTGCCATGCAGAGATTAAAGAAGAATTAAATTCCAAGAAGATAGGAGAAGTTCTAGTAGGAATACAATTATAATAGAGAATTATATTCTTTAAAGATAATTTAATTCCAACTTAAACTCCTCCTCAAAGAAGGACTTTGGCCTAGCCCTATAAATAGCAAGGAGATTTCGACAATCAATATAGAGAAAAAGAGAGAAATTTCGACAAGAGAGCATTAGGGGAAATTTCGACTTCTTCTTCTTCTTTTCTTCCATTAGATTCATGGTTTGGGGATTATTCTTTGTATATCTTTTGAACCCAACCATGAACTAACTTGATCGGTTGGGGTTATTGTGTTTTGTTGTTGTGAGAAACAATTGGATTTTGTTTAGGTAATAAGAGTTTGCACTTTTCTATTCAAGGTTTACTCATTCTTGGCTTTTATTCTTGTTTGCGAGTGAATTGGGAGAGGATCTCGTAACTTCATCTATTTATCTAATATCGGGAGAGTTAGATTTAAGAAACGAATGAGTATGGTCTTTATTCAATCTATTGATGGTGAAGATTAATCCGGCTTAGGAATAAGTTAAGGATTTCAACGGCTAAGAGGAGCGCAAGATTGGTTGTTGTTCACCCTTGATTCACGCAGGGATGTATTATCAAGGTATGCACAAGTAACTAGAGTTTCGACTTAGGGATAAGAAGAAACCATTGAAGAACGCTTCGCCGAACCTTGAAGTTGCTGCCCAGACGCCCAAGTAGTTGCCCAGCTAGTTGCCCAGGCAACCATCGATTAGTTGCCAAGGCAACCCCGCTGTGCAAGTTGCCACGGCAACTGAGTTGCCCGTGCACTCTTTTACCAAGACGATCCAATCGGCTATCACACCTCAACTCACGATAACCTGGCTTATCTCTCTCTTTTTTCTTTAATCTATTCTTTTAGTTTATTGCTCTTAGTTTACTCGTTAATTAGAACTCCTATTATCAATTGTGTTTTTACTTTTCACAGTGCAGTAACTTAAGCAAAGTGGCCCAAACCAATCCCTGTGGAGACGATACTCGATACTCATATCACTTTATTACTTGCGACGTGTATACTTGCACAATTGCGTAGCACTTATCACACGCAACAAGTTTTTGGCGCCGTTGCCGGGGATTGGCAATTGGTGTTAGTTGTTTTTGTTATTGCATTTTTTCTCTTAGTTTTACTAACTTTTCTTTTTGTTTGTTTAAAAAAAAAATTAGGTGCGCTACAAGTTAAGGGACATCAACATGTCGGGAAATAAAAGCCGATCTATTCGAGAGATGATGTTGGAAGATATGAATCAATCCAATCAAGAGTTTCTTGCACCTTTTGATGATTACCTATACCAACCGAGAAAAACCCAAAGAACTTATACCGTGGAAAAATCTTGTGCTATGTGTGGAGAACATCATGTGTTTGAAAATTGCCCTCACATTTTCGGTGCATATAACTACATGGAGGACCATAGAGGGAACCAACAGCAAAATTCTTCATAGTATGGTCAAAAAGCTCAAATTTTTTTTTACCATAACAATTTTTTGCAAAGAACAGATATATGCCATGGAAATGTAGTCCTTTTCAAGAGCATTCCAATTCCTTGGAGGAAACGTTACTAGCTTCATTGGCTAGACTTGACGGATCAATTGAAGAGATTCGAAAACTATCAAAATCTATGGATACGAGGATAGCTCAGTGGGATGCAACCTTAGGGGATTCAGAAGATCAATTGGGGAGATCCACATATGTCATGGATAACATGCACCAACAATTCATTCCTAGGGATACTGACGTCCCAAGGCAAGAGGATAAGGGGCAATACAAAGAAATCTCTCCGATGTGTGAGGAACAACTAGAACCTCAAAGTCAAGAGGATGCCAATGAGAGAGACTGCCCAACACATGATGGGCTTGAACAACAAATTGCCTCTGCAATGATTGAGGAGCCTGAACAGAGCAATGCCGCGACAACACTCGGTGAAGCCGAGAACAACAATACTACAAAGCAAATTCTCGGAAACCGATGCCCAGAAAATTACAACGTTGATGTTGAAGCAGGAATCTGTAGATTGCTCTCATCTACAATTGCCACGGCAATTACTCGACCACATGCAAGATCAACGAGATGATAATACTTTGCCAATGGAATATGAACAGGTAATAGTTGAACCTTTTGAATTCTTTAAAAACTCACCTCGTCCATTGCTGGTATGTCTTGAGGAACCGAGGTTGGTAGATTTGAAGCCATCGAAATCTCTACTGATGGAGATGTTTGAGAGGCCAAAAGAAAAAGGTGTTTGGATTCATAAAGCTCTTCAGAAAATTGATTCTTCCCTTGACTTAAAGCAAAATTTGAAAACTGATTGCCACGGCAATTGGCTTGAGCAGCAATTGCCACGACAACAAAGGCTACATCCAACCATGATAGAAGTCGACAAGAATGAGGTAATTGAATGGTTGAGAATGGATATAATTTTTCCTATTAATATATTTGTGCCTTCAGGAATAGTAGCAAGGTGGAGAGTATACATGGACTACAAGCAAACAAAGAAGAAAGACACCTCCACCATGGTAATGCAAAAGGGAGTAGTGGCAAGCACATTGGCTAAACTCTTTTTGGGCAATATTATCACCCGATGGAGGGTGCGGATGGACTATAAGAAGTATCGAAAACGGCAACCTTCAACACCGCAGCAACTCCTGATACGCACGCCTCGGAAACCATGGACGCGCACGCCTCGGCAACCCCTGACGCCTCGGCACCCATGGATGTGCATGCCTCGGCAACCCTCGACGCCACGGCAACTACTGATACATTTATTGTTATTTTTATTTTTTGAACTATTTTGTTCTATTATTTTTGGTTATTTTTTTTCTTTTTATTTTTTAGGATATATTTTATTTTTCTTCATTATCTTTAGTTTCCAGGGTTTCTTTTCCACAGCAAGACTCACAACCACCATGCTAAGGAAATTCACTACCGACTACTTGCCACAGCAACCACAACAGAAACTGGCGATGCCCAGGCAACAACTATGGCTTCGGGAACTACTGATGCCCATGCAAGTGAACCTGCATCGGCAAACACGGATCAAATCAAAGCAATGTTATTCACGCGGCACCAGCATTCAACCACCAACTGAAAAATGAAACAAGCAAACGGCACGAAGGAAACTTATCACTCGAGGTGACGACCTCTCTGACTAACTCATTTCATTTAGTTTCTTTTAAATTTTGTTTCACTCTTACATGCATTGAGGACAATGCTTCTCTCGAGTTTGGGGGGGTGTTGGTTTCTAGTTAGTTTCATGTTTAGTTGCATTCATCGTTAGCAATCACATATAGGTTGCATATGTTACTTGCCATGCCTTTAATTGGATTTAATTGCTTAAGACTTGTTGAATATCCAATGATGAATTTTTGCCACTGCACTTAATTGAAATAACCTTTAATTTTAGGATTGCATGAAAAGAACTTAAAATTTTACTATGATGCTGAATTTTTTTTACACGGTTGTGGGTTGTTGATTCAAAGAAACTTAGTGAACTTAGGTTGCTTAAAATTTGGGTAAATTTAAAATTGAAAATTAAAAGTTAATTTCTTGCTAGAGGTGCCCAAAACTAGCTCTAGTAGTAAATACACTTTCTTGCTAGAGGTGCCCGAAACTGGCTCTAGTAGTTAATGCACATTAAAGAATCGCTAGAGGTGCCCGAAATTGGCTCTAGTCGACTAAAATAAAATAAGAAATTGCTTACTTTGCTAGAGGTGCCCGAAATTGGCTCTAGTGAAAATGAAAATAAATGCTCCGGCAATTAAATTGATAAAAGCCTATTGTTCACATAGAATCTTGAAAATCAACTTGTACACAACTACGCACACACATTGTCACGAGCATTATACTTTTGTTCCGGGAAATTTTTCTGCTATCTGAAAAATTTAAAAGGTGATCATACTTTGTGCCATGGTTCCGAGGTTTGAATTCAAGTTTGAAGCATGTCTTTGATGATTAAAGTCTTGGCAGGTAATTGTTAGTTTGCATTGCTTGAGGACAAGCAATAGTTCGAGTTTGGGGGCGTGATAAGTGTTCAAAAGTACTATTTTTATTACCCTTTCTACTCATATTATTGTTAGACTTAAGCTCATATTAGTTGCATAATTAGTTATTCATGCATTAATTCATATTTCTTTCCACGTTGAGCTTGATTACATAGCTTGGTGATTTTTGTGGAAAAAGATGCTGCTTTGGTGTGTTTTTGTGTGTGTATGTGCAGGATCACTTGCCAAAGCAATGCCGAGCTAGTTGCCAGGGCAATGCTGAAGGATATGCCGAGCTAGTTGCCAGGGCAATGCATGAAGGAGACGCCGAGCCAGTTGCCATGGCAATTGTCGACAAAGAGAAGATGCAATAGGGATGTCGAAATTAATGACTAGACAAGCCCAAGATGATGTGGAGCAAAGCCCAAAACCAAAGGAATTTGATTGCCATGCAGAGATTAAAGAAGAATTAAATTCCAAGAAGATAGGAGAAGTTCTAGTAGGAATACAATTATAATAAAGAATTATATTCTTTAAAGATAATTTAATTCCAACTTAAACTCCTCCTCAAAGAAGGACTTTGGCCTAGCCCTATAAATAGCAAGGAGATTTCGACAATCCATATAGAGAAAAAGAGAGAAATTTCGACAAGAGAGCATTAGGGGAAATTTCGACTTCTTCTTCTTCTTTGCTTCCATTAGATTCATGGTTTGGGGATTATTCTTTGTATATCTTTTGAACCCAACCATGAACTAACTTGATCGGTTGGGGTTATTGTGAGAAACAATTGGATTTTGTTTAGGTAATAAGAGTTTGCACTTTTCTATTCAAGGTTTACTCATTCTTGGCTTTTATTCTTGTTTGCGAGTGAATTGGGAGAGGATCTCGTAACTTCATCTATTTATCTAATATCGGGAGAGTTAGATTCAAGAAACGAATGAGTATGGTCTTTATTCAATCTATTGATGGTGAAGATTAATCCGACTTAGGAATAAGTTAAGGATTTCAATGGCTAAGAGGAGCGCAAGATTGGTTGTTGTTCACCCTTGATTCACGCAGGGATGTATTATCAAGGCATGCACAAGTAACTAGAGTTTCGACTTAGGGATAAGAAGAAACCATTGAAGAACGCTTCGCCGAACCTTGAAGTTGCTGCCCAGACGCCCAAGTAGTTGCCCAGCTAGTTGCCCAGGCAACCATCGATTAGTTGCCAAGGCAACCCCGCTGTGCAAGTTGCCACGGCAACTGAGTTGCCCGTGCACTCTTTTACCAAGACGATCCAATCGGCTATCACACCTCAACTCACGATAACCTGGCTTATCTCTCTCTTTTTTCTTTAATCTATTCTTTTAGTTTATTGCTCTTAGTTTACTCGTTAATTAGAACTCCTATTATCAATTGTGTTTTTACTTTTCACAGTGCAGTAACTTAAGCAAAGTGGCCCAAACCAATCCCTGTGGAGACGATACTCGATACTCATATCACTTTATTACTTGCGACGTGTATACTTGCACAATTGCGTAGCACTTATCACACGCAACAGTACTCGCCATCAGATGCTACGACATTGCAGACACTACAGTGTCCTTATGATGATTTGTATACCATAGGTTCTCATGAAATTGTACTTTGGGCTATAATTCATGAAATTCTTTTATGCAGGTGGATAGGCCAGTAAGGCCATCGTATTTCCTATTGATAAAGTAAGAACGATATTATGACTTTGGATATATATACATACAAATATGATTTATATTGATGCTTTGAACATGGAATGTTGATTATAATGCTGATTTTACCCAAGTACTATTGTGAAGTCTTTGGTATATTTGGATATCCATAGAGTCTTAGCAGCTGCATCCTAGCAGTACGGTGCGTTTCAGTCACTTCGGTGATGTTTAGACACTTCGGTGTCAACTTAGACGCTACGGCGTTGTTTAGACACTTCGGTGTTGTTAGCACAAAATGTGCGATTATGAGGAGCAAAGAGCGTCCTTGAGTACATACTCATCTCAGTCGCTTAGGCAATGCAGTCGTTACGGCTTCGTAGACACTACAGTGTCGTGATGACTCACGTACCATAGCATCACATGATTTTGTAGTTTGGGCTATAATACATGAAATGTATTTATGCAAGCAGTTAAGTTAAAAAAACTTAACGTATATTTGATTAATAAAACAAAGGTTTGATGATATGATATAAACTAAAATTGGGATGTATGAACTGCTCCAGTATGAACATGTTCTACATGATATAAACTGTTATTGGGATTTCTTACCATTTTGTAGGAATTGTTTTAAATGTTGCCTTTGGTAGTGTAATATTAAGTATGGCAGTATTGTGGTATACCATAAGAGTCTATCTGGCACTTAATTGTGTCCATAGTTATTTAGCACTTAATTGTGTCCACTGTTTGCACCTAAGAAAAGTGGCTAGTACTCTGGGAGTACACGACTCGTTTATTCATCTTTTGATATTTACCTTAGGCCATAAGATTTTACAGTACAGTTACATGACTTTACAATACATAATTATTACAGTAAAAATTTCTTACATGAATATTCCTGTTTTACAGAGTAACCTTCCAATATGATTTTACAGAGCAATCTTGCTATTTGTGTAACCCCCTTGACCCGCCCTAGACGCTCGACCAAACCAAGAAAACTACATTAGGTTTGCCAAAGCAAACCAAAGAAAATTACGAAACCGGCTCATTTTTTTTCTTTTTATCTTGTCTAAATGCCCATTATTAACCTAAGTGTACATACTCACAGCGGGTGAGTTTTCAAAGAAAACATTTCATGGTAAGGCCTTCAATTGCACAACACGCATTTTATGGACCAAAATGCAAAACTTTTCATTTACAAGGCCAAAGATGAATTTAAGTTTACCAACCTTTAATTAGTCAGATTACATGCTCACATGACAAAAAAATCAGCTCAAAAAGACCCTCCATACTCATACAATTGAGCCCACATCAATCAAGGACCAAAATGAAAGAAAACAGAACTTTACCAAAGCCATTAACTAACTTAACTGCCTCAGGTATCGGTACACACGCTTGAGTATCGGTACGCCCTTACCATTTCAAATCCTGAAAATTCCAGTAGCCAACTCCCGTACCGGTACGACCTTGCATACTGATACGCCTTACCAAAACCAAAGGCTCGTACCGATCCTCAAACCCGTGTACCGAAACCCCATGCCAAACCCAGCCTTTCCGTATTGGTACACAAACCTGAGTATCGGTATGCTACTCTTAATAAGCATTTCTGAATCGAAATGCCTAGCCCGCGTACCGAAACCACAAGCATAAAATGGCTTCCCGTACTGATACGTGAACACGCATACCGGTACGCCTGGACCTGAGTGGTCACAAATAACTAGTTTAACATGCTTATTTCAAAACTAAACCATTTCATCATGCCACAAGCTCTCATACAACACTACCAAGATGCAATAACAACCTAGACATCATAAGTTCAGCAATCAATTAGCATTCATACCTCCCATGATATCCTGAAGGCATACTTCCCAAAGACACTTTGCCAAACATCCCAAAATACACAAATAGGCCAATCTCAACATATGCATCATAACAACACAACCCACACAACATAATAAACTTGCTCAAACCATCACAACATGGCAATCAACAAGGAAGCTCTATATGCATACCTAAGCAACCATTCATCCACATCTACAAGCAAGTATTAACACCAAGCTTAGCAACATCAAACCATCCTCAAAACCCAGATAGAAACATACTTAAAATCCATTTGAAATCGGGATTACAACTCCCATAAAACATGGCGAACATATTGCCTTATTAACCGAAACATAAACTGAGTTCATACTCAAACTTGTAAATGTCCTTGGATCACTTAGCTTTGCCTCTTGCTGCCCCGAAACCTTAATGTTCAACATCATTATGAAAAAGAGAGCGTAAGCATACTTGCTTAGTGAGGATGCTCATAAAACAATGATGCATTAAAACCATATGCTTGTTTACCAAAAACATGCTTACAACCAAAGCATTTTCCATGATTCCAACCGATCCAAAGCATAATGACCTTTATGCAACATCATGTACATTCCATGCTTAAATCCTAAAGCATTAAATCATAAACCATGCTTAAATCTCAAAGCATTAAATCATAAAATATGCTTAAATATCAAAGCATTAAATCATAAACCATACTTAAATCTTAAAGCATTAAAAATAATTTCAACACATGAACCTCCACATATATTGGCATTTATAGTGACCCGGATAGACTACCCTCTATCCCCACATATTGGATACACGGATTTATCATATCATGCCTAGTTAGACCGCATGATATCCCAAACCTTGCCTAGTTAGACCGCAAGATTTGACAACCTCGCCTAGTTAAACCGCGAGTTTTACCTCCTTGCCTAGTTAAACCGCAAGATATTGTTACCTCGTCTAGTTAAACCGCGAGTTTACATTGTTACCTCGCCTAGTTAAACCGTGAGTTTTACTTCCTTGCCTAGTTAAACCACAAGATATTGTTACCTTGCCTAGTTAAACCGTGAGTTTTACTTCCTTGCCTAGTTAAACCACAAGATATTGTTACCTTGCCTAGTTAAACCGTGAGTTTTACTTACTTGCCTAGTTAAACCGAAAGATTACCATCAATTTGGGTTGCCTAGTTAGACCGCACGCCCCAAACAATGTCCCAACAGTCCGAATGGCCTTGTTAAACCGCCATACCTCAAGGGCCCATGGACACGATCGATTTTGTTCATATTTTATAGTGCACTTTTAATCCTATGGCATGCCAACTATATCCGATTGTTTTCTCACCTTGTCACATAGCCAATATATCATTTACAAAACCATTTACTTACTGTTTTACAATGCATTAAACAAAATATCACATATGCAAATCTCACTACCAATGCAATAACACCATTCCCAACCGGAATGAAAATCAATGCTCAATAGCATGTAATTTACTTTCAAGCCCGCTGCATATGTACTCAAAATCATGCATTTCTAGTAAGTAAATCATACCATGTTTATCACCAAAACATGCAAACAACATACTCATATCCAAGCCGATATTCAAGAACCAAATAAGGGAAACTTACTTCCGAGCTTAGGTATGTGTCTCATACTTGCCCTAAATTCCCAACAACCTTTACAAACCTTTGTAAAGCATTTAAAACCAGTTTCCACTCATCGATACACTTCGCCTTCCTTGCCAACGCGATACAAGCTCCCGGCAAGCAAGAAACAAAGTCAAGCTTCGTCGCCTTGATTATCCCCTGTTTTAAACACCTAAAACCAGAGAATAAATGCATCATTATGAATTCAAACCACTGCCTCAAAGAAAAATCTCGCAACTCTCAGGTTACCCACTTAGAAACCATCTGAAACAAACCAAAATCATCAACAAACGTTCCCGAAACTTAATCCCAACCATAAAACAATGATTCAACCCATCAATCAACATCAATTAACATCCAAAAACCCTTTCCCAACATCCTTTTTACTTTATCATCACAAAAACTCAAATCTATCAACCTAAACAATTAGAGATCCAAGAATTTCGGGATTCTATTGATAAAAACAACTTATCAACATCATAATACTTCCAAAAATATGTATTAAATCAATCTTAAACACTGGAAATCAGATCCACTTCAAAAATTAACTTGTTACATCAATTTTACCCAATTTACTCAATCAAACATTGATAGATCATCAAAATCAATTTACAATAAATAAATCAAGGATCAAACACTTGGGAATTTCAATAAAGAACCATAAAATAGAGGAGATCACGGACCTTACCCCTATTGTGAGATTTCTCCCTCAATTGGTTTGATAAAAGCTAAGAAAACACAAGATTTAGATGAGATTTTGTAAAACCAATGTTAATTAATCAATTACAAATCATAAATACAAGTTAAAAGACTTCTCAACTCTAGATTTTGATGAAAATTGAGTGTTTGCTGAGGAGAGAGTTGAGAGAAAAGTTACATGAAGTTTCTTTAAAGAGCTTAATTAACTTTTTGACTAAAATCCCCTTTTAATT
Source organism: Hibiscus mutabilis (assembly GCA_019671005.1). NCBI lineage: Eukaryota > Viridiplantae > Streptophyta > Magnoliopsida > Malvales > Malvaceae > Hibiscus > Hibiscus mutabilis. The sequence goes on along the minus strand of CM033719.1, from coordinate 33,005,863 downwards.
AACTTTAAAACAATGATAAAATGTATTTAATTAAGGGAGAAAGCATCAGAAAAAACTTGGTAAAATAGCTCCTTAAAGATTCTAAGAATTTGACCCTTTTCATTTTCATCACCTTTAAAAAGCAGTTTTCAAAACTTGCATTTTTTTCACTAGCCAAAATGTCTGATTTCTAAATCATATTTCCCAAAATTGATTTCACCATTATCCTTAATATAATTAATAATGATTTTAGAATATTTTCCACCATTTTATCACCTTCAAAAATATTTAATTCGATTTAATCCCGGAACTAACTCAAATCTCTAATCCCAGTTCATCAGACCCTCAAACCAACCTTTAAAACATCTAAGCCCAAAATCGGGGTATTACAACTCTCCCCCACTTAAGAAATTTTTTCCTCGAAATTACCTTGAGGAAAAAAATGTGGAAATTACTCCATCATATCCACCTTGCTTTCCCTAGTGGCTTCCTCAAGACCTCGGTGCCGCCACAAAACCTTTACAAGCTCAATCGTCTTACCACGAAGAACTTTGCTGCTGGAATCAAGGATTTCTGCCGGTTCCTCATCATAGGATAAATTCGGTCTCAACTCTATATGCCCCACTGGCATAGCATGCGAAGGATCCGACCGATACCTCCTTAACATAGATACATGGAACCCATCATGTCTTTTCTCCAGCTCGGGAGGTAACCTCAGTCGATAAGCCACCGGGCCTACACGCTCAACAACTTTGTACGGTCTAATAAACCTCGGACTAAGCTTACCCTTACATCCGAATCTCATTACCTTTTTCCATGGTGACACTTTCAAGAATACATGATCGCTCAACGCATATTCAACTTCCCTACGCTCCAAATCCGTGTATGATTTCTGCCGATCCGCTGCCGCTGTAAGATATCGCACACAAGCTTTACTTTTCAACCATGCCTTTTAACACCCTTGGCAGGGAAACATGCTTTTCCCCTACCTTAGCCCAACACAAGGGCGTACGACAGCTCCGGCCATACAAAGCCTCATACGGAGCCATCTGGATACTAGCTTGGTAGCTATTGTTATACGCAAACCCAACTAAAGGTAAATGCTTCTCCTAGGTTCCTTGAAACTCTATAATACAACACTTCAGCATATCCTCCAAAACCTGGATAACCCACTCAGATTGTCCATCCATCTGGGGTGATACGCGGTGCTGAAACTCAACCTTGAACCCAAAGCCTGGTGTAAATTTCTCCAAAACCTTGTCGTAAACCTCGGATCTCTATCCGAAACAATGGGCTTAGGTATCCCGTGCAAACACACAATCTCAACAATGTACAGATTTGCCAACTTGTCCAAAGTATCCGTCGTGTGCACTGGCAAGAAATATGCACACTTCAAAAATTGATCAACAATTACCCAAACTGAATCCTCTTAAGCTGGTACCAAAGGCAGCCACATCACAAAATCCATGGCGATCCCCTTCCATTTTCCATTCCAGCATTCTCAACGCTTGCAGCAACCCAAAAAGAACTGATGTTCAGCCTTAACCTGCTGACACATCATGCACCAAGAAACAAATTCAGCCACATCTTGTTTCAAACTAACCGGTAGTATGCCTCCTTCAACTCGCGATACATCTTAACACTACCAGGATGCAAAGCAAAAGGACTAGAATGTGCCTCCATCAAAATAGTGTGCCTCAACTCCGGATCATCTGGCACCACTATTCGACCCTTGAAACACAAAACTACATCATCATCAAAGTGAAAATTTGTCGGATTACCCTCCGATATGTCCTTAACATGCTCAATCAAGGAGTCATCAAACGGTTACTTAGCTTAAATCATCTGTGACAGCGTAGTCTTAACTTAAAACTCAGCGAACAAACCACCTTCCCGTGTCACACTCAACCTTACAACCATACTGTTGCGCGTAATAAGTGCTACGCAAATGTGCAAGTATACACGTCGCAAGTTATAGTATAAAAGATATCGTCTCCACAGGGATTGGTGCTACTTCAAAAATCTAGTCTCTTGCACTGTAAAAATAAAAACACAAATAAAAGATTATAGAAGTTTAACTAATCTAGAAAGCAAATAAGTAAAAGAAAAGATGAATTCAATTGAGAGAGATAGGCTAGGTTATCGTGAGTTGAGGTGTGATAGCCGATTGGATTGTCTTGGTAAAAGAGTGCACGGGCAACTCAGTTGTCGTGGCAACTTGCACGACAGGGTTGCCTTGGCAACTAATTAATGGTTGCCTGGGCGACTAGTTGGGCAACTACTTGGGCGACTGGGCAGCAACTTCAAGGTTCGACGGAGCGTTCTTCAATGGTTTCTTCTTATCCCTAAGTCGAAACTCTAGCTACTTGTGCATGCCTTGATAATACATCCCTGCGTGAATCAAGGGTGAACAACAACCAATCTTGCGCTCCTCTTAGCCGTTGAAATCCTTAACTTATTCCTAAGCCGGATTAATCTTCACCATCATTGGATTGCATAAAGATCATATTCATTCGTTTCTTGAATCTAACTCTCCCGATATTAGATAAATGGATGAAATCACGAGATCTTCTCCCAATTCACTCGCAAGCAATAATAAGAACCAAGAATGAATAAACCTTGAAATAGAAAAGTGCAAACTCTTATTACCTAAACAAAAACCAATAGTTTCTCACAACCACAAAACACAATAACCATAGCCAAGTAAATTTAGTTCATGGCTAGGTTCCAAAGAAACACAAGATAAACAATCCCTAGCATGAACCCAATCGAACAAGGAAGAAAAGCTGAAGCTTGTCGAAAATTCCCCTTTGCTTCCTCTCTTGGTCTTGTCGAAATTCCCTCTTGCTCTCCCTATCCATCTTGTCGAAATCTCCTTGATATTTATAGGGCTAGGCCAAAGTCCTTCTTTGAGGAGGAGTTTGAGTTGGAGTTAAATTATCTTTAAAGAATATAATTCTTTATTATAATTTTATTCCTATTAGAACTTCTCCTATCTTCTTGGAATTTAATTCTTCTTTAATCTCTGCATGGCAATCAAATTCCTTTGGGCTTGGGCCTTGCTCCATGTCATCTTGGGCTTGTAAAGTCATTAATTTCGACATCCCTATTGCATTTTGTCTTTGTCAACAAATGCCATGGCAACTGGCTCGGCGTCTCCTTCATGCATTGCCCTGGCAACTAGCTCGACATATCCTTCATACATTGCCCTGGCAACTAGCTCGGCATTGCTTTGGTAAGTGATCCTGCACATACACACACACAAACACATCAAAGCAGCATCTATTTCCACAAAAATCACCAAGTTATGTAATCAAGCTCAACGATTGAAGGAAACATGGATTAATGCATGAATGGCTAACTATGCAACTAATATGAGCCTAAGTCTAACAATAATATGAGTAAAAAGGGTAAGAAAAATAGTACTTTTGAACACTTATCACACCCCCAAACTGGAACTATTGCTTGTCCTCAAGCAATGCAAACTCATAATTACCTGCCAAGACTTCAAATTTTCACAAACTTAGCTTTGAACTTGATTTCAATTCTCTGAACCGGGGCACAAAGTATGATTGGCTTTTTATTTTTCAAAAAACTGAGGAGTTACTCGGAATCAAACTATAATGCTTATGAGTGTGTGCGGAGTTGTGTGCAAGTTGATTTTTCGGATTCTATGCAAACAATAGGTTTTCAAATTACTTCATTGGGTTCTTTTTAACATGTTTTAACTAGAGCCAATTTCGAGCACCTCTAGTGTTTTATTTTTAGTTTTCTTAAGTTAATTTAATCGACTAGAGCTGGTTTTGGGCACCTCTAGTTAATTTTTTTTAACGCCTCCTAGAGCCAGTTTCGGGCACCTCTAGTGATCAATTTTTTAGCATATGCTAGGGCCAATTTCGGGCACCTCTAGCATTCATCCAATTTTTATTTTAATCCCCCAATTTGTTAATTATCAACCTAAGTTTACTAGAACTCCTTAAATCAATCAAACCACAACAGTGTTTCATCAAATTTAGCATCATAGTAAAATTCTAAGTTTTTCCATCGTTATCCTAGAATAAAAATTCTATCAATTAAGTGCATTGGCAAAGTCATCATCGAATATTCATCAAATCTAAGCAATTCTTGTTCCAATTGAAGGCATGGCGAGCAATTTATGTATCCTAAATGTAATACTTAAGATGAATGTAACTAAACATGGTAACTACTAATAACAATCCCCCCAAACTCGAGTTAGGCATTGTCCTCAATGCATGCATAAAAATACCGAAAATAAAAATAAAAATAAAAAGAAAAATGCATACGAGGACTTACTCCGAGAGTTCATCATCGTAGATGATTAGTTTCCTTCTAGTTGGCGTCTTGATTTTCTTGCTTGAACGCGATGGTTGTTTTCTTGTTGCCGGCGGTGGAATCGATCCTCGTACGGGGTTGTCCTCATCGTCCTCTTCATCAATGTCAATGGCTTTTCGCTTGGAGGATTCACTTGGTGTGGTCTTTATTGGTTCAATGGAGGACTCGTCCGAATCTAAAAAATCAGAAAATGATTCTGTAGGAGTTGATTCGGGCATAGGTGTTTTACCTTTGGCTTTTGCAGTGATTGCCGGGGCATCGTCAGGGTTGGTTGTCGTGGCGTCAGCTTCCTTGGTTGCCGTGGCAAGGATATCGGCGGGAAAGATTGGGAACGGCACGTGATTGTCCAGGTACTTTTCTAGGATGACTTGGGTGATGGCATTGTTTTGCTCCTTCATGTACCGCATGAACATTAGTTGCCGATCTTCAATTTGCCTTAGGCGGCTTGTCAATGGGTTCAAAAGTGCTTCAAAGTGTCCCGGGATTAATGGCCGAGTTGCCCTGGCGTTAGGTGCTTGGGCATTAGGGATTGCCGCGGCGGCAGGAGTTGCCGTGGCAATTGGAGGCCTTGAAGAATCTTCCGGTGCCTCTCCCATTAGCTTCCGGATTAGTGCTTGATTCCAACCAGACTTGGGTAGGGCCTTTTCATCGGTGGACTCACTCGGGACATGCATCTCCTTGCAAAGATTAGAAATTAAGCAAGGGAAGAAAAGATAACCCTTATCTTTTGAGCTGCATACAAAAATCGCATCACAAATAATTTTTCCAATGTTAATGATGCGATTATGCAAAATAGAATGTATGAGCAAAAGACGTGGTATATCAACGGTAGTATTGTGTGTGGAGGGCATTAAAGAAGTTTTAACAAACTTATTCCATAGTTTTGCCTCGGGTTTAAGCCGAAGGCGATTTACCGTGCCCTTGTATTTACCGTCGTTCCAATGAGTTCCCGATTGAGTGAGTTCTTGAAGCACCTTGTCGAGTTGCTTGGGATTGATTTGGTCAACGAAGGCTTGATGCTCGTCCTTCTCAATGTAAAGTCCGTAAAAGGTGTTGATGCTTTCGGGACTTATAAGTATGGCCTTGTCACGAACAAAAACATAAGGATTATCGGGTTAGGTGAGTGAGCATAGAATTCTCTTACCCATGAGATGTTACCGGTTCGGTTGATGGCAAAAGATTTGCCACTTTTGATGTGCAATCCTCTTGAAGATGAATGGTTCAAGGCCGAAATCTTGATGAGAGTTGGAGTATTCAAAGCCTTGTTCTTCATGAATCTTTCAGCTTTCAAACTTGGATTGAAATCTTTCTTGAACCGCCGGTGTAGCAAACTTCTTGTATCTTGGTTCTTTGGAGGAACTTGGATGAACTAAAAGTTTAATCTTGGATGCCATGTATGATCTTGGTTGTGAGTAAAAACAAAGAAAAGAAAAGAAAAGAAACTAAAAAGTTGCAAGATATAAAGTAGGAATAGGTTAAGGGTGATGGGTTTTATAGAAAAGATAGGTGGGTGGGATTAGGGGAAATTGAAAAAAAGGGTTTAGGGTTTGGTAGGAATTTTCGACAAAGGGGTTTTGGTTAGGATGAATTGAAGGCTTTATATAAGCCTTACATTCAGCCCATTAGTTTCCTTGTTGAAGATGTTTTCCTACTTGGTTTAGAATTCCTTCTTTATCTTGAACTTCCTTTCCTACAATTCAAAAACAAATCAAATAAGGATTAAAATTAAAGATAAACTAATAAAGAAAATAAATAAAGATGTGTAATAGGATTCTTAGACTTGAATAAAAAAATCTATCCTAAAACTACTAATAATCGGCAAAATAATAAAATAAAAAAAAAATCGAAAAAAATGAAAAATAAATAAAATAATTAAATAATCGACAAAAAAACAAAAATAAAAATAAAAATAAATAAAAATAAAAATAAAAATATCAAAAGGGAGAGCATGCTCATGCATCTCCTAAATTGACCACTTCCTTGTTACGTTGCACATGGGCACCATTGTAGTGCTTCAATCTTTGTCCATTAACTTTGAATTCATGGTTGTCAGAGATGGACTTGATTATCACAGCACCATGGGAGAATGGTTTGATGACTTCAAATGGTCCCAACCATCTTGATTTCAGCTTTCCCGGGAAAAGTTTTAGCCGAGAATTGAATAGGAGAACTAGTTGCCCTGGCGTGAATTGCCGTGGCAATAGTTTCTTGTCGTGCCATCGCTTTGTTTTCACCTTGTAGATTCGTGCATTGTTATAGGCGAGTGCACGGAATTCTTCTATCTCACTGAGATCCATCAAGCGCTTTTGTCCAGCACTTTCCCAATCCATATTCACGGTTGCCCAGTACGCCTTGTGCTCGATTTCCACCGGTAGATGACATGTTTTACCATAAACCAGTCGGAAGAGGGACATACCTAAGGGTGTTTTGAATGCAGTACGATATGCCCAAAGTGTGTCATCTAGTCTTAATGACCAATCCGTCCTTGAGGGATTTACAACTTTCTTGAGTATTCCCTTCAACTCCCGGTTGGAAATTTCTGCTTGCCCGTTGGTTTGTGGGTGATATGCCGTGGCGTTCTTGTGTGATATGCCGAAGCGTTGCAACATCTTGGCAATTAGTCTGTTGTCAAAATGCTTGCCCCCGTCACTGATAATTGCTCTCGGCATCCCAAACTGTGTAAATATGTTTTTTTCGCAGGAATCGTTACGGTCTTGGAATCGTCGTTGGGAACCGCAGCTGCCTCTACCCATTTAGACACATAGTCGACGGTGAGTAAGATGTAGAGGTTGCCGAATGAAAATGGGAAAGGTCCCATAAAATCGATCCCCCATACATCGAATAGTTCCACCTCGATGATGTTCTGGAGCGGCATCTCATGTCGTCTAGAGATATTGCCCGTCCTCCTCCGCAACGATCACATTGCTTGTAAAAGTCTTGGGCATCTTTGTACAATGTTGGCCAATACAAACCGGATTGCAAGACTTTGGCATGATACGAGTTCCTCCAAAATGTCCTCCATAGGGTGAAGAATGGCATTGCCGGAGTACATTCTGTTGCTCTTCTTCGAGGGACCATCGGCGTATAACCCTGATCGCACATTGTTTAAACAAAAGAGGCTCGTCCCAAAAGTAATGCTTAGCATCATGGCGGAACCGCTTCTTCCCTTGGTGAGTAATGCCATAAGGAAAAATACCACAAACAAGGAAGTTAACTAAATCCGCATACCAGGGTATTGCCGAGGCATGTGCTGCCGTGGAGACTGCTCCCAAGATTGCCGAGGCGTGCGCGTCAAAAGACCGGGCTGCGGCGGCCGAGAGTTGCCGAGGCGTGTGCATCCATGGTTGCCGAGGCGTCATGGGTTGCCGAGGCATCTAGGGTTGCTGAGGCGTCAAGGGTTGCCGAGGCGTTGAGGGTTGTCGAGGCAATTAGAATTTGTTCATCTGGGAATGCATCGCATATCTCTAGATCCGCGTCCTCCTCCCTATTGCGTTCCAAACGTGATAAGTGATCGGCCACTTGATTTTCTATTCCTTTCCTGTCCTTAATTTCAATATCAAATTATTGTAAAAGTAATATCCAACGAATCAAACGAGGTTTAGCATCCTTTTTAGCAAATAAGTATTTGATTGCCGAATGGTCCGTATGAACAATTACCTTTGTACCAATTAAATAGGATCGAAACTTGTCAAATGCGAAAACTACAGCTAGTAACTCTTTCTCCGTTGTTGTGTAATTCACTTGAGCACCATTAAGAGTTTTACTAGCGTAGTATATCACATGGAAGGTCTTACCTGTGCGTTGGCCTAAGGCTGCTCCTATCGCGAAATCACTTGCATCACACATCAGCTCAAAAGGTAGCGTCCAATCTGGTTGAACGACAATGGGTGCCGAGGTAAGCTTTTTCTTTAGGGTTTCGAATGCTTGAGTGCAAGAATCATCAAAACTGAAGACTTTATCATGTTCAAGCAGATTACACAAAGGTTTAGTGATTTTAGAAAAATTATGAATGAACCTCCTGTAAAAACCTGCATGTCCGAGAAAACTTCGAATTCCTTTAACCAAATTTGGTGGGGGTAATCTCTCGATCACGTCCACCTTGGCTTTGTCTACTTCAATTCCCTTGGATGAAATCTTGTGGCCGAGCACTATTCCTTCATCTACCATAAAGTGGCATTTCTCCCAATTGAGGACTAAGTCCGTTTCTTCGCATCTTGCTAACACCCTCTCTAAATTGCCGAGACAGCCGTCGAAGTCATTACCAAAAACCGAAAAATCATCCATGAAGATCTCAAGGAAGTCTTCGACCATGTCCGAAAAGAGTGCCATCATGCATCTTTGGAAGGTTGCCGGGCGCGTTACAATCCGAGCGGCATCCTTCGGAAGGCATAAGTACCGTATGGGCATGTGAAGGTTGTCTTTTCTTGATCTTACGGTGCTATGGCAATCTGATTGTAACCTGAATAACCATCAAGAAAACAATAAAAGGGTTTACCTGCAAGACGGTCAAGCATTTGATCAATAAAGGGTAATGGGAAATGATCTTTCCTAGTGGCGTTGTTTAGCTTTCGATAGTCCATACAAACCCTCCAATCGGTCACAGTCCTGGTTGGGATAAGTTCATTATTTTCATTGTTTACCACTGTTATACCTCCCTTTTTCGGTACACATTGTACCGGACTTACCCACGTACTATCAGAGATAGGGTATATAATGCTGGCGTCAAGCCACTTGATGATTTCTTTCATTACAACCCCTTTCATGGCATGATTCAGTCTCCTTTGGGCCTCAATTGAAGGTTTGTGATCATCTTCCAACAAGATCTTGTGCATGCACACCGCCGGGCTAATTCCCTTCAAGTCGGTAATTGTCCACCCTATTGCCTTTTTATGTAGCTTCAACATGTTGATTAGCTTCTTTTCCTGCTCAAGCTGTAACTTAGAGGAAATAATTACAGGTAATGTATTATGGTCCCTAAGTATACATATTTCAGTTGCTCTGGCAATTGTTTCAACTCAAGAATTGGTGGATTTTCGATAGAGGGTTTTTCGAGCTTACCTTCCTTACCTGAGTAGCCCAGTGGTTCAAAGTATGTACCTGGTCGATTGACTAGCCAATTTGCCTCTTCTGGTTGTTCCTCATCGACCGGTTCTTCATACTCCTCATGTTCCTCGTGTTCGGCAATGTAGTTGCCGAGGCAACTAAATTCCTCATCGAAGTTAAACTATGCCGTGGCATGAAGTAGTTGGCATTCTTCTGGATCATCGGCATGCCTTAGTGTTTGGAACACATTTAGTTTGACCTGCTGGTCATTCACCCTCATTGTGAGTTCTCCCTTTTCAACGTCGATCAAGGTTCTCCCTGTCGCAAGGAATGGTCTCCCGAGAATGATAGGTGCGTGCTCATCTGCTTCACAATCCAAAACAATAAAGTCAGCGGAAAAAATAAATTTATAAACTTTTACCAGTATGTCCTCGATTTTTCCCTCTGGATGCACATAGGATCTGTCGGCTAGCTGTAGCATAACTGTCATAGGTCTTGCCTTCCCGATTCCTAGTTTCTGGAAAACCGATTTAGGAATCAAGTTTATGCTAGCCCCAAGGTCGCATAATGCTTTCTCGACATAGTGATTTCCAATGGAACATGGTATTGTGAAACTTCCGGGATCCTTCAACTTGGGTGGCATACGATTGTGCAACATTACCATGCATCCCTCCGTCGCGACAACTGTTTCAAACTCTCCTAGCCTTGTTCTTTTGGACACAATGTCTTTAAGGAACTTGGCATAGTTGGGCATTTGTTCAATTGCTTCCACCAGTGGCAAGTTGATGTGGACTTGCTTTAGGATATCAAGAAACTTCTTGAATTGGTATTCTTGCTTTTGTCGCTTCAACCTTTGTGGGAATGGTGGTGGAAGTCGGATATCTTCCCTTTCATTGGTTTGAAACCTGATTGACGGCGTTGCCGGGACATCTGGAGTTGCCGAGGCATTATCAACTAGGGTTGTCGAGGCATGCTTATCGCAAGTTGTCGAGGCGTCGTCGGTTGCCGAGGCATGTTTATTGCCGGTTGCCGTGGCAATTCCTGGTTCAGCATCTGAGGCTTTGCCGCTAGGTTCGTCTTGATCTTTTTGTGGAGTTTTGTTTGACGAGCGGGTTTGAACCTCTCTAAGTTGTTGGCCACTTCTGGTGGTGATTGCCTTACATTGCTCATGGCCAGTTCCTCTTGCGACTTCAGTATCGCTAGGTAAACCTCCTTGTGGTCTAGTGTTCAGATTTTGAGCAAACTGTCTGACTTGATTTTCCAATGATTTGATTGCCGCCTCTTGGTTTTGCAATCTCATCTCGGTCCTGTTAATAAAAGCATCAGTTCTTTTTATGAAATTACTATTCTCAGCCATATAAGATTCAATTTTCATCATAAAAGCATTTAGAGAATTTTCCAAAGATCTAGATGTCGTCGGTTGTTGCTGCGGCATCTGTTACCGTGGCATATTCTGCTGGAATCCCGATGCTTGTGCATTCTGATTGTTCTGGTTTAGAGCATTGTTGGGATTACTCCATGAAAAATTCGGGTGCTTCTTCCAAGCTGGATTATATGTATTGGACATCATGTTGTTGCTCCTATTGTAATTCCCCACATAGAAGCTGGATTCCGGATTCTGCATACATTCAGAAGAATTATGGTTATCACCACATAACTCACAAAAGGAATCCATTACCTTTACTTCATGTGTGTTGTTTGGTTTTTGCATGTTCTGGACCATCTTGGTTAAAGCGGCCAATTGTGCCGAAATTGAATATGATGATCCTAGTTCATGTATTGTGGTTTGGCGTCTAACTCCTCCTCTTCTAGTAGATGGGAATTGATAATCATTCTTGGCCAGCCTGTTTAAAATTTGCATTGCTTCTTCCGGCAACTTATCTAGGAGTATGCCGTTTGCCGAGGCATCTAACATCATCCTTGTTGGCGTATTCACGGCGTTGTAAAACATTGTTACTTGAGTCCACACCGGGAATCTGTGTAAAGGGCATTTGTGTAGAAGTTCTCTATATCGCTCCCAAGCCTCGTACATGGATTCATCATCTGCCTGCCGAAAAGAAGTAATGTCATTACGAAGCTTATCAGTCAAATTTGTAGGATTAAATCTAGCAAGGAAATCACGACAAAGATCAGTCCAAGATGCTATGGATCCGGCAGGAATGCTATTCAGCCATGCTTTCGCCCTATCCCTCAGTGAATAGGGGAATAATCTTAATCGTAGGACATCGGGGGTGACTCCGTGTATCTTGAACGAGTTGCAAATCTCGAGGAAAGATTTCAGATGTTGTCGTGCATCTTCAGTTGCTGAGCCGCCAAATTGACCTATTGTGTTGATCATATTAAACATTACCGGTTTCAACTCAAAGTGGTCGGCTTCAATTTTAGGTGCGACAACTCCTGGGTTAAGTCCATCAAGATCTTCTTCAAGATAATCTCGAATAGTTCTGTTTCGTGCAAGAATCACTCCTCCTCCTGCTCGAACATCTTGATTCATATTGCCGTCTTGATTTGCCATTGCTTCTCTTATCCTTCGTCTAAGTCTTTGTAAGGTTCGTTCTATTTCTGGATCAAAAGGATATTCTGGTGAAGTCGGTCTCGCCCTGGTCATATACCAATGCAAAACCAAAGTTTGTTAGCCCTTTGAATTTTAAACAAGAAAAATAAAAAGAAAGTGCAAGAAAGTAAAAACAAAGTCGCTATTGCCAATCCCCGGCAACGGCGCCAAAAACTTGTTGCGCGTAATAAGTGCTACGCAAATGTGCAAGTATGCACGTCGCAAGTTATAGTATAAAAGATATCGTCTCCACAGGGATTGGTGCTACTTCAAGAATCTAGTCTCTTGCACTGTAAAAATAAAAACACAAATAAAAGATTATAGAAGTTTAACTAATCTAGAAAGCAAATAAGTAAAAGAAAAGATGAATTCAATTGAGAGAGATAGGCTAGGTTATCGTGAGTTGAGGTGTGATAGCCGATTGGATTGTCTTGGTAAAAGAGTGCACGGGCAACTCAGTTGCCGTGGCAACTTGCACGACAGGGTTGCCTTGGCAACTAATTAATGGTTGCCTGGGCGACTAGTTGGGCAACTACTTGGGCGACTGGGCAGCAACTTCAAGGTTCGGCGGAGCGTTCTTCAATGGTTTCTTCTTATCCCTAAGTCGAAACTCTAGCTACTTGTGCATGCCTTGATAATACATCCCTGCGTGAATCAAGGGTGAACAACAACCAATCTTGCGCTCCTCTTAGCCGTTGAAATCCTTAACTTATTCCTAAGCCGAATTAATCTTCACCATCATTGGATTGCATAAAGATCATATTCATTCGTTTCTTGAATCTAACTCTCCCGATATTAGATAAATGGATGAAATCACGAGATCCTCTCCCAATTCACTCATAAGCAATAATAAGAACCAAGAATGAATAATCCTTGAAATAGAAAAAGTGCAAACTCTTATTACCTAAACAAAAACCAATAGTTTCTCACAACCACAAAACACAATAACCATAGCCAAGTAAATTTAGTTCATGGCTAGGTTCCAAAGAAACACAAGATAAACAATCCCTAGCATGAACCCAATCGAACAAGGAAGAAAAGTCAAGCTTGTCGAAAATTCCCCTTTGCTTCCTCTCTTGGTCTTGTCGAAATTCCCTCTTGCTCTCCCTATCCATCTTGTCGAAATCTCCTTGATATTTATAGGGCTAGGCCAAAGTACTTCTTTGAGGAGGAGTTTGAGTTGGAGTTAAATTATCTTTAAAGAATATAATTCTTATTATAATTTTATTCCTATTAGAACTTCTCCTATCTTCTTGGAATTTAATTCTTCTTTAATCTCTGCATGGCAATCAAATTCCTTTGGGCTTGGGCCTTGCTCCATGTCATCTTGGGCTTGTAAAGTCATTAATTTCGACATCCCTATTGCATTTTGTCTTTGTCGACAAATGCCATGGCAACTGGTTCGGCGTCTCCTTCATGCATTGCCCTGGCAACTAGCTCGGCATATCCTTCATGCATTGCCCTGGCAACTAGCTCGGCATTGCTTTGGCAAGTGATCCTGCACATACACACACAAAAACACACCAAAGCAGCATCTATTTCCACAAAAATCACCAAGTTATGTAATCAAGCTCAACGATTGAAGGAAACATGGATTAATGCATGAATGGCTAACTATGCAACTAATATGAGCCTAAGTCTAACAATAATATGAGTAAAAAGGGTAAGAAAAATAGTACTTTTGAACACTTATCACATAGCTCTAAACTCAACCGCAACCTTACGACTCAACACATCTGGAACCACATTGGCTTTACCAGGATGATACTCAATTGTCAAGTCGTAATCCTTAAGCAACTCCAACCATCTTCGTTGCCTAAGATTCAAATCCCTTTGAGACATCAAAAATTTCAAACTCTTGTGATCCGTAAAAACAACACACTTTTTGCCACATAGATAATGCCTCCAGATGTCCAAGGCAAAAACCACAGCCGCAAGCTCCAAATCATGAGTTGGATAGTTGCGCTCATGAACCTTCAACTGCCTCGATGCCTAGGCCACAACCTTACCATTCTGCATCAGCATACAACCAAACTCAACGTACGATGCACCACTATAAACCACAAACTCCTTCCCCGATTCCGGTCGAACCAACACAAGAGCATGTGTCAAAACCTCCTTTAACATCTCAAAACTGTACTGCTGCCTCTCTGTCCACACAAGGAACATTTTTTGGCAATAGCTTTAACAATGGTGCTGCAACACTCGAAAACCCTTCAACAAAATGGCGATAATAACCAGCCAACCCAAGAAAACTACGCGCCTCTGATGCAGACTTAGATTGCTTCCAATTGAGAATATCCTTAATTTTCTATGGACCAACGCGAATACCTTCTGCGGAAACCACACAACCAAGGAACATCACTTCCATAAGCCAAATCTCACACTTGCTCAGCTTAGCATACAACTAATTATCCTTCAACGCTTACAACACAACCCACAATTTTTTTATCATGTTCTTCCTCAATATGAGAGCACACGAGAATATCATCTATAAACACCACTATGAGCTGATCAAGATATTCATGAAACATCCTTAACCTCATGACTCACCCCAAAAGCTAAATAAGCTTGGCAAGCTCTTTGTGACGTCCTTTTCGATTGAGCCGCCGCCACTACATTGGACAAGAATTCCATATTCTTCCCAATTACCACAACTTCATACTCATCGACTAAACTCTAAGGAACCCCTTTTAGGACTCATAATCCACAACCGCCTTGTGCTCACTCAACCATCCTATACCCAAAACACATTAAAACCATGGAATGGCAACTTCTTTAGATATACAACAACTCATAACCTTGCACCACCAAAGGACACCGCCTATACAACCTTCTAAACGTACCCAACTCACCATAAGAACTAGCTACTTTCACTACATCTGCCTCCAAAATGTATATGTAAGTGTGGACATATGTATGCATGATTTCTTATATGTCATCCTAGATGTCTATGCATATAGATGCAAAACCTCTAATGTCATGCTTAAAGATGTATGCATGTACTGGCATATTTAAATATATACATATAAGTGTTTTTTCACTGTGCATGGTCAACGTCCACACTCACTTATAACATTCTCGGTACCACCATACGTGAGAACACCACTACTATGACTACTATCCAAAAGCAGGTATTTAGAGAATACCCAACACGACATCATCTTGAATGTCATTAGCACATTCGACACCTCCACAAACACCCACAACAGCTAGCAGTCTAAAACCCAGCTAGCACTAATCGCGCTAGAACCTCGGGAAAAAACTCACAAGAAAACAAACGTCAATTCATACTCAACAACTAACATGCCAACTTCTACCAACACTACATGAGAATTCATCAAACATATGCTCACTTGACATAAATGAAAGCGTAGACCCCGAATTAACCAAAGATAACAATGACAAGGATTGCAAAACGAAGATACATGCGATCACATCCATGTCATTGCAACCTTCTTGATGAACAAAGATCTACGCTGATCCACTATTCTATGGTCGCACAACACATCCTGAACTGGTGTCAATCTCACAACACGAGGACAATCACGCTTCAGGTGATCAGAAGATCCATATTTCCAGTAACTCATAGTATTTCCCCAACATACACCCGTGTGACATCTACCACAATGCTCACACTCAGCCCTACTATGCATTCCCTAGTTACCCTGACCAACGCTGCCACCACCCTTGTAACCCGATTTACGCCTCTTATCACGAGACCTCCTATTATACTTTCCAGAATAGCCAAAATTAGCTGCTCTCTTACCCGAGCTCACACTCATTGCCTGCCCAAAGACAGCTAAGGATGAACCATGTTCGACCACTATAGCAGGTGTTAGTGCTTGCACTTGCACTCCAGCCACCGCTACTCGAAAAGATGTCATCACTGCTTGGACCAACGGGGTCAGATCACCAAAAACTGACACTAGAGGAGCCTGGGGTACAACTCCTGCCCCAACATCAACTGGAGTAACCAACGGTGGAGAAGAAGGTAAAACATCAAAGAGATTCCCTTCCACATCACTATTCTGCCCAACTCCGGCACTACTAGCCATAATATGAAACTCACGTCGAACCATGCTAACAAGAACATCAAGACTCATTAAAGTTAGGCTAGCATTAGGCAAAAGATCTAAGACAACATTATAAAACCTTTTAAAACCTCGGTAATAGGCAATGTGTTCCCAAGCCATACCTCAACATGGTATTAAACAATCACCGTACATATACACAATCACCGTGCAACCCAAACAACAACAGCTAATCAAACAACAACATCCCAACTTTTTGCAAACCTGGCTCTGATACCAACAAATGTAACCCCCTTGACCCGACCTAGATGCCCAACCAAACTAAGAGAACTACATTAGGTTTGCCGAATCAAACCAAAGAAACTTACAAAAACTGGCTCATTTTTTTTTCTGTTTCTCTTGTATAAATGAACATTATTAATACTAAGTGTACATACTCACAGCGGGTTAGTTTTAAAAGAAAACATTTCATGGTAAGGCCTTCAATTGCACAACACGCATTTCAAGGACCAAAATGCAAAACTTTTAACTTACAAGGCCAAAGGTGAATTTAAGTTTACCAACCTTTAATTAGTCAGATTACATGCACACATGACAAAAATCAGCTCTAAAAGACCCTCCATACTCATACAATTGAGCCCACATCAATCAAGGACCAAAATGAAAGAAAACAGAACTTCACCAAAGCCATTAACTAACTTAACTGCCTCGGGTATCGGTACACACGCTTGAGTATCGGTACGCCCTTGCCATTTCAAATCCTTAAAATTCTAGTAGCCAACTCCCGTACCGGTATGACCCTGCGTACCGATATGCCTTACCAAAACCAAAGGCTCGTACCGATCCTCAAACCCGTGTACCAAAACCCCATGCCAAACCCAACCTTTCCGTACCGGTACACAAACTTGAGTATCGGTATGCTACTCTTAATAAGCATTTCTGAATCAGAATGCCTAGCCCGCGTATCGGAACCACAAGCCTGAAATGGCTTCCCGTACTGATATGTGAACACGCGTACCGGTACGCCTGGACCTGAGTGGTCACAAATAACTAGTTTAACATGCTTATTTCAAAACTAAACCATTTCATCATGCCACAAACTCTCATACAACACTACCAATATGCAACAACAACCTAAACATCATAAGTTCAACAACCAATTAACAATCATACCTCCCATGATATCCTGAAGGCATGCTTCCCAAAGACACTTTGCCAAACATCCCAAAATACACAAATAGGCCAATCTCAGCATATGCATCATAACAACAGAACCCACACAACATAATAAACTTGCTCAAACCATCACAACATGGCAATCAACAAGGAAGCTATGGATGCATACCTAAGCAACCATTCATCTACATCTACAAGCAAGTATTAACACCAAGCTTAGCAATATCAAACCATCCTCAAAACCCAGTATAGAAACATACTTAAAATCCATAAGAAATCAGGATTACAACTCCCATAAAACATGGCGAACACATTGCCTTATTAACCGAAACATAAGCCGAGTCCTTTCTCAAACTTGTAAATGTCCTTGGATCACTTAGCCTTGCCTTTTGCTGCCCCCAAACCTTAAT
Source organism: Hibiscus mutabilis (assembly GCA_019671005.1). Taxonomy (NCBI): domain Eukaryota; kingdom Viridiplantae; phylum Streptophyta; class Magnoliopsida; order Malvales; family Malvaceae; genus Hibiscus; species Hibiscus mutabilis. Next base: position 32,988,314 of record CM033719.1, on the reverse strand, counting down.
GTTCTGCATCATTAGGAAAAAGAGAGCGTAATCATACTTGCTTAGTGAGGATGCTCATAAAACAATGATGCATTAAAACCATTTGAAAACCATATGCTTTTTTACCAAAACATGCTTACAACCAAAGCATTTTTCTATGATTCCAACCGAACAAAAGCATAATGACCTTTATGAAACATCATGTACATTCAATGCTTAAATCCTAAAGCATTAAATCATAAAAATGCTTAAATCTCAAAGCATTAAATCATAAACTGTGCTTAAATCTCAAAGCATTAAAAATAAGTTCAACACATAAACCACCACATATATTGGCATTTATAGTGACCCGGATAGACTACCCTCTATCCCCAGATATCGAATACACAGATTTCTCATATTATGCCTAGTTAGACCGCATGATATCCCAAACCTTGCCTAGTTAGAACATAAGATTTGACAACCTCGCCTAGTTAAACCGTGAGTTTTACCTTATTTCCTAGTTAAACCGCAAGATATTGTTACCTCGCCTAGTTAAACCGTAAGATATTGTTACCTCGCCTAGTTAAACCGTGAGTTTTACTTCCTTGCCTAGCTAAACTGCAAGATATTGTTACCTTGCCTAGTTAAACCGAGAGTTTTACTTCCTTGCCTAGCTAAACCAGAAGATTACCATTAATTTAGGTTGCCTAGTTAGACCGCACACCCCAAACAAAGTCCTAACAGTCCGAGTGGCCTTGTTATACCGCCATACCTCAAGGACCCATGGACATGATCGATTTTGTTCATATTTTATAGTGCACTTTTAATCTTATGGCATGCCAACTATATCTAGTTTTTTTCTCACCTTGTCACATAGCCAATATATCATTTACAAAACAATTTACTTACTGCTTTAAAATGCATTAAACAAAATATCACATATGTAAATTTCATTGCCAATGCAATAACACCATTCCAATCGAAATGAAAATCAATGCTCAATAGCATGTAATTTACTTTCAAACCCCCTGCATATGTACTCAAAATCATGCATTTCTAGTAAGTAAATCATACCATGTTTATCACCAAAACATGCAAACAACATGCTCATATCCAAGCCGATATTCAAGAACAAAATAAGGGAAACTTACTTCCGAGCTTAGGTAAGTGTATCATGCTTACCCTAAACTCCCAACAACCTTTACAAACCTTTGTAAAGCATTTAAAACCAGTTTCCACTCACCGATACACTTCACCTTCCTTGCCAACGCGATACAAGCTCCTGGCAAGCAACAAACAACGTCAAGCTTTGTTGCCTTGATTATCCCCTATTTAAAACACATAAAACCAGAGGATAAATGCATCATTATGCATTCAAACCACTGCCTCAAAGAAAAATCTCGCAACTCTCAGGTTTCCCACTTAGAAACCATCCGAAACAAACTGAGATCATCAACAAACGTTTCTGAAACTTAATCCAACCATAAAAAATCATTCAACCCATCAATCAACATCAATTAACATCCAAAACCCTTTCCCAACATCCTTTTACTTCCAGCAAAGATTAAACTCGAATATCATCACAAAACTCAAATCTATCAACCTAAACAATTAGAGACCCAAGAGTTTCGGGATTCTATTGATAAAAGCAACTTATCAACATCATAATAATTCCAAAATATGTATTAAATCAATCTTAAACACTAGAAATCAGATCCACTTCGAAAATTGCCTTGTACATCAATTTTACCCAATTTACTCAATCAAACATTGATAAATCATCAAAATCAGTTTATAATCAATAAATCAAGGATCAAACACTTGGGAATTTCAATAAATAACCATACAATAGAGGAGATCACAAACCTTACCCCTATTGCGAGATTTCTCCCTCAATTGGTTTGATAAAAGCTAAGAAAACACCATATTTAGATGAGATTTTGTAAAACCAATGTTAATTAATCAATTACAAATCATAAGTACAAGTTAAGAGACTTCTCACCTCTGGATTTATATGAAAACTTGAGTGTTTGGCTGAGGAGAGAGTTGAGAGAAAAGTTGAGAGAAAAGTTACATGAATTTTCTTTAAAGAGCTTAACTAACTTTTTAACTAAAATCCCTTCTTAATTAACTTTAAAGCTCATGATAAAATGTCTTTAATTAAGGGAGAAATCATAAAAAAAACTTGGTAAAATAGCTCCTTAAAGATTCTAAGAATTTGACCCTTTTCATTTTAGTCACATTTATAAGTAGTTTTCAAATCTTGCATTTTTGTCACTAGCCAAAATGTCCAATTTCCAAATCTTATTTTCCAAAGTTGATTTCACCATTATCCTTAATATAATTAATAATGATTTTAGAATATTTTCCACCATTTTATCACCTTGAAAATTATTTAATTTGATTTAATCCCGAAACTGACTCGAATCTCTAATCTTGGTCCATCCGACCCTCAAACCTACCTTTAAAACATCTAAGCCCAAAACCAGGGTGTTACAATTTGATTTTTTTAGTAAAGATTTATTACAACACAAATTTATTACAGTAGAGGTTCATTACATGAGTATCATGCTTTACCAAATATCATTCCTAATACAGCTATTTCATACTACAAATAATTCTATACCGTATTTTATATGTTACATATTTCTATGCCTCATTGAGATATACTCAGTGTGTATTTATGTCATACATGTAGGTGATCGGGATTAGTAGATGACAGCCTTTGCTTCATCATCATTCTGTATAGAAGATAATCGACATGTATTTCGGTAATCATGACATCCATCATTTGTATGTTTGATAGTGGCATGTATTTAATAAATCTATCTATTTTGTTAAAGTAATTATCGGAGCCTATAATAGTGGCGTAAATTGTTTTAAATTGATTACTATATCTACAGTTTGGTGTTAAATAGTCTATTTGATATATTTTATACGAATTAGATATCGAATAATTTTATTAGAAAACCCTTTTGAAAAATAAATTATTTTAGTATGTCTGTATACTTTATGTAAAAAAAATTTATAATCAGAACTCGAATAAATATTTTATATCAATATTAATTAAAGTTGAGTGTGCTTGGGTTATAGAATATTAAAATGGGCGACCACTGGGAAGTTTTTTCAAAAAAATTTAAATCACCCCAGATTTTGGTTAAAATATCTATTTCAAAAAGTCGTGACATTTCCAACTCGTGTCTGGTGTACGGTTACGGGAAGGGGGTGTTATATATGATGCTTGATAGGGCTATTCTATACCGTGAAGCTTTTAAGAAAATGGTTGTTTTAGATTCTTTTGTTCATCATTGTCCAAACACCGAAGAGTGGGAAATGCTTGAGAAAATTCGAGATATTTTAGAACTATTTTCAGGAAATGATTATCGTACTGCAAATTTATACTTTGAGAATGTTTAGAATATTTTTATGCTTTTGAAAGAGTTGACAAAAAGCAATGATGTGATTTTAAAAACAATGGCAATTGAAATGAAGAAAAAATTTGATAAGTATTGGTTCAACTCAAGTGAGGATGACTATGGCACATTATTTGCCTTTGTAGTAATTCTTGATCCTCGTTTTAAGTTATCTTTTCTCAAATATTGTTACGAAAAGTTATTTGAGGATGAAACAGAAGTTGTTATGAAGATTCGTGATGTCAAAGCTAAGCTAGGAAAGCTTCTTAAAGAGTATGATCCAGAAACACATGCCCTACATGAAATATCCCTAGAATCAACCTCAAACTCTAATACCGAGAGCTCATCTGGAAACTAGAAGTGCAAATTCAATCTTTTTGCAGTAAGTTTAATATTATTTCCATATTTTATTATTTCCATATTTTTTTGCTTACTATTTGTTTATTTACCCGTTTATTTTCTATTCTATCTTTTATATTTTTCTAGGACTATGATAAGGAAGAGACCATGCTTTTGGATTATTCAAAGATACATTTGGAATTTTTACTTAGAAGATCCTAAAATGGATAGGAAAACAGAATTTGACGTCCTTAATTTTTGGAAACAAAATAAACAACGCTATGAAAGGCTTTCTTATCTTGCTAGAGATATTTTGCATGTGCCCCTCACCACTGTTGCTTTAGAATTAACTTTTAGCGTTGGAGGTCAAATTTTGAAAAAGTGGAAAAGTTCTTATATCCCTGAAAATGTGGAGGCTTTGATAACAACTCATAGTTGGTTATTCGGTTATGAATGTAAGTTATTTTATTACCTCTTAAATTTCTTTTTAATTTCCTATAGGAAATCTTGTTTACTACACAATCTTCTTGGTCTATTGCATTTTCTTACTTTAACTTAAAAAAATACATTCGCTTAATTTTTTATAATACATTTGCTTAATTTCTTATTTCACTAGCAAACAAAATAATAATTTCTTGTTATTGTTTATGTATCTACAGAAGATGAAGATTTTCTTGGCTCTAATGTGGATTGGATTGCAACAAAATCCAACAATTGATGCATACATTATTTATGTTTATTTTGAGATTACTTTATTGATTTTGTAAGTTTTATTTAAAAAAACTTAATATAATTGAGTTTGATATGTAAGGGTAGTATTTATTTATTTTTTTAACTTGGTTTGTAGCAAATATTACTATTATTTAGTTTGTTAATCATCCCGTTTAACACCTTATGGAGTATAAGTTTTTGGCTAAAGAAAAAACACCTTATGTTCACGAGATTGTTGTCTGATTATGTTTGGATTCTATTACAGTTCAAGGCGGTTTTTCCGATATATGTCCACACAAGTGATTTTAATCTTATTTGGATTATTTGCCTTATTCTAATTAGTTTGTATCAGCTTACATATTTTAAGTTGCGATCATGGTTAGATTCTGGACGGGCAATTAGAATAAAAGAGAGTTTAGATTTTTTGTATAATTTACATCCATTTTATGGTCTATGGTTGGAATTCGTGGTTTTTCTTATCAATAATGTCGTCTCCAAGGTTCGAATTTAGATTCTCTCTTTAAAAGTACAATGTACCTTGCCAATACACTCAATCCTTGTTGATGAGATAAAAATAATATTTTCTAATTTATTTTTTTGAAACATTTCTAATTTATTTTTTAATAATAAATTTTAACGTTATTTTTGTTAAAAATAGACATAATAAAGTAATATCACTTTTGAAAGATAATTCTTTATTTGAGAATTGTGTTTCAAGTTAATTTGTGTTCGGGAAAAATGAAATTTCTTTTCTTTTAAAGTAAACTATAATATGCCGTTTAAGAGATATAAATTAAAGTTAACCACATTAATAAACTTTTTGGGTAGTCACTAGTGAGTAACTTTATTTTATAATCCTTAAAATATCAAATACTATTGAATTCGATATGAAGAAGGTCATATAAAGGAGAAAAGATATAAAGAAGAATTAAGCATACATATTTACTATTTATCATATTACTAAATTTATTCGTTCACTTCGACTCAATTATCAGGTCAAAATTGATTTGATATTTGGTTCAGATCAGATTTTGAAAAATTAAATTTGAGTTGTTTTTGTTCGGGTTGATTTTCGGTTAGGGTCATTTCGGTTCGGGTTATTTTTGGTTCGGGTTAATTTTCAGTTTAGTTTGCTTTCGGTTCAGTTCAGCTTTTGGTTCGGGTTGTATTCGGCTCGGATTGCTTTTGGTTCGAGTTGCATTCGGTTCGGATTGCTTTTGGTTTGGGTTATTTTTGGTCCTGGTTCCTTTCGGTTTTGGTTAGTTTCAGTTCGGGTTGATCTTCGGTTCAACTAAAAATCGGGTCGGTTCAGTTTGCTTCTATTTGGTTCGGGTTCGGATCAAATTTGAACTATTATGTTCGGGTCCAAATCGAGTCTCGGATCGGGTAAATCAGTTCGGGCCTCGGGTTTCAGGTCATGTCTGTCAGGTCTAAATACAACATGTAACGACCCAATCTCTGAAACGGTAATTTGTGTCGGGTTATAGGTTTTGAATAGTTTAATTAAAGAACCAAAATTTGAGAAATTTAGAACTTTAATGCTTAAAGTGACAGTTATGGTGACTATTTTGCAAATGGGTTGAAACTATGGGGTTCTTGTGTAACATTTGGAAACTTGGAGGGTTGAGTGAGCAATTTACCCTTTTAAAACCTAAAGGCATTAAATGGGCTAGTGTTTACGTGAAAATGGGAGAAAAAGGAATCAAATTTTGAAATGGGGAAATAAAGAGGAAATATGTGTTTTAGAGAGAAATGTTTGAGGCTCGTTTTGTCACATGTCGTGTCATCGTAGATGTCACCATTGGCACCATCAGCCTCACCGTGCCATCTCGTGTCGCCTGGTGGTCTCAAATCCACCGTCTGAGCCGCCGTTTGTCGTGGTGGAAAAGATAAAGCTTATAAAATGTTCAAAGAGGGTGCTCTGCCACTCACCATCAAATTCCGCCACCACCATCGACCTTAGCATCATCGAAAATAGTGGTCTGGAGGTTGTAACACCCATAACCTGCTTAAAAGATAAGCCGAGCTAAGAAGCATTACAAACAAACAAAACATAGTATCTAACACTCAAAGAATGAGTACATAATTGCCAAGTAGATTATGATATAGTTTAATACGAATTCCAATACCAATACCTACAACCAATACACCAAGATGAACTTATAAACAAATCAAGAAAGATTAAGACCATTTCTTACAATTAGTATACTAAAGTTTGATATATATTTTTAAGTTAACTATAACTTAGCTTATAGACAATTTATTATCTCGTTAACATGTTAATATAAGCTAGTTTGGGGTACACTCCATTCGAAAGTTAGCAATGAAGAATGGGATCTAAATATCAAGCATTCCAACAGACTTTGCTAGCATTCTAGTTGCTATTTGAACATCATCTAAGATGGTGTAATTCATTGCTTATCATATTACGAGTTTCTTTTAAGCATCATACAAAATTTCAAATACGATAATTAGACCAAACTACTCAACCTAGTGATTTTCAATTTAACATGATAAGAATCTTCTAGGAACATAACATACAAGTGACTACATCAAAAACTAGCAGGCATTTAAACATAGACAAGAGTTTCATTCAAACTACCTAAATACCACACTCATGCATTCATGATCTTAAATCATCAGTTATCAAACATTTAAACTAAATATTAGCTAATTAAGCATAATCAAGCATTTAAATGGGTCATTACAAATATTACAGCTTAGTACCAAATTTTCACAAGGTCAATTATAAAGATTTAAACTTAACCAATATTCTAACCATTTAGCTTTATACCAGTCTCATTCGCATAGCAATATAATGTATGAATTCATAATTATATCACCCATTTAGTTTATAAGACTAACATACCAAGTATTCAAACTACATCATCTTATCCAAGTCTAACACATGATACAAGATACGTATAAGCATGCATACACTCACATCACAAGATGATTTAATGACTTCAAACTTATATATATATATATCTAATCTACTATACCAACCTCATGGCTATTATAATAGTTCAAGAAGCAAGCAACCACAAGACATTTAAAAGGCCCATTACAAAGCTTTGAATACTTTTAGAGCTCATAAATATACATATGTGATCAAAAGATGCTCAAAATGCACAATGCATACATATTGACTATGTGCCACCAACTAGGAGTACTTAAGAAATTACAAAAACATACTTCATGACACTTGTGATCTCGTCCAAGCTAAAAAGGTAACCTAAGCAGATTGAAATCCTTAAATGAGATGATAGAATAGAGTAAGCATACACATAGTAAGGTAGTCAAAAACAATCAAAAGCCAATGTTTCTTAAATTTTAACAGATATCTATTATTTCACCCATGTTAATCCAGAACATGAGATTTTAAGCTTGATCAAAGAATTATCCATTTTTTGCCTAATGCCTTCTATAAAACACATTTCCTCACATAATACATATACAAAGATCATCGAAGTGATTGCTATTTATTATATAAATTATTTCATAACTCATTAATTTAGCTTATAAATCATGTGACTTATATAAGCATTCGAATCATGCATGCAATATTATCCAAGAATACACAAGATTCATTTACAACTCATTACTTATTATAAGTATTCAAGCAACATATACATTTATACATGGGTATTCAAACAAAGCATATGTTTTAAACAAATCAAATATATACATACACACATTCTAACAAAGCCTATGTCTTCACCCATAAGAATATACCAAGAATCCATTAGATACCTATTACTTGTTATGCAAGTTATTTCATAGATTCATTAAATTAGCTTATAACTTTTATTGTTTCTTTTTAGCATAGTATCAAACATAGCATATCATAAACATCACTTACTTGACACATAAGATATTAAACATAGAATATTTGTAACACCCCTTTCTCGTATCCGTACACCGGGTATGAGTCGAAAATGTTACGACTTCTTTAATCCAAAAATTAGGGTAATTTAAAATTTTAAGAAAACTTCCTGATAGTCACCCATCCTAAAATTTCTCTAGCCCAAGCACGCTTGACTTTATTTAAAACGACTTAAATTATTTGTTTGAGTTCTAATCATAAATCAATTATCTTATTATGCAACTTATCACTTAAAGTTATTCGTAACCTTGAATCTTTCCAGAAATACCAATTATCATGAAACCAAAACGAACTTTAAAGGCCAATCACACTCAAATAGGTTAAACAAGTATACATACCACTATAAAAATTCAACCTTAATTAGGATGTCATTACTGTGATTACCTGCTGAGCTTTCCCATATTGATGCAATGCTCTTCTCACTCTCAATTAGATTTACCTACGTGTGTAAAATCAAACACACGCTAAGTACGAACTTAGTAAGGCATAAGATAAAAACATATATAAAATACTCTGTAATGCATGATACTTTCAAAAAACAACATGATAATCATTAAATCATATAATCTGTAATGCAAGAATATCTGTATATAAGTTCATATAGTTGAACTGTGTAATCATATAGCCCAAGGTAAATATCCAGTGACTAATATACAAGTCGTATACATTTTAGTACTATTCTTTCTATCGACAAGATGAAGTATCGGGAACATATCAACACAATGAAGTGTTGTGATATCAAGACAATGAAGTGTTGCGATATCAACACAATGAAGTGTTGCCATGTCAACACAATGAAGTGTTGCAAACTTTCGACGTCGTATACTATCGACACAATGAAGTGTCAGTTACAGTGTGACTCTTATGGTATACCACTATATTGTCCAACTCTATATCATACTACCAAGGGAAACTTTAAAAATCAATTCCTGCAAAATGGCAAGCAACCCATATCCAATTTATATCATGTAAAACATATCATATTAGAGTAGTTAATACTCCAATATGCTCTATACAATTCACATTGTGCATGCCATTTTAAAACTATATAAGTAGCTTGTCATATATATCATGCTATAAACCATTTGTAAGCATAAAGATATTCCATGATCATATTAGAGTAACCATATCCAATGTATATCATGTAAAACATATCATATTGGAGTAGTTCATACTCCAATACGTTCTATACAATTCACATTGTGCATGCCATTTAAAAACTATATAAGTAGCTTGTCATATATATCATGCTATAAACTATTTGTAAGCATAAAGATATTCCATGATCTTTAAATTAGTAAAATAATGTATCATGCAAAACATATTATGCTATATAAAAATATTTACCTTTTAGGTTGACTTATCATAAGTCTCGCTATAAAAATGTATGTCAACAAACAAACATTTAAATACATGTATGTACTCACCTGGCCCATTTGTTAGCATGCCTCACTAAATTCTACTCGATCCTTTCCTTTATAGAACCTCAAACCTTCTTTGATTTGGCCTTGACTTCATTAATCACATGAATAAGATAAAATATTTGTTAGATTCAAATCTAACAATACCTTAAACACGCTGTCTAATATAATCATTCGAATATAAAATTTCCAAATATTTTTCCTTTCTTCCTTGTATTGTTCAAAAACTCATTATGGTCCCTAGTGACCAATTTGAACTTCCAATAATTCTTCCGAGCTTGCTAACTCACATTTAAATACAAAATATTTCAAATTCCATTTTCTGACAGCTTGTGCTACCTTCAAAGATTTGCTTATACCGGATCTTAATTTCCTTTATACTGGAAAAACTAGATTCGATAACGGTTCTAACAGTATAAGACACATAAATTAATAAAATCTACAAAAATTATGACATTTCTTCAAACTCCCGTCATAGTGTTGTTTTGACAGAAATTGCTCTGTAAATTTTCTAACCTTTATTCGATTAAAAATATATATCATTTAACTCGGAACTCGAAATCAGTTTCTGTTTGTTGGAAACGAAACTAGATGAACACATATTTAAAACAATATAAAATTTATCATCTAACCATTTTTGTAGAATTTATGGTGAATTTTCAAAGTCACTGCCAAAATTCAATCTTCTTCATAGCTTTCCATAATAAACTTCTAATTTCTACTAACTTCTCCTTATTTTTCTACTTATCAATTTAGTCCCATCACTTGCTTCAAACCACCAATTCATCATCTTTTTCATCAATTAATTATTCAAAATAATTCCCTCTAATGTTCTTTCTTTGTCCAAAATAGTCATTAAAATGCAAAGGTAAGGATTCAAACTTCTTAACTTTGCAATTTAGTTCTCAAATCACAACTACCTTAATTTGATTATTTTAACTAAAAATCAGATTTAATCCCCATCCAATAATTCCTTTCCTATTTGGTCACTTGATTTTGACAATTTGTCAGAATGGTCTCTAATTCGATTCAACATTTGTTTAGCATTCTAACATCAATTTCACATCTCCAACATCATTAATTACATAAATATACTCCAAATTCATAAAATTCAGATTTGGTCCCTTAACTTTGATGCTTGCCGAATTGGTCCCTATAAGATTTAACTTAGGGTTTTGCTTCCAAATAACAAATCAAGCTTACTAGATCATTAATCCAACATCACCAACCCTAAGTTATACTTAAATCCATAAACCCTAATCTTCTCCATAGAAACCAAAATATGTATAAATCCTAACTCAATAACATGATTTTAACATCATATAAGCATGATTCCAACTTAAATTCAACTATGGAATCATAAAATCTCAAAAGCCCTAATTTTATTCATAAACCCTAATTTCCTTCTCATGTAAAATTCTCATCAATCAGTCATGTATTCCATGAATTAATTACATCAAAAGATAGAGCTTTTAGAGTAGAACAACTTTGTAGCTCGAAAGGTTACCTGAAAATCGAGTTTCGGGGCTTGAATTGAGGTTGGAAATTTTCTCCCTTTTCTACCCATATTTTTGAAAATATCAAAGATGAAGAAGTATTCATATTTTCCTTTTAATTTTAAATCTCTTCAATTATGCCACTTGTAATATATAAATGAATTTTAAATTCATTCAAATAGGAAAATTACAAAAGTGCCCTTTTATCCAACGATTGAGATTGATTTTATCATCAATCAAGGGCCAAGATTTAAACTTCAAATTTCTTATTCCAAAAACATCCCTTGTAGATTCAAATATTTCAAAATTGCCATCTCTGGCAAATGTCCAATTTGACCTCCAACTAGTCTTTATTTACTAGTTTGCTTCAAAATTGCCATTCCATTAAAATCTAACTAAATTAGTTTCTCTTCAACCGGAAACTATTCCATAAATATCATTTTATGATTTTCCATGAATTATGGAATAGCCTCTGAAATTTCAATTCAATCCGATTTCCCGATATTCACAAAATACTTCTACTACGATTTTACCTTTACCGAGCTATCGGATCTATTCCGAAAATTATATATTTACATAATATTCCTCATATCATCATCCTTCATCCAATGACCTAAATTTAATCTTGAATTAGTAGTTTGCCAACTTTGCCGTTATGATTTTCCAACACAATCAACCATGTCTTATCATCCTTCAAAATATCCTAGATATTCGATTTGATTCGATTATCCGAATATTCATCCAAACTTTATCGCTTTATAGCCAATAATACAAACTTTGTACGAAAAATCCGGGTTATAAGAAAACGTCATTCTTGGGGGTAAACTATTCATTTACGTTAACTTTTGAAAATTACACTTGGATCCCTAAACTTTTCCAAAGTTTACACTTTAACCCCTAAACTTTCAAAATTTACATTTTGGTCACTAGCCAAAAATTTGGGATATTACAGTTCCCCCTCTTAAGAAAATTCGTCCTCAAATTTTCAACACATACCTGGTTCAAAAATTGAGGAAATTGTTTTCTCATATCTTTTTTTCTTTCCCAAGTTACTTTTTGACTTCATAATTTCATCAAAGAACTTTAACAAGCGAAATCATTTTATTTCTTAATCCTTTGACTCCATGTGCCAATATCTTTACCGATTCTTTTTCATAAATCAAATCTGGTTGAATCTCTATTCCCTCTGAAGTAATGATATGTAAAGGATCTAATTGATCCTTCTTGAGCATCAATACATGAAATACATTATGAATCTTGTCCATTTACAGAGGTAAGGCTAACTAATAAGCCACTAGACCAACCCTTTTTACAATTTTATATGACCCAAAGAATCTCGAACTTAGCTTCCCTTTTTGGTCCAAACCATAACAACTTCTTCCAAGGTAAAACTTTTACATAATACTTTATCCTTAATTTCATATAAATATCTTTTCTTTCAAGATCAGCAGATAATATCCACCATTCTAAAGAAATTCTAAATTACTTCGAACCATTCATACTTGATTCTCAAATGTAATACCCCTTTCCCATATCCGTACACCAGGTACGAGTCGAAAATGTTACGACTTCTTTAATACAAAAATTAGGGTAATTTGAAATTTTTAGAAAACTTCCCGACAGTCACCCATCCTAAAATTTATCTAGCCCAAGCAAGCTTAACTTTATTTAAAATAAACTTAAATTATTTGTTCGAGTTCTAATCATAAATCAATTATCTTAGGATGCAACTCATCACTTAAAGTTATTCTTAACCATGAATCTTTCAAGAAATACCAATTATCATGAAATCAGAACGAACTTAAGAGGCCAATCACACTCAAATAGGTTAAACAAGTACACATGCCACTATAAAAATCCAACCTTAATTAGGATGTCATTACTGTGATTACCTGTTGAGCTTTCCCATATTGATGCAATGCTCTTCTCACTCTCAACTTGATTTACCTACGTGTGTACAATCAAACACACGCTAAGTACAAACTTAGTGAGGCATAAGATAAAAATATATAAAAAATACTTTGTAATGCATGATACTTTAAAAAAACAACATGATAATCATTAAATTATTTAATCTGTAATGCAAGAATATCTGTACATAAGTTCATATAGTTGTATTGTGTAATCATATAGCCCAAGGTAAGTATCAAGTGACTAATATACGAGTCGTGTACATTTTAGTACTATCGACACAATGAAGTATCGGGAACATATCAACACAATGAAGTGTTGCGATCATATCAACACAATAAAGTGTTGCCATATCAACACATAAGATAAAAACATATATAAAATACTTTCTAATGCATGATACTTTCATAAATCAACATGATAATCATTAAATCACATAATCTGTAATGCAGGAATATATGTAGATAAGTTCATATAGTTGTATTGTGTAATCATATAGCCCAAGGTAAATATCAAGTAACTAATATACGAGTCGTGTACATTTTAGTACTATCATTTCTATCGACACAATGAAGTATCAGGAACATATCAACACAATGAAGTGTTGTGATCATATCAACACAATAAAGTGTTGCCATATAAACACAATGAAGTGTTGCAAACTTTCGACGTCGTATACTGTCGATACAATAAAGTGTCAGGTACAGTGTGACTCTTATGGTATACCACTATATTGTCCAACTCAATATTATACTACCAAGGGCAACTTTAAAAATCAATTCCTGCAAAATGGCAAGCAACCCATATCCAATTTATATCATATAAAACATATCATATTAGGGTAGTTTATTCTCCAATATGTTCTATACAATTCACATTGTGCATTCCATTTAAAAACTATATAAGTAGCTTGTCATATATATCATGCTATAAACCATTTCTAAGCATAAAGATATTCCATGATCTTTAAATCAGTAAAATAATGCATCATGCAAAACATATTATGCTATATAAAAATATTTACCTTTTAGGTTGACTTATCACAAGTCTACCTATAAAAATGTATGTCAACAAACATACATTTAAATACATGTATGCACTCACCTGGGCCATTTGTTAGCATGCCTCACTAAATTCTACTCGATCCTTTCCTTTATAGAACCTCGAACCTTCTTTGATTCGGCCTTGACTTCATTAATCTCAAGAATAAGATAAAATATTTGTTAGATTCAAATCTAACAATAACTTAAACACGCTGTCTAATATAATCATTCGAATATAAAATTTCCAAATATTTTTCCTTTCTTCCTTGTATTGTTCAAAAACTCATTATGGTCCCTAGTGACCAATTTAAACTTCCAATAATTCTTCCGAGCTTGCTAACTCACATTTAAATACAAAATATTTCAAATTCTATTTTCTGACAGCTTGGGCTACCTTCAAAGATTTGCTTATACCGGGTAGAATACATACCATATCATAATTTCCTTTATACCGGAGAAACTAGATTCGATAACAGTTCTAAACGTATAAGCCACATAAATTAATAAAATCTATAAAAAGTATGAAAATTATTCAAACTCCCGTCAAAGTGCTATTTTGACAGAAACTGCTCTTTAAATTTTCTGACCTTCATTCGATTAAAAATTCGTATCTTTTAGCTCGAAACTCGAAATCAGTTTCCGTTTGTTGGAAACGAAACTAGACGGACACATCTTTACAACGGTATAAAATTCATCATCTAACCATTTTTTTAGAATTTATGGTAAATTTTCAAAATCACTGCCAAAATTCAATCTTCTTCATGGCTTTCCATCATAAACTTGTAATTTATACTAACTTCTCCTTATTCTTCTACTTATCAATTTAGTCCCATCACTTGCTTCAAACCACCAATTCATCCTCTTCTTCATCAAATAATTATTCAGAATAATTCCCTCTAATTTTCTTTCCATGCCCAAAATAGTCATTAAAATGCAAAGGTAAGGATTCAAACTTCTTAACTTTGCAATTTAGTTCTCAAATCAACACTACTACCTTAATTTGATTATTTTAACTAAAATTAGATTTAATCCCCATCCAATAATTCCTTTCCTATTTGATCACTTGATTTTGACAATTTGTCAAAATGGTCCCTAATTCGATTCAACATCGGTTTAGCATTCTAACATAAATTTCACATCTCCAACATCATTAATTACATAAATATACTCTAAATTCATAAAATTTAGATTTGGTCCCTTAACTTTAAAGCTTGCTGAATTGGTCCCTATAAGTTTTAACTTAGGGTTTTGCTTCCAAACAACAAATCAAGCTTACTAGATCATTAATCCAACATCACAATCCCTAATTTAGACTTAAATCCATAAACCCTAATCTTCTCCATAGAAACCAAAATATGAAGGGTCTAAATCCTAACTCAATAACATGATTTTAACATCATATAAGCTTGATTGCAACTTAAATTCAACCATGGAATCATAAAATCTCAAAAGCCCCAATTTTGTTCATAAACCCTAATTTCCTTCTCATGTAAAATTCTCATCAATCAATCCTGTATTCCATGAATTAAGTACATCAAAAGATAGAGCTTGAAGAGTATAACAACTTTGCAGTTTGAAAGGTTACTTGAAAATTGAGTTTCGGGGCTTGAATCGAGCTTGAAAATTTTCTCCCTTTTCTACCCATATTTTCAAAAATATCAATGATGAATAAGGCTTCATCTTTTGCCTTTTAATTTTAAATCTCTTCAATTATGCCACTTGTAATATATACATGAATTTTAAATTAATTCAAATAGGGAAATTACAAAAGTGTCCTTTTATCCAACGATTGAGATTGATTTAATCATCAATAAAGGGCCAAGATTTAAACTTCAAATTTATTCTTCCAAAAATAGCCCTTGTAACTTCAAATATTTCAAAATTTCCATCCCTATCAAATGACCAATTTGCCCTCCAACTAGTCTTTATTTACTAGTTTGCTTTAAAATTGCCATTCCATTAAAATCTAACTAAATTAGTTTCTCTTCAACCGACCATTATTCCATAAATAACATTTTATGATTTTCCATGTATTATGGAACAGCCTCTGAAATTTCAATTCAATCCGATTTCCCGATATTCGCAAAATACTTCTACTACGATTTTACCTTTATCGAGCTATCGGATCTGTTCCAAAAATTCTATATTTCCATAATATTCCTCATATCACCATCCTTCATCCAATGACCTAAATTTAATCTTGAATTTGTAGTTTACCAACATTGCCCTTATGATTTTCCAAAATTACAATCTTGTCATTTTTCATCCACCGGTTCATATTTAGCATGGAAAATCAACTTAAATCCAAGGGTTCATATTCTTCCAACACAAATAAAATATCCAAGGGTTCATATTCTTCCAACACAAATAAAATATCTTAGGCATGTAAAATGACATAATCAAACTTGGCTTATCATCCTTCAAAATATCCTAGATATTTGATTCGATCGATTATCTGAATATTCTTCTGAACTTTATCACTTTATAGCCAATAATACAAACTCCGTAAGAAAAATCCAGGTAACACGAAAACGTCATTCTTGGGGGTAAACTATTCATTTACGGGGTTAAAATACACAACTTTTGAAAATTACAATTTAGTCCCTAAACTTTTCCAAAGTTTACACTTTAACCCCTAAACTTTCAAAATTTACATTTTGGTCACTAGCAAAATTTTTGGGATATTACAATATTCATAGCATTTCATAGATATAACATAACTTAGCCATGACATATCATAAACAAAGCACATCATAGACATATCATATCATGGATATAACATTTCATAGATATAATATATCATGGACAAGGCATATCATAGGCTTAGCATATCATGAACAAAGCTTATCTTAAACATGATATATCATAGTCACAAATTACTTGTCATATAAGTTATCAAGGTAATTCTTTAATTTAGTTTTTTGAAATTTCATTATTTTGTCTTTAATATAGCCTTGTGAATCAAGTAGCCTAGGTACTCGAATCCCCAACCAATTGTTGCCAACAAAAGGGTACTCAAAGTACCGGTCAAACCCTCCTATTGCCGCCAAGTGACCAAAACACATCCCTCCTACTGTCGCCTCATAAAGACCGTAGTCCAAGACCATAGTCCACCCATATATGAGCTCTATGGACTTTATGGCATGCCAACTATACCTATGACTGACTCGAAACCAAGGCTCTAAATTTTAGTCTCATCATATCAGATTCAGAAGTGAGCATAGCTCCTTAATCGAAGTATTATATAATCATAGCTTATTTTTTATCATATCAAACATGTATGCCATTCACATTTGATTCTCTTTTCATTTAACATTCTTGGTCGAGTAACAACATGACAATACTTCTCATCACATCTATATGAATATATTTTAGGTCTCATTAAAAGAATAGCAATAAAATGTACACAACATCACATCATACTCAATATTTAAGTACTTACCTCAATCCAAGCTTATTTATGCATAGTTTAAACCCAAAGATAAAACAATGTAATTGAAATAATTAAGGATGCTCAGGAAGGTTACAAGCCTATCCCGATACTATAAACTTCACTCACTATTTGATCCAAGCTAATTATGATCCCGAATCACAATCCCCTATTTTGCTTTTCTACAACATAATCCACCTTAGATCTTACTTCCTCAGCTCTTTCTCGGTCTAATCATAACAATAGACATATATAATGCATCAAAGGCCATTCCATCTTAACAAGAATAAAATCTCATTAAGACTATGCAAATAGGTTCCATCCTATTCAACAATTCTTTCATTAGAAGTTACTATGATCCTACATGCATGGTCACATTCTTCCAAGTACCAAAACAATTCAAAGTACACTTAAAACAATCCTATTCTCAAATGTATAAAATAGTCCTTACTTTTGTTACAGATCAATCCCTTAATTTATCATCAAATAGTTATCAAAAGTGAGCAGATCAGTCCCTTACAATTCATTCTCGATCACATAAATCCTAATTTAATTACCAGCAAGCAAATATACCATTAGCAATTAAAATACTACTTTCAAATACATATAATTAAGCCTTCAAAGCTATCCAATTATCCCAAAAACAGAATTCAGCCTTGACACTCAATTAATTGTTTTTCAAACGAACAAAACAACCCCTAGATGAAATATCTTGATTCCCCACATACTGATTTTATTATTATCATCATGTAAAAGTGACCATTTCAAATTCAATGAAATTATCTAATTATATCAAGATTGAATCGAATGCCTAACTATCCTTTTGGTTCACAAAATTCAAATTCAACAATCTAACCACTCTAAACGGTTAACCAATTTACTTAATTAATGTAACTACCAACTACACCAGTCAGAACATTGAAAGGAAGATACAATATAGAATTGTTCTCCTAGGAATTTAATCATGCACGGTCTTAAAATATCCATAGCAAAATCTAACATTATAATCATGAAATTAAACTAAATTATCTTGAATCCACATCCATTTTTAAAGAGGTGAAAAACATGCTTACCCTTTTCTTATCCAACATTTTGAATCAAAGCTCTCCCAAAACTTTCCAATTCAAAGATTTCCAAAGATGTCTATTTTCTCTCCTTTTCAAGAGTGAAGTTTTCCCAACAATGAGGAAGAAGATGATAGCCAAAATTTCTCTCCCCAAACAATCCTACATGTTGAGATAAAAAGATGACATGTGTAATAACCACTAATTAAAATTTCATTAGCATGCAATCTCCTATATTTCCAACTTTTCGGTTTAACCCCTTAGGGATTTAGTCACATATCTCTTCTTACTTTAAATTTGGTCACTCTTCTCTTAATTGATCTAATAATTAACAATTTTATGCCACCACTAACTAGAGATTAATGTGAAACATACTTCTAGGCCCATGTTTGGGATATTACAGAGGTCCTCGTGAAATTCCTGCTGCACATGCTGCACGTGCCATCACCTGCTTGTGGGCGAGCTTCGGCAGTAGGT
This sequence comes from Hibiscus mutabilis, assembly GCA_019671005.1. NCBI lineage: Eukaryota > Viridiplantae > Streptophyta > Magnoliopsida > Malvales > Malvaceae > Hibiscus > Hibiscus mutabilis. The sequence continues at coordinate 32,969,162 of CM033719.1, read as the reverse complement.
GAGGGTCAATTTAGAGGGCTGGTTGACCGAACTAGACCAACCAGATGACCCATCCGAGTTGAATCGAACCAAGCTGAGCCGTTAATCGTTGACCAGGTATTGACCTTTGATTGTTGACTTTTTGACTCAAGTTGGCTTTTTCTAAGGGACCCTACCCAAGGGTTTTTTGATGTTCTGAGTCAGTTGGCGCAGTTTGTTTTACCAAATTCGAATCTGATAAGTTGTTTTTATGCATTTGACCTTGTGAATTAGTTAGTGAATGCGGGAAATTAATATATAGTGTACTCATATTTAAGTGAGAATTGTTCAGGCTAAAATACCATATCAAGAGGGGCATTGAGGAGCTTATGTAAGGAATCGTTGATAATGCTTGAGGTAAGTACACCTTGAACTCCTAAATACTTTATGAGCATTATAAGTTTAATTTCCTTGCTTGTTAGTATTTGCAAAATAGGTAGACGAGAATAAGTATGCGTAGAGACCTGTATTATGAGACTTGATATTAATGAAGTGCATGATGAGATTTAAGGTTATGATGTGACTTGTATGAGCTTTAGAGACCATGTAGAATCGTTCAAATACTCGTATTATGAGATTCAAGGTTTGATAGACATTCATCCACATCATGATCCTCTTTACAAATTGTGCGAAATAGTTCCAGTGCCTTCACTTATTGGGTTTCAGTAGGTTTTTGCATCATCTTCACTATGTTAGTAAGGTTGGAAATTTTAGCATTGATAGATGACAATTCATCAAGTTCCAATTTTTCAGCGACTTTTATCTCAATTTTCAATCTGGCAGTAGGGTATTGGAAATCATTAGTGGCAATCCTTTCAAGGATGTTAAATGCCTTTGTATAATTCTTGTCTAACAATGATCCATTTGTCGAGGCATTAACCATAGTCCTGGCATGAGCATTGCGTCTGTTATATAAAAGGTCTTTATTTGGTTCCAAGTAGAATATTCATGCATGGAGCATCTTCTTAACAGGTCTTTGAAATGCTCCTAGGCATCATACAAAGTCTCATCATCAGCCTGCCTAAAAGTAATGATTTCACTCCCATCTTGGTATTAAGTTTAGGTGGTTGGAATCTCAGCAGAAACTTCTGGCATAATTTTGCCCATAAATTAACTGAACCAGGTGGCAAAGAACTTTTTAGCCACATTTTTGCTCTATCTCTCAAGGAAAATGATAATAGTCTCAACTTCACTGTCTCTTCAGCTACACTAGGTTGCTAAAATAGTTGGCAAACCTCCATGAATTGCTTCAAGTGTTGCCTTGGGTCTCCAGCAGATGATCCATCAAATTGACCTACATTCAATAGCATCTAAATAATTACCGATTTAAGTTCAAAATTAATTGTATTTACCTCTGTACCAATCATTCATGGCATCAAATTGTCCATGTTTGGTACCAAATGTTCTATAATAGGTCGTTATTCAAGATTCTCTACAGCGACAGTAAGAACGGGTGGTATCCCATCATGTATTGGTGGATTATCCTCATTATTCAGGACACCATATACTCCACCATTTCCTTATCGAGCCATCTATTGAATCTTTATTTTTATCCTATATAGGGTTCTTTCAATCTCTAGGTCATATAACAAATCTTCCTTCGTAGTGCGGCTCCTGGTCATACACCAAACATAAGAAATAACTAAAATAAACAAAAAAAGTAAAAATCAAAACAGTAAATTCTGTTGCAATCCCCGACAATGGCGCCAAAAACTTGTCGACTGACTAACACTTGGCAAACAATTGAAGAATTAATGTAAATATGCCTGTAAATAATGCCAAGTTTAGTTCTTTTTGTGTGCAAGTATACACAGTCATCAAGTAATACTGTAGTAAGTTGAATATCGTATCCACATGGATTGTCCAAGAATTAAATGCCATGATATTTACTTGTGAATGGGAACAAATGAGTTTGAATTGGATTTCATATTTTGATTAAGAAAAATGACTAAGAAAAATAAAATGAAAATTCAAGCAAATTGGTAAATAAATGTATTCAGATGGATGGATGGCATTGGTAAGAGATGCTTGGATTTATGCTTTGTGAAGATAGCAATTAATAATCTTTAGCCTTGGTTTTATTGCCCAGTAGATTTTAAAGTTAGTATTGCCGCTTTCGATAGCAATACTCTAAGTTAATTATGAATAGTTCCTATATGTCTATAGTGATGTTTTTCAATAATTAACTTGGTGAGTTTTAATAGTTACTCCTAAGGGGTAGATTCACTTCCAAAGTAAGCTCATCCACTTGAACATCTTTTGTTGAAGCTTCTCACCCTAGTATCTGCCAATTAATCATTATCTCCTAAGTCTGTTAAGATAATAAGGGATAATAGGCATGCAATGCCAATTGTCATATGGCAAAGAATGTAAGAAAACAAAGTACTAGTAGAATAGACAAAATGCCAAACATTCAATTATTAAAAGCTAAAAATAAACTAAGCGTTCATCGCAGAAACATCCCCAACCAACTTAAAAGAATTAGTTCATGGATAGGTAAACCATCAATAAAATATCATTTTGAAACATCACCGCCATAATAGAATTAAAAACTAAGATAAATGGACAAAGAAAGAGATTCGTTGATGCAACACTTCAATGGATCTAGAGCTCTCGATCTTAACCTGGTCGAACCACAGTTTGCCCTCAACCCTCTTTTTTACCACAGTGCATGCTTCCTTGGATCATCGATTAGCTTTCTTTATATAAGCACTCGTGGAAACCATAGGTTGGGTTTTGAATTTGAAAGTTTTTTACGTACCAAGATATACGTGTTATCTTTTTATCCTCCTTTTGAATTTTAGGACTGACCTGGCTCTAACGACTATTAGCTGGGCATCGATCATCCTTCTTTTGCCAATCGAGTCTGGAAATCTTTGTCCTGCTTTTTCCATCGATACTCAGTATTTCTCTTCTACTTCTCTTGCTTTTTGTAAACTACTCTTGTCCTACTCTGCCAATCCTGCTCTTGTCCTGCCACAACAAGGAAAATACCCATTCACACTGGCAATAAAAGTATTCTTTAACTCCTAGATACTAATGCATGATTCTACTAACTAAATGCAAAAATATGTACTCAAAGTCAAGCAAAAGCATGACAGTATATAAATGAAAAATAGTATTTTTGAGGAGTTAACACGTGCTGATCTGTAAAAGATTGAGGCTATTCTTAATTAGAAGCGACCTAAGATGGTATCTGAGGTCCGTAGTTTTATTGGTTTGGATGGATATTATTACAGCTCTGTGGGTGGATTTTTGAGTGTTGTTGCTCTGTTGATGAAGCTGCTGTAAAAAAATGTTCCTTATGTGTGAAAGAAGAGTCAACAATGTAGTTTGGAGAAGTTAAAGGAGGTTTTGACTCATGCTCCTGTCTTGATTCAACCCAAGTTTAGCAAGGAGTTTGTAGTCTACAGTGATGTGTCCTATGTTGGTTTGGGTTGTGTATTGATGCAAGACAAAATGTTGTGGCTTATGGTAATTGAAATTTCATGAGGGCAACTACCGACTCATGATCTAGAGCTTGTGGCGGCTGTGTTTGCTTTGAAGATTTGGAGACATTATCTTTATGGTGAGAAGTGTACCATTTACACCGATCACAAGAGTTTAAAGTATTTGATGTCTCAAAATGAGTTTAATCTTAGGCAAAAAAGATGGATTGAGTTGCTTAAGGATTATGACTTGCCAATTGAATATCATCCCAGGAAAGCCATTGTGGTAGCAGACGCGTTGAGTCGTAAGGCTGCAGTTGATCTTAGGGTGATGTTTGCAAGGTTGAGTGTGACACGAGAAGGTAGATTATTGGCTAAATTGCAAGTTAAGCCTACGTTGTCTCAAATGATTAAAGCAAGGCAATTGTATGATGATTCTTTAGTTCTGAATGCTAAGGATATTTCTGATGGTAATCCGACAGATTTTCATTTAGATGATGATGGTGTTTTGTGCTTTAAGGGTGGAATAGTGATGCCAGAAGATTCAGAGTTGAAGAGCATTATTTTGACTGAAGCTTTTTCTATTCATTTTTCTATACACCCTGGTAGTTCAAAGATGTGTCGGGATTTGAAGGAATTGTATTATTGGTTTGGCTTGAAAAGGGATGTGGTCGAATTTGTTTCTCATTGCATAGTGTGTTAGCGAGTTAAGGTTGAACATCAGTTTCTTTCTGGGTTGTTGCAACCTATTTAGATTTTAGAATGGAAGTGGGAAAGGATTACCATGGATTTCGTGACGGGTTTGCCTTTGACACTGTCCAAAAATGATTCAGTATGAGTAATCATTGATTGTTTTACAAAGTGTGCACATTTCTTGTTGTGCATACGATGTATACTTTAGATAAGTTGGTAGATATGCATATTGTTGAGATTATAAGGTTGCATGGGGTTCCTACGTCGATTATATCGGATAGGGATTGTTATTTTACATCAAGATTTTGGGAAAGCCTTTAGACAATTTTAGGTACAAGGCTTAATTTTAGTACTTCCTATCATCCTTAGAATGATGGTCAGTCTGAGCGTGTTATCCAAATTTTGGAGGATATGTTAAGATATTGTACCATTGAGTTTCAAGGGACATGGGAGAAGCAACTATCGTTGGTGGAGTTCACTTATAATATTAGATATCAGTCGAGCAACCAGATGGCTCCCTATGAGGCTCTTTATGGTTGTAGATGTCGAATGCCTTTTTGTTGGGCAGAAATGGGGTAGAAACATGTTGTGGGTCCTAATTTACTTAAGGGTACAAATGAGAAAGGCTTAATGTGGCTTCGAGCCGGAAAAAATCTTATGCAAATTTGAAGCGAAGAGAGATTGAATATGAAGCGGGTGATAAGGTGTTTTTGAAGGTTTCGTCTTGGAAGAAGGTGATGAGATTTGGGCTCAAGGGTAAGTTAAGCCTAGGTTCATTTGACCTTATGAGGTTATTGAGCGTTTTGGTCCAATTGCGTATAGCTGAGGTTACCAGTCGAGCTTGAAAAGATACATAATGTTTTCCATGTGTCGATGCTCTAGAAATATAGATCGGATCCATCACATGTTGTGCCTATTGAGGAGATTAAGTTGCGTCCAGAGTTGACGTATGATGAGGAACCATTAAGGATATTGGATTCTAGCGCAAAAGTTCTCTATGGTAAGACTGTAACCCCCTTGACCCGGTCTAGTCGCAAGACCGAATTGAGCGAGCTATATTAGGGTTTGTCGAGACAAACCCAGAAGAATTACTTGAAAAGTGGTACATATTTTCCCTTTTATCTTGTCGAAATGCTTAATTAAGTCCTAAGGTGATCATGCTGACAACGTTGAAAATTAAAACTCAATCGGGAGTCGAATTAACATCCAACTGTACGAAAAAGCATTGTAGGGACCAAAATGTAATTTTAGATAATTAAGAGGACTTTCTTGAAATTAAAGTTATCAATCTTTAATTATTCATATTACGTGCAATCAAGTTAAATCTCAACTTGAAATAATCATTCAAACTCATTTAATTGCATGTTTAATAAACAGGGACTAAATTGCAAATCATAGAAACTTTAGAAGGCATCATAACATAATTAGCGAACTCCGTATCGGTACAACTATCCCCGTACCGATACGGTGCCTAAAGCATCCTTTATCGATACAACAAAGTCATCATACTGTTTTCCCTTTTAAACTTTAAAGTCACAAATTCCAATAACCAAAATACATACCGATACGCGGGGTAGTTGTATCGGTACGGCGCTATAAAAATGAAGGGGTCATATCGGTACTCAAACCCGTGTACTGATTTTGATGTGTAAAATTGAAGGGGTGCACCGATTCTCGTCTAAGTGTACCGGTACCCCTAGACTTTTTGCCCTCAAAATAGAGTTGTTTCAAACCTTGCGTACCGATCCCCGGGTACTTGTACTGGTACCCGAAGGCCTGTAATGACCTCTAGGTCCAACACATGACACTTTGGCTCATATTATCATGCTTTAACAACCTCTAATCATCATATAACACCTCAAACATCATTTTAACATTCATAAGAGAACGGTAAAAGATCATTCGCAACATATCAAATTCAAGCAATAGTCCTATAGGCATGATCTCTACCCAAGCATACAAATTGTTTCCCAACCCCTCAAAACCAAACATTAAGCATCATACAAGTCCAAAACATCAAACATAACTTGTACAAACAATGAGTATCCAAAATAAACCTCCCAATTACACTTGGTCAAATTGCCTCTTATTACTACTATGTATTTGTAAAACCATACTTGAAAATACTTCAATCCTTGGAACTTCCCTTGCTTACTCGTTGTCAGAAAGGGTCTATTTCTTTGCATTGATAAGAAAGGAGAGCGTAAGTGTAATACCCAAAAATGTGACTTAAAATAATTAATGTGACTCGATTATGGTTCGAATTGCTTGAAATGCTTCTCAATAAATCGAACAAGGAAGTTAGGATTTAATTAGAATTGCAAAGAAATTGAGGACCGATTTTGAAGGGCTCAAAAGAAAACATAATAAATATAATGTTTTGCATGCAAGAAATGTTGTAATTCTGGGACTTGAATATGTGTCTTGTAATGGGAATTCACATGTAAAAAGGGGAAATTATAGAGTTTGAACTGGCATTAGGATAGTAAATCACACAAAATTTTGCTATCTTCTTCTCTCCTTCATGCAAAACCAAAGCAAGGGTGTTGAGAGAGAAAGCTCCATTGTTAGAATGGTTTAGCTCAACTAGGGATTTATATGCGCATAGATCCTTAGGAGAAAGGTAACTATCTAATTTTCATCTATTTCATACAAATGTTGTGCTTGATAATTTGATGTGTAAATATTGAGCTTGTTATAAGAATGAGATTACATGTATAGTGTACTTCGAATGGATTACATGCTAGAAAGATTATATTTTGTATGTTATGACATATGATAGATTGTTTGATTGTGAAATAATAGAAGATGTAATTTGGGATTGCTTCGAAAATCATGTGGTTACATGCTGGATTGAATTGAAAACATAGAAATATGTATGAGACTGTTTTGCATATGTAAATAAATACCTATGCATTTGATGGCTGATTTTGCAAAATTGGTGGTTGTTCGTGTAGTTATAGAACTGATGTGTGTCTATATAAATGAATACATGCAATTAGAATTGTAATAGGACATATGAATTAACATAATTGGACTGTTTTGATCAAGTGTTTGTATATACATGAAAGCTGCCCTGTTTTGCACATGAATTAACGTAATTGGACTGTTTTGATATATATAAGGATATGTGTATAATTACAAATGCCTGTTTTGTATATGTGTGACACTTGATGGATTGTTTGAACTTGTATAAATAAGAATATTTATAAATTAGGACTATTTTGAAAGTATACAATAATGTAAGGGACTGTCCTGCATTATAAAGTTGTTAGGGGCTGTTTTGGGGTGTTTATAACATCATGGACTGATTTGTGAATATATAAAAAGTTTGAACTGTTTTAGACATTTGAAAATGTTGGACATACTTTGTGGGAATTTGTGGGTATACATGAATGGAAAAGGGGCTGTTTAGTTATAAATTTAAATGCTAATAATTATAAATTTAAATGCTAATAAATTATTGAGCATGAATAAATAAGATTTTATGCAAAACGGACTGTTTTGATAAACATAAAAGAATACGGGACTGTTTTACATTTGTGCTAAATTGCTGGATTGTTTCTTTTTGATTAAATAGATGAGAAAATATGTGTTAAGGACTATTTTGTAGTGATATGGAAATTTATGAGTTGTTTGTATATATATATATATGTGTGTGTGTGTGTGTGTAAACATATAAGTTATGGACTGTTTGTAATGTTGTACGTGTTGAATGGATTGTTGAGTGAATACATATATTCTAAGGACTGTTTTATATAGGAATAAATGTTAAAGAACCGTTTTGACATAAATAAGAAAGTATGAGGACCGATTTGAACCTGTATATGTGTAATTATATATATGTGATTGTTTTGCATTGGCATGTTTGTTAGTGGACTGTTTGGTGTAAAATTTCATGTACGCACGATCAAATGAGTAGTTTACAATGTTAGGATCTTCTCTAATATACATTTGCACCATTTATTGTATTTAGACCAAGAGGAAATTGGAAGACTATTGGCTAACAAAGGACAAACAGTGGATGAACAATAAGTGGAACATGAAATATCTTTCACATGATCTTTGTTTAAGAATACACATGATATATTCACTTGATCATGAGTATATGCTTATGATGGAAACTATACGTATTTATGCATGGAGAATAGTAACCTATGCCATGTTATCATTCAAATAGAATGAATGATGTAATGAGAAATGCATGAATTGAATATATGCTTGATATGGAAGAATAATAGATTTTGTTCATATGATATTCGATTAAGGAGCTATTGCTCATATTGTTTTTGATGAGAAAAGATTAAAATGAGAGCCTTGGTTTTGAGTCAGTCTTAGGTATAGTTGGCATGCCATAGAGTCCATAGAGCTCAGGTTTGGGTGGACTACGGTCCTTATTTGGCGACAGTAGGAGAGAAGTGTTGTGGTCACTTGGCGATAGTAGGAGGGATTGACCGGTATTGCGAGTACCATTCTGTGTTATTTGGCAATAGTTGGTTGGGGATTTGAGTACCTAGGTTGATGCTCGATTTCAAGGCTATATTAAAAACAAAACAATGAAATTTTGTAAAAAAATTAAAGAATTACCTTAAGAACTTATATGACAAGTAAATTGTGACTATGATATGTTATGCTTAAGATACGATATATCTATGAGATGCTATAAGTGTGCCATGTTTGATATATTAGGTGTCAAGTAAGTTATGTTTATGATATGATAAGTTGATCCTGTGAAAAAGGACAAGATAACGAAATTGCTAGTAATAAAATGAAACTATGATTGAAGAATCATGTGGAAAGTATTTGGGCTATATGATATTTTGTTTAATAAATATATGATAAGTATACATGCTTAAGTGATTCATGTTTGATACTTTGCATATCCCATAACATAAGTCAATGACATGCTAAGTTTGATAACTTCTATATTAAGTACTTTAAGTTCAAAGCTTGTTAAGTTAAAGATAAAATAAAGAAATTTCAAATAAATTGGAGGATTACTATGACATCTTGTATAACAAGTAACTTTCGTTTATGATATACAAGGGTAGGTACCTTATATGACAAGTAATTTATGTTTGCACATGCTATGATGAACACCATGCAAAAAAGGAAATAATGAAAGCTTTAAGTAAAATTAGTGAATTCTGGCAATAAAATATAATAGGCAAAAATGAACTTATGTGACTTTGAACAAAATTCTTGATTAAGTTATATCGTGTTATTATAGTGTTTAATTACACAATCGTTTTGGTCCATGAACTTGTATACTAAGTAATAACATTACATTGGAAATTTGGTGTGTACCTTAAGCTAAGGATTTTATATTAGGTTCGAGTACCTTAACTACGAAATGTTATGCTTGAAATTTAATTGATAAGTAACTTAAATATGAAGGATATAACATTCGAAATGTATTAGGTTGTTATGATAAGAGATGATCATGTTATGAACTGTTTTGATTAAAGTTAACATGTTCTGGACTGTTTTCGAGTGTTTAGATCATATATGAGAATATCATGAAAATGACATGGTATATTGTTATCTTGTGCCAAGTAACTCACGTGAAGATATGTTAATGTAATAACTTGTGAGATAAGAAGCAATATTCATAAAATGCAATATTTGATAAATCATAAGAAAAGTAACCCTGTTATGATATGATGTGTTAGATAGCTTGTGTTGTAAGTATTATTCGTCTATGATATGTATGTTAAGCAGTTTGTGTGACTTGTAGCTCTTGTCTACGATATGCTAAGAGGGGTAACTCGTGTGATATGAAACCATGACTTAGATTTGTTGTTTGTAATATCTTAAGTGTTAAGTAACTCCTGAACATGACATGTTATGCTCATTGCCTTTCTACTCATATTCGAGTATTAAACTGAGGGATCAAATATGTATTGTGTGAACAATCATATATACTTGTGTATGCTTTGTCTGTACATTATGCGTGTTTATGCTCATGCTTGATCCGAATATATTGTATAAGAATAAGTACTTGTTCTGTCTTGTTCTTTCATGATCAACCTCTTGTCCAAGTTTAGTATGAGAAATGATAGATTATTGTTTTATATTACTAGTCACTTTAAGCTATCTCACTAAGTCTTTACTTACTCTATCCTTTCAATGCTTTTCAGGTTGTGCTTTCTTATGAGTAGTTTCTAAGCACTGACGAGATCACAAGTGTTGAGGTGCATGTTAGTACACTCCTAAAGAAATCCTAGATGGTGGCACATAGCTGTTAAGATTGTATTGTGCATTATATACCCATGCTTGATTTAATATGTCTATGAATTTTATAATTATTCAGAGCGTTGTAACGGGCCTTTAATTATTCTATGGTTTCTTGCTAGATAAGTTATAATAGTTAGTATGATGGTATGGTTGTTTAAATATCTATATGTGCCTTTAGCTAGTAGACTACCTTAACATCATGTATGTAAGTGGGCTGATATACATATATCTATGGTAACTTATGTTAACTCTAAAATGGTAATGTATTGCGTATGATTAGAATAACGATTAAACTAACTAACGGGAAGGTTTGCTAATAAATTCGAATAAGGTCTTGCTATGTGTCAATTATATGTATCTAGATATGATTAGTTCAAGTTTTTATATAATTTGATTCTTAGTATTTGAGTGTAACTATCACTTTTGTAAATGACCTATAATAATTATGATTGCTTGTTTATATGCTTTAATAATTTACATGATTGAGTAGCTGTTGATAGCTAAGTTTTAGTAGGGTTATATTTGATTAAACCTTGAAGAAGTGATTGTTATAAGAAGATCTAATGATTGATAAGTATAGTGCATGGTATATTGATCAATTTCATGTAAGAGTCTTATGTTGATCGTTCAATTTGATGTATGTAAGATGTAAAACTAAATGCGTACATTAACACGAGATATACCTAAGATAGAAATAGTATTATTAAAATGGTTTGTTTAATAGTTAGATTAAATAGACGGATAGATAACGCGAATTTTGTAAATGATCTATGATGCATTATCTTCGCTTGTTGGTTAGGCAATATTAGACATTATGTATGAATACTTGTTCCATGTTTATGTGTTTGGTTGTATTAAACCTTTAAATCTAAAATACCTAAAGATTCATGCATAATACAAGATAGTAATTGATGAGTATTGATTAAAAAACGAATACTTGTTTGTTCACAAGATAAAGGAATGCTGGATCTACGATATATATCTAAAAAGTTTTAATTTACCCTGATTGTGATTTCTTATTTGGCCTGATAAGTGTTATGACATCACATGTTTGACTGGTTTTCTGTTTAGAAACATTTCTTAGTCTGGTTTTCTCCTAGACCAGGTAAGGGTTGTTACAATAAGCTATAAGCTTAGTGAGGGAATCTCAAAAACACTCATCAATGCATTTAAAATTATTTTAATTCAAACAAAATGTATAAGTCTCATGGCAAAATCATCTCATGCTTCTATAATCTCTTCAAATATGCACATTTAAAACATTTGCAACACATGTATCATGGATTTCTAAAACCTCAATTTAAGCTTCATATGCCAAAATCTCTAAATAGCAAGCTTAAAGAACATCTCATGTATAAACCATATTATACAAATCATAATCCATTTCTCATGATACATCATCTCATATATTGGCAATCAAGTGACTCAAAAGCAAGTTTCATTCTATTTTAAGAAAACACATTGGATACATAGATTTCCCAAGTGGTTCCTTTGACCACTTCACATACGTTTTCAAACCGGATTAGCCCTCAATGGTCATATCCTATAAATCCACCAGTGGGAGAATTGGCACACTCTTGACCCCTCAATCGTTGCGGTTCTTATGGTGGAGCATGGCACACTCTTTACCCCTCGACAAACATGAGGCGACTTATTATAGTGCACTTTAAACCCTATGGCTAGTCAACTATATCCGATAACAATTTATCTCAGCCACTTGCCAATATACTCAATAAAAACCTCATTAACTTACTGTTTTACATATACATCAATTCAAACCATTTTCCAATACATTAAACTATGTATTCTAGCATTCTCAAAATACTTTCATAAATCATTTGCTATGCTCAAATATCATCATGTAAAATCATTTGCAACATCCATCATTTCTAAAACATGCATATAACAGTAAGTAATCAAATCTATAAACATGTGCATGAGATTGCATTTTGCAAAACTGAAAATGAGAGAGAGCTCAACCAATACTTACTTCCGAGCTTAGATAGATGTTTCAAACTTAAACTACCAACAACCATCTTCAAACCTTTTAAAGGCAATAAAACAAGTTTTCACTCACCAACAACCCAAAGCTCTCTTGCCGTTGCAAGAATCAAGCTTCCGAAGCTTCTGCAGCCCTCCAAAAGCTAAAGGATTCAACTCCCCTGTTTTTTCCAATAAAAAATAGAAGATTAATGCACTTCCATGCATCTCAAATTTCCAGAAACCAACAACCACAACTTTGCCTCACTAAAAACCATTAAATGCCTCTCTAAAACAACCGAAATCATCACCAAACTTCATCTAAACAAAGCCCAGCCAACACCTATTGATTTTAACATCTTAACGACATCTATTAACATCCAAAAACATCTCTATAACATCCTTATACCTCCAGAAACCCTACAACACCAAGATCACTTCAAAATCTAACTAATTACAACCTAGAAAATTAGCAATTCACATAGTTTCGAGATTTCTTTAGTTAATCACTTCTTACAACATTAAAACAAAACTTATAAGAGATCTAAATCAATTAGATTCAATACAAAACAAATCCGTAACTGTATTTATCAAATTTTCACATCAAAACTCAATTTAATCACCATATTCATGTTTTAATCATAATTCCATAACATAAATCAGTTGTAAAGGATCAATGACTTGGGAACTTCATTAAAGAACCTTTAATTAGAGGAGAGAAACGAAAATCACCTATAATTGCTTATTTCCCCTTAATTGGCAAAGATTGGATGAAAACTTCAAGAAACTAAGTAGATATTGTTGTAGGAATCAAAGAAATCAAATAGGAAATCAAAAGAGATTGATTCTTGGACATTTTGGAAAGAAATTGATAATTTGGCTATTGAGAACGTTGAGAGCAAAATAGGTTACGTGAGAAAATGAATTATGTAATTAAAAATCCTTTTATCAATTTTATTTTATTTAATTATTAAAACCATTTAAAAACACTTTAAAAATAGCCTAAATTATGGAATAATTTGATGGATTAGTTTGGTTAATTAGCTCCTTAAAGATTCTAAGTTTTGACCTTTTTACAATTTAGTCACCAAAAAACAATTTTGCAAACTTTACATTTTAGTCACTAGTCCAAAATGTCCCAAAATCAGATTTAATTCCTTCAAACTGCTTCAACATGTCCTCCTTGCTTTTTCGAAGTGGCTTCCTCGACACCATGATGCCGCCACATCACTTCACCAACTCTATGGTCTTTCCATGAAGAACCTTGCTGCTTGAATCCAGAATTCTCACCAGATCCTCATCATAGGTCAAATCTGGATTCAACTCAATCTCCTCAACAAGCATCAAATGCGAAGGATTCAATCTATACCTCTGAAGCACCGATACATGGAAAACAACATGTATCTTCTCCAACTCTGTCGGTAATCTCAACGTATAAGCAACTGAACCAACATGCTCCAAGATCTCATAAGGCCCAATAAACCTAGGGCTTAACTTGCCCTTCATTCAAAACCCCACAACCTTCTTCCTAGGCAAAACCTTAAGAAACACTCGATCACCAACCACAAACTCAATCTCCCTACGCTTCAAGTAAGCATATGACTTTTGCCGATCTGAAGTCGTCTTCAACCGATCACTAATAACCTTTATCTTTTCATTGGTATCTATCAACACATCAGGCAAAGAAACATACTTTTCTCCTGCCTCCGCCCAACAAAGTGGCGTGCGACACATTCTACCATACAAAGCCTTATACGGAGCCATTTGAATACTAGCCTGATAACTATTGTTATAGGCAAACTCCACCAAAGGTAACTGCTTCTCCCACGATCCCTGGAAATCAATGATGCAATATCGTAACATATCCTCCAATACTTGGATAACGCGTTCAGATTGACCATCCGTTTAAGGATGATACGAAGTACTGAAGTTTAATAGCGTACCCAAAGCCCTATGCAAACACTCCCAAAACCTTGCTGTAAAACGAGGATCCCTATTCGATACAATAGACTTTGGCACCCCATGCAACCTCACGATCTCAGCAATATACAACTCCGCCAACTTATCCAAAGTATACATCGTATGCACAACTAAGAAATGTGCACACTTTGTAAACCTATCCACAATCACCCACACAGAATTCTTCTTTGATGGCGTCAAAGGCAAACCAAACACAAAATCCATGGTAATTCTCTCCCACTTCTATTCTGAAATTCTTAATGGTTGCAACAACCCGAAGGAAACTATTGCTCAGCCTTAACGTGCTAACATACCATACAAAGAGCAACAAAATTCGCTACATCCTTCTTTAAACCAACCTAGAACTACTCATTTTTCAAATCCTGATACATCTTTGTACTCCCCGGATGCATAGCAAAAGGACTCGAATGGGCCTCAGTCAAGATTTGTGCCTTAACTCCTCATCCTTCGGCACAACCACTTGACTCCTAAAACACAAAACTCCTTCATCACTAAAGCAAAAATCCGTTTAATTGCCATCCATTATATCCTTGACAAGTGGTACCAAAGAATCATCACAAGGTTGTTTCTCCTTGATTAATTGCAACAACTATGGCTTCACTTATAACTCAGCCAACAAAACACCATCACACATTACGCTCAATCGAGAAAACATCTCTCTCAACTCAACTGCAACCTTCCTACTTAAGGCGTCAGCTATAACATTAGCCTTTCCCAGATGATACTCTATCGTCAAATCATAATCCTTGAGTAAATCCAACAACC
The DNA here is from genome assembly GCA_019671005.1 of Hibiscus mutabilis. NCBI lineage: Eukaryota > Viridiplantae > Streptophyta > Magnoliopsida > Malvales > Malvaceae > Hibiscus > Hibiscus mutabilis. The sequence goes on along the minus strand of CM033719.1, from coordinate 32,954,061 downwards.
TTCGCTGCCTAAGATTCAACTCCTTTTGCGACATCAGATATTTTAGACTCTTGCGATCCACGTATACAATACACTTCTCACCATAAAGATAATGTCACCAAATCTTCAACGCAAACACCACCGCAGTAAGCTCAATATCATGCGTAGGATAGTTGCGCTCGTGCACTTTCAACTGCCTAGATGAATAAGCCACAACCCTTCCTTCTTGCATCAACACACCCCCAAACAAACATAGAATGCATCACTATAAACCACAAACTCCTTCCCTAACTCAGGTTAAATCAAGATTGGAGCTTGCGTCAAAGCTTCCTTCAAATTATCAAAAGCTTTTTGTCTACTCTCCGTCCACTCAAAATTTACATCCTTTTGCAAAAACTTCGTCAAAGGAGGAGCAATCCTCGAGAAACCATCCACAAAGCATCCATAATATCCTACTAGACCTAAGAAAGTACAAACTTCCGACACCGACTTTGGTTACTTCTAATTCACAACAACATTAATTTTTTGCAGATCCACACGAATACCCTCGGCTGAAATAACATGACCAAGAAAAACCACTTGCTTGATCCAAAACTCATACTTGCTTAACTTGGCATAAAGCTTATTGTCCAACAAAACTTGCAACACAATTAGTAGGCTTTGATTGTGATCTTCCTCAGTACGAGAGTACACAAGAATGTTGTCGACGAACACTGCCACAAATTGATCTAAAAATTCACGGAATACTTGATTCATCATATCCATGAAAGCTTCTGCGTATTTGTCAACCCAAACGGCATCACTAGGAATTTATAATGCCCATAACGCATGCAAAAAACTATCTTCGGCACATCTTTATCATTTTCCTTCAATTGATAATACCCAGACCTCAAATCAATCTTGCAAAATAATGTAGCACCCCAAAAATGATTAAACAAATCATCAATCCTTGGTAAAAGATACTTATTCTTAATCATCAACTTGTTCAGTTGCCGATAATCAATGTGCATTCTCATCGTGCCATCTTTCTTTTTCACAAACAACACTGGTGCTCTCCACGGTGACACACTAGGCCGAATGAAACAACGATCCAACAACTCCTAAAGTTGCATCTTCAACTCTTTTAATTCCTTCGGTGCCTTGTGATACGGTACGATTAACACTAGAGTCGTATCCTCGTACGTCTCAATACAAAATTCCACATCCCTATCCAGCGATAATCCTGGCACCTCTTCTAGAAACACTCTTGGAAAGGCGCAAATAGTGCGAATATCCTGGGCCCGCACTTTATTCATATTAGGGTTCATAATATAAGCTAGGTATGCTTGACCCCCAAATTCTAACATTTTACGCGCATCTACAGTTATATCAAGCAAACATGCATGTTTGCGCAAGATGTATGAATGTGTAGAACCATAATATATCAATGGTATGGATTGCAAAGTAAATGTACCTGCAATCACATCGGTATCAGTGCTTCCCACACGATGCGCGAAAACCCTTGCCGGTCCACCACCCTCAGGTTGAACTGCTATAGTATGGGCAACTACCCTCTGACCATCCTCCTTATGCTAAAAATGTCCTCGACCGCGCCTACGGCCTCTTTGTGGAACAATAACAAGTGCAGGAGCCTGACCTTCCCTAGCTAACTACGGACAATCACGCCTAATGTGATCCATAGCTCCAACAAGTAACAAGAGTACCCCAACACTCCCCCGTATGTCGTCTACCATATCTCTCACACTCAGGTTCTCGTACAAAAGTATTTTGAACATGTTGTCCACACTCAGCACTATTTTCTTCGTGCCTCTGATCAGAACGATACCTTCTATCTCTATACTTCTTGTACTGATCTCAGTCAACATCTGACTCAGTATTCCTTTTCCCCACAGAAGAATTCCCTGATCGAGAAGACAACCCCAAATTATATTCTATGTCTTTAGCTCAAGAAACCAAGACATCAAACTCTGTATATGTAACACACCTTCCAGTATTCGTTTCCAAATACGAGTCAGTAATGTTATAAAACATTACTGAAAAACGTTTCAAATTTTGCTTCTAGTAAAATAGTATTCTGTACCACTTTCGATATTTTTGTTTCTGCTGGACAGTCTAGAAATCAGAATTCAACTCTATTTATACCGATAAAAACTAGATTCAAACACGATTCTAACGGTATATTCCAAGAAAATTAATAAAATCTAAAAAATTTATAAAAATTCTCAAAGTATCGTCATAGTATAAGGTTTCCAAAATTTTGCTATCCAGGTTTTTTTACCTTTCGTCGAATAAAAATTCATAACTTTTAGTACATACCTCAAAATCAGTCACCATTTTTTTTAAAATAAACTAGACTCGATTTCTAGCTCATACATATAAAATTCATCATTTAACTCAACCGGTAGAATTTATAGTGATTTTTCAAACTAACTGCCCAGTGCAAAATTTTAATACCATTTTTACCTATTTCAATTATAAGTCTACAAAACTATTTCTATATCACTACAAATTACCTAATAACATTGCTAAATCATGATTCAACTAAAAAATCACCATCTTTAGAGATATTAGAGCTAGGTTTACAAAAAATACAAGAGTTTTACTTTATACATGCCACTAATCAAAATACCATATAGGATGTCAAAATGATACCATGATAACATGTAGTATGTGCTCGTCCGCAAAATAATACGAGCTATTGTTGCTTACCACCGTGCCTTATCAACCTACATGTGTATAAACAAAACACACACGCTAAGTATAACTTAGTGAGGCATTAGGTAGTCGTAAAAGTAAATATTGAAATAAATAAGAACATGGTTAGGCAAGTTCATTTTAAACCTTTCTTATACCATGAGAAATGGTGAATTTCATATACATGAACTTTATAACTAGCCCAAGAATTGTATAAAGAGATACTGAAGTATGTAAGGTTGATACTCCTTGAGTACTAGTCACTGAAGTGACGATGACTTGTAGACACATAAAGTACCAAAACATATAGACACATAAAGTGTCGGTAAACATATAGATTCGAAGATCGGTGTGTAGCTACACGCAGTCCCAGACTGCTAGACCTCTAATGGCATGCCACTATACTGTAACTCTATATCATAAACTTGGGCAATAAATCTATATCATTAACTTGTAATTTATCATTTTGTAAATGATTCATATATCATCATACTCAATAATAACTTGTCAAAATAAAACATAATAGGGCAGTTCAGACCCTATCATGTACTAACCTTTTTCCTTTGTCTAAGTTATACAAAAACCATGTTATTATTTCAATAAAATCAAGTAAATAGAATTCTTAAAATTCTATTAAAATATATTTCGAAACATATAAATGCACTCACCTTATATGCCTCACTAAATACTCGTACCAAATTATGTTTACTCTGGGACCTTCTCTTTATCTTTGAACTGATTTCGATCTCGAACTTGTTTAGCTGCTTGTATTCATCCAACCATAACACATACAATTAAATGTATATGTTAGATTATCAATCCACTAAGTACATTAATAGGAGAAAATTTCATAAAAATTCCTTTAATGTACTAACAACATATTAATACTTTCTTCAATTCAATCTACCTTTTCACTTCATGACTTCCTAGAAATTCTCATTTCTTTCACTTATACTCAATCACCCCACATTTTGAATTTTCACAATTCAATCCCATGTTCAACAATACAAACATTAAAATAAAGCTTAGGTGATAACAGTCAACCTAAATACTTTAAATTAACATTTTACAAAAATTTCCCCAATAATTTAGATAATTGTCGAAATGGTCCCTAACACTTCAACATGGGATTTTTGCTTCAAACAACACTTTAAAGCATGTAAAATACATAATTCTTCGTAACCAACATTAAAATAAATTCCTACACTTCAACCCTTTAATTTTCCATAATTGACATAATAGTCTATCACTCAAGTTTCAACATTCCAACTTCAACCAAACATGAAAAACATCATTTCAAATCACTTCCCTCGTCAAAATAAATTTTGACATAATTTCCCCTAATTTTCCAACTTCATCAAAACTTCTCCATACTTTAAATCTTAACATTTCCATCACTATAAGCATAAAAATAACACTACAACACCATATCCAGCTTGATAGAATCATAAAACACAAGATTTCAATATGTCCTTCATCCACCCTATCTTTCAAAATTCAACTTAAAGACATGAAAACCACATAGAAATGGTACCAAAATAAAGATAATTTCATAGAGATTAATTTCTTATTTCATATCTCAACCCAAAAACCAATCCAATCAAGCTTAAAATTGAACCAAAAATTTCTCTTACCTAGGGTTGGAGAACTCGGCACCTTGGGAGAAAGATGAGCAAAATTTCCAAAATAGTCAAATGACTAATTTGCCTTTGATTTATAACCAATAGAAAGCCAACACCTCATCCTTATCATCTTCCATAATCACTCTATATTAAAAAGTATAGGTGAAATGACTAAATTGCCATTAATGAAATAACATATCTACAAAAATGCCATTCCATCACCTACACAAAATACTAAATAGAATAGAATCTAAATTAATTAAAAACGATTCAAAACCATAATTTCATATTCCTTGGGTCATCTTAAAACTCCCTTCAAAATTTTACAACATTCTGAGTTCATATGATTACCTGAATTTCATTTTAAACTTCAACTATAATTTCCCAATAATAAAAACATCAGATCAAACCATAATTTTTATATTCAATCCACACCCTTAGGTGATCTATTAATTTATAGAATAAAAATAATTATTGGGAAAAATACCATGTTGGTCCTTGAACTTTTCTCAACTTTTCACTTTAGCCCCTAAACATTAAAATCTTACGTTTTAGTCACTGAACTAAAACCACCAACTTTCAAATATGTACTATTTGGTCACTAAACAACTATTGGGGGTGTTACAGTATAATCCATAACGGAAACGACTGCATTACTGACGCTCATCAGGAACCAGCTCAGGAGCATACTGGCTCAACTGAACAAATTGGATCTCATACTCAGAAAAAGACAGGTTACCCTACTCTAAAGCCATGAACTCCCTCTTATTCTCATCTTGATAACGAGATCCCAGATGCTTCTTCAAAAAGGCAGCACAAAAGAATTTCCATGTCATATCAGCAGGTGCCATACCCACAATAGAAGTCGTCCACTAACTATAGGCATTACCCTGAAGTAACGACACTATACAACCCAACTTGTGAACATCTGTGCACTCCATCTGGCCAAGGATCCTATCCGTGCTAGCAAACCACTCTTCTACTACATCTGAAGTGAAACCTCTAAACTCAGTACCACCCAAGCTACGCATACGTTCCAACGGAAGCCCGATATTAACAGTTGCTACAGGTGCCGGTGCAGGTACTTGCACTCCAGCTATGGCCACCTGAAAAACTCCAGTCATTGCCTGGATCAACCATGTCATATCACCAAAAATAGGTCTTTGCAGTGCTTGATGCGCACAACCATTAACTCTAACACTAGTAGGAGGAATCGAATGAGGAGGAGGAAACTCCTCATTTTGCCCATCCACAACACTTCCCATAAGCCTTCGTCTCTCGTCTCGGTCCCATTTGGGAAAATATGGATCTAAAACATGATAATGCAATAAAACAAAATAATTAAACTAGCTTGTAGTAAGAATCCAAGTCGCTTAACTTTAAAAACAAAAAACATTTAACACTAGTAGTAATAAGGCAAAGTGTCCCCAAGCTAAATACAACATCATATCACATTTCAATCATAATCTCATAGAATCAAGCACCGTGCATACCAAACCACAGAATAATACATCAAACAACCATAACCCACCTCCCAACAATCATAACCTAGCTCTGATACCAACAAATGTAACCCCCTCGACCCGGTTTAGCGGAAGACTGAACCGAGTGAGCTACATTAGGGTTTGCCGAGACAAACACAAAAGAATTACTTGAAAAGTGGTCTATTTTTTCCCTTTTATCTTGTCTAAATGTGTAATTAAGTCCTAAGGTGATCATGATGTTAACTGTGAAAATTATAACTCAATCGGGCATCGAATTAACATCCAATTGTATGAAAAAACATTTTAGGGACCAAAACATAATTTTAGATAATTAAGAGACTTCCTTGAAATTAAAGTTACCAATCATTAATTATTCATACTATGTGGAATCAGGTTAAATCTTAACTTAAAATAATCATCCAAACTCATTTAATTGCAAGCTCAAGAAACAGGGACTAAATTGCAAAGCATATAAACTTTAGAAGGCATCATAACAGAATTACAAACTGCTTATCGGTACACCTATCCCCGTACGGATATGGTGACTAAAGCATCCCATACCGATAAAACAAAGTCATTGTACCGATTTCCCCTTTTAAACTTCAAAGTAACAATTTCCAGTAACCAAAATGAGTACTGATAGGGTACCCCGCACATCGATAAAACGCTATAAAAATGAAGGGTCGTACCGATTTTGATGTTTAAAATCAAAGGGGTGTACCGATACTCGTCTAAGATGCCCTCAAAAAGGAGCCATTTCAGACCTTGCGTACTGATCATCGGGTACTTGTACGGTACGTGCAGGACTATAATGACCTCTAGGTCCAACATATAACACTTTGGCTCAATCTATCATGCTTCAAAAAACCTCTAATCATCATATAACACCTCAAACATCCTTTTCACAGTCATAAGAGCATGGTAAAAGATCATACGCAACATATCAAATTCAAGCAATAGTCCTATAGGCATGATCTCCACCCAAGCATGCAAATTGTTTATCAACCCCTCAAAATTGAACATTAAGCTTCATACAAGTCCAAAACATTAAACATAACTTGTACAAACAGGGAATATCCAACATAAACCTCCCAATTACAACTTGGTCACATTGCCTCTTATTACTACTATGTATTTGTAAAATCATACATGAAAATACTTCAATTCTTGGATCTTACCTTACTTACACGTTGTCTGAAAGAGTCTATTTCTCTGTACTGATGAAAAAGGAGAGCATAAGCTATAAGCTTAGTGAGGGAATCTCAAAAACACTCATCAATACATTTAAAATCATTTTAATTCAAACCAAACATATAAGTCTTATGGCAAAATCATCTCATGCTTCTAAAATCTCTTCAAATATGCACATTTAAAACATTTGCAACACATGTATCATGGATTTCTATCATAAACCTCAATTTAAGCTTCATATGCCAAAATCACTAAATAGCAAGCTTAAAGAGCATCTCATGTATAAACCATATTATACAAATCATAATCCATTTCTCATGATACATCATCTCATATATTGGCAATCAAGTGACTCAAAATCAAGTTTCATTCTATTTTAAGAAAACACATCGGATACACGAATTCCCCAAGTGGCTCTTTTGACCAATTAATATACATCCTCGAACCAAAGCATCTTTTAATGGTTATAACATATAATTCCACCAGTGGGAGGATTGGCACACTCTTGACCCCTCGACTGTTGCGGTTTTTATGGTAGAGCATAGGACACTCTTGACCCATCGACACACATGAAGCGACTTATTATAATGCACTTTAAAACCTATGGCCAGCTAACTATATCTGATAACAATTTATCTCATCCACTTTCCAATATACTCAATAAAAACCTCGTTAACTTACTATTTTACACATGCATCAATTCAAACAATTTTCCAACACATTAAACCATGTATTCCAGCATTCTCAAAATACTTTCATAAATCACTTGCTATGCTCAAATATCATCACGTATAAGCATTTTCAACATCCTTCATTTCTAAAACATGCATATAACAGTAAGTAATCAAATCTATAAACATGTGCATGAGATTGTATTTTGCAAAACCAAAAACGAGAGAGAGAGCTCAACCAATACTTACTTTCGAGCTTAGATAAGTGTTTCAAACTTAATCTAAACTCCCAAGAACCATCTTTAAACCTTTTAAAAGCAATAAAACGCATTTCCACTCACCAACAACCTAAAGTTCTTTTGTTGTTGCGAGAATCCAAAGCTTCCGCAACCCTCCAAAAGCTAAAGGATTCAACTCCCCTTCTTTTTCCAATCATAAATAGAAGATTAATGCACTTCCATGCATCTTAAATTTCCAGCAACCAACAACCACAACTTTGCCTCACTAAAAACCATTAAATGCCTCTCTAAAATGACCGAAACCATCACCAAACATCATCTAAACAAAGCCCAACCAACACCTGTTGATTTTAACATCTTAACAACATCTATTAACATCCAAAAATATCTTTATAACATCCTTATACCTCCAGAAACCCTACAAAACCAAGATCATTTCAAAATCTAACTATTTACAACCTAGGAAATTAGCAATTCACATAGTTTCGAGATTTCTTTAGTTAATCACTTCTTAAAAAATCAAAACACAACTTATAAGAGATCTAAATAAATTAGATTCAATGCAAAATATATCCATAATTGTGTTTATCAAATTTTCACATTAAAACTCAATTTAATCATCATATTCATGTTTTAACCATAATTCCATAACATAAATCTGTTGTAAAAGATCAATAACTTTGGAATTTCATTAAAGAACCTTTAATTGGAGGAGAGAAATGAAAATCACCTGTAATTGTTGATTTCCCCTTAATTGGCAAAGATTGGATGAAAACATCAAGAAACTAAGTAGAATTTGTTGTAGGAATCAAAGAAATCAAGTAGGAAATCAAAATAGATTGAATCCTGGAAATTTTGGAAAGAAATTGATAGTTTGGTTGCTAAGAAAGTTGAGAGCAAAATTAGTTACGTGAGAAAATGAATTATGTAATTAAAAATCCTTTTATGAATTCTATTTTATTTAATTATTAAAACCATTCAAAAAACCTTTAAAAATAGCCTAAATTAAGGGAAAATCTGATGGAAAAGTTTGGTTAATTAGCTCCTTAAAGATTCTAAGTTTTGACCCTTTTACAATTTAGTCACCAAAATAATTTTTAAAACTTTACATTTTAGTCATCGGACAAAAATATCCCAAAATCAGATTTAATTCCTTCAAATTGAATTTAACAAAATACTTAAAATATTAATTAAGTATTTTTAGCATTTTTTCATATTTTATTTTAGCGAAAAACAATTTATTAATATTTAATTCCCAAAACTAACTCTAATTGCCTAATCCGGTTCTCCTGAACCATCTAATCGATTCATCTAACATCTAGGCCCAATTTCAGGGCGTTACAAAGACCATTGAGTTAGTTAAGGTGTTGTGGTGACATCGAGGGGTTGAAGAAGCTACGTGGGAGACGAAAGTAAATATGAAAGAATAGTTTCCTCATCTTTTTCTTTCAGGTAAAATTTGAGGACAAAATTTCTTAAGTGGGTGAGAGTTTTAATGCCCCAAAAATAAGGTTAGAAGGATTAGGGGTTTTGACCGGGTTTGGTTCGGATCGGTTAAACCAAATTAAAGGATTAAATATGTTTCGGGTAAAAATAAAATGTAAAAACTGGACTTTTGGCTAATTGACAAAGGTTTGGTTTTTTAAAAGTGTTTAATTATTTTATTAAACATTTTAGGTTTTATTTGATATCAAATTTAATCTAACTAAATGGATTTTGGATTTTAGTGACTGAAATGTGAACTTTGCAAAACTATTTTAGTGACTATTTTGTAAATGGACCAATGCTAATAATCCTTAGAGAGTTATTATTTTCTAAAGTTTTTAATCAAATACTACCACCTTAATTGAGTAAGATTTGACAGTTATTTGTATTCCAAAATCATTTTACCATTGGTCTAAATTTTCTATCATTTTCTCTTCTTATTTTCTCTCATTTTCCATTTCAACTTCCAAAAACAATTTATAGAATTCCTTGCTAATTTTCAATGGATAAAATATCATTTGATTCTACTTTTGATTCTTAACAAAACCTTACAAAGATTTCTCAAAGATTTCATCAATTCCACAAGTTTGATTTCAAGAAAATACTTACGTCAATTTTTGTGGGAGTTTCTTCAAAGATGAATTTCTAATTATCTCTTAAAACTAAGGTTCTTTATCGATATTCCCTAGTATTTGGATTCTATTGCATTGTTTTTAACTTAGTTTTGCAATGGATTTCAAGAATTGATTGATTAATTGAGATTTTTGATGTTTTGCTTAAGGATTTGTTTAAGACGATGAAACCTGGAGATTTTGATTATATAAATTCACATTTTATTGATATAAACATAATGTGAAATGAGATTGTTGAAATAAATCCTGAAACTATTTGATTGATTAATTTTTAGTTGAGTTTTTAGTGGGTTTTCGGGCTGTTATGTGTGTTCTTTGTGTAACACCCTGATTTCTTGCCCCAAATTTAAAACCCTAATTTTGAAATCCCTAAATTCAAATCCCTAGAAATTGGGAATTTAAAAATGAAACCCTAATTAAGAAATTTGGGAATTAATTGAATTTTAAACAAGTTTAGTGTCATTTTTATAAAGAATTAATATTCGGTACCTATTTTGTGAACCCTAGAAAGGAACAAGACCTACCTTGTAATTTATCTAAAAATTTATATCTATATATAGGTTACGTTAAAGCAACATTCTTTCATCCTTGTTCAGCCACACATTCTCCTCTCCCTCTCTCAATTTATATTCGAAACACATCTTCCTTTTCTTTCTTTTTTATTTATTTAATTCGATCAAATCCCACCGAGTCTCTGGCACCACTCAATTCAACCTTGTCTTCAATTGATAAGGAGGTCAATGATACGAATCAGATAAGTATACTTCAATCATTAAATTTTGTTGAATAAGTATTTAGGAATAGTTCTTTAATCATAGTGATAATAGTAATAGTGTTATTGTAGAATTATTCTCATAGGTACCAATATAGCTGGACCTCGTACTTTTTATTATGAGAGACTCGTCATTCCGTAGGTTGAGTTTGCTTCGTCTAAAGTGTGTTTTCTTACGGTGCTATAAATAACTGTTTTTATATGGTTTTATACCTTGCTTGATTATGATCTACATTATGGCTTGTATGATTGACATCATATGCATACAATTTTAGAATGTGTTTTTAATTATGATTTATGAAACATTAGAGTTTACGAAATCCAGGATTTATGGATTATGATTTGTGGACTTATGACGTATGTTTATGGAATATAGGATTCATGGAATTGTGTTTATGAAATTTGAGTTTTAAACATCATACATGTATGAGCATGGGTTGGGATTTGTACGGAGGAAGTTTAGTGGATTCACCCTTTGGGCTAAATTCCACTTCGGATTGGCGGACGTAGCGAGGAGGTTATGGGAACCTTCCTCATCTTTGGCAGACGTATTTGGGTGCATTGCATTTCACTTGTGATATTGTACCATTTGTTTTATGTTTTAAAGAATTTTAAGAAAATATTATTATGTTTTATGATTATGGTTTTGTATGCACTTTAGAGACAGACTAAGCTTTTTAGCTTACTCCCCCTTAGTTCTTCTTTCAGATACGCAAAACCTAGGTGTTACGGTACTTGGAGGATCTCACATTTTATCCAGTTATTTTATTATTTGGTTCGAAACTATTTTTAGTTATTCAGATTATTATTTTTAGACATTAATGTAATTTCATACTTTGAGACTAATTATGTTTTGGGATTATTTTTGGCGTTCGTTTATTTTAGTTTTATTTCAGAGATTTTATTTAAATATTCAAATATTAGTTATGATATTTGTATTTTATTATTATGAGATATTTATTAAATTATAATTATATATATATTCTTTTTTTCTAAATTAAAGTATAATTTTAAATTTGGTTTTCTTGAGGGCTATGGTTTCAACCGTGACTTTCTAAATTCGACCTTTTCTTTTGGGTCAAGTATAAGGGGTTACATTTAGTGGTATCAGAGCCAGGTTTAACCCTCGGACTGTTAGGCTTACATAAAATTTTAAACCAAAAATCAATTTTTGCATGCATATTAAATATTTTGAGAAAAATGGGATTTTCTGATGAATATATTATTTTTAAAAAAAATAAGATATATTTTAAATAGAAACTCCAAGTACCAACTCTAATTCTAGGATTATTTCCTTTTATAGATAAATTACTATGCCACCTTTTATGTTGAAGAATGAGGAATTCAGAACGAAGAATTTTAAGTTGTGTTAGTTAATTTTTGGGATCTATCGCTAAGTCTGGAAATTTTGAGGACGAAATTTCTTTTAAGGGTAAAAGAGTTGTAACACCCCAAATTTTTGCCCCAAATTTAAAACCCTCATTTTGAAATCCCTAAATTCAAAACCCTAGAATTTGGGAATTTAAAAATGAAACCCTAATTAAGAAATTTGGGGATTAATTGAATTTTAAACAAATTTAGTGTCCTTTTATAAAGAATTAATATTAGGTACATACTTTGTGAACCCTAGAAAAGAAAAAGGACTTACGTTGTAATTTATCTAAAGATTTATATATATAGGTTACGTTCAAGCAACATTCTTTCATCCTTTTTCAGCCGCACATTCTCCTCTCCCTCTCCGATTTATATTCGAAACACATATTTCTTTTTTATTTATTTAATTCGATCAAACCTCACCGAGTCTCTGGCACCACTCAATTCAACCTTGTCTTCAATTGATAAGGAGGTCAATGATACGAATCAGATAAGTATACTTCTATCATTAAATTTCGTTGAATAAGTATTTAGGAATAATTCTTTAATCATAGTGATAATAGTAATAGTGTTATCGTAGGATTATTCTCATAGGTACCAATATAGCTGGACCCCGTACTTTTGATTATGAGAGACTTGTCATCCCGTAGGTTGAGTTTGCTTCGGTTAAGGTGTGTTTTCGTACGGTGCTATAAATAAATGATTTATATATGGTTTTATACCTTGCTTGATTATGATCTGCATTATGGCTTGTATGGTTGACATCATATGCATACGATTTTAGAATGTGTTTTTAATTATGATTTATGAAATATTTGATTTATGAAACATCAAAATTTATACAAACCATGATTTATGTGTTTATGGATTATGATTTATGGATTTATGACGTATGTTTATGGAGTATCGGATTTATGGAATTCTGTTTATGAAATTTGAGTTTTAAACATCATACATGTATGAGCATGGGTTGTGATTTGTACGGAGGAGGTTTAGTTGTTTCACCCTTCGAGCTGAATTCCACTTCAGATTGGCAGACGTAGCGAGGAGGTTATGGGAACATTCCTCATCTTTGGCAAACGTAGTTGGGTGCATTGCATTTCGCTTGTGATATTGTACCATTTGTGTTATGTTTTAAAGAATTTTAAGAAAATATTATTATGTTTTATGATTATGGTTTTCCTTACACTTTAGAGACACACTAAGCTTGTAACACCCCTTTTCCTATATCCAACACTGAATACGAGTCAGAGGTATCACAAAACATTCGTAAAACCCTCTACATTTGTAATTCAGTAAAATTTTGTTTCTTTAAAAATATTACAATGTATTTAGTTTTATTTACAAAACTAGTTATTCGTGTAAAGTTTAAAAATAATATTTTCATCTTCAAATCGAGTTTTTTTTAGGCAGCAACTTATCAATTTAATTTGTCTTGATATAATTAATAAAACTGCCTGATTTAAAATTCATCCAGATACAAAATAAAATACAAATTCTATCAGAGCAGACATACCCTTTTCATATACATGCCCACTAGTAAATATCAAACGATATCAAAAGATATCTTACTGATACTGATGTACCTGTTATTGACTGATGATGTCCATATATGCTCCTTACTCCAACGATTTCTTTTTTCATACGTGTAAAACAGTTACACGCTAAATATTTACTTAGTGAGGCAATAATTCAAATTCAAGTGCAATTGTCATAATATCAATATTAATGATTAACAATGCATATGATCACCTTACCATTACATGCTCGTTAACATAAATAAATATGTATATCAAAGTTATAAGATTAGATCTTACCAATATCGTTGTCATTTCCATCCGTAAGCTTTCAGTGCTTACCAATACCTTTTTCCATTTCTATCTGCAAGCTTTTAAGCTTATCTTCATGTTTCTTTTTTATTCTTTTCATTTTATTTAGCCCAAGGTATCGAATTAAGAGATTCTATGTACACGAGTCATCCCCCCATACCCAACCTTTCTTGACTATGTGTATTATTTGCACCGTAGTGCTTAGCACCCTAAGTGCATCTGTATACCCAAACCTTGCATGAGTATACCCTCATTGAGTATTAATAAAATTGCACCGTAGTGCTTAACACCCTAAGTGTTTCCGTATACCCAAACCTTGCATGTGTATACCCTTAATGAGTATTTATGAATATTGCACCAAAGTGTTTAGAATATTTATACAGCTGTTTATGACCCTATGGATATCCAACTATACCATCGAAGCTCTATATCGTACATTGGGCTTTATTTCATCATTTATGTCATCAATGGCAACATATATCAATCCATATATATATCAACATTTGGCAGTTTATACTAGAAATAATATTTCAATGTCATCAATGTAAGTAATCATATGATCAACACATTTTATATTTCAATCTTGACATACTACAATATGTCAATCATATGCTCAATGACATAAAATTCATAGCAACAATAATTTAGGGTAGGCTCAACGCAAGCCACCCCAATCATGTATAAAATATCAGTGTAGTATTACATGTATGCAATTGCACTCACCTGGGCCATGTATTAGTATGCCTCACTAAGTCCTCTTTGATCCTTTCCTTCATTGTACCTCGAACCTCCCTTCATTCGAACTCAACTTCATAATTCAAATAAGTAAAATATTTGTTAGATCCCAATCTAACAATATCTTAGACATATTGTCCAATATAATCATATGAATACAAAATCTCCAAACATTTTCTTTTCTTCCTTGTATTGTTCAAAAACTCTTTATGGTCCTTAGTGACCAATTTGAACTTCTATTAACCCTTTTCAAGCCTACTAATCAACCTTAGATACAAAGTGTATCAATTCTCATTTTCTGGCAATTTGCAGTACCTCCAAAAAAATATTTCTATAAAATAATATAAAGCTCGGAATTCGATTCCATTTGTTCTGATAGAAACTAGATTCAATAATCTTTTCAACCATATAAATTAATATCCCAAATTCAACTTGTATGATTTATGGCGAATTTTCAAAGTCAATTTCCAGTATTGAATTTCGGAACAACCTGCTATATTGTTCTCTGACCTTTCACCACTTAAAAAATCATATCTTTTTCCTCGGAACTTGAAACCAATTTCCATTTGTTGGACACGAAACTAGACGAACAAATATTTGCATCAGTATAAAATTCACCTTCTAACCAGTTTTGTAGAATTTATGGTGAACTTTCAAAGTTACTGCCATAAACCAGTTTTTCTACACAGCTTCCATAAACAACTTCAACTTTTATACTAACTTCTCCTTATTTCTCTACTTTTCAATTTAGTCCAATCACTAGCTTTAAACCACCAACTCATCACATTCTTCGCCAAATAATTATTCACAATAATTCTCACTAATTTTCCTTATTTACTGAAATAGTCACTAAAATGCAAAGATAAGGATTCAAGCTTCTTAAATTTGCAACTTAGTTCTCAATTCAACATTACTACCTTAATTCCATCATCACAGCTAAAAATCATATTTAACCCCCATACAAAAGTTCAATTTCGATTTGGTCACTTAACTTTGACAAATTGTCAAAATGGTCACTAATTCAATTCAACATCAAATTGGCACTCTAACTTCATTTTCTTATCTCTAACATCATTAATAACACAAATACACTCCAAATTCTACAAATTCAGATTTGGTCCTTCAACTTTTCAAGTTGCCGAAATGGTCCCTACACAATTCAACTTAGGGTTCTGCTTCCAATCAACAATTCAAGCTTACTAGATCATTATTTCAACATCACAAACCCTAAATCAAACTTGAATCCATAAACCCTAATCATCTTCATAATAATAAAAACATGTAAAACTTAAATCCCAACTCAATATCATGATTTTAACATCGTACTAGCTTGATTTCAACTTGAATTCAATCATGGAATCATAAAATCTCAAAAGCCGCAATTTGATCCACAAACCCTAATTTCTTTCTCATGTAAATTCTCATCAATCAAGAATGGATTCCATGAATTATTGATATCAAAAGATAGAGCTTGAAGAGTAGAACAACTTTGTAGTTGAAGAGATTACCTGAAAACCGAGTTTCGGGGCTTGAATCGAGCTTGGAAATTTTTTTCTCTTTCTTTCCCTATACCTCGCGTTTTTTGCTGGAAAAGATGAACATTTTGTTCATATTTTTACCATTACTTTACACATATATCTATTAAATGAATATTAAATTTATTTAATAGTGAAATTACAATTTTGCCCTTTTTATCCAATGGTTGAGATTGATTTTATCATCAATCAAGGGCCAAGATTTAATCTTCCATTTCATCTCTCCAAATATGCCCTTATAAATTTTTAAATATTTCAAAATTGCCATTGGGGCCAAATGACCAATTTGCCCTCCAACTAGTCTTTATTTACTAGTTTGTTTCCAAATTGCCATTCCATTACAATCTAACTAAATCTAGTTCGACTTCAACCAACCATAATAAAATATTTTTAAAATAACATTTTATGACTTTTCCATAGCTTTTGGATCAGTCTCCAAAATTTCCATTCGATCCAATATACCGATAAATAATCCTTTACTTAGAAATAAACTATAGGATTCATCTTGAATCATACTAAAAATATTTCCAACACATGGAAATGACTTTTATAACCTTTCTCTATCATATGGCACAATTTCAAAATTTTCCAATTCGATACGGGTATCCGAATTCCACTTAAACTTTAACTGCGATTTTCCCAATAATCGAAGTATCACATCAAACCAATAATTCCACATTCGATTCACACCCTTAGGTGATCTATTTATTTATGAAATAAAAACCCTTAACTTTTGGGAAATTACAACTTTAGTCCCCAAACTTTTCCAAAGTTTATACTTTAGCCATAAAATTTTTCAAAATTTACATTTTGGTCACTACCTTTTTAAACTTCAATTCCCTTTCCAATTTTCCTTGGAATTCAACAAAACTTTAAGAATACCTTATTCAATTTACTATCTATCACATGAGACCTTTAAACATTAGAAATTTTCTTTCTAAAACCCATAATTAAAGAAATCCTAACTTTTGCATTTCCGTCATTTTAGTCACTAAGTTAGCTTTTAAGCTATTATCTTAGTACTAAATGACCCTTAATAAACTTAGCAAATTTTGGGTATTATAATTCTCTCCCCCTTAAGAAAATTCATCCTCGAATTTTTCAATACGTACTTGGTTCTAAAAGGTGAAGAAACTATTTTCTCATATTTTCTTCTTATTTCTCTCAAGTCAATTCTTTAATCTTGTGATTTTTTCAAAGAAATTTAACAAACGGGATTGTATTATTTTCTTAGTTCTTTGACTCCATGTGCTAGGAACTTTACGAGTCCTTTTTCATAGCTTAAATCCGGTTGAATCTCTATTTTCTCCGGAGTAACAACATGTGAGGGGTCTAATCAATATTTCTAGAGCATCAATACATTATGAATCTTGTTCATTTCCAAAGATAAAGCTATCTATTAAGCTTGACGATCAGACTCACTCCTTTCATGATTTCTTATAGCCCAATAAATCTTAAACTTAACTTTCTTTTTGTCTAAACCATAACACCTTCTTCCAAGGTGAAACTTTTAAGGACTACTTTATCCTTAACTTCACATTAAATATCTTTTTCTTTCAGAATCAACATATAGTTTCCATCATTAAGATAGAAATTCTTTCTTGATAATACAAATATCTATCAAACCTAACTTCCAAGTTTTCAGTTTCACTCTTTTCCACTTGTTTGAACCTTGACAACATTTCTAATCCTTTCTTTAAAGATATCTTATTTAATCCAATATGGTAAATTTTATTCTTAATTTGACAATCAAAACACCATCTTCTTTTAATTCCAATCTTGCACTCATAGCTCTTAAGGCAACAATTGTCTTTCGACTGAGAGCGTCAGCTATCACATTAGCTTTTTCTGGATGATAGTCAATGACCATATAATAATTCTTAAAAAGCTCAATCAAACTTCTTTGCGTCAAGTTTAACTATTCTTTAGTAAGGATCTACTTTAAACTTTTATAACCTATATAAATATAGCATCGTTCACTGTATAAATAATGATGCTATATCTTTTAAAGCAAATACAGTCATTGCTAGCTCCAAATCCTAGATAAGATAATTTATCTTTTATTTCTTAAGTTGTCTCAAGCATAAGCATTACTTTTCCTTCTTGCATAAGTACGCATCCCAAACCGTTATGAGAAGCATCGCTATACACCACATAATCTTTACCTGATTCTGGTTGTACTGGTACCGAAGCTTCTATTAAGATCTCCTTTAATGTCTCAAAGATTTCTTAGCATTGATCTGTTCAATTGAATGACATTTCTTTCCTCAATAGCTTGGTCAATGAGGAGGCAATCATCAAGAAATTCTGAGCCTCTAAAACATTCTTTAGAGGTTTCCATTCAAATATAATTTGTACTTTCTTGGGGTCTACTCTTATTCCCACTGCCACATCCACATAACTAGTAAAACAGCTTTTGACAACCAAATTCACACTTTAACAAATTAGCATATAGATTCATTGCTCAAAAGGTCTGAAGAACAATGCAAAATGAGCATCTTATTCTTCCATTTTCCTTCGAATTGACTAAAATATACTCAATGAACTCTACCAAAAATTGGTCCAAGCAAAATTAGAATACTTGGTTCATTAGGCTTATAAATGGCGTAGGTATCATCACGAACTCATAGTATTCATGCCGAGTATGAAAAACTGTCTTTAGAATTTCCTCTTCCTTGATCTTTTTTACACCGATCAAAAGATCATTAGTCTTCAGAAGATGATATTTATTCTTTACTATTACCTTCTCGAGCTGATGGAAATCAGTCTTTCAATTTCACAATTAACACTGGTGCGCCCCCAAAATGACACTTGTCTTTATAAAACATCGACCTAACATTCCTTACAATTGTACCCTTAAATCTTGAAGTCCGGTCGAAGACATTTTATACGGCACCATTAATTTAGGCGCAATGCCCGGTATCATCTTTATTTTGAATTTCACTTCTTAATCTAGAGGTAATTCCGACTAACCCATCTAGGCATACATCCATATATTTTTGGACAGTCGAGTTATTTTCAAATTTAACTTCAACAGCTCGAGTATCCACTACATTTGCTAAGAAAACTTAACAAACTTATAACAACAATTTCCTTAATAAAATAGCTGAAATTACATTGGAGAAGGGATTTACCCTTTTATCAACTGCTACAATTTTTGTACCTTCCGTGTTTTTCAATACTAATCGCTTTATGCGACAATTCATCATGGCCTGATAGGAAGGTAACCAACTCATTCCCACCATCATCTTAAACTCCTCTAAAAATAAATCCATTAAGTTTATCGGGAACTCTGTTTCTTAAGTTTTTATCGAGCAATTCCACATGTTCAGCTCACCCTTACATTACAACCCAACAATCTCGTGACCACTATATTACTTGAAATGGGTTCTAAAAGGATATCCCATTCACCACTCAACTTCGTACTTATATACGAATGTGTAAAGCTAGGACCCATCAACATCAATACAGGTTTATCCAAAAAGATAAGATGTTCATTCTATGATTTTGTAATCATCCCAATTTTTATCAGTCCTGATGTTAAAAATTCAGACTGATATGTACAATCCTGGTTATGAAGTAAATTCAGATGGTTCTCAAATCTAGCTTAAATCTCGGAGCAACAAGACAACTCTATCCAATTTCTTGATATCCAAACAGTGGAATATGTCATGTATAATCCTTAGATTATTCAGTTATAAATCAACAATCACTGGACCTTAATCTACTTTTCCTTTCAAATCAGGTGTTTCCGAACTTTTCAGTTCCTTAATCCTGCACAGGCACTTCTTGTTATACCAGTGCCCCTTTCTCGTTCCAATTTATCTGAAGGGTTATCATTAACCTTATTGTTACTACTCTTGATTCCTTCCAAAGCTTTCAATTTACTAGTTCATCAAACTTTCTTGTCTCAAATATTTCTTATAATTCCTCCCAATTTACATTAGTAAGGAGCGACATCAATCGGATCATACAAACATCAGATCAATAATATTGATATCCTAGTGGCATGTATACTCTTTTTAATATAAAACTATTTCCATTTAGGCCGAGAATCAGCTAAACTTGTAGCTCTGATACCAATAAATTAACACCCCTTTTCCTGTATCCAACACTGAATACAAGTCAGAGGTATCACAAAACATTCGTAAAACCATCTACATTTGTAATTCGGTAAAATTTTGTTTCTTTACAAATATTACAATGTATTTAGTTTTATGTACAAAACTAGTTATTCACGTAAAGTTTAAAAATAATATTTTCATCTTCAAATCGAGTTTATTTTCTGACAGCAACTTATCAATTTAATTTGTCTTGATATAATCAATAAAAATGTCTGATTTAAAATTCATCCAGATACCAAATAAAATACAAATTCTATCAGAGCAGGCATACCCTTTTAATATACATGCCAACTAGTAAATATCAAACAATATCAAAAGAGTAAATATCAAACAATATCAAAAGATATCTTACTGATACTGATGTATCGGTTATTGATTGATGATGTCCGTATATGTTCCTTAGTCCAACGATTTCTTCTTTCCTACGTATAAAACAATTACATGCTAAATATTTACTTAGTGAGGCAATAATTCAAATTCAAGTGCAATTGTCATAATATCAATATTAATGATTAACAATGCATATGATCACCTTACCATTACATGCTCGTTAACAAAAATAAATATGTATATCAATGTGATAAGATTAGATCTTACCAATACCGTTGCCATTTCCATTCATAAGCTTTCAGTGCTTATCAATACCTTTTTCCATTTCTATCTGCAAGCTTTCAAGCTTATCTTCCTGTTTCTTTTTGATTCTTTCATTTTATTTAGCCCAAGGTATCGAATTAAGAGATTCTATGTACACGAGTCATCCCCCCATACCCAACCTTTCTTGAGTATGTGTATTATTTGCACTGTAGTGCTTAGCAACCTAAGTGCTTCCGTATACCCAAACCTTGCATGAGTATACCCTCATTGAGTATTAATAAAATTGCACCATAGTGCTTAACACCGTAAGTGTTTCCGTATACCCAAACCTTGCATGAGTACACCCTCAATGAGTATTTATGAATATTGCACCGAAATGCTTAGAATATTTATACAGCTGTTTATGACCCTATGGATATCCAGCCTATACCATCAAATCTCAATATCATACATTGGGCTTTATTTCATCATTTATGTTATCAATGGCAACATATATCAATCCATATATATCAACATTTGGCAGTTTAGACTAGAAATAATATTTCAATCTCATCAATGTAAGTAATCATATGATCAATGCATTTTATATTTCAATTCTTGACATACTACGATATGTCAACCATACGCTCAATGACATAAAATTCATAGCAACAATAATTTAGGGTAGGCTCATCGCAAGCCATCCCAATCATGTATAAAATATTAGTGTAGTATGACATGTATGCAATTGCACTCACCTGAGCCATGTATTAGTATGCCTCACTAAGTCCTCTTTGATCCTTTCCTTCATTGTACCTCGAACCACCCTTGATTCGAACTCAGCTTCATAATTCAAATAAGTAAAATATTTGTTAGATCCCAATCTAACAATATCTTAGACATATTGTCCAATATAATCATTTGAATACAAAATCTCCAAACATTTTCTTTTCCTCCTTGTATTGTTCAAAAACTCATTATGGTCCTTAGTGACCAATTCGAACTTCCATTAACCCTTTTCAAGCCTACTAATCAACCTTAGATACAAAGTGTATCAATTCTCATTTTCTGGCAGTTAGCAGTACCTCCAAAGAAATATTTCTATAAACTAATATACAACATAGAATTCGATTCCGTTTGTTCTAATAGAAACTATATTCAATAAGCTTTTTAACCATATAAATTAATAGACCAAATTCAACTTGTACGATTTATGGCGAATTTTCAAAGTCAATTTCCACTATTGAATTTCGGAACAGCCTGCTTTATTGTTTACCGACCATTCACCACTTAAAAATTCATATCTTTTTACTCGGAACTCAAAATCAGTTTCCGTTTGTTGGAAACGAAACTAGATGAACAAATCTTTACATCAGTATAAAATTCACCTTCTAACCATTTTTGTAGAATTTATGGTGAATTTTCAAAGTTACTTCCATAAACCTGTTTTTCTACACAGCTTCCATAAACAACTTCAACTTTTATACTAAGTTCTCCTTATTTCTCTACTTTTCAATTTAGTCCAATCACTAGCTTTAAACCACCAACTCATCACATTCTTCACCAAATACTTATTTACCGAAATAGTTACTAAAATGCAAAGATAAGGATTCAAGCTTCTTAACTTTGCAACTTAGTTCTCAATTCAACATTACTACCTTAATTCCATCATCACAACTAAAAATCAGATTTAACCCCCCATACAAAACTTCAATTTCGATTTGGTCACTTAACTTTGACAAATTTTCAAAATGGTCACTAATTCAATTCAACATCAAATTGGCATTCTAACTTCATTTTCTTATCTCTAACATCATTAATAACACAAATACACTCCAAATTATACAAATTCAGATTTGTTCCTTCAACTTTTGAAGTTGCCGAAATGGTCCCTACACAATTTAACTTAGGGTTTTGCTTCCAAACAACAATTCAAGCTTACTAGATCATTATTTCAACATCACAAACCCTAAATTAAACTTGAATCCATAAACCCTAATCATCTTCATAATAATCAAAACATGTAAAACTTAAATCACAACTCAATATCATGATTTTAACATCATACTAGCTTGATTTCAACTTGAATTCAATCATGGAATCATAAAATCTCAAAAGCCCCAATTTGATCCACAAACCCTAATTTCTTTCTCATGTAAATTCTCATCAGTCAAGCATGGATTCCATGAATTATTGATATAAAAGATAAATCTTGAAGAGTAGAACAACTTTGTAGTTGAAGAGATTACATGAAAACCGAGTTTCGGGGTTTGAATCGAGCTTGGAAAATTTTTTCTCTTTCTTTCCCTAGACCTCACGTTTCTTGCTGGAAAAGATGAACATTTTGTTCATCTTTTTGCCATTACTTTACACATATATCTATTAAATGAATATTAAATTCATTTAATAGTGAAATTACAATTTTGCCCTTTTTATCCAATGGTTGAGATTGATTTTATCATCAATCAAGGGGCAAGATTTAATCTTCCATTTCCTCTTTCCAAAATTGCCCTTATAAATTTATAAATATTTCAAAATTGCCATTAGGGCCAAATGACCAATTTGCCCTCCAACTAGTCTTTATTTACTAGTTTGTTTCCAAATTGTCGTTCCATTACAATCTAACTAAATCTAGTTCGAATTCAACCAACCATAATAAAATATTTTTAAAATAACATTTTATGACTTTTCCATAGCTTTTGGATCAGTCTCCAAAATTTCCATTCGATCCAATATACCGATAAATAATCCTTTACTTAGAAATAAACTATAGGATTCATCTTGAATCAAACTAAAAAATTTCCAACACATGGAAATGACTTTTATAACCTTTAATTATATGGCAAAATTTCAAAACTTTCCAATTCGATCCGGGTATCCGTATTCCACTTAAACTTTAACTGCGATTTTCCTAATAATTTAAGTATCAGATCGAACCAATAATTCCACATTCGATTCACACCCTTAGGTGATCTATTTATTTATGAAATAAAAACCCTTAACTTTTGGGAAATTACAACTTTAGTCCCCAAACTTTTCCAAAGTTTATACTTTAGTCATAAAATTTTCAAAATTTACATTTTGGTCACTACATTTTTAAACTTCAATTCCCTTTCCAATTTTCCTTGGAATTCAACAAAACTTTAAGAATACCTTATTCAATTCACTATCTATCACATGAGACCTTTAAACCTTAGAAATTTCTTTTCCAAAACCCATAATTAAAGAAATCCTAACTTTTGCATTTCTGTCATTTTAGTCACTAAGTTAGCTTTTAAGCTATTGTCTTAATACTAAATGACCCTTAATCAACTTAGTAAATTTTGGGGTATTACAATTCTCTCCCCCTTAAGAAAATTCGTCCTCAAATTTTTCAATACGTACTTGATTCTAAAAGGTGAGGAAACTATTTTCTCATATTTTTTTCGTATTTCTCTCAAGTCGTTTCTTTGATCTTATGATTTTTGTCAAAGAACTTTAACAAATGGGATTGTATTATTTTCTTAGTTCTTTGACTCCATGTGCTAGGATCTTTACCAGTTCTTTTTCATAGCTTAAATCCGGCTGAATATCTATTTTCTCTGGAGTAACAACATGTGAGGGGTCTAAACAATATTTCCAGAGCATCGATACATTATGAATCTTGTTCATTTCCAAAGATAAAGCTAGCTATTAAGCTTGACTATCAGACTCACTCCTTTCATGATTTCTTATAGCCTAATAAATCTTAAACTTAACTTTCTTTTTGTCTAAACCATAACACCTTCTTCCAAGGTGAAACTTTTAAGGACTACTTTATCCTTAACTTCACATTAATTATCTTTTCTTTCAGAATCAACATATAGTTTCCATCATTGAGATAGAAATTCTTCCTTGATAATACAAATATCTATCAAACCTAACTTCCAAGTTTTCAGTTTCACTCTTTTCCACTTGTTTGAATCTTGACAACATTTCTCATCCTTTCTTTAAAGATATCTTATTTAATCCAATATGGTAAATTTTATTCTTAACTTGACAATCAAAACACCATCTTCTTTTAATGCCAATCTTGCATTCATAGCTCTTAAGGCAACAATTGTCTTTCGACTGAGAGCATCAGCTATCACATTAGCTTTTTCTGGATGATAGTCAATGACCATATCATAATTCTTAAAAAGCTCAATCAAACTTCTTTGCGTCAAGTTTAACTCTTCTTTAGTAAGCATATACTTTAAACTTTTATAACCTATATAAATATAGCATCATTCACTGTATAAATAATGATGCTATATCTTTTAAAGCAAATACAATCATTGCTAGCTCCAAATCCTAGATAAGATAATTTCTCACTTATATCTTAAGTTGTCTAAAGCATAGAGCATTACTTTTCCTTCTTGCATAAGTACGCATCCCAAACCGTTATGAGAAGCATCGCTATACACCACATAATCTTTACCTGATTCTAGTTGTACTGGTACTGAGGCTTCTATTAAGATCTCCTTTAATGTTTCAAAGATTTCTTAGCATTGATCTGTTCAATTGAATGGCATTTCTTTCCTCAATAGGTTGGTCAATGAGGAGGCAATCATCAAGAAATTCTGAGCCTCTAAAACATTCTTTAGAGGTTTCCATCCAACTATAATTTGTACTTTCTTGGGGTCTACTCTTATTCCCACTGCCACATCCACATAACTAATAAAACAACTTTTGACAACCAAATTCACACTTTAACAAATTAGCATATAGCTTCTTTGCTCAAAAGGTTTGAAGAACAATGTAAAAATGGACATCTTATTCTTCCATTTTCCTTCGAATAGACCAAAATATACTCAATGAACTCTACCAAAAATTGGTCCAAGCAAAATCAGAATACTTGGTTCATTAGGTTTATAAATGCCGTAGGTATCATCACGAACTCATAGTATTCATGCCGAGTTCGAAAAGCTGTCTTTAGAATTTCTTCTTCCTTGATCTTTTTTTTACCGATCAAAAGATCATTAGTCTTCGGAAGAAGATATTTATTCTTTACTATCACCTTCTCGAGATGTTGGAAATCAATCTTTCTCTTTCACAATTAACACTAGTGCGCCCCCAAAATGACACACTTGGCTTTATAAAACATCGACCTAACATTCCTTACAATTGTACCCTTAAATCTTGAAGTTCGGTCGAAGACATTTTATACGGCACCATTAATTTAGGGGCAATGCCTGGTATCATCTTTATTTTGAATTTCACTTCTCAATCTAGAGGTAATTCTTACTAACCCATCTGGGCATACATCCAAATATTTTTGGACAGTCGAGTTATTTTCCAATTTAACTTCAACAACTCCAGTATCCACTACATTTTCTAAGAAAACTTAACAACCTTATAACAACAATTTCCTTAATAAAATAACTGAAATTACATTGGAGAAGGGATTTACGCTTTTATCAACTGCTACTATTTTTGTACCTTCCGTGTTTTTCAATACTAATCGCTTTATGCGACAATTCATCATGGCCTGATAGGAAGGTAACCAATTCATGCCCACCATCATTTTAAACTCCTCTAAAGATAATTCCATTAAGTTTATCGGGAACTCTATTTCTTATGTTTTTATCGAGCAACTCCACATGTTCAGCTCACCCTTACATTACAACCCAACAAATTCATGACCACTATATTACTTGAAATAGGTTCTAAAAGGATATCTCGTTCACCGCTCAGCTTCGTACTTATATACGAATGTGTAAAGCTAGGACCCATCAACATCAATACAGGTTTATCCAAAAAAGATATGTTCCTTCTATGATTTTCGAATCATCCCAATCTTTATCAGTCCTGATGTTAAAAACACGGACTGATATGTACAATCCTGGTTATGAAGTAAATTCAGATGGTTCTCAAATCTAGCTTAAATCTCGGAGCAACAAGACAACTCTATCCAATTTCTTGATATCCAAACAGTGGAATCTGTCCTGTGTAATCCTTAGATTATTCAGTTACAAATCAACAATCACTGGACCTTAATCTACTTTTCCTTTCAATTAAGTTGTTTCCAAACTTTTCAGTTCCTTAATCCGGTACAGACACTTCTTGTTGTACCAGTGCCCCTTTCTTGTTCTGATTTATCCGAAGGGTTATCATTAACCTTATTGTTACTACTCTTGATTCCTTCCAAAGCTTTCATTTTACCAGTTCATCAAACTTTCTTGGCTCAAATATTTCTTATAATTCCTCCAAATTTACATTAGTAAGGAGCGATATCAATCGAATCATACAAACATCAGATCAGTAATGTTGATATCCTAGTGGCTTGTATACTCTTTTTAATATAAAACCATTTCCATTTAGGCCGAGAATTGACTAAACCTGTAGCTCTAATACCAATAAATATAACACCCATTTTCCCGTATCCAACACTGAATATGAGTCAGAGGTATCACAAAACATTCGTAAAACCCTCTACATTTGTAATTCGGTAAAATTTTGTTTCTTTAAAAATATTACAATGTATTTAGTTTTATTTACAAAACTAGTTATTCGCGTAAAGTTTAAAAATAATATTTTTATCTTCAAATCGAGTTTATTTTCTGGCATCAACTTATCAATTTAATTTGTCTTGATAGAATTAATAAAACTGCCTGATTTAAAATTCATCTGATACCAAATAAAATACAAATTCTATCAGAGCAGACATACCCTTTTAATATACGTGCCAACTAGTAAGTATCAAACAATATCAAAAGATATCTTACTGATACTGATGTACCTGTCATTGATTGATGATGTCCGTATATGCTCCTTACTTCAACGATTTCTTCTTTCCTACGTATAAAATAGTTACATGCTAACTATTTACTTAGTGAGGCAATAATTCAAATTCAAGTGCAATTGTCATAATATCAATATTAATGATTAACAATGCATATGATCACCTTACCATTACATGCTCGTTAACATAAATAAATATGTATATCAAAGTGATAAGATTAGATCTTACCAATAGCATTGTCATTTCCATCCGTAAGCTTTTAGTTCTTAACAATACCTTTTTCCATTTCTATCTGCAAGCTTTCAAGCTTATCTTCTTGTTTCTTTTTTATTCTTTTCATTTTATTTAGCCCAAGGTATCGAATTAAGAGATTCTATGTACACGAGTCATCCCCCCATACCCAACCTTTCTTGAGTATGTGTATTATTTGCACCGTAGTGCTTAGCACCCTAAGTGCTTACGTATACCCGGACCTTGCATGAGTATACCCTCATTGAGTATTAATAAAATTGCAATGTAGTGCTTAACACCCTAAGTGTTTTCGTATACCCAAACCTTGCATGAGTATACCCTCAATGAGTATTTATGAGTATTGCATCGAAGTGCTTAGAATATTTATACAGCTGTTGATGACCCTATGGATATCCAACTATACCATCGAACCTTTATATCATACATTGGGCTTTATTTCATCATTTATGTCATCAATGGCAACATATATATATATATATATATCAACATTTGGCAGTTTATACTAGAAATAATATTTCAATCTCATCAACAACTTGAACTTTCTAACCATTTTTGTAGAATATATGGTGAATTTTCAAAGTTACTTCCATAAACCAGCTTTTCTACACAGCTTCCATAAACAACTTGAACTTTTATACTAACTTCTCCTTATTTCTCTACTTTTCAATTTAGTCCAATCACTAGCTTTAAACCACCAACTCATCACATTCTTCACCAAATAATTATTCACAATAATTCTCCCTAATTTTCCTTATTTACCGAAATAGTCGCTAAAATGTAAAGATAAGGATTCAAGCTTCTTAACTTTGCAACTTAGTTCTCAATTCAACACTACTACCTTAATTCCATCATCACAACTAAAAATCAGATTTAACCCCCCATACAAAACTTCAATTTCAATTTGGTTACTTAACTTTTACAAATTGTCAAAATGGTCACTAATTCAATTCAACATTAATTTGGCATTCTAACATCATTTTCTTATCTCTAACTGTAATCACTCATTTTTATCTGGTCTGTAAATACACATTAGTATAATTAATAGTATATTAGTGTTACATGTATACATTGTATTATATTATATGCTTATTATGTGCATGAGTGTTATTAATATATGTGTGCATGTATATTATAAACTATGTATGTATACGTATTAAATACGGTGTATGTGTGTATGTATCTATATTTAGTACGAGCGTATTTGTTTTTACGAATAATGTGTGTAGATGTTATGTTAATTATGTGTATGATTATATGTACGTATGTTTGCATAAGTATATACGTTTGTATTATCGTATGTGTATTGTTGTTATACTATTAATATTATTATTAGGCTAATATATAAAATGAAATCCAAAAAAATATATATTAATCCAAATAAATAAATTGCAGTCCAAGTCCATTTACAAGTATAATATTATTACAAGGCCCAGTTGGCCCAAACCCAAAACCTATTTAATTCTATTTATTTTGGTGCAGATGACTATGGGTCGTTGGATCAAGATCTGATCCAACGGCCACGATCCAGCCAAGATAAAATATCTGCCAGCCGCGTGCACTACACGTCTGGACCGTTCGAGTGCCACTCGCGCGTGCGGTCCACGCGCAGACTCTTTGATATCCCACGCGCTCTGACCCCTCGACTGCTGAGCCACACGTGTCACGATCTGGAGCCGTTTCACCAATCGAGGCTTCATCTGGGCCGTTCGTCCTTCAAGCCAGCCTGACCTTTAGATCAGATCTGATCTAACGGCTGAGAATGCCTCTGGCCGAAGGCAGAACCCCCACACCGCCACCATGCTTCATCACGCCGATCTTCAACCACCGCGCTCAGACATGTCAGAAAGCAAGAAAAGAAATATGTCAGTTAGCAATCCACATCTGAAAGAAAATAATATATTACTTGTACCAAACCAAAAGACAGGCATATATGTACGAAACAAACATTTTGTAAACAAAACAAAAAAACGAGTTGTAATCGAAACAAGCAAAGTTGTAATCGAAAGAAAAAAATACAAAAAAGTCAGTCTTCAGTGGTAATACTCTTCTCTTTTTTTTTACTTTGTTGCATGCATACACAAAAAGGTACGTAGTAAAAAAAAGAGGGTTAGAAGTCGTTACCATCGTCGTCGGTGGATCTCCCCTCACCAGTGATAAGCCTTTTCGGCTTTCCCAAGCCGAAAGTGGTGAACTGAAAGGAGTGGGAGACCCCTTTGTGGCTTCGTTTTGGGTTGAAAATAAAAAAAGGGATTTTTTTTTGTTTCGTATTTCTTAGATCTAGGACAAATGGAGACTTTTTCTCTGAATCCAACTTCGGATTCGTGTCGAGGGTGAAAAAGGGTTCATTTTGGTGTGTTTTTTGGGGCTCGCCGGCACCGGTTAGCGGCGGCCAGCCGCCGGATTCTGGGTTCGTCAGGGAAGGTTGAGAGAAAATGAAGAAAAAAGGATATTATAAAACTGAAAAAATGAACAAATGGGGGAAAATTTGGTTCCGGCCAAAATAGAGGGAATTTATAGGTGTTATTATTTCGTGAAATGGGGAAATTGCGTAATAAATCCCCCCCGCGTTTTCAATATTTTCACTTCTGTCTCGCCGCATGGTATATTTACAACTCTGGTCCCCCTTGTATTTCAAAATCTTGCAATCCAGTCCCTAAATTACACCGAATCAGTTTTTAAATGGTAAAATTACCCCTTTAACCATCTCGCGTTTTTGATTTTTTTATTTCGGGTCTGCCCCTTGGTCCAATTACAGTTTTGATCCTTTTAGGTTATGTCTATTTTGCATTTTCGTCCTTAAATTACATATTATTGTCCTTTAATTTCTGCCACTGACTTTTATTTCTTTTCATTTCAGTCCTGTTTCTATGTAAATATTCATGTTCGTATTATAATCGTATATGTTGATGTAGTCTTTTGCCTTATTATATATCCCTCGTATATGCCTTGTATTTTTATGTTTACATGTATACGTGTGTTAAGTTTATGATGGTTACGTATCTTTTTGTTCGGTTATTCGTATAAAGCATGTTATGTTCTAGTTGGCTCGTACACGGCATGTTTCGCATTTTTGTATGTATTGTATGTTCTCTTGGCTTTTTTAGGTTACGTGTTAGTGTATTTTCTTTTTTTATGTATAATATATTGCTCTATATGTGTTGAAATGTGTTTTATTTCTAATATGTATGTCTTCTTGAAATATATGTTTTTGTCTATACATGTATTCATTCATGCCTTGTTACTGTGACGTGTTAAATTTGTTTTTATCTACTATTAAGCTTGATATGTATATGTGTGTTTTAATTACGTATCTTATTTATGTTAGATTGGTATTCTGTTATGTGAATATTTACTGTCTTTAAATTATCTGCCATGTTTTATATTTTTGCCACTAAGATTGCATATGATATATAAATTGTTAATGCGGTGCCCTTTTATCCGAGCGTAAATGGGGCCAGTATCAGGCGTAGTGATAGTGGTTGGGCGTTTACTCTCGGATAACGGGGCCCTTAAAATTTATTCGCAATTATGACCAAATTTTAAAATAATCACCACTTTAATCCGGAAAATTTAATATTAATAAAGCGGTAATTATTAAATTACCAATTTTGGGCGGTGTGGGGGTACTAATCCTTCCCCATCCGTAACTGACTCCCGAACCCAATATTTTTTTAATCTCTGGTTTTATGGTGTCCGGCCTACCTAAGTGGCCGGTGGCGACTCCAATTTGTAATAAAATACGGGTTTTATAAAACCCCATGCGGAATACAACATTTTCAAAACGAAAACAAAACACATTCACTTTTTTAGCGAAAAGAGACATCGCTACAGATGGCGACTCCACTGGGGATATTTTTGTTTTTTTTTAAACAAATGAGAGTCAAGCTTTTAAAATAATTACCGCTTTACTAATATTGGATGTTTCAGATTAAAGTGACTATTAAATTAACATTCGGTTATAATTGCGCGTTTATTTTAACGCATTTAAAATATGGCATATAAACCCATTTTTTAAGTGGGGGGAAAACGCTAATGCTTTCGTGGAGATATCGTTCTCCCGTATGGGCCTAGCAAGTACCTTCGGGGCTCGAGTACCTTATGCTTTCGTAAGGATATCGTTCCTTAAAGACGGGCATAAGCGAATGGGTCCCCCTGAATTGAACCCGGTTGAAATGAGCCTATAATGGGTGATGATCGGGGGCCTTGCTACTCTTAGTAGAGGACAACAAGGACAATTTGGGTACCTCCTAGAACCAAGACTGCATGTAGAGAATACATAGAAACCTACCCATTTAGAGCCATACGGATAACCTTAGGTTTTAGACGGGATAAATAAAGTTTTTTTTGTGTGTTTATTCATTTAATTTTGTCCTTTTATTTATATATTTATTAATTTTATAAATGTGACTTGTTTTCTTTTCGCTTTTTTTTTTTTTCATGCATCACATAAAGGTACTTGGATCAAGTGGTTTGCCTGATCGTAAAGTCTTTCACCATGGAAAAAAAGGTGTCTTAGGAAAGAAGAGCTTAATTTGTCGATCGGACATTGGTTAGAGGTCAACCGAAAAACCCAAGGGACACGGTTTGCGAACGAACGCGTAATAGCAGGGTACACCTATGTGAGTCTCCAACAGTAGCGACTTATGGGATCTTCAAAGCATTTGGGAAAGATGGGATCAAGACTACAAGACTTGTTCTGTGATAGTTATGGCGACATTGCACAGCTGTTATATGTTCGGGTTAACCAGCCCCTACTCCGAGCTATAGTCCGGTTCGGAATCGGCTTTTTTTGTCGCTTCACCTTCAATGGGTAGGACATGATGCCTGACAAAGAAGAAGAATACACCGCTTTACTTAACCGTAAAAACACATCAGAAGATTGGATCTACGGGAATCCTCCGAGGAATCGAATTGCCTTTGCGAAACTCAAAACCTTTGCGGGAATGAGTGACGATTGGGTTAATGGCCTGCTTCGGATCCGAGGAGACAATACAGCTTTTTGCATGGGAAAGTATTCGGGACATCATACCGACACATCCGCAGACGAGGCAAAAAAATGGACATGTTCGCTTTAGGAATATATGGCTTGGTGATCTTTCCAAGAGTACTCGGGAACATCGACATAGCCATTCTGGACTTGTTTGAGCGGATAAAACAGAAAGCAAACCCAGTACCAGCAATCTTGGTCGAGACTTTCATTTCCTTGAATGCTAGCCGGAAACATGAAGAAGGACGTTTTCGAGGATGCGCACAGCTGTTACAGGTATGGATTCAAAGTCACATGAAGAAGACACGCGAGGGTCCTGCCGGGGATATCCTTCCAAGGTTTTCCGCCTTTACGGGAGTACTTAGCAAAGGAATGGCGAGAGGATTTGAAAACAAAAATGTGGACTAGTTTCTTCAGGAACATTCAAGATGAAGACATAGCATGGAGGGTCCCATGGCTCGGTAAAGTTAATTATTTTCTGTACAGTTGTTTTGATTTCAACTCGCTGATGATGTTGGGATTGCATGGAGGGATCGCCTGTGCTCTGCTTTTAGTGTCTCGACAGTTCGGATCACGACAGTTCATTCCCAATACCGTCGGATTAAGCCGAACTGGATTTCTTTTCAAAGGGGAGTTCAAAGAAAAAATTCAGACCATCATGAGGGCCTGGGACCAGTGTTACCGGATCAGGGTAGAAGGAGATACCGAGCACATGACTACCCCAGACTACGATCTTTGGAGATGTTTGAGGGTTAATAATGTGATTCCCGAATCTGATCAAGGACCAGCAGTGTCACTCGAAGAGCTTACAAGGGTGGTACCGTCTGAAGTTGACATCTTAAGGAATGAACTCGAAGAAATTAAAAGGAAAATGGACATCCAACAAACCCAACATGCGAGCGAGCTCTATAAGGCAAGCTTAGAGGTTGACGAGCGGGACGGGATCATTAGGCAGTTAAAGAAATTAAATGCAGATTTGAACGACAAGAATGCTCTTTATCAAAAAGATGCCCTTCTACTACAAGCAAAAATATAGAAGGCCAAGCGGAGTCAATTCATAGCTGTGGAAAGAGAAAGAATGAATGGCATCCGTTTGGTGGAAGAGGAACGAGAAATCAGGAAGAGAGCGATCGAGAAAGAGATAGAAAGCTGCCGGTTGGCTATGGAGGAAGAAAAACGGTACTCCAAGAAGGCCATTGATCAAGAAAAGGAAAGACTCAGGCAAGAAATCAGCAAGGGAAAACAAGCTGTCCATCCTGAGAAAAAAAGCGTCGCCGTATAGAAAAGAAAGTCCATGAGTAGCCGGAATAGACTGTTAGAGATGCAAAAATTGTACGATGACACTATTCAAAGTCTAGAGCAAAGCCAAAGCCAGAATGGCGAATTAAAAGGAAAGGTGGCGGAAGTTGAACACTCACTTCGAATGTACTGCCACAGAAATGGTTTCACTGAGCTTCAAGAAAGAGAGCGCGAAGTAAGCATGTTACGAGCACGAATTAAGTCCCTCGAAGCAATTGTTGAGGATTACAAGGAAAGAATTAGTGTGTTCGAGGAGACTGCAGCCGGAGGGGACACCTATTGGTAAAAGAGACTGCGTGACGCTGCCTGGATGGTACAGGATAGGGACCAGTATTACGCAAACTTGATGGTGGACATACAGCGAGTTGCCAGGCATGTGAATGATTTGGCTGTCGAGGCCGAAACACTCCGACCTTTCATAGTCCCGGAAATGGAAGAAGCTCCCAGGTTCCTCAAGTTGCTCAGGGCAATTGGAAAATTAGGAGATAGAGCTAGAGCTTATCTATAGGACTCTGTGTTGTAATTAGATCTTTTGTATTAGGGATCTTTATTTTGTAATACGAACTCTGTTGTAATCTAGACCCTTTAATTCCCGTGGAAGTAGTTCAAAAGGGTGATTACCAGCGGAATTAGTACCTTATGTGCATACATTCTTGCATTTGCATCATGACATTCGCATCATATACATGCATTTATTTCCTGCAACCATATTAACATTATGAATATTGTGGCATTGTGTGTAGTTAACCCGCAATCATTCATCACCCATACCTTACCCGGTTACAAAGCAAGCTCATGGAAAACAGGATAATCAGTCTAGAAAAAGGGCAAAAAGAGCTCGAGACAAGACTTGAAGAGGCCCAGAGAAGCCTCAGTGATCAGATTGCGCAGTCGCAAGCATCTATAGTATCCGACATAACCGTATTGTTGGCTAAGAGTCTTGGAAAAATAGTGGAAGGAGAAACCGTTCAAGAACCAGAGGGTACCCCAGCTCACTACAAGGTTCAATCAACTGCAGCAAACCCGGCTAGAAAGATGTATATCGATCCTGCAGGAATGTCATCTAGTTTTCAAATAGGGGCACCTGAAACTCAACCCCTCGATGCTGAAGCACTCTATGAAGAAGAAGTGCCAGACCTGAACATGGTTGAAAGGATCAGGACCGAGGTAGAGAAAAAGTGGGAGGAGAGATTTCGCCTTATGGAGGAAAAATTTAAAACGTTACAATCTAATGAAGAATCAGGAAATGACGCTAGCGACTTAAGTCTAGTGTCCGATCTTGTCCTACCGCCAAAATTTAAAACGCCAGAGTTCGACAAATACGATGGAACCACGTATCCTTCCGCACATATAACAATGTACTGTCGAAAGATGGCGGCCTACCATAAGGACGAAAAGCTACTGATCCATTGTTTCCAGGACAGCCTAACTGGAGCGGCGTTACGGTGGTACACCCAGTTGAGCAAAGCAAATGTTAAGACATGGAAAGATTTGTCAAAAGCATTTACTGAGCAATATAAGCATGTAACAGACATGACCCCCAGTAGAATTATGTTGGAAAATATGGGGCAGAAGTCCAACGAAAGCCTGCGGCAATACGCCCAAAGGTGGCGGGAAGTGGCCGCCCAAATTCAGCCACCCATCCCGGAACATGAAATTACATCGTTATTTGTTAATACTCTGAAAGGGGCACTCTTTGATCGCCTCATTAATAACACAACGCAGTGTTTTGCTGACTTAATCAGGACTGGGGAGTCCCTTGAATTAGCAATTAAGAGTGGTAGGATTGATGGCGGGGAAGGGTCTCGGAAGTATAGCAAGAGGAATGAAGTAAACGCCACCAGCACTTATACCGCCCCGAAGAACTTCACAGTCTCACAGCCACAAGCACTTGTGGGAAAAACACAACACTCGAATCAAAGAGATGAGAGAATCCCCAGAAAAGAGAAAGAGAGAAGAACTTTCACTCCCCTACCTGTTTCGTACTCAGAACTTTATTCCCAGTTGTATGAAGCAGACCTGGTCCGTCCATACATCGTTACTCCTGTCAATTCGCCCTTCTCTTCTTGGTATAATCCGAACGCGCATTGCGACTATCACGGCGGTACCCCTGGACATCCCACTGAGAACTGCCTTGCTTTCAAAAAACTTGTGCAGAATTTAATCGATTCTGGGATATTGAAGTTTGAAGAACCGAATGTAGCCAATAACCCGCTGCCTAATCATGGGAGCAGAGGGGTAAATGTTATTGAAGAATACTTTACTAGGAGGATTAAAGATGATGTGTCAGAAATCAAATCTCCTTTACGGTGGGTATTTCAACAGTTGTGCATGGCTCGTATGATCGACAAAGGCATGATAACAAGGTAGAAGGGATGTGGAGTGTATTGCGAATTCCACCAAACTGAAGGGCATGATATCCAAGAGTGCGATGAGTTCAAGAGATTGGTACATCAATTAATGAATGAAAAACAAATAGAATTCTTCGAGGAGCCCATGGGGAAGAAGGGGTCGGACGTACACATGACGGATAGCCCCAAATCTAAATGTGGGAAGGATAGACCTTTTATCATCTCTCCCAGGCCAGGGAATGCAGGTGCCTCCCAAGGAGAAACCAACAAGATGAGTCCTAGGATCATCATTTCAGCACCATCACCATTCCCATTCAAGGATATGCGGCAAACCCCCTGGAATTATGCTGTAAATGTGACCACGCCAGAAAGAACAGAACATGGTCAGGCAAAAGAGCCTACACTGAAAGACCAACAAAACTAGAACGATGTAAACGTTGGTGAGGCAGGCCATTTCACAAGGAGCGGCCGATGTTATTCCTCCGAGGCTTTGAAAGCAGCTGAAAAAGATAAGGGGAAGAATACAGCAGTTAGCCCCACGTAGATATTTGGAGAAGAACCTCCCCCAAAGATGAATGAGCCGGTAACTGAGGCCTAGGTCAAAGAATTTTTGAAGTTCTTTAGACATAGCGAGTACAACGTGGTGGAACAACTACGAAAGCAACCGGCCAGGATCACAGTACTGGAATTACTCTTGAGTTCAGAAAAGCACCGGGAGACGCTATTAAAAGTACTGAATCAAACTTTTGTGCCCCAGGACATTTCTGTGACAAATCTGGACATGATAGTGGGGCATATCACTGCCTATAATCATATAACGTTCAGTGATGATGAGATCCCTGAGGGAGGAATAGGGTCCACCAAAGCCCTTAACATCACAACCCACTGCAAAGGGTATGTAGTACCTGGTGTACTGATTGACAACGGGTCAGCATTAAACCTCTTGCCTATGGTGACCCTTCAAAAACTACCAATAGATGGTTCTCATCTAAAGCCCTGCCACAATTCTGTAAGAGCCTTTGATGGTACGCAAAGAGGAACAATGGGGAAAATTGAGGTGCCCCTATTGATCAGACCAACTGAATATGTGATAGATTTTGTGGTGATGGACCTAAAACCATCTTACAGCTGCCTCTTGGGAAGACCATGGATCCACTCCGCAGGAGTTGTCCCCTCATCATTGCATCAAAAGTTAAAATTTTTAGTCGAAGGTAAGTTGGTCACAGTAGAGGCTGAGCAGGAGATTGTTGCTTCAGTGACATCAGACGCCCCCTATATTCAAAATGACGAAGATGCTGCAG
The DNA here is from genome assembly GCA_019671005.1 of Hibiscus mutabilis. Taxonomy (NCBI): domain Eukaryota; kingdom Viridiplantae; phylum Streptophyta; class Magnoliopsida; order Malvales; family Malvaceae; genus Hibiscus; species Hibiscus mutabilis. Next base: position 32,916,190 of record CM033719.1, on the reverse strand, counting down.
AATGCTCATTCCGAGCATTGGAATTAGTGAATGCCACATTCGTTTCGGAGGGAAGTCAGATCCCCTACCCCAGGCTATCTAATTGTACCAAGATGACCGTCGCAGAAACTTTGGGCCGTGGAGCCAAAATAGGAAAGGGGCTGGGGAAGAAATTACAAGAAAACCTAAGAGCCAAGAATAGGATAACCAAGAAGGATCGTTTTGGGCTGGGTTACCAACCAAGTGTCCAACAGAGGAAAGAGGAATACAAGAGAAAGGAGGAGCAAAGAAAAGCCAGATCTAAAGGAGAAGACATTCCGTGGAGACCAATGTCCTTTCCTAGTTTAAAAACCACTTTTGTCTCCGGAGGATTCTACCAGCCAGGTCAAGAGGTTGAAGAAGCAATTAAGGAAAATGAAGTACTCAACCAGGAGGAAATACTCAGTAAATCATTTGAAGGGATGTATATCAACATGATAGCTGGAAAAGACCAAGGCAGCAAAATGTTGACCAACATCCGCCCTTGACGTCTCGGGGAAACACTCGATAACTGGAGTTGCATTGATCTACCTGTAGTTTTTAGGAATAGATCAGAGTAATGCTCTGAATCAACCTTTTGTTTTTGCCCGTAAACAATGGGGATCTCTTGTATAGGGCACCTATGTTAACTTTTTGATTGAAATGAAAATATCTCCACTTTCCTAAATAACCAAAGTTTCATTTATTTCATTCATGCATTCTTCATGTTCATTCCCTTCATATAAAGCCATCTCCTTCCCAATACAATTCATTCTCATTTAATGCAGGTCGCTCATGATTGACGATATGAATGATACCGGATCCAATCCTGGAGTGAATTTTGAATGCCCTGAGGGCTCAAAGGGAATTGAGGAAGGATATGATAAGATAGAAGGTGAGGTCCCTGAAGAGTTAAAGAGAATGGTGGCCAACGAAGAAAGGCAGATCATGCCCCACCAAGAAGAAACAGAAGTTGTAAACTTGGGGACTGAAGAAGAGAGAAAAGAAATAAAAGTAGGAACGACAATTTCCTCAAAAACCAAGCATGAACTGATAACCCTACTTCAGGAATTCAAGGATGTTTTCACCTGGACTTATCAAGATAAGCCAGGGTTGAATACCGATATAGTGGTGCACAAATTGCCAACAAAATCGGAGTGCAAACCAATACAGCAAAAACTTTGGAGAATGAGACCAGATATGTTGTTAAAGATCCGAGAGGAAGTGAAAAGGTAGTTTGATGCTGGATTCTTGGAGGTAGCCAAATACCCCGAATGGGTTGCAAACATTGTACCGGTACCAAAGAAAGACGGGAAAGTTCATATGTGTGTAGATTATAGGGATCTGAACTGAGCCAGCCCTAAAGACAACTTCCCCTTACCACATATTGACACGCTGGTTGACAACATTGTAGGGCATTCATGGTTTTCATTCATGGACGGCTTCTCAAGGTACAACCAGATAAAGATGGACCCTAACGACATGGAGAAAACTACGTTCATAACCATGTGGGGCACTTTTTGTTATCGGATGATGCCATTTGGGCTAAAGAACGCATGGGCAACATACCAAAGAGCAATGGTGACTCTTTTCCATGACATGATGCACAAAGAAATAGAAGTATATGTGGACGACATGATTGCCAAATCCCGAACAGAGGAAGAGCACCTACAGAACTTGAGAAAACTATTCCAAAGACTACGGAAGTACCAATTGAGGCTCAATCCTGCCAAGTGTACCTTCGCTGTTACTTCTGGAAAACTCCTAGGGTTCGTGGTAAGCAGAAAAGGGATTGAGATTGATCCAGATAAAGTGAAAGCCATCCAGGATCTCTCACCACCCCGCACTCTGAAGAAAGTTCACGGTTTCCTGGGGAGGCTGAATTATATCTCTCGTTTCATTTCCCAATTAACCGACCGATGTGACTCGGTCTTCAGACTTCTTAGAAAGAATAATCCTGGTGTGTGAGACGAGGAATGTCAAAGAGCCCTAGAAGAGATCAAAAAGTACCTGACAAATGCTCCAATTTTAGTCGCACCAGTACCAGATCGACCATTAATTCTCTACCTGACAGTTTTTGAGAATTCAATGGGATGCGTATTGGGGCAACACGATGAGTCAAGAAAAAATGAGCAAGCCATCTATTACCTAAGTAGGAAATTCAATGATTGCGAAACGCGGTACCCGCCAGTGCAGAAGCTGTGTTGTGCTCTAGTTTGGGCTACCAAGCGGCTTAGACAGTATATGCTGTACCATACTACTTGGTTGATATCCAAGCTAGACCCATTGAAGTTCTTAATGGAAGCGCCAACACTAACGGGAAGGATGGCCCGATGGCAGATGCTCTTATCCGAATTTGATATCGTATACGTTAACCAGAAAGTCATAGCATATTTCCTAACTAGTCGTGCTTCAGATGACTATGAGGCATTGAACTTTAATTTCCCAGACGAAGACTTGATGTGCATTACAACCGAAGAAGAGGTTTCAGATGATAAATCATGGAAACTTTACTTCGATGGAGCCTCTAACGCCCTCGGACATGGGATAGGAGCAGTGCTAATTTCTCCTGAGGACGTCTATTATCCTTTCACCAGCAGATTGGAATTCTTCTCCACTAGCAATATAGCTGAATATGAAGCTTGCGTTATGGGACTGAACTCAGCTATTGAGAGAAAAGTTAAAGAAGTTCGAGTATTCGGAGATTCATCCTTAGTGATTTACCAATTGCACGGGGAATACGAAACCAGAGACCCGAAGTTGGTCAAATATTATGAATATATTCAAGAGCTCACCAAAGAGTTCGAAAAGGTCAGCTTCAATTACCTGCCCCGAGAGGAAAATCAGATGGTAGACGCCTTGGCAACCTTGGCATCCATGTTTAAAACAAACACCGGGGCATAAATAAAGCTCATTGAGATGTAGACGTTTGAAAGGCCTGCTCATTGTTGTAATGTATAGGAGGAGATTGATGGAAACCCATGGTACTATGACATCTTGCAATATGTCAAGCTTCGAAAGTATCCAGAAGGGGCAAATGACAATGACAGAAAAACGCTCAGAAAAATGGCAACAAGATATGTCCTAGATGGGGAGGTCTTATATAGGAGAAGCCATGATCAGACATTGCTGAGATGTGTGGATCCCCGGGAGGCGAAGGAGATTTTAGCCGAAGTACATGACGGGCTTTGTGGAACGCACGCCAACGGCCTGTCTATAGCCTGGAAAATTATGAGATATGGTTATTTCTGGTTGACCATGGAGGGGGATTGTATCGATTACGCCAGGAAAAGCCACAAATGCCAAATCTACACTGACAAGATTCACGCACCCCCATCGCCTTTACACACCATGAATTCTCCGTGGCCTTTTGCGGCGTGGGGCATGGACGTCATCAGGTAGATCCATCCGAAAGCTTCCAATGGACACTGTTTCATTTTGGTCGCCATAGACTACTTCACTAAATGGGTAGAGGCAGCGTCTTACGCCAACATCACAAGGACTACAGTATGTAAGTTCTTAAAGAAAGAGATCATTTGTCGATACGGATTGCTAGAAAGGGTCATCACCGACAACGCTTCCAATCTGAATAACAAAATGATGACGGACCTGTGCACTCAATTCAAGATAACACACCATAATTCCACAGTCTATCATCCTAAAATGAATGGAGCAGTGGAAGCAGCAAACAAGAACATAAAGAAGATCATAGCAAAGACGACTGATACCTACAGGGATTGGTATGAGAAGTTGCCGTTTGCCCCTTTCGCCTATAGGACGTCCATTCGCACATCAACAGGGGCAACACCCTACTCCTTGGTGTATCTTCCCATCGAGGTAGAGATCCCATCTCTCCGGGTCTTAAACAAAGTAAAATTAGAAGAAGCCGAATGGGTGCAGGCCAGACTCGACCAGCTAAATCTCATTGACGAAAAAAGACTAAAGGCCATTTGTCATGGTCAGATGTACCAAAAGCGGATGATTCAGGCATACAACAAAAAGGTGCACCCAAGAGAATTCAAAGAAGGGGATCTGGTGCTCAAGAAAATCCTCCCGATCTAGAAAGATTTCCGAGGAAAGTGGATACCCAATTGGGAAGGATCGTACGTCGTAAAAAAGGCCTTCTCAGGAGGAGCCCTGATCCTAACAGAAATGGATGGAGACGAGCTGAAGAACCCTGTAAATTCTGATGCCGTTAAGAAATACTATCTTTGAAAAAAAAGAAAAAAGAAAATAATAAAAAAGAGAACAAAAATGGAGAGCTCAGGGTGAAAACCCGAAATCGGGCGTCTTGAAGCAAAGGGAGGACCCGGGTTGAAAACCCGTAAAGGGCGGCTCGGGTAAATTGAAAAGTTGAATATCCGAAGAGAAGGATATCCCCATGAACATCATGAAGAGAAGGCTTCAGGCAAAAAAAATCTACACCGGTTGACGGGATCATGTATCATTCATATCGAAGATAATGAGGGATCTTGTATTTCATACTTAACTTTTCTTCTTTCTCATGTGTGTCATATCTTTTTTTTAAGATATCCCAAGCCCTTAATCGTAATAAAACCGTGTTTTTTAGCATCCATTCCTTGCCTTCTTGTTAATTTCAGTCAAATAAGTTAACATAGGCTTATAGTGAAACAAGAGATTTCGGAGCATTACTGTGATCTAACTTTAAAAATGCAGGTGATCAAAGAAGATGATGTTAACTCCGCCCTTTAGTTCCTTACATAACGGCTGTTGACAGGGAAGGCGGAAAGCGTCAAAGAACCGGATAGGATGACCAATGGCATACGTCCTGTCTATTCAAGGAAAGCATGCGAGATAATAAGAGAGATCTCTTGGGTGAAAACCCAAAAGGGCACCCTTCAAAAAAAATCTCTAAAGCGAAAACCCGAAAGGGAACTTTAGAATTCCAAGTCGTAAATGGAGAAAAAGAAAGGTTGGAATGGTTGAACTTGACAGTGAAGTGGGGTATCGACGCCCGTGAGAAAGGAGAAAGTGAACAACGAGATCGAATAAGGACCAAAACAAGCCCACCAAGATATTGACACTCATGCATCATGAATAGTCAGACATCACTAGGATTAGGAGCATGTCAATTCATTTGTCATAGCATTTTGTTTTATCTCAGACAGTTATCTGCGGATTCAAAGAGACATCGATGGCCATCATGGTGTGAATCCCAAATGAAGAAGACAGTGGTTTTACATACAAAAGGCATATGTTTCCAAGCTTCAGAGAGAGGTTCTATATAGGAAGAATCCTCCGCTCCGAGGCTTCAGAAGCTGAAAGTTCTATATAGGAAGGACTTACAGCTCCAAGGTGAAGACTAGCAGTTCTATATAGGAAGAACTCCCAGTCGAAGGAATTCACCCATGACACACAAGGTTATATAGGAAATTCTGCTGTGTCGAAAGTGAAGAATTCTATATAGGAAGGGCTCCGAGCTTCAATGTCTTAGAGTAAAAGATTCTATATAGGAAGAATCCGTAGCTCCAAGATTTCACCAAAAGTTTTATATAGGAAGGACCGACGGCTCCAAGGTAAAGACTAGCAGTTCTATATAGGAAGAACTCCCAGTCGAAGGAATTCACCCATGACACACAAGGTTTATAGGAAACCTTGTTGTGTTTGAAAGCGAAGAGTCTTATATAGGAAAGGCTCCGAGCTTCACTGTCTTAGAGTGAAAGGTTCTATATAGGAAGAACCTGTAGCTCTGAGATTTCAGACGCCAAAAAGTTCTATATAGGAAGGACCGAGCGGCTCCAGTGGTTTGAAGACAAGCAGTTCTATATAGGAGGAACTCCCAGTCGGAAGAATCCATCAGCGGCGCAAAAGGTTTTATATAGGAGAAACCAGCGTTGAAGGTGAAGAGTTCTATATAGGAAGGACTCCAAGCTTTACTGTCTCGAAGTGAAAAGTTCTATATAGGAGGGACTCATAACTCGAGGCTTTAGAGTGAAGGGTTCTATATAGGAAGAGCCTGTAGCTCCAAGATCGGAAGGTGACGAAGCTCTATATAGGAAGAACTTACGAGCCTGAAGATTCAGCTAAGGAAGAGCGGAGAGTTCCAAAAGAACACGTGTTTCCAAAGCTACAAACAGGGAAGTCTGATAAAAATGAGTGCTTATGAATCTTTGCTTTGTTCACATTCCATGAGAACAAGCAAAGAGGGGCAACTGTAATCACTCATTTTTATCTGGTCTGTAAATACACATTAGTATAATTAATAGTATATTAGTGTTGCATGTATACATTGTATTATATTATATGCTTATTATGTGCATGAGTGTTATTAATATATGTGTGCATGTATATTATAAACTATGTATGTATACGTATTAAATACGGTGTATGTGTGTATGTATCTATATTTAGTACGAGCGTATTTGTTTTTACGAAAAATGTGTGTAGATGTTATGTTAATTATGTGTATGATTATATGTATGTATGTTTGCATAAGTATATACGTTTGTATTATCGTATGTGTATTGTTGTTATACTATTAATATTATTATTGGGCTAATATAAAAAATGAAATCCAAAAAAAATATATATTAATCCAAATAAATAAATTGCAGTCCAAGTCCATTTACAAGTATAATATTATTACAAGGCCCGGTTGGCCCAAACCCAAAACCTATTTAATTCTATTTATTTTGGTGCAGATGACTATGGGCCGTTGGATCAAGATCTGATCCAACGGCCACAATCCAGCCAAGATAAAATATTTGCCAGCCGCGTGCACTACACGTCTGGACCGTTCGAGTGCCACGCGCGTGTGCGGTCCACGCGCAGACTCTTTGATATCTCACGCGCTCTGACCCCTCGACTGCTGAGCCACACGTGTCACGATCTGGAGCCGTTTCACCAATCGAGGCTTCATCTGGGCCGTTCGTCCTTCAAGCCAGCCCGACCATTAGATCATATATGATCTAACGGCTGAGAATGCCTCTGGCCGAAGGCAGAACCCCCACAACGCCTCAGTCTTCAGTGGTAATACTCTTCTCTTTTTTACTTTGTTGCATGCATACACAAAAAGGTACGTAGTAAAAAAAAGAGGGTTAGAAGTCGTTACCATCGTCGTCGGTGGATCTCCCCTCACCAGTGATAAGCCTTTTCGGCTTTCCCAAGCCGAAAGTGGTGAACTGAAAGGAGTGGGAGACCCCTTTGTGGCTTCGTTTTGGGTAGAAAATAAAAAAGGGTTTTTTTTGTTTCGTATTTCTTAGATCTAGGACAAATGGAGGCTTTTTCTCTGAATCCAACTTCGGATTCGTGTCGAGGGTGAAGAAGGGTTCATTTTGGTGTATTTTTTGGGGCTCGCCGGCGCCGGTTAGCGGCGGCCGGCGGCGGAGAATACGGCGGTCGGCCGCCGGATTTTGGGTTCGTCAGGGAAGGTTGAGAGAAAATGAAGAACGAAGGATATTATAAAACTAAAAAAATGAACAAATGGGGGAAAATTTGGTTCCGGCCAAAAAAGGGGGAATTTATAGGTGTTATTATTTCGTGAAATGGGGAAATTGCGTAATAAATCTCCCCGCGTTTTCAATATTTTCACTTCTGTCTCGCCGCATGGTATATTTACAACTCTGGTCCCCCTTGTATTTCAAAATCTTGCAATCCAGTCCCTAAATTACACCGAATCAGTTTTTAAATGGTAAAATTACCCCTTTAACCATCCCGCATTTTTGATTTTTTTATTTCGGGTCTGCCCCTTGGTCCAATTACAGTTTTGATCCTTTTAGGTTCTGTCTATTTTCCATTTTCATCCTTAAATTACATATTATTGTCCTTTAATTTCTGCCACTGACTTTTATTTCTTTTCATTTCAGTCCTGTTTCTATGTAAATATTCATGTTCGTATTATAATCGTATATGTTGATGTAGTCTTTTGCCTTATTATATATCCCTCGTATATGCCTTGTATTTTCATGTTTACATGTATATGTGTGTTAAGTTTATGATGGTTACGTATCTTTTTGTTCGGTTATTCGTATTAAGCATGTTATGTTCTAGTTGGCTCGTACACGGCATGTTTTGCATTTTTGTATGTATTGTATGTTCTCTTGGCTTTTTTAGGTTACGTGTTAGTGTATTTTCTTTTTTTTATGTATAATATATTGCTCTATATGTGTTGAAATGTGTTTTATTTCTAATATGTATGTCTTCTTGAAATATATGTTTTTGTCTATACATGTATTCATTCATGCCTTGTTACTGTGACGTGTTAAGTTTGTTTTTATCTACTATTAAGCTTGATATGTATATGTGTGTTTTAATTACGTATCTTATTTATGTTAGATTGGTATTCTGTTATGTGAATATTTACTGTCTTTAAATTATCTACCATGTTTTATATTTTTGCCACTAAGATTGCATATGATATATAAATTGTTAATGCGGTGCCCTTTTATCCGAGAGTAAACGGGGCCAGTATCAGGCGTAGTGATAGTGGTTGGGCATTTACTCTCGGATAACGGGACCCTTAAAATTTATTCGCAATTATGACTGAATTTTTAAATAATCGTCACTTTAATCCGGAAAATTTAATATTAATAAAGCGGTAATTATTAAAGTACCAATTTTGGGCGGTGCGGGGGTGCTAATCCTTCCCCATCCGTAACCGACTCCCGAACCCAATACTTTTTGAATCTCTAGTTTTATGGTGTCCGGCCTACCTAAGTGGCCGATGGCGACTCCAATTTTTAATAAAATACGATTTTTTTAAAACCCCACGGAATAAATATTTTATATCCGAAAAATTACAAACACCTTCGAAAAACCACGTTTTTTTTAGCGATAAAAAAGGGACATCGCTACACTAACATCATTAATAACACAAATACACTCCGAATTATACAAATTCAGATTTGGTCCTTCAACTTTTCAAGTTAACAAAATGGTTCTGCACAATTTAACTTAAGGTTTTGCTTCCAAACAACAATTCAAGCTTACTAGATCATTATTTCAACATCACAAACCCTAAATCAAACTTGAATCCATAAACCCTAATCATCTTCATAATAATCAAAACATGTAAAACTTAAATCCCAACTCAATATCATGATTTTAACATCATACTAGCTTGATTTCAACTTGAATTCAATCATGGAAACCTTAAATCTCAAAAGCCCCAATTTGATCCACAAACCCTAATTTCTTTCTCATGTAAATTCTCAGCAATCAAGCATGGATTCCATGAATTATTGGTATCAAAAGATAGAGATTGAAGAGTAGACCAACTTTGTAGTGGAAGAGATTACCTCAAAACTGAGTTTCGGGGCTGAATCGAGCTTGGAAATTTTTTTCTCTTTCTTTCCCTAGACCTCACGTTTGTTGCTGGAAAAGATGAATATTTTTTCATCTTTTTACCATTACTTTACACATATATCTATTAAATGAATATTAAATTCATTTAATAGTGAAATTACAATTTTGCCCTTTTTATCCAATGGTTGAGATTGATTTTATCATCAATCAAGGGCCAAGATTTAATCTTCCATTTCCTCCTTCCAAAATTTTCCTTATAAATTTTTAAATATTTCAAAATTGCCATTGGGGCCAAATGACCAATTTGCTCCAACTAGTCTTTATTTACTAGTTTGTTTCCAAATTGCCATTCCATTACAATCTAACTAAATCTAGTTAGAATTCAACCAACCATAATAAAATATTTTTAAAATAACATTTTATGACTTTTCCTTAGCTTTTGGATCAGTCTCCAAAATTTCCATTCGATCCAATATACCGATAAATAATCCTTTACTTTGAAATAAACTGTAGGATTCATCTTGAATCAAACTAAAAATATTTCCACACATGGAAATGGATTTTATAACCTTTCTCTATCATATGGAAAAATTCAAAATTTTCCAATCCGATCCTGGTATCTGAATTCCACTTAAACTTTAACGGCGATTTCCCAATAATCAAGTATCAGATCGAACCAATAATTTCACATTCGATTCACACCCTTAGGTGATCTTTTTATTTATGAAATAAAAATCCTTAACTTTTTGGAAATTACAACTTTAGTCCCCAAACTTTTCCAAAGTTTATATTTTAGCCATAAAGTTTTTCAAAATTTACATTTTGGTCACTACCTTTTTGAACTTCAATTACCTTTCCAATTTTCCTTGGAATTCAACAAAACTTTAAGAATACCTTATTCAATTCCCTATCTATCACATGAGACCTTTAAACATTAGAAATTTTCTTTCTAAAACCCATAATTAAAGAAATCCTAACTTTTGCATTTTTGTCATTTCCGTCACTAAGTTAGCTTTTAAGCTATTATCTTAGTAATAAATGACCCTTAATCAACTTAGTAAATTTTGGGGTATTACATTTTAGCTTACTCCCCCTTAGTTATTCTTTCAGATACGCAGAACCTAGGTGTTACGGTACTTGAAGGATCTCATATTTTATACGATACTTTATTATTCAGTATGAAACTATATTTAGTTATTCAGAGTATTGTTTTTAGACATTAATGTAATTTCATACTTTGAGACTAATTATGTTTTGGGATTATTTTGGCATTCATTTATTATGGTTTTATTTCAGAGATTTTATTTAAATATTCAAATATTAATTATGATATTTGTATTTTATTATTATGAGATATTTATTAAATTATAGTTATATATATATTCTTTTTTATATTAAAGTATGCTTTTAGACTTGGTTTTCTTGAGGGTTATGGTTTCAACCGTGATATCGCTTTTCGGTGGCTCTATTCGCGTTGGCGATCAAAGCGAAGTGTATCGGTGAGTGCGTAAACTCTTTGAAGCTCTTTAAAAGTTTGATCGATAATCATGGGGGGTTTATTTATAGCCTAAAAATCTTAACTATGCTCAATCGTAAGTTTCCCTATTTTGCCTTTGAGTATCGTCTTGATATAAGCTTGCAGATTTCATGTTTGGGTTTAAAAACATGGTTTGATTTACTTACTGTAAATGCATCAATTTGGATTAATATGAAATGTATATCAAAGCATATGGATACCTATGAGCATTGAGACTATTCCTAGAGGGAATGTGTTGGTGTCTTCGGTAGTGTGGTTTTGCATATAAAACGGTTTTGCGAAATGCATTGGAAAAACAGTAAGTAAATGTATTTGAAACTGATATATTGGCTATGTGACATAAATGAAAAGGTGTCAGATATAGTTGGCATGCCATAGGTTTAAAGTGCACTATAAAATGCATTGGAAAAATTGTAAGTAAATGTATTTGAAATTGATATATTGGTTTGGCATAGTTGACATGCCACAGGGTTTAAAGTGCACTATAAAATTAAGTCGATCGTTTGCGGCTCTTGAGGTATAGTGGTAAGGCTACTCAGGCTGATGGTATTCTTCGACTTCTTGTAATAGGGGTGAGCCTATTACTGTGTGATAGAGGTGAGTCTATCACGACGGGTAGGGGTGAGCTTATCCCGGGCCGGAGTGAGAATTTGTGGAGGTAGTACCACCAGGAAATTCGTGTATCTGATGTGTTTAATAAATATTATATTTTGATGAAAGGATAGAGGCGAGTCTATCCGGAGTCATAATACTTGCCAATATATGAGATATAATGAAAAGGGGTTTTAGTGCATATGGTTGTTATGCATGGCACATTTCGAAAATAAATTGGGAAATTCTTTGACTTGATTTAAGCATTCTTTTTATTAAAAATGATGTTTGGTTTCCAAAATGTTTGAACGCATCAATGTTTTACATATGAGCAATCTCACTAGGCATTATTTGCTTACGCTCTTTTTCCCCATTGGTGCAGAGAAATAGAGTAGAAGGGCAGCATCTTTCGGCAAGGATAATCCAAGGGAACGACAACCTCTTGAGTATGGAAAACTAGATTTTATATTCGGTTAATAAGGCAATGTGTTACCATGTTTTGGGGGATTCGTAATCTGGTTTTTGAGATGTTTTTGGAAGTTTATGTGTTGATGTTTGATGGCTTAGTATGCTAATGGTTGAAGCTTGTTTGATGGATTGTTTCCATGTGTGAATGATGCCTTGAGGTTTTTCCTAGGTTTGTATATAGGGTATTTGTAACACCCTCAAACCAAATGACTAATCCAATTCGATCGGAAGAGTCACATTAGGGCCATCAGAGTGACCTACAGTAAAAACCCAAGAAATTTCTTTTCTTTTAATACATTTAATAAAAATAGTAAAATAGAATTTTATTTACATAGCCATTGATAAAAACATTTAATATTGAAAACATAAAATCAAAAACGGTATTACAAACTCTGACATAAAAGTAGACTCAATATACATGCCCACTAAACACACCGGTACTGTACTACGCGAGCAACACCAAGGAACTCCCATAAATGATGTCGGGTGTTGAAACATGATCAAGCTCTTATCCTGCAAAGGTAAAACCAACGTGAGCCTAGAAAAGCTCTGTAATACAGAACTATCAACAGATGCTATGAGCACAACTGGCATAAAGCTATACATAAACTAACTTGATGAGCTTGGTATCGACAAGCTTCAAATATTATATGAAAGTTTATATTAATGTTATACTTGAGGGTAAAAGAGTTGTTCTTGATTTAATCTCCCGATTATTATACATGAGGTCTATAACCAGGATAATCAGAAGAGAGCTAGGTTTCAAAATTTTGAGACGGGGAGTTTAGTGTATTCCAATAAGTGCAGATAAAATACATATATAATACAAATAGTTTTAAAATCATTTTAGTGAAATAGGCTATGAGGGTAAACGAGGTTTTCTTTTTAAAATGTTAACTACCCTCCAATCTAGCTCTTAGATACAGTTTCCCCAAAACTACATCATATACAGGCATTAACCCGAGCCTATTGGGCTTGGGTACCATCCTAAGGGAATACCTTAGGTCCAGAAAGAATTATCTTAGCCGAAGCATAGGAATCGAATACGGGCAGAATTACCTTAGCTGAAGTATATGAACCTTATACGAGCAGAATTACCAGCATGATCAGGGCTGGACCTTTATAGACTTCATATCATAACCCAAATACCCCAATGAACCAGTCCAGGAAGTCTTACAGTGTGCAATATTTAATAATCATATTCGTATATAGATAAATAGTAACCATAGAGCATGCTTGTCATATCGGGTACTATGGCATACATCAAACATACAATATAATCATGCTTAATTCCAAAAACATGCTATGTTTATGTAAATCAACATGTCAGTCAAGTGCACATGATCAATTTATTAAAATATGTAAAACAATATGTAATACAGTCTTGTAGCACACAAGGAACACATTAAATTACCCAATTATGGCTTGGGTATAGGATAGTTGCAGAACAGGTGCACTGATACTTCACAGATTGAGCATTTCTCTGCATAAGATCCTTATAAAAGGAATTCAATATGAACAAGCGCCATTTAGATTTTTAAGAACTTGATTTGTCTGAACCATACAAAATTTTAAGATATAACATGATCATGCACGAGTATAGTTATATCATGATAAATTACAGATACAGATAGATCAAGACTTCTTAGGATTCTGGATGGATCAGAAGAATTCTAGACAGATTTAGATCATGAGGGCAATTTGGTTATTGACTTATAGGAATAATTTGGTAATTTAACCCTATAAGGGAAGATCAGTACTTATAATTGTGAAGATTGTTCACGGCTTTGCCAGGCTTCCAAGTCTATTTGACCCAAACATATCTCATCACCGTATTGCTTTCCAAGCATTCGAAAACGTACACCGTGTACATGTTAAATACTTAGCACTAAACTGCATTATATTTCTAAATAAATTACCACCTCAAATTATCATTGAATGGTCTCTGATTGGTTAAATAGAGATGTATGCAATCATCTTCCTTTATTGCAACAATATTAAGAGTAATTGTGTACTTAAGTCAGGCTTCAAGCCCACAAGGCGTTACTATCCTTAGAGCTTTATCAATAAATTCTAGGCCTTTCAGAGTTTTTGTTGATCTTTAATCATAAGTATGTTTAATCGATTAATTGATTACTAGCGTTTCAATATTTTAGGTCCTTTTTGTCCTTCCACAAAAATTCATTTGTTTTAGAACTTATTGGTATATCTGTTATTTTGATTAATTTAGTAATCTGGTGTCTGATGATATTTTAGTCCATACAACCCATATAATTATTCCATACAATTTAGTCTTTTTCTATCACTTCGATCAATTCAGATAAATACGAAACTTCTAATGATTATCTTTAGAGTCTTATTCAAGATTTAGGAGAGTCTACAAGTTTTACGTTCCCAGATGTTTGAAACTTAATACTAGAAAATTTCTAGGTAGGTCGGGAGTTTCAGATGAATCAGTCGTATTATTAATTCAGAAATTAAGTTCTAGGTCATTTCCATTATCATGGGTATTTTTGTCATTTACACCTTAAAGGTATTTTTTCCATTAAATAAAATTAGATCCAAATATTTAGAAATTATCTCTTTTATTAATCATAATTCGATCTACAGACTAATAGTCTTACTAACTGCTTATTGAACATCAGAAATCCTTTTAAGTCGTTAGACTTCTTATTCGAGTATTTCAATTCTTATCCGGTTTACCATTCTTTTGTTTTGAAGTCAAGTAGATTTAAGCAGGTTAATCGGTACAAGCATTCATTGTCTTATGCTATAACTAAATACCAATATGTTACATAAAGCATGCAGGAGGTAGAAATGTATTACCTTGATTCTGATCTACATCGATAGGCATTTGAAAGTCTCAAAGATCCCTCTCGAGCCCAAGTTTGACGTCCCTCAACATCTCGGATGCAAGGATAGATGAATACATTCGATAAAACAGTATCCTAAACCAGTCCTTATTCATATTGCTCTTAAATTGAATACTTAATTACATATACAAACTCATGTTCAAAGTCAGATTTGGAGGCTTTCGAGTTAGAATTTCACAAAACAAACTTCAAAAATAGAACCAGGACGTCGAAAAACATAAAATACGTGTTTTTAGAAATTTTGACTTTTTGGTCAAAGTCAATGCTGACATCAGCATTCAGCGTTGATGTCATCAGTTAACGGTCAAAGTCAACAGGTCAAAGTTAACTGAGTTGGCTTAAACGAGTTGACTCAGACTGAGCTGACTTGGACTGAGCTGACTCAGACGGAGTTGATCAACGGGTCGGTCAAACAGGTCAGGTCAACTCGGGTCAAATTAAGTCAAGATGGATCGGGTCAGACACAGGTTGAGTATGATATGGTTTGAGCTTAGACCGGTTTGGTTTGACTAAGGTCAGTTCAGGCTGGGTCGACATGGTTCAGTCAGATTAAACTTGGCTCTCTTACCCTAATTAACACTCACCAGCCATTCACCGAAAATGGTCGTTAAAAAGTCATTGGTGACCCTAAATGATGAGTTTTCACCTAAAATAAAACGATAATAAAATTAGCATCCCAAAACCATATTTCCCTAAGCATAAATCAAGCTGGAAAATACCTAATTGACCTAAAATGCACTAAACAGTCAAAAAATGACATAACTTCGATGAGGCTCTAAACGACGACCAAGAAAAGGATGAAGACATGGGTTTTGCTCGTCTCAGCTTGATGAGCACGGTGGTGGCCCCAATTTCTCCCCACTACGCTAGACGACAACGGAAAAAAATGCATAAAACCGAGACACGAGCAAGGGTTTTATGTCGAACCTTTAACCTACTCTCCATGGTGATCAACACCGAAAGGCGGCGAGTGGCTGACTGGGCCCGGTTCGAAGGGCGACGGCGAACGCGGTATGTAACCCCCTTGACCCGGTCTAGTCACAAGACCGAACCGAGTAAGCTACATTTTTGGTTTGCCAAGACAAACTCAGAAGAATTACTTGAAAAGTGGCCCATTTTTATCTTGTCTAAATGCTTAATTAAGTCTTAAGGTGATCATGTTGGCAATGGTGAAATTACAATTCAACCAGGCATCGAATTGACATCCAATTGTACGATTTATACAAGGACCAAATAAAAATTTTAGATAATTAAGAGGACTTCCTTGAAATTAAAGTTACCAATCCGTAATTAGACATATTTCATACAATCAGGTTAAATTTCAACTAAAAATAACCATACAAACTCATTTAATTGCATGATCAAGAAACAGGGACTAAACTACATATAATCAAACTTCAAAAAGTATTTTAACAAAATAAACAAACTGCGTATCAGTACACCTATCCTCGTACCGATACAGTGGCTAAAGCATCTCGTACCGATACATCAAAGTCATCATACCGATTCCCCCTTTTAAACTTCAAAGTCACAATTTTCAGTAACCAAAATGTGTACTGATACGGTATTCCGTGTATCGGTATGATGCTATAAAAATGAAGGGGTCGTACCGGTACTCAAACCCGTGTACAAATTCTGATGTGTAAAATCGAAGGGGTGTATCGATACTCGTCTAAGTGTACCTGTACCCCTGGGCTTTTTGCCCTCTGTAATCACTCATTTTCACTTGTAAATATATTAATATTGCATGTATATTTATTATATGAATGTTACTAATATAAGATGATGTGTGCATGTATAAGCTATGTATACGTATTAGGGGTGTATGTATGTCACGTATGTATCTAGGGTATAAGCGTATATAGATGTTATGTTAATTATATGATTATACGTACGTATACTAGAATATTATATTAATTAATGATCGTATAATATAAGTTATATTTTCGTATGTATATGTATTGCTGTTATAATTATACTATTATTATTATTGGGCTGACAAAATGAAAAAATTAAATATATATTAAACACAAATAAAAAAATTACAGTCCAATTACAAATCCAATTACAAGGCCCGTTTGGCCCAAATCTGAATCCTATCTAATTACAATGTGCAGGTAACTGTGGGCCGTTGGATCAGATCTGTGGGCCGTTGGATCAAGATCTGATCCAACGGCCACGATATAGTGGAAGTCAAAAAATATCTGCCAGGCGCGTGCTCCACACGTATGGACCGTTCGAATGCCACGCGCGCGTGTGGTCCACGCGCGGACGCTTTAATATCCCACGCGCGCGTAAGATCCACGCGTTCTGACTCCTCGACTGCGGAGCTCCACGTGGCGAAATCTCAAGCCGTCTCATCAGATCGAGGCTTCATCCAGGCCGATCGTTCTTCAAGCCATCTCGACCGTTAGATCAGATCTGATCTAACGGCCGAAAATGCGTCTGGCCTCTGGCAGAATGACCACACCGCCACCGCGCCGATATTCAGTCCCCGCGTTCAGATTATGCCAAAGACAACAAGCAAAATGTCAGATCTGGAAAAGAAGATACAAGTTGCAACAAAAGCAGAGGCAGTGATATATATGAAACGGGGCTTTTGTAACAGGGATTAGCTAGCGAGCAAAAAAGATTAGCAAAAAAAAAAAACAGAGAGAGTAGTAACAAAAAAAAGAACAGAGAGCTTGTAAAACCAAAAACTTGTAACCAGTTGAGATAATCAAAAAAGGGGTCCATTGGTAAACACTTATCTCTTTCTCTTACTTATTTCTTTACATGCATATACGAAATAGAAATAAAAAAAACAGAAACAAAAAAAGAAGTAGTCTTACCGGCGTTGTCTGTGGGTCTTCCTTCTCTCGGTGACAAGCCTTTCGGCTTCTCAAGCCAGATCTGGTGAACTAAAGGGAAGAGAAGACCCTTTGAAGTTGTGTTTTGGTCTAAAAAATATATTTTTTTGGGTTCGTATTTCTTAGATCTAGGGTAAAAAAAAGGGTATCCTCTGAATCCAACCACGGATCCGTATTGAGGACGACAAGGGGGACGTTTTGGTTTATTTTGGAACCGGCGCCGGCGGCGGAGAATACGGCGGCCGGCGGCAGAGAATACGGCGGCCGGCCGCCGGATTCTGGGTTTCTCAAGAACATTTGAGAGAAAACGAAGAACAGAAGTTTCTGAAAAACCGAAAAATGAAACAAAGAAGGGGAAAATGGGTTTCGGTCTAAAAATAGGCCTTTTATAGTTATTATTATTTTTGAAATGGGTAAATTACACACTTAATCACACCGCGTTTTCAATATTTTCATTTTTGTCTTGCCGCATGGTATAATCACAGCCCCAGTCCCCCTGATTTTTCAAAGGATTACAATTTCGTCCTTAAATTACACCGAATCAGTTTCTGAATGGTAAAATTACGTCCTTAACCATCCCGCGTTTTTGGATTTTTCACTTTGGGTCTGCCCCTTGGTCTAATTACAATGCTGGTCCTTTTAGGCTTTGTTTGTTTTGCAATTTCGTCCCTAAATTACATATTATCGTTCTTTAATTTCAGCCACTGATTTTTGTTTTTCTTTCATTTCAATCCTATTTTCTTTGTAAATATTATTGTTCGTATTGTAGTCGTATATATTGATATCATTCTATTTTATGTTCCTCGTATATGACTCGTATTTTATGTTTATATGTATATATATGTGTTAAGTATGACATTCATGTTTTTATCTGATTATTCGTATTGAAACATGTTATGTTCTAGTTGGTTCGTAAAAAAGCATGTTTTGTATATTTTATGTATTGCATGTTTCCTTGGTTTTTAGGTTATGTGTTAATGTGCCTTCTTTCATGTATAATATATTGTTCATATATGTTGAAATATGTTTTATTATCAGTATGCATGTCTTTTTGAAATATTTATTCGTCTGCATATACTTATTCCTGCCTTGCTATTTTGACACATGATAGTTGTTTTTATCTATTACTTAGAATAATATGTATATACATGTTTTAGTCTAAAATATTATTCATGTTAAATTAGTATTCTGTTATGTCAATATTTATTATGTTTAAATATTTTGCCATGTTTTACGTTTTTGCCACTAAGATTGCATATCGAGATATAACTTGTTAATGCGGAGTCCTTTTATCCGAGCGTAAACGGGGCCAGTATCAAGCGTAGTGATAGTGGTTGGGCGTTTATCCTCAGATAACGGGACCCTTAAAATATATTCGCAATTATGATCGAAATTTAAAATAATCGTCACTCTAAACCGGAAAATCCAATATTAATAAAGCGGTAATTATTAAAGTACCAATTTTGGGCGGTGTGGGGGTGCTAATCCTTCCCCATCCGTAACCGACTCCCGAACCCTGTCTTTTTGAACCTCTGGTTTTATGGTGTCCGGCCTACCTAAGTGGCCGGTGGCGACTCCATTTTTTAAGGTTTTTGTAAACCCCACGGAATAAATATTTTATATCCCAACACCTTTCAAAAAACATTTCAAAAATCATCGTTTTTATTTTAGCGATATATCTGGAAAAAGCCATTCGCTACAGATGGCGACTCCGCTGGGGACATTTTTTGAAAAAAAAACAAATGAGAGTCAAGCTTTTAAAATAATTACCGCTTTACTAATGTTGGAAGCTCCGGATTAAAGTGACTATTAAATTAACATTCGGTCATAATTGCGCGTTTATTTTAACGCATTTAAAATATGGCATATAAACCCGTCTTTTTAAGTGGGGGGAAAACGCTAATGCTTTCGTGGAGATATCGTTCTCCCGTATGGGCCTAGCAAGTACCTTCGGGGCTCGAGTACCTTATGCTTTCGTAAGGATATCGTTCCTTCGTAATGGCATAAGCGAATGGGTCCCCCTGAATTGAACCCGGTTGAAAGGAGCCTATAATGGGTGATGATCGGGGGCCTTGCTACCCTTAGTAGGGGACAGCAAGGACAATTCGGGTACCTTCTAGCACCAACACTGCATGTAGAGAACATAGAAACCTACCCTGTTAGAGCCATGCGGATAACCTTAGGTTTTAGACGGGATAAATAGGGTTGTTTTGTGTGTTTATTTCTGTTTAATTTTGTCATTTTATTTATATATCTATCAATTTTATCTGGTACTGACTTGTTTTCTTTTCGCTTTTGTTCTTTTTCTCATACATCATTGCATTTGCATCGCATAAAGGTACTGGATCAAGTGGTTTGCCTGATCAGAAAGTCTTTCACTATGGAAAAAGGTGTCTTAGGAAAGAAGAGCTTAATTTGTCAGTCAGACATTGGTCAGAGGTCAACCAGAAAATCCAAGGGGACAGTCTGCCTAACGAACGCGTAATAGTTGGATACACCTATGTGAGTCTCCAGCAGAACGACTTGTGGGATCTTCAAAGCATTTGGGAAAGATGGGACCGAAGGCTACAAGACTTATTTAGCGATAGTTATGGCGACATCGCGCAGCTATTATATGTTCGGATTAACCAGCCCATACTCCGAGCTATAGTCCAGTTCTGGAATCCGGCTTTTTGTTGCTTCACCTTCAATGGGCAGGACATGATGCCTACGGTAGAAGAGTACATTGCTTTACTTAACCAGAAAAATATTCAGGAAGATTGGATCTACGCGAAGCCTCCAAGGAATCAGAATTACACTGCTAAACTCAAAACCTTTGCAGGAATGAGTGACGATTGGGTTAGTGGCCTCCTTCAAATCCGAGGAGATAATACAGTCTTTGCATGGGAAAGTATTCGGGACATCATATCGACACATCCAGACGAGGCAAAGAAAATGGACTTATTCGCCTTAGGAATATATGGCTTGGTGATATTTCCCAGAGTACTCGGGAACATTGACATAGCCATTCTGGATTTGTTTGAGCGGGTGAAACGGAAAGCAAACCCGGTACCAGCAATCTTGGTCGAGACTTTCATTTCCTTAAACGCTAGTCGGAAACATGAAGAAGGACGTTTTCGAGGCTGCGCACAGCTATTACTAGTATGGATCCAGAGTCACATGTGGAAGACGCCGACGCGGGTCCTGCCGGGGATATCCTTCCAAGGTTTTTCGCCTTTACGAGAATACTTAGCAAAGGAATGGTGAGAAGATTTGAAAACAAAAATGTGGACCAGTTTCTTCAGGAACATTCAAGATGAAGACATAGCATGGAGGGTCCCATGGCTCGGTAAAGTTAATTATTTTCTATACAGTTGTGGTGACTTCAACTGGCTGATGATGTTGGGATTGCATGGAGGGATCGCTTGTGCTCCACTTTTAGTGTCTCGGCAGTTCGGATCACGACAGTTCATTCCCAATACCGCCGGATTAAGCCAAACTGAATTTCTTTTCAAAGGAGAGTTCAAAGGAAAAATACAGACCATCATGAGGGTCTGGGATCATTATTATCGGATCAGGGTGGAAGGAGATACCGAGCACATGACTACCCCAGATTACGATCTTTGGAGACGTTTGAGGGTTAATAATGTGATTCCTGAATCTGATCAAGGACCAGCAGTGTCACTCGAAGAGCTTACAAGGGTGGTATCGTCCGAAGCCGACATCTTAAGGAGTGAACTCGAAGAAGTTAAAAGGAAATTGGACATTCAACAGACCCAACATGCGAGCGAACTCTATAAGGCAAGCCTAGAAGTTGACGAGCGGGACGGGATCATCAGGCAATTGAAGAAATTGAATGCAGATTTAAGCGATAAAAATACTCTTTATCAAAAAGATGCCCTCCTATTACAGGCAAAAATACAAAAGGCCGGCCGAAGTCAGTTCATAGCTGTGGAAAGAGAAAGAATGAACGACATCCGTTTGGTGGAAGAAGAACGAGAAATTAACAAAAGAGCGATCGAGAAAGAGATTGAAAGCTACCGTTTGGCTATGGAGGAAGAAAAACGGTCCGCCAAGAAGGCCATTGATCAAGAGAGAGAAAGATTCAGACAAGAAATCAGCAAGGGAAAACAGGCTGTTCATCATGAGAGAGAAAGTGTCGCCGTATGGAAAAGAAAATCCATAAGTAGTCGAAATAGACTGTTAGAGATGCAGAAACTGTACGATGACACTATTCAAAGTTTGGGGCAAAGCCAAAGTCAAAATGATGAATTAAAAGGGAAAGTAGCGGAAGTCGAACACTCACTTCGAATGTACTGCCACAGGAATAATTTCGCTGAGCTGCAAGAAAGAGAACGCGAAGTGGGTGTGTTACAAGCACGAATCGGGTCCCTCGAAGCAATTGTGGAGGATTACAAGGAAAGAATTAATGTGTTCGAGGAAGCTGCAGCCGGAGGGGACACCTATTGGCAGAAGAGATTACGCGACGCTGCTCGAATGGTACAGGACAGAGACCAGTACTACGCAAATCTAATGGTGGACATACAGCGTGTCGCCAGACACGTAAATGATTTAGCTGTCGAGGCTGAGACACGCAAACCTAGGTTCCTCAAGCTGCTCAAGGCAATTGGAAAGTTAGGAGATAGAGCTAGAATCTATCTATAGGACTCTGTGTTATAATTAGATCTTTTGTACTAGGGATCTTTACTTTGTAACACGAATTTTGTTGTAATCAAGACCCTTTAATTCCCGTAAAAGTAATTCAAAAGGGTGATTACCAGCGGAACCAGTACCTTGTCTGCATGCATTCTTGCATTTGCATCATAACATTTGCATCATTGTACATGCATTTATTTTTTTTTACAACCATATTAACAATATGAATATTGTGGCATTGTATGTAGCTAACCCGCAATCATTCATCACCTATACTTTACCCGGCTACAAAGAAAGCTCATGGAAGAAAGAATAATCAGTCTAGAAAGAGGGAAAAGGGAGCTTGAGACAAGGCTTGAAGAGGCCTGAGAAGCCTTAGTGATCAGATTGCATGATCACAAACATCAATAGTATCGACATAACGGCATTCTTGGCAAGAAGTCTTGGAAAACGAGTAGAAGGAGAAAATATCCCAGAGCCAGAAGGTACCCCGGCTCACTACAAGGTTCAACCAACTGCACCAAACCAGGCTAGGAAGGTGTATATTGACCCTACAGGAATGTCTTCCAGCTTTCAAGTAGGGGCACCTGAGACTCAACCCCTTGATACTGAAGCACTTTATGAAGAAGAAGTGCCGGACCTAAACATGGTCGAAAGGATCCGGAATGAGGTAGAAAGAAAGTGGGAAGAAAGATTTCACCTCATGGAAGAAAAATTTAAAGCGTTACAATCAAATGAAGAATCAGGAAACGACGCTAGTGATCTAAGTTTGGTGTCTGATCTTGTCTTGCCGCCAAAATTCAAAACACCAGAGTTCGATAAATATGACAGAACCACATGTCCTTCTGCACACATAACGATGTATTGTAGAAAAATGGTGGCTTACCATAAAGATGAAAAGCTACTGATCCACTGTTTCCAGGATAGTCTAACTGGAGCGGCGTTACGTTGGTATACTCAGTTAAGCAAAGCAAATGTCAAGACATGGAAAGATTTGTCTAAAGCATTTTCCGAGCAATACAAACATGTAACAGACATGATCCCTAGCAGAATCATGTTAGAAAATATGGGGCAGAAGTCCAATGAAAGCTTGCGACAATATGCCCAAAGGTGGAGAGAAGTGGCCGCCCAAATCCAGCCACCTATCCCGGAACATGAAATCACGCCATTATTTGTCAACACTCTGAAAGGGGCACTCTTCGACCGCCTCATCAATAACACAACACAGTGTTTCGCAGACTTAATCAGGACTGGGGAGTCTCTCGAACTGGCAATTAAGAGCGGCAGAATTGATGGTGGGGAAGGGTCTCGAAAGTATAACAAGAGAAATGAAGTAAACACCACCAGCACCTATACCGCCCCGAAGAACTTCACAGTCTCACAGCCACAAGCACCTGTGGGAAAAACACAAAATTCGAATCAAAGAGATGAGAGAGTCACCAGAAAGGATAAAGAGAGGAGAACTTTCACTCCCCTACCTGTTTCATACTCAGAGCTTTATTCCCAATTGTATGAAGCAGACTTGGTCCAACCATACATCGTTAATCCTATCAACCCACCCTTCCTGCCTTGGTATAATCCAAGCGCACATTGCGACTATCACGGCGGTACCCCTGGACATCCCACTGAGAACTGCCTTGCCTTCAAAAAGCTTGTACAGAACTTAATCGATTCTGGGATATTGAAGTTTGAAGAACTGAGTGTAGCCAACAACCCGCTACCTAATCATGGGAACAGAGGGGTAAACGTCATAGAAGAATGCTTTACTAGGAGGATAAAGGATGACGTGTCAGAAGTCAAGTCTCCTTTACGGTGGGTATTTCAACAATTATGCATGGCTCGTGTGATCAACAAAGGCATGATAATAAGGCAGAAGGAATGCGGAAAATATTGCGAATTCCATCAGACTGAAGGTCACGATATCCAAGAATGTGAAGAGTTCAAGAAATTGGTGCAGAAGTTGATGAATGAAAAACAAATTGAATTCTTTGAGGAACCCATGGGGAAGGGGTCAGACGTACACATGACGGATAGCCCCAAAACTAAATACGGGAAGGATAGACCTTTTATTATCTCTCCCAGGATAGGGAATACAGGTGTCTCCCAAGGAGAAACCAGCAAGATAAATCCCAAGATCGTCATTTCAGCACCGTCCCCATTCCCATTCAAAGACATGCGACAAATTCCCTGGAATTATGCCGCGAATGTGACCATGCCAGAAAAATCAGAACACGAACAGGTAAAAGAGTCTACGCTGGAAGATCAACAAAGCCAGAACAATGTGAATGTTGGTGAAGCAGGCCATTTCACAAGGAGCGGCCGATGTTATTCCTCCGAGGCTTTGAGAGCAGCTGAAAAAGATAGGGGGAAGAATACAGCAGTTAGCCCTACGCAGATATTTGGAGAAGAACCTCCCCAAAAGATAAATGAACTGGTAACTGAGGCCCAGGCCAAAGAATTTCTAAAGTTCTTGAGACATAGCGAGTACAGCGTAGTGGAACAACTACGGAAAAACCGGCCAGGATCACAGTGCTGGAATTACTCTTGAGTTTAGAGAAGCATCGGGAGACGCTATTGAAAGTGCTAAATCAAACTTTTGTGCCCCAGGACATTTTTGTAACAAACCTGGACAGGATAGTGGGGCATATTACTGCCTATAATCATATCACGTTCAGTGATGATGAGATCCCGGAGGGAGGAATGGGGTCTACCAAAGCCCTTAACATCACTACCCATTGCAAAGGGTATGTATTACCAGGCGTACTGATCGACAACGGGTCAGCATTGAATGTCTTGCCTATGGTAACCCTGCAAAAATTGCCAATAGATGGTTCGCACCTAAAGCCTTGCTACAACTCGGTAAGAGCCTTTGATGGTACGCAAAAAGGAACGATGGGGAAAATTGAGGTGCCCCTATTGATCGGACCAACCGAATATGTGATCGATTTTGTGGTGATGGACATAAAACCATCTTACAGCTGCTTATTGGGAAGACCGTGGATCCACTCCGCAGGAGTTGTCCCATCATCATTGCATCAGAAATTAAAATTTGTAGTTGAAGGCAAATTGGTCACCGTAGAAGCAGAGCATGAATTTGTTGCTTCCATGACATCAGACACCCCTACATTCAAAATGATGAAGATGCTGCAGAATGCTCGTTCCGAGCATTAGAACTAGTAAATGCCACATTCGTTTCAGAGGGAAGCCGAATCCCCTACCCTAGGTTATCTAATTGTACCAAGATGACCGTCGCAGAAACTCTGGGCCGAGGAGCCAAAATAGGAAAAGGGCTGGGAAAGAAATTACAAGGAAACCTGAGACCCAAGAATATCATAACCAAGAAGGATCGTTTCGGGCTGGGTTATCAACCAAGTGTCCAACAGAAGAAAGAGGAATATAAGAGAAAGGAGGAGCAAAGAAAAGCCAGATCTAAAGGAGAAGACATTCCGTGGAGATCGATGTCCTTTCCTAGTTTGAAAGCCACTTTCATCTCCGGAGGGTTCTACCAGCCAGGTCAAGATATTGGAGAGGCAATGAAGAAAAATGATGAACTTAACCAGGAGGAAATATTCAGTAAATCATTTGAAGGGATGTACATCAACATGATAGCTGAAAAGGACCGAGGTAGCAAAATGTTGACCAACATCCGCCCTTGCCATCCCGGGAGACACTCTCGATAACTCGGAGCTGCATTGATCTACCTGTAGTTTTTAGGAATAGATCAGAGTAATGCTCCGAATCAACCTTTTGTTTTTGCCCATAGACAATGGGGATCTCTTGTATGGGGCACCTATGTTAACTTTTTGATTGAAATAAAAATATCCCCACTTTCTTAAAAATGACCAAAGTCTCATTTATTCCATTCATGCATTCTTCATATTCATTCCCCTTCATGTAAAGCCGTCTCTTTCCCAATGCAATTCATTCTCATTTAATGCAGGTCGCTCATGATTGACGATATGAATGATACCGGATCCAATCCTGGAGTAAAATTCGAATGCCCTGAGGTCTCAGAGGAAATTGGGGAAGGATATGATGAAATAGAAATCGAGATCCCGAAAGAGTTAAAGAGAATGGTGGACGACGAAGAAAGGCAGATTATGCCCTACCAAGAAGAAACGGAAATTGTTAACTTGGGGACTGAAGAAGCGAGAAAAGAAATAAAAATAGGAACGACTATTTCCTCAAAAACCAAGCATGAACTGATAGCCCTGCTTCAGGAATTCAAGGATGTCTTCGCCTGGACTTATCAAGATATGCCGGGATTGAACACCGACATAGTGGTGCACAAATTGCCAACAAAATCGGAGTGCAAACCAGTACAACAAAAACTTCGGAGAATGAGGCCAGAGATGTTGTTAAAAATCCGAGAAGAAGTGAAAAATCAATTCGATGCTGGATTCTTGGAGGTAGCCAAATACCCCGAGTGGGTTGCAAACATTGTACCAGTACCAAAGAAAGACGGGAAAGTTCGTATGTGTGTAGATTATAGGGATCTGAATCGAGCTAGCCCAAAAGACAACTTCCCTTTGCCACATATTGACACGCTGGTTGACAACACCGTAGGACATTCATGGTTTTCCTTCATGGACGGCTTCTCAGGGTACAACCAGATAAAAATGGATCCTAACGACATGGAGAAAACCACATTCATAACCATGTGGGGCACTTTTTGTTATCAAGTGATGCCGTTTGGGCTAAAAAACGCAGGGGCAACATACCAAAGAGCAATGGTGACTATTTTTCATGACATGATGCACAAAGAAATAGAAGTATACGTGGACGATATGATTGCCAAGTCTCGAACAGAGGAAGAGCACCTACAGAACTTGAGAAAACTATTCCAAAGACTACGGAAGTACCAACTGAGGCTCAATCCTGCCAAGTGTACCTTCGCCGTTACTTCTGGAAAACTCATAGGGTTCGTAGTAAGCAGAAGAGGGATTGAAATTGATCCCGATAAAGTGAAAGCCATCCATGACCTTTCACCACCCCGCACGCAAAAGGAAGTTCGCGGTTTCCTGGGGAGGTTGAATTATATCTCTCGTTTCATTTCCCAATTATATTTTCGTATGTATATGTATTGCTGTTATAATTATACTATTATTATTATTGGGCTGACAAAATGAAAAAATTAAATATATATTAAACCCAAATAAAAAATTACAGTCCAATTACAAATCCAATTACAAGGCCCGTTTGGCCCAAATCTGAATCCTATCTAATTACAAATGCGGGTAGCGTGGGCCGTTGGATCAAGATCTGATCCAACGGCCACGATGCAGTGGAAGTCAAAAAATATCTGCCAGGCGCGTGCTCCACACGTATGGACCGTTCGAATGCCACGCGCGCGTGTGGTCCACGCGCGGACGCTTTAATATCCCACGCGCGCGTAAGATCCACGCGTTCTGACTCCTCGACTGCGGAGCTCCACGTGGCGAAATCTCAAGCCGTCTCATCAGATCGAGGCTTCATCCAGGCCGATCGTTCTTCAAGCCATCTCGACCGTTAGATCAGATCTGATCTAACGGCCGAAAATGCGTCTGCCTCTGGCCAGAATGACCACACCGCCACCGCGCCCGATATTCAGTCCCCGCGTTCAGATTATGCCAAAGACAATAAGCAAAATGTCATATCTGGAAAAGAAGATACAAGTTGCAACAAAAGCAGAGGTAGTGATATATATGAAACAGGGCTTTTGTAACGGGGATTAGCTAGCGAGCAAAAAAGATTAGCAAAAAAAAAAAACAGAGAGAGTAGTAAAAAAAAAAAGAACAGAGAGCTTGTAAAACCAAAAACTTGTAACCAGTTGAGATAATCAAAAAAGGGGTCCATTGGTAAACACTTATCTCTTTTTCTTACTTATTTCTTTACATGCATATACGAAATAGAAATAAAAAAATAGAAACAAAAAAGAAGTAGTCTTACCGGCGTTGTCTGTGGGTCTTCCTTCTCTCGGTGACAAGCCTTTCGGCTTCTCAAGCAGATCTGGTGAACTAAAGGGAAAGAAGACCCTTTGAAGTTGTGTTTTGGTCTAAAAAATATTTTTTTTTGGGTTCGTATTTCTTAGATCTAGGGTAAAAAAAAAGGGTATCCTCTGAATCCAACCACGGATCCGTATTGAGGACGACAAGGGGGACGTTTTGGTTTATTTTGGAGGCTCGCCGGCGCCAGTTAGCGGCGGCCGGCGGCAGAGAATACGGCGGCCGGGCGCCGGATTCTGGGTTTCTCAAGAACATTTGAGAGAAAACGAAGAATGTAAGTTTCGAAAAACCGAAAAATGAAACAAAGAAGGGGAAAATGGGTTTCGGTCTAAAAATGGGCCTTTTATAGTTATTATTATTTTTGAAATGGGTAAATTACACACTTAATCCCACCGCGTTTTCAATATTTTCATTTTTGTCTTGCCGCATGGTATAATCACAGCCCCAGTCCCCCTGATTTTTCAAAGGATTACAATTTCGTCCCTAAATTACACCGAATCAGTTTCTGAATGGTAAAATTACGTCCTTAACCATCCCGCGTTTTTGGATTTTTCACTTTGGGTCTGCCCCTTGGTCTAATTACAATGCTGGTACTTTTAGGCTTTGTTTGTTTTGCAATTTCGTCCCTAAATTACATATTATCGTTCTTTAATTTCAGCCACTGATTTTTGTTTTTCTTTCATTTCAGTCCTGTTTTCTTTGTAAATATTATTGTTCGTATTGTAGTCGTATATATTGATATCATTCTATTTTATGTCCCTCGTATTTTATGTTTATATGTTTATATATGTGTTAAGTATGACATTCATGTTTTTATCTGATTATTCGTATTGAAACATGTTATGTTCTAGTTGGTTCGTAAAAAAACATGTTTTGTATATTTTATGTATTGCATGTTTCCTTGGTTTTTAGGTTATGTGTTAATGTGCCTTCTTTCATGTATAATATATTGTTCATATATGTTGAAATATGTTTTATTATCAGTATGCATGTCTTTTTGAAATATTTATTCGTCTGCATATACTTATTCCTGCCTTGCTATTTTGACACATGATAGTTGTTTTTATCTATTATTTAGAATAATATGTATATACATGTTTTAGTCTAAAATATTATTCATGTTAAATTAGTATTCTGGTATGTCAATATTTATTATGTTTAAATATTTTGCCATGTTTTACGTTTTTGCCACTAAGATTGCATATCGAGATATAACTTGTTAATGCAGAGTCCTTTTATCCGAGCGTAAACGGGGCCAGTATCAAGATTAGTGATAGTGGTTGGGCGTTTATCCTTGGATAACGGGACCCTTAAAATATATTCGCAATTATGACCGAAATTTAAAGTAATCGTCACTCTAAATCGAAAAATCCAATATTAATAAAGCGGTAATTATTAAAGTACCAATTTTGGGCGGTGTGGGGGTGCTAATCCTTCCTCATCCGTAACCGACTCCCGAACCCTGTCTTTTTGAATCTCTGGTTTTATGGTGTCCGGCCTACCTAAGTGGCCGGTGGCGACTCCATTTTTTAAGGTTTTTGTAAACCCCACGGAATAAATATTTTATATCCCAACACCTTTCAAAAAACATTTCAAAAATCATCGTTTTTATTTTAGCGATATATCTGGAAAAAGCCATTCGCTACACCCTCAAAATGGAGCCATTTCAAACCTTGAGTACCGATCATCGGGTACTTGTACCGATACGCAAAAGTCTGTGAAAACCTCTAGGTCCAACATATGACACTTTGGCTTAACCTATCATGCTTCAAACAACATCTAATCATCACATAACACCTCAAACATCATTTTCACAGTCATAAGAGCATGGTAAAAGATCATACGCAACATATCAAATTCAAGCAATAGTCTTATGGGCATGATCTCTACCCAAGCATGCAAATTGTTTTCCAACCCCTCAAAACCAAACATCAAGCATCATACAAGTCCAAGACATCAAACATAACTTGTACAAACAGGGAGTACCCAAAATAAACCTCCCAATTACAACTTGGTCATATTGCCTCTTATTGCTACTAAGCGTTTGTAAAACCATACTTGAAAATACTTCAATCCTTGGATCTTCCCTTGATTACTCACTGTCCAAAAGAGTCTATTTCTCTGCATTGATGAGAAAGGAGAGCGTAAGCTATAAGCTTAGTGAGGGAATCTCAAAAACACTCATCAATGCATTTAAAATCATTTTAATTCAAACTAAATGTATGAGTCTCATTGCAAAATCATCTCATGCTTCTATAATCTCTTCAAATATGCACATTTAAATCATTTGCAACACATGTATCATGGATTTCTATCATAAACCTCAATTAAAGCTTCATATGCCAAAATCTCTACATAGAAAGCATAAAGAGCATCTCATTTATAAACCATATTATACAAAACATAATACATTACTCATGATACATCATCTCATATAATGGCATTCAAGTGGCTCAAAAGCAAGTTCATTATATCTTAAGAAAACACACCGGATACACGGATTTCCTGAGTAGTTCCTTCGACCACTTCACATATGTCCTCAAATCTCAACGGTTATAACATATATATCCACTAACGGAAGAATTGGCACGCTCTTGACCCCTCGAGCGCTGCGGTTCTCATGGTGGAGCGTGGCACATTCTTGACCCCTCAACAAACATGAGACGACTTATTATAGTGCACTTTAAACCCTATGGTTAGCCAACAATATTCGATAACAATTTATCTCAACCACTTGCCAATATACTCAACAAAAACCACATTAACTTACTATTTTACATATGCATTAATTCAAACCATTTTCCAATACATTAAACCACGTATTCTAGCATTCTCAAAATACTTTCATAAATCATTTGCTATGTAACACCCTAATCAGTATTCTATAATAATTACCAATTAGAGTATCATATAATTTTTTTTTCGTGTAGAATCATTTACTGAATTTTTATCCTATCGAATTAAGTCTGATTTTAGGCAACAACTTAACATTTATTATCTATAAAGTATATAGAATATAACTGCCTAAAACAAAATTCTACCCGATTACTTAATTTATCTCTATTTAGTTATTACCCGATTTTAAATATAATATAACTACTCATCTTTTTTTATAAACATAAACTAGTTTAGAAGTTATTACAAACCATATGTAAACAAGTAACGTATACATGCCATCTAGAATTATCAAAACACATCAAACGATGCTATTACTGATATCGTTTATATAATCCGGATAGGTAGAATGCCTGCTCCTTACTCCAATTTCTTCTTTTTACCTATATGTGAAAATCATCACACGCTTAGTATATACTTAGTGAGGTAACAATAATATTCAATGTAAATAACATAACAGAAACTAATAATATGTAACCGTTTCCATGTATTTAAATCACTAGATATGACTTACCATCATGTTAATCATACATAAATATGATATAATCCTGATATACATTTTCTTACCAATATACTTGCCATAAATTTAAGTGTATAAACTCTTTAACTCGTTTATCAATTATTTACTGATTTCATAACCCGACTTCATAGCCCGATTTTATTGCCCGATTTCACAGCCCAAATATAGAACTATGAGGACCCTGGATACACGAGTCAAATATGAACCGAAGTGCTTCCCGCACATTTATATGGCTGTGCTAGCCATACACTAAATAACCTTTAGGTATACTATAGTGCTATCCCGAATTCCCGATTATGCAGCGTGCTGTTGGACTCTATGGCATGCCAACTATATCCTGTACCTCAATTGACTTATTTGGGTATAATTCCCGTATTTATTCCATCCATGATAATGTATACCAATATAATTTTACATTAGCCAATTCATACCCGAAATAACATTCATAGTATACCATTATATATAACTAGTGACCCATGCATTTGTGTTCAACCTTTGACATATTTAAAATTTGTCAAATATATGATCAATGACATAAAAATCATGCCAATATAAAAACCAGGTAGACTCGTCACAAGTCTTACCAGTGATGTATAAAACATCCATGTATCATGTTATGTATGCACTGCACTCACCTGATGCCCCACTAGTAATCTTACTGTCGATTTAACCTCATTATTGAACTTTTTCCTTGTCTTTAGAATTGCTCGTCGTACGATCTTGATCACGGTCACGATCTATAAAATCACCATTTACCGAATACATACATTTCAAAGCGTATGTTAGTATCAAATTAACATAGGCATATATTAGGAATAAAATTCCTAAAATTGCTTCATTATCCATATCCATCAAAATTTACAAAATAACCATAAAATGAATTCTTTTAGAATTCACCTCAACTTTCCAAATTATTCAAAGTGATCCCTTGCCATTGAACTTTAAATTAAATCATTAAACAACATATCCAAGTATTCCAAAATACTTTCAAGCTTAATACATAGCTTTCTAACCAATTTCCATTTCAATCCCATATTTTCCTTAATTTTCCATTTGATCCTCAACACTTTGAAAACTTCCAAAATGATCTAATTGAATATTCTAACATCAATTTTCAGCATAATACCTCAACTTTTCAACATTTTTACCATAATTCTTAAATTTCCCAAAATACGCAAAAAGGTCCCTAAAACTTAACAAAGTTCCAAATTGGTCCAAACAACATTCTAAGCCTTGTAACATCATTTTCCCATCATTTGTAATCTTAGGAAATTTTCCCATAATTTTCCCTAATTTTTCCCAATATGCTGAATTTGAAGGGTCTCTATATCCAAAATTTCAACTTGATTCAAGCATGAATTCAACTTCTAAACCTCGTCTCCAAGCTTCTATAATTATTCCCACATCAAAATCAATCCAAATTCAACTTCCTATCAAAACCCTAACTTTAAACAAATTAGGATTTATCTACTTCCAAGTAGTTTTAATCATCACACAAGCTTAGATATAATTCTACAACAACAACAACTACATCAAAATCTCATCTTAAAACATCATATATAAACATCCCCTTCCTCCATCAAATTCACAAAACTAGGGTTTCAAGCAAGGAAAACATGAACAAATGGTACCAAAAGATAGAGAATTTCATGGAGATCAATTTCATGTTTCATGCTTTCATCAAAATTCCAACTAAATAAGCTTGAAAATCAAGAAGAAAAATTTTTATTCCTTACCTTGGTGGTTTCGAACAAGAGCTGAAAATGGGAGAAAAGTTTTGAAATAACTTTTTCTTTTAATTTAGTCATTTGCCCTTAATATATTTAAAATGAATTTAAAATTCATTTTAAAGTCTAATGACATTTTTACCCTTGAAATCCAAAGCTCCATATCAAGCCACATGTTTACCTACCAATCCAAGGGTCCAAAACAATCCAAGGAGTTAGTGATTACCAACTTTACCCTTGAAATTTCTTAAAATTGCCATCTTGACATTTTTCATCCAATGGCTCATATTTAACATGGAAACCAACTTTAAATCCAATGGTCCATATTAAATCCTACCATTTTAAGACAAGGAAATGATATTTTTAACCTTGCCTTATCATCCTTTAAAATATCTTGAATATCCGATTTGATCCGATTATCCGAATATTTTCCAAACTTTATCGCTCTATAACCAAAAATACAAGCTCAGTACGAAAAATTCGAGTAACACAAAAACTTCATTCTTGGGGGGTGAAATATTCATTTACGGGACTAGAATACATAAATTTTGAAAATTACAATTTACTCCCTAAACTTTTCCAAAGTTTATACTTTGACCACCAAACTTTCAAAATTTTCATTTTGGTCACCAACCAAAAGTTTGGGATATTACAATTCTCCCCTTAAGAAAATTCATCCTCGAATTTTCCTTACTTACTTGGTTCAAAAAAGTACGGATACTGCTTTTTCATTGTTTCTTCTGTTTCCCAAGTAGCTTCCTCCACTTTGTGATTTCTCCACAAGACTTTAACTAGAGGAATCTTCTTGTTCCTTAATTGTTTTTCTCCTCGAGCTAAAATTCTCACAGGTTCTTCATCATAGGTCAAATCCGATTGAATCTCGATCTCTTCTGGTGTAATAACATGTGAAGGATCCGATCGATATCTCTGAAGCATAGACACATAAAATACATCATGAACCTTATTCAACTCCGGTGGCAAAGTTAATTGATACGCCACTGGACCAACCCTTTTTAAAATTTCATAGGGGCCAATATATCTTGGACTAAGCTTTCCCTTCCGTCTAAAGCGTAATATCTTTTTCCAGGGTGAAACCTTTAAGAATACTTTATCTCCAACCTCGAACTCAATATCCTTTCTTTTAAGATCTGAATATGACTTTTGTCTGTCAGAAGTAGCCTTGAGATTTCTCTTGAATTACCTTCACCTTATTCTCTGTCTCTTAAACAAAATTTGGTCTGATTATCTTTTGATCCTCCAACTCGAACCAATTCAACGATGTTTGACATTTTCTTCTATATAAAGCTTCATAAGGTGCCATCTTTATACTTGATTGATAACTATTGTTGTAGGCAAACACAACTAATGGAAGATATTTTTCCCATGAACTTATAAAATTAATTATACATGCTCTAAGTATATCTTCGAGTATTTGGATAGTTCTTTCTGATTGTCCATCTGTTTGGGGATGGAAAGCAGTGCTGAAGTGTAACTGAGTCCCCAATGCCTCATATAAAGCACTCCAAAACCTCGAAGTAAACCTTGGAT
Source organism: Hibiscus mutabilis (assembly GCA_019671005.1). Taxonomy (NCBI): domain Eukaryota; kingdom Viridiplantae; phylum Streptophyta; class Magnoliopsida; order Malvales; family Malvaceae; genus Hibiscus; species Hibiscus mutabilis. The sequence goes on along the minus strand of CM033719.1, from coordinate 32,881,302 downwards.
CTCTATCAGAAATGATAGACATAGGAACTCCATGCAATCTAACAATCTCCTTAATATATAACTCCGCCAACTTGTTCAAAGAGTAATCTTTTCGAACTTGTATGAAATGTGTCGTCTTTGTCAATCGGTCCACAATCACCCAAATCGAATCTTTCTTACATGGCATTAATGGTAAACCTGTTACAAAATCCATTGTAACTTTTTCCCATTTCCACTGTGCAATTGAGATCGGTTGGAGCAACTCTGATGGAACTTGATGCTCTGCCTTTACTTGTTGACATGTTAGACATCTAGCAACGAACTTAGAGATAGCTCGTTTCATGCCAGGCCACCAAAATTGACTCTTTACATCTTGATACATTTTGTTACCTCATGGATGCATAGTTAAAGGACTGAAATGTGCTTCCGAATTATTTCCCTCTTTAGATCCTCATCTTTAGGAATGTACACACGTCCCTTGTAGTATAGACACCCATTTGATTTTATTTCAAAATCTTTAGATTCACCTTGTTCCACTTGCTTCTTCTTTTCCAAGCATTCATTATCCTTTGCTTGCAACTCTTTAATCCTTTCTATCAAAGTAGGCTTAATTTGAAATTCAGCCATTAATACACCCTCTTCTTGTAACCTTAACTGAGCATTCATTGATCTCAAAGCAGAAAATATCCTTCGGCTAAGTGCATCTGCTAGCACATTAGCCTTCCCCGAATGATAATCAATGATTACATCATAGTCTTTGATCAATTCTATCCATATTCTTTGCCTCAAATTAAGCTCCTTTTGAGATAATAAATATTTCAAACTTTTATGATCCATGAAGATGTAGCACTTTACACCATGTAAGTAGCGACACTAAATCTTCAAAGCGAACACCACTGCAGCCAACTCTAAATCATGGGTAGGATAATTCCTCTCATGAGTTTTGAGTTGTTAAGAAGCATACGCTACAACCTTTCCCTCTTGCATCAATACACACCCCAAACCATTATGGGATGTATCACTATAAATTGTGAAATCCTTCCCAAATTCTGGTTGTACTAAAGTATGAGCCTCTATTAATATCTTCTTCAATTTGTCGAAGCTTTCCTAACATTTATCTGTCCAAATAAATGGCACATCTTTCCTTAATAGCTTAGTTATTGGAGCGGCAATCATTGAAAAATCTTTCACAAACCGCCGATAATAACACCTAATCCCAAGAAACTTCTCACCTCAGAGACACTTTGTGGAACTTTCCATTCGAGTATTGCTTGAACCTTCTTAGGATCAACTCGAATTCCTTCCTCAAAAACAATGTGTCCAAGAAAAGCTACTTCAGACAGTCAGATTTCGCAGTTTGACAGCTTTGCATATAACTTCTTTTCTCTGAGGATTTGAAGAACTACACGAAGATGAGTATCTTGATCCTCTTTGGTTTTTGAATAAACCAATATATAATCTATAAATACCACCACAAACTGATCCAAATATGGCTGGAATATCCGATTCATCAAATCCATAAAAGCTATCGGTGCATTGCTAAGTCCAAAAATGCAATACTACAAACTCATAATACCCATATATAGTTCTAAAAGATGTCTTTGAGATATCTGCTTCTTTGATCTTCATTTGATGATATCCCGATTGAAGATCAATTTTAGAAAACATCGATGCTCCTTTAAGTTGATCAAATAGGTCATCAATCCTTGGTAAAGGATATTTATTCTTCACCGTCGCTTTATTAAGTTGACGGTAATCCACACATAACCTCATTGATCCATCCTTCTTTTCACAAATAAGATTGGAGCTCCCCACGGCGATATACTTGGTCGCATAAAACCTTTATCTAACAATTCTTGTAATTGAGTCTTTAGCTCTTTGAGTTCTTTAGGAGCCATTCTATAAGGTGCTATTGATATTGGTGCTGTTCCAGGAAGCACATCAATACCAAATTCTACCTCTCGATTCGGAGGTAATCCTGGTAATTCATCCGAAAAACATCTAGAAATTCCTGCACCGTGGGTATATTTTCCAGATCTATCTTTGTCTTTGGAGCATTTATCACATGAGCTAAACAAGCTTCATAGTCACATGATAATAACTTTCCAGCAGCTACAGCTGCAATTTCATGCCTCAAATAATTCTGCCTTTCTCCTTCAAATACTATTTCTGAACCATCTGGTCCTTTTAAGACTACCTTTTTTAATGGCATTCAACCATAGAGTCATATGCTGATAGCCAATCCATTCCAAGAATAGCTTCAAACTCTTGGAAAGGCAATTCCATAAGATTGGTTGGAAACTCTCTTCCTTGGATCCTTATAAGACACTTTTTACATATTCGAACTACCTTGGCACTTTGTCCTAGAGGATTAATAGCAACCACCTCACTCAAAATTGGTTCTATTGGTATATTTCTTTCAAGTACTACTTTAGAACTAATATATGAATGGGTAAAGCCTGGATCAATTAATGCAAAAATAGATCTGCCAAAGAGTTCGATCATACCTGTAATAATCTTCGAATCATCACGATCATGAGCAGTCTTGATATTGTATACTTGAGCAGTACCCTTGTCTTCCCGAACAGAAATGGTTGTGGATACTCCTGGTTTGCCGCCTTTATTTTCTCTGTTTTTCTGAGGTGTTGCAACTGACCGATCAGAGTGAAGCTCTGGACACTCTCTTTTGAAATGACTGGCTTGTCCATAATAATAACAGTATCCACCAACAAACCAGCATCGACCAGAATGCCTCTTAACACAATGTTTACGTTATGGAGGAGGACGAAGTCTGGAACCCCGAGTACCTACAGTAACAGTCTGAGTTTGTTTAAATTTCCCTCTTGAAAATCCCTTTTTAACAGAAGAAGTTGATGTTGCTTGGCTTTGCTGTGGAAAACCTTTACTGCGTTTAAATGATGACACAACAAAAAAACTTCCGGATCTTTTTCCTGACTGGACCGGTTTTCTCGTTTTTTTCTCAAGGTCCACTTTCTCTATAGCTTTTGCTTGATTCACCGCTTCTTGAAAAGTGATAAAGTTGCGAGAAACCAATACTCTTTTATACTGAGAATCCAACCCAGCTATGAATTTATTGATCCTAGATTTTTCGATTGGAAGAAACACTTCTGCAAACTGGCTCAGTCTATTAAATTCACATTCATATTCATAGACTGTTCTACCCGATTGCTTCAAATCTAGGAACTGCCACCTCATTTCTTCAATGAACAAGTCCCCAATATACTTTTCTTTGAATTCCTTCTGAAAAAACTCCCATGTAATTTGTTCTAGAAGAACTCGTACAGTAACAACATTCCACCACACCCCGGCTTGTTCCATCAGAAGAGATATTGCTCCTTCCAATTTTCCTTGATTATCACAAGGAATCCTACTCAATATAATCTTAATATCATTCAGCCAATAATCAGCAGTCATAGGATCAACATCAATGTCACATTTAAATTATGGTGCTTTCATCTTTCTTAACTCTTTTGGAACTGGTACCCTGCTCTCCTATTGATAATAGCATCCAATGCTTGAACAAATAAGCTTTGGTCTTGAACATGCATATTTCTTTGTTCCTGAGCTACTGGCTCCACATTCGGCTGCCCCTGAGGTGGATTTTGATTCATCTCATTGCTTCCACTCTGAGCTGGCATATCTTGCTCAAATGCCTGACGAGATTCCCTATGATCTGTCATCTGTTAATGTCATAATCATCCCTTATAAGTAAGGAGTAACAACATTAATTACTGGGCATCCAATTATATTCATACAATATCAGCAATCTTGACATCCTAGTGACATGTAAATAATTCCCACTATCTATATACCCGATTTATGTCCAGAACCGGCTAACATGTAGCCATGATACCAATAAATGTAACACCCTATTCAGTAATCTATAATAATTACCAATTAGAGTATCACATAATTTTTTTTTGCGTAGAATCATTTACTGAATTTTTATCCTATCGAATTAAGTATGATTTCAGGCAACAACTTAACATTTTTTATCTATAAAAGTATATAGAATATAATTGCCTACAAACTGCCTAAAACAAAATTCTACCCAATTACTTAATTTATCTCTATTTAGTTATTGCCCATTTTAAATATAATATAACTACTCATTTTTTGTTATAAACATATACTAGTTTAGAAGTTATTACAAACCATATGTAAACTAGCATTTAACCGATTAACTTTAACGTATACATGCCATCTAGGATTATCAAAACACATCAAAAGATGATATTACTGATATCGTTTATATAATTCGGATAGGTAGATTGCCTGCTCCTTACTCCAATTTCTGCTTTTTACCTACGCGTGGAAATCATCACACCCTAAGTATATACTTAGTGAGGCAACAATAATATTCAATGTAAATAACATAACAGTAACTAATAATATGTAACCATTTCCATGCATTTAAATCACTAGATATGACTTACCATCATGTTAATCATACATAAATATGATATAATGCCGATATACATTTTCTTACCAATTTACTTGCCATAAATTTAGAAGTGTATAAACTCTTTAACCCGTTTATCAATTATTTACTGATTTCATAGCCCAATTTCACAGCCTAAATATAGACCCATAAGGACCCTGGATACATGAGTCAAATATGCACCGAAGTGCTTCCCGCACATTTATAAGGTTGTGCTAACCATACACTAAGTAACCTTTAGGTATACTATAGTGCTATCCCGAATTCCCGATTATGCAGCGTGCTGCTGTACTCTATGGCATGCCAACTATATCTTGTCCCTCAATTGACTTATTTGGGCATAATTCTCGTTTTTGTTCCATCCATGGTAATGTATATCAATATAATTTTACATTAGGCAGTTCATACCCGAAATAAAATTCATAGTATACCATTATATATAACTAGTGATCCATGTATTTGTGTTCAACCTTTTACATATTTAAAATATGTTAAATATATGATCAATGACATAAAAATCATGCCAATATAAAAACCAGGTAGACTCATCGTAAGTCTTACCAGTGATGTATAAAACATCCATGTATCATGTTATGTATGCATTGCACTCACATGATGCCTCACTAGTAATCTTACGGTCGATTTAACCTTATTCCCAAACTTTTTACTTGTCTTTAAAATTGCTCGTAGTATGGTCTTGATCACAGTCATGATCTATAAAATCATTGTTTACCAAATACATACATTTCAAAGCGTATGTTAGTATCAAATTAACATAGGCATATATTAGGAATAAAATTCCTAAATTTGCTTCACTATCCATATCCATCAAAATTTACAAAATAACCATAAAATGAATTCTTTTAGAATTCACCTCAACTTTCAAAATTATTCAAAGTGATCCAAATTACTTTCAAGCTTAATACATAGCTTTCTAACCAATTTCCATTTCAATCCCATATTTTCCTTAATTTGCCATTTTATCCTCAACACTTTGAAAAGTTCCAAAATGATCCAATTGAATCTTCTAACATCAATTTTCAGCATAATACCTCAACTTTTCAACATTTTTACCTTAATCCTTAAATTTCCCAAAATATGCGAAAAGGTCCCTAAAACTTAACAAAGTTCCAAATTGGTCCAAACAAAAATCTAAGCCTTGTAACATCATTTTCCCATCATTTCTAATCTTAGGAAAATTTTCCATAATTTTCCCTAATTTCTCCCAATATGCCGAATTGGAAGGGTCTCTATATCCAAATTTTCCAACTTGATTCAAGCATGAATTCAACTTCTAAACCTCATCTCCAAGCTTCTATAATTATTCCCACATTAAAATCAATCCAAATTCAACTTCCTATCAAAACCCTAACATTAAACAAATTAGGATTTATCTACTTCCAAGTAGTTTTAATCATCATACAAGCTCGGATATAATTTTACAACAACAACTTAATCAAAATCTCATCTTAAAACATCATATATAAACATCCCCTTCATCCATCAAATCCACAAAACTAGGGTTTCAAGCAAGGAAAACTTGAACAAATGGAACCAAAAGATAAAGAATTTCATGGAGATCAATTTCATGTTTTCATCAAAATTCCAACTAAATAAGCTTAAAATAAAGAAGAAAACTTTTTTCTTCCTTACCTTGGTGGTTTCGGAAAAGAGCTAAAAATGGGAGAAAAAGTCTTGAAATTTCCTTTTCTTTTAATTTAGCCATTTGTCCTTAATATATTTAAAATGAATTTAAAATTCATTTTAATGTCTAATGACATTTTTTACCTTGAAATCCAAAGCTCCATATCAAGCCATATGTTTACCTACCAATCCAAGGTGTTAGTGATTACCAACTTTACCCTTGAAATTTCTCAAAATTACCATCTTGCCATTTTCATCCAATGGCTCATATTTAACATGGAAACCTACTTTAAATCCAATGGTCCATGTTAAATCTTGCCATTTAAGACATGGTTATATCATTTTTAACCTTGCCTTATCATCCTTTAAAATATCTTGAATATCCGATTCGATCTGATTATCTGAATATTTTTCCAAACTTTATCGCTCTATAGCCAAAAATACAAGCTCCGTACGAAAAATTCGGGTAACACAAAAACGTCATTCTTGGGGGTGAACTATTCATTTTCAGGTCTAGAATACATAACTTTTGAAAATTACAATTTAGTCCCTAAACTTTTCTAAAGTTTATACTTTGACCATCGAACTTTCAAAATTTTCATTTTTGTCACCAACCAAAATTTTGGGATATTACAATTCTCCCCCTTAAGAAAATTCATCCTCGAATTTTCCTTACTTACTTGGTTCAAAAAGGTACGGATACTGCTTTTTCATTATTTCTTTGGTTTCCCAAGTAGCTTCCTCCACTTTGTGATTTCTCCGCAAGACTTTAATTAGAGGAATCTTCTTGTTCATTATTTGTTTTTCTCCTCGAGCTAAAATTCTCATAGGTTTTTCATCATAGGTCAAATCCGATTGAATCTCGATCTCTTCTGGTGTAATAACATGTGAATGATCCGATCGATATCTCTGAAGCATAGAAACATGAAATACATCATGAACCTTATTCAACTCTGGTTATTAAGCTAATTGAAATGCCACTGGACCAACCATTTTAAGATTTCATAAGGGCCAATATATCTTGGACTAAGCTTTCCCTTCCGTCCAAAGCGTAATATCTTTTTCCAGGGTGAAACCTTTAAGAATACTTTATCTCCAACCTTGAACTCAATCTCCTTTCTTTTAAGATCTGAATACGACTTATGTCTGTCAGAAGTAGCCTTGAGATTATCTTGAATTACCTTCACCTTATTCTCCGTCTCTTGAACAAAATATGGTCTGATGATCTTTCGATCCTCCAACTCGAACCAATTCAACGGTGTTTGACATTTTCTTCTATATAAAGCTTCATAAGTTGCCATCTTTATACTTGATTGATAACTATTTTTGTAGGCAAACACAACTAATAGAAGATACTTTTCCCATGAACCTGCAAAATTAATTATACATGCTCTAAGTATATCTTTGAGTATCTGGATAGTTCTTTCCTATTGTCCATCTGTTTGGGGATGAAAAGCAGTGCTGGAGTGTAACTGAGTCCGTAATGCCTCATATAAAGCACTCCAAAACCTCGAAGTAAACCTTGGATCTCTATCAGAAATGATAGACATAGGAACTCCATGCAATCTAACAATCTCCATAATATATAACTCTGCCAACTTGTTCAAAGAGTATTCTGTTCGAACTGGTATGAAATGTGTCGTCTTTGTCAATCGGTCCATAGTCAACCAAATTGAATCTTTCTTACGTGGCGTTAATGGTAAACCTGTTACAAAATCCATTGTAACTTTTTTCCCATTTCCACTGTGGAATTGAGATCGGTTAGAGCAACCCTGATGGAACTTGATGCTTTGCCTTTACTTGTTGACATGTTAAGCATCTAGCGACGAATTCAGAGACAGCTCGTTTCATGCCAGGCCACCAAAATTGACTCTTTACATCTTGATACATTTTGTTACCTCATGGATACATAGTTAAAGGACTGAAATGTGCTTCCGAAAGTATTTCCCTCTTTAGATCTTCATCTTTAGGAATATACACATGTCCCTTGTAGTATAGACACCTATTTGATTTTATTTCAAAATCTTTAGATTCACCTTGTTCTACTTGCTTCTTCTTTTCCAAGCATTCCTTATCCTTTGCTTGCAACTCTTTAATCCTTTCTATCAAAGTAGGCTTAATTTGAAATTCAGCCATTAATACACCCTCTTCTTGGAACCTTAACTGAGCACTCATTGATCTTAAAGCATAAAATGTCTTTCGGCTAAGTGCATTTGCTACCACATTAGCCTTCCCCGGATGATAATCAATGATTACATCATAGTCCTTGATCAATTCTATCTATCTTCTTTCCCTCAAATTAATCTCCTTTTGAGATAACAAATATTTCAAACTTTTATAATCCGTGAAAATGTAGCACTTTTCACCATATAAGTAGTGACGCCAAATCTTTAAAGCAAACACCACTGCAGCCAACTCTAAATCATGAGTAGGATAATTCCTCTCATGAGTTTTTTGTTAAGAAGCATACGCTACAGCCTTTCCTTCTTGCATCAATACACACCCCAAACCATTATGGGATGCAACACTATATATTGTGAAATCCTTCCAGATTCTGGTTGTACTAAAACAGGAGCTTCTATTAATATCTTGTTCAATTTGTCGAAGATTTCCTGACATTTATCTGTCCAAATAAATGTCACATCTTTCCTTAATAGCTTAGTTATTGGAGAGGCAATCATTGAAAAATCTTTCACAAACTGCCCATAATAACCAGCTAATCCCAAGAAACTTCTCACTTCAGAGACGCTTTGGACCTTTTCCATTCGAGTATTGCTTGAACCTTCTTAGGATCAACTCGAATTCCTTCCTCAGAAACAATGTGTCCAAGAAAAGCTACTTTAGACAACCAGAATTTGCACTTTGACAGCTTTACATGTAGCTTCTTTTCTCAGAGGATCTGAAGAACTACCCGAAGATGAGTATAATGATCCTCTTTGGTTTTTGAATAAACCAATATATCATCTATAAATGCCACCACAAACTGATCCAAATATGGCTTGAATATTCGATTTGTCAAATCCATAAAACCTGCCGGTGCATTGGTAAGTCCAAAAGTCATTACAACAAACTCATAATGCCCATATCTAGTTCTAAAAGTTGTCTTTGAGATATCTGCTTCTTTGATCTTCAATTGATGATATCCTAATCGATGATCAATTTTAGAAAACGTCGATGCTCTTTTAAGTTGATCAAAGAGGTCATCAATCCCTGGTAAAGGATATTTATTCTTCACCATCACTTTACTAAGTAGACGGTAATCCATACATAACCTCATTAATCCATCCTTCTTTTTCACAAATAAGACTAGAGCTCCCCGCGGAGATATACTTGGTCGTATATAACCTTTATCTAACAATTCTTGTAATTGAGTTTTCAGCTCTTTGAGTTCTATAAGAGCCATTCTATAAGGTGCTATTGATATTGGTGTTGTTCCAGGAAGCACATCAATACCAAACTCCACCTCTCGATCCGGAGGTAATCATGGTAATTCATCCAAAAAAACATCTGGAACATCTGGAAACGTATGTATATTTTCCATATCTATCTGTCTCTGGAGCATTTATCACATTAGCTCAATAAGCTTCATACTCACATGATAATAACTTTCCAACAGCTACAGCTGCAATTTCATGGCTCAAATAATTTTGCCTTTCTCCTTCAAATACTATTTCTGAACCATCTGGTCATTTTAAGACTACCCTTTTTATCCGGCATTCAACCATAGCGTCATATGCCGATAGCCAATCCATTCTAAGAATAACTTCAAACTCTTGGAAAGGCAATTCCATTAGATTGACTGGAAACTCTCTTCCTTGGATCCTTATAAGACAATTTTTACATATTCGAACTACTTTGGCGCTTTGTTCTAGAGGATTAATAGCAACTGCCTCACTCGAAATTGGTTCTATTGGTATATTTCTTTCAAGTACTACTTTAGAAATAATATACGGATGGTTAGAGCTTGGATCAATTAATGCAAAAATAGATCTGCGAAAGAGTTCGATCATACCTACTACAATATTTGAATCATCACAATCATGAGCACTCTTGATATTGTATACTCGAGTAGTACCCTTGTCTTCCCGACCAGAAATGGTTGTGGATACTCCTGGTTTGACTCATTTATTTTCTCTATTTTTCTAAGGCGCTGCAACTGATTGATCAGAGTAAAGCTCTGGACACCCTCTTTTAAAATAACTGGCTTGTCCACAATAATAACAGTCTCCACTAGCAAGCCAACATCGACCATAATGCCTCTTACCACAATGTTTACATTCTAGAGGAGGACGAAATCCAAAACCCCGAGTACCCGCAGTAACAGTTTGTTTAAGTTTCCCTCCTAAAAATCCCTTTTTAGCAGAAGAAGCTAATTTTGCTTGGCTTTGCTGTGGAAAACCATTATTGCATTTAAATGACGACACTGCAAAAAAACTTCTGGATCTTTTTCCCAACTGGACCTATTTTCTCGCTTTTTTTCTCAAGGTCCACTTTCTCTATAGCTTTTGCTTGATTCACTGTTTCTTGAATAGTGATGAAGTTGCAGGAAACCAATACTCTATTGTACTGAGAATCCAACCAGCTATGAATTTATCGATCCTAGATTTTTCGGTTGGAAGGAACTCTTCTGCAAATTGGCTCAGTCTATTAAATTCACATTCATATTCATAGACTGTTCTACACAATTGCTTCAAATCTAGGAACTGCAGCCTCATTTCATCAATGGACAGGTCCCCAATATACTTTTTTTTGAATTCCTTCTGAAAAAACTCCCATGTAATTTGTTCTGGAGGAACTCGTGCAGTGACAACATTCCACCATACACTGGCTTGTTCCATCAGAAGAGATACTGCTCCTTCCAATTTTCCTTGATCATCACAAGGAATCCAACTCAACATAATCTTAATATCATTCAGCCAATAATCAGCAGCCATAGGATCAGCATCAGTGTCACCTTTAAATTTGGTGCTTTCATCTTTCTTAACTCATTTGGAACTGATACTGCTGCTCTCCTATTGGTAATAGCATCCAATGCTTGAAGAAATAAGTCTTGGTCTTGAACATGCATATTTCTTTGTTTCTGAGCTACTGGCTCCACATTCGGCTACCCTTGAGGTGGATTCTGATTCACCTCATTACTTCCACTCTGAGCTGGCATATCTTGCTCAAATGCCTGACGAGATTCCTGGTGATCTAATATCTTTTAATGTCACAATCATCCCTTATAAGTAAGGAGTAACAACATTAATTACTAGGCATCCAATTATATTCATACAATATCAGTAATCTTGACATCCTAGTGGAATGGATATAATTCCCAATATCTATATACTCGATTTATGTCCAGAATCGGCTAAACTTGCAGCTCTGATACCAATAAATGTAACACCCTAATCAGTATTCTATAATAATTACCAATTAGAGTATCACATAATTTTTTTTCGCGTATAATCATTTACCGAATTTTTATCCTATCGAATTAAGTCTAATTTTAGGCAGCAACTTAATATTTCTTATCTATAAAGTATATAGAATATAACTGCCTAAAACAAAATTCTACCTGATTACTTAATTTATCTCTATTTAGTTATTACCCAATTTTAAATATAATATAACTACTCATCTTTTGTTATAAACATAAACTAGTATAGAAGTTATTACAAACCATATGTAAACTAGCATATAACTGATTAACTTAACGTATACATGCCATCTAGAATTATCAAAACACATCAAAAGATGATATTACTGATACCGTTTATATAATTCGGATAGGTAGAATGCCTGCTCCTTACTTCAATTTCTGATTTTTACCTACGCGTGAAAATCATCACACGCTAAGTATATACTTAGTGAGGCAACAATAATATTCAATGTAAATAACATAACATTAACTAATAATGTGTAACCGTTTCCATGCATTTAAATCACTAGATATGACTTACCACCATGTTAATCATACATAAATATGATATAATCTCGATATACATTTTCTTACCAATATATTTGCCATAAATTTAAGAGTGTATAAACTCTTTAACCCGTTTATCAATTATTTACTGATTTCATAACCCAATTTCATTGCCCGATTTCACAGCATAAATATAGACCTATGAGGACCCTGGATACACGAGTCAAATATGCACCGAAGTGCTTCCCGCATATTTATAAGGCTGTGCTAACCATACACTAAGTAAGCTTTAGGTATACAATAGTGTTATCCTAAATTCCCGATTATGCAGCGTGCTGCTGGACTCTATGGCATGCCAACTATATCCTATCCCTCAATTGACTTATTTGGGCATAATTCCCATATTTATTCCATCCATGGTAATATATATCAATATAATTTTACATTAGGCAGTTCATACTCGAAATAACATTCATAGTATACCATTATATATAACTAGTGATCCATGTATTTGTGTTCAACCTTTGACATATTTAAAATATGATCAATGACATAAAAATCATGCCAATATAAAAACCAGGTAGACTCGTCGCAAGTCTTACCATTGATGTATAAAACATCCATGTATCATGTTATGTATGCATTGCACTCACCTGATGCCTCACTAGTAATCTTACTTTCGATTTAACCTTATTCCCGAACTTTTTCCTTGTCTTTATAATTGCTCGTAGTACAATCTTGATCACAGTTACGATCTATAAAATCATTATTTACCGAATACATACATTTCAAAGTGTATGTTAGTATCAAATTAACATAGGCATATATAAGGAATAAAATTCCTAAAATTGCTTCACTATCCATATCCATCAAAATTTACAAAATAACCATAAAATGAATTCTTTTAGAATTCACCTCAACTTTCCAAATTATTCAAAGTGATACCTTGCCATTGAACTTTAAATTAAATCATTAAATAACATATCCAAGTATTCCAAAATACTTTCAAGCTTAATACATAGCTTTCTAACCAATTTACATTTCAATCCCATATTTTCCTTAATTTGTCATTTGATCCTCAACACTTTGAAAACTTCCAAAATGATCCAATTGAATCTTCTAACATCAATTTTCAGCATAATACCTTAACTTTTCAACATTTTTACCTTAATCCCTAAATTTCTCAAAATTTGCGAAAAGGTCCCTAAAAGTTAACAAAGTTCCAAATTGGTCCAAACAACATTCTAAGCCTTGTAACATCATTTTCCCATTATTTCTAATCTTAGGAAATTTTTCCATAATTTTCCCTAATTTCTCCCAATATGCCGAATTTGAAGGGTCTCTATATCCAAATTTTCCAACTTGATTCAAGCATGAATTCAACTTATAAACCTCATCTCCAAGCTTCTATAATTATTTCTACATCAAAATCAATCCAAATTCAACTTCCTATCAAAACTCTAACTTTAAACAATTTAAGATTTATCTACTTCCAAGTAGTTTTAACCATCGTACAAGCTTGGATATAATTCTACAAAAACAACTATATCAAAATATCATCTTAAAACATCATATATAAGCATCCCCTTCATCCATCAAATTCACAAAACTAGGTTTTCAAGCAAGGAAAACATGAACAAATGGTACCAAAAGATAGAGAATTTCATGGAGATCAATTTCATGTTTCATGCTTTCATCAAAATTCAAACTAAATAAGCTTGAAAATCAAGAAGAAAATTTTTCTTCCTTACCTTGGTGGTTTCGAACAAGAGCTGAAAATGGGAGAAAAAGTCTTGAAATTTCCTTTTCTTTTAATTTAGCCATTTGTCCTTAATATATTTAAAATGAATTTAAAATTAATTTTAATATTTAATGACCTTTTTACCCTTGATATCCAAAGCTCCATATCAAGCCACATGTTTACCTACTAATCCCAGGGTCCAAAACAATCCAAGGAGTTAGCAATTACCAACTTTTCTAGTGATTACCAACTTTACCCTTGAAATTTCTCAAAATTACTATCTTGCCATTTTTCATCCAATGACTCATATTTAACATGGAAACCTACTTTAAGTCCAATGGTCCATGTTAAATCCTACCATTTTAAGGCATGTAAATGACATTTTTAACCTTTCCTTATCATCCTTTAAAATATCTTGAATATCCGATTCGATCCGATTATCTAAATATTTTTTCAAACTTTATCTCTCTATAGCCAAAAATACAAGTTCCGTACGAAAAATCCAGGTAACAAGAAAACATCATTCTTGGGGGTGAACTATTCATTTATGAGACTAGAATACATAACTTTTGAAAATTACAATTTAGTCCCTAAACTTTTCCAAAGTTTATACTTTGACCACCAAACTTTCAAAATTTTCATTTTGGTCACCAATCAAAATTTGGGATATTACATGCTATGCTCAAATATCATCATGTATAATCATTTTCAACATCTTTCATTTCTAAAACATACATATAACGGTAAGTAATCAAATCATAAACATGTGCATGAGATTGTATTTTGCAAAATCGAAAACGAGAGAGAGCTCAACCAATACTTACTTTCGAGCTTAGATAAGGGTTTCAAACCTAATCTAAACTCCCAAAAACCATCTTCAAACCTTATAAAAGTAGTAAAATGCGTTTCCACTCACCAACAATCCAAAGCTCTCTTGTCGTTGCGAGAATCAAGGTTCTGAAGCTTCCACAACCTCTACAAAAGCTAAAGGATCCAACTCCCCTGCTTTACCCAATCAAAAACATAGGATTAATGCACTTTCATGGATCTCAAATTTCCAGCAACCAACAACCACAACTTTGCCTCACTAAAAACCATTAAACGCCACTCTAAAACAACTGAAATCGTCACCAAACTTCATCTAAACAAAGCCCAGCCAAAACCTATTAATTTTAACATCTTAACAACATCAATTAACATCCAAAAACATATTTATAACATCCTTATACCTCCAGCAACCCTACAACACCAAGATCACTTCAAAATTCAACTATTTACAACCTAGAAAATTAGCAATTCACATAGTTTCGGGATTTCTTTAATTAATCACTTCTTACAACATTTAAACGCATCTTATAAGAGATCTAAATCAATTAGATTCAATACAAAACAGATACATAACAATGTTTATCAAATTCTCACATCAAAACTCAATTGAATCACCATATTCATGTTTTAATCATAATTCATAACATAAGTCAGTTGTAACAGATCAAGAACTTGGGAATTTCATTCAATAAACTTTAATTAGAGGAGAGAAATGAAAATCACCTCTAATTGTTGATTTCTCCCTTAATTGGAAAATATCGGATGAAAGCTTCAAGAAACCAAGTAGATTTTATTGTAGGAATCAAAGGAATCAAGTAGGAAATCAAAAGAGATTGATTCCTAGAAATTTTGGAAAGAAATTGATAGTTTGGTTGCTGAGAAAGTTGAGAGAAAATTTGATAGCAAAATTAGTTACGTGAGAAAATGAATTATGTAATTAAAAATCCTTTTATCAATTCTATTTTATTTAATTATTAAAACCAATTAAAAACCCTTTAAAATAGCCTAAACTAAGGGAAAATCTGATGGAAAAGTTTGGTTAATTAGCTTCTTAAAGATTCAAAGTTTTGACCCTTTTACAATTTAGTCTCCAAAAAATAGTTTTGAAAACTTTACATTTTAGTCACTAAACTAAAATCTCCCAAAATCTGATTTAATTCCTTCAAATTGAATTTACCAAAATACTTAAAATATTAATTAAGTATTTTCTAGCATTTTTTCATATTTTATTTTAGCCAAAAATGATTTATTAAGATTTAATTCTTGAAACTAACTTGAATTGCCTAATGTGGTTCTCCCTAACCATCTAATCGGTCCATCTAACATCTAGACCCAATTTCAGGGTGCTACAACTCTCCCCTTCTTAAGAAATTTCATCCTCAAAATTTACCTGGCAGAAAAAGGTAAGGAAACTGCTTCAACATGTCCTTCTTGCTTTCCCAGGTGGCTTCCTCAACACCACGATGTCGCCACAACACATTCACCAACTCTATGGTCTTTCCATGAAGAACCTTGCTGCTTGAATCCAGAATTCTCACCGGCTCCTCATCATAGGTCAAATTCGAATTCAACTCAATCTCCTCAACATGCATCACATGCGAAGGATCCGATCTATACATCCGAAGCATCAATACTTGGAAAACATCATGTATCTTCTCCAACTCTGCCGACAATCTCAACTTATAAGAAACTAGATTAACACATTCCAATACCTCATAAGGCCCAATAAACCTTGGACTTAACTTGCCCTTCCGTCCAAACCTCATAACCTTCTTCTAAGGTGAAACCTTAACAAACACTCGATCACCAATAGAAAACTCAATCTCCTTACGCTTCAAGTCAACATATGACTTTTGCCGATCCAAAGCCACCTTCAACCGATCACTAATAAGCTTCACCTTCTCATTAGTATCCTTCAACACATTAGGCAAAGAACATACTTTTCTCCTGCCTCCGCCTAAAAAAGTGGCATGCGACAGCTTCTACCATACAAAGCCTCGTACAGAGCCATTTGAATACTAGCCTGATAACTATCGTTATAGGCAAATTCCACCAAAGGTAATTGCTTCTTCCATGATACTTGGAAATCAATGATGCAACACCGTAACATATCTTCCAACACTTGGATAATGCGTTCAGACTGACCATCCGTTTGAGGATGATACAAAGTAGTAAAATTCAACCGCATACCTAAAGGCTTATGCAAACACTCTCAAAACCTTGGTGTAAAATGTGGATCCATATCTGATACAATAGACTTTGGCACCCCGTGCAACCTCACACTCAGCAATATAAAATCCGCCAACTTATACAAAGTATACGCCATATGCACAACAAAGAAATGTGCACACTTCGTAAACCTATACACAATCACCCATACAGAATTCTTCTTTGATGACGTCAAAGGCAAACCAGACACAAAATCCATGGTAATTCTCTCCCACTTCTATTCCAAATTTCTTAACGGTTGCAACAATCCCGAAGGAAACTGATGTTCAGTCTTAACGCGCTGACATACCATGTATCAAGAACCACCGAAGAATCATCATACGGTTGATTCTCCTTCTTCAAACCAACCCAGAAATACTCTTTTTTCAAATCTTGATACATCTTTGTACTCCTCGGATACATAGCAAAAGGACTCGAATGTGCATCAGTCAAGATAGTGTGCCTTAACTTCTTATCTTTCAGCACCACCACTCGACTCTTGAAACACAAAACTCCTTTGTCACTGAAGCAGAAATCTGTTTGATTGCCATCCATTATATCCTTGACATACGGTACCAAATAATCATCATACGGTTGATTCTCCTTGATTAACTGCAATAATGATGGCTTTACTTGAAACTCAGCCAACAAACCACCATTACGTATTACGCTCAACTGAGAAAGCATCGCCCTCAACTCAACCGCAACATTTATACTCAAGGCGTCAGCTACAACATTAGCCTTTCTCGGATGATACTCTATCATCAAATTATAATCCTTGAGCAACAACAGCCATCTCTATTGCCTAAGATTTAAATCCTTCTACGAAAGTAGATATTTCAAACACTTTTGATATGTGTATACAATACACTTCTCACCATAAAGATAATGTCGCCAAATCTTCAATGCAAACACCACCGCAACAAGCTCAATATCATGTGTAGGATAGTTGCGCTCATGCACTTTCAATTGCCGTTATCCTGGAAGCTCTTTTGGAAACACTCTTGGAAAATTGCAAACAGTGTAAATATCTTGGGTACGCGCTTCCTTCATATTAGGGTTCATAACATAAGCTAGGTATGCTTGACTCCCAAATTCTAACAACTTTCACTCTTCAAAAGCTGAAACAACATTGGACAAGAATTTGATATTCTTGCCCACAATCACCACTTCTTAATCCTCAGCAAGTTTCAACAAAACTCGTTTGGTCTCAAAATCAACACAACTTGGTACCCCGACAACTAATCCATCCCCAAAATTACATCAAACCATAAAACTGCATCTCTATCAAATTAGCCTCAAACACATAACCTTGGACCATCAAAGAACATTTCCTATACAACCTTCTAGCAACTACTGTCTCACCAAAAGAAGTAGTTACTCGTATACCAACATCTAACACCTCTACATGTATATCAAGCAAACGTGCATGTTCGCTCAAGATGTATGAATATGTAGAACCAGAATCTATCAAAGAAAATAATGGTATAGACTATAAAGTAAATGTACCTACAATCACATTGGTATCATTCCTTCCCCAAGGATGCGCAAAAACCCTTACCGGTCCATCACCCTCAAGTTGAACCGCTATAGTATGAGCAACTACCCTCTGACCATCCTCCCTATACTGAAATTGTCCTCGACCGCGCCCACGGCCTCTATGTGGCACAATAGCAGGTGCAGGAGCAGGAGCAAGAGCATGACCTTTCCTAGCTAACTGCAAACAATCACACCTAATATGATCTCGTGATCTATAACTCTAACAAGTACAAAGAGTACTCCAACACTCCCTCGCATATCGTCTACCATATATCCCACACTCAAGTGCTCGAATAAAGTATTCAGAACATGATATCCACGCCCAACACTATTTCCTATTTGTCTCTGATCTAGGCAATACCTTCTATCTATATGCTTCTTGAATCGATCTCTACCAATATCTGACTTAGCATTCTTTTTTCCATCGAAGAACTTTTTGACCGATAAGGCAACCCTAAATTCTATTCTATGTCCTTAGCTTAAAAAACTAGAACATCAAAATCCGTATAATATGTAGCCAATATGTAAGTCTTTACCTCATTCACCAACCCATAACAGAAATGATCGCATCGCTAACGATCATCAGGAACCAGCTCAGAGCATACTGGCTCAACCCTACCAAATTGGATCTCATACTCGAAAATAGACATGTTCCCATGCTCTAAAGCCATGAACTCAATCTTCTTCTTATCTTGATAACGAGATCCCAGATACTTCTTCTGGAATGAAGCCCAAAAGAATTCCCACGTCACATCAGTAGGTGCCATACCAACTATAGCAGTCATCCACCAACTATAGGCATCACCCTGAAGTAATGACACTATACAACCCAACTTACAGATATCCGTACACTCCATCTGGCCAAGTATCATATCCGTACTGGCAAACCACTCCTTTGTTGCCTTTAGAGACAAACCTCTAAACTCAGTACCACCCAAGCTACACAGATGTTCCAATGGAAGCCCAATATTAGCAACTACTATAGGCGCCGGTGTAGGTACTTGCACTCCAGCTATGACTGCCTGAAAAGCTCTAATCATTGCCTGGATCAACGATGTTATATCACCAAAAATAGGTCCTTAAAGTTACTGAGGCACACCACCCTCAACTCCAGCACCAGCAGGAGGAATCAATAGAAGAGAAGGTAACTCATCATTTTGTCCATCCACAACTCTCCCTATATAAGCTCTCATCTCTTGTCTCGGTCCAATTCACAAAAAATATGAGTCTAAAACAAGATAATGCAATAAAACAAAACAACTAGGCTAGCTTGTAGCAAGAATCCAAGTCACTCGTGTTTAAAAACAAAAATCATTTTACACTAGTAGTAATAGTGCAATGTGTCCCCAAGCTTATACCCCCGACATATCTCATTTCAAAGATAATCTCACAAAATCAAACACTGTGCATACCAAACAACATAATCATGCATCAATAATACATCAAACAACCATAACCCACCTCCCAACAATCATAACCTGGCTCTGGTACCAACAAATATAACCCTTTGACCTGGTCTAGTCGCAAGACCGAACTGAGGGAGCTACATTAGGGTTTGCCGAGACAAACTTGGAAGAATTACTTGAAAATTAGTCCATTTTTTATCTTGTCTAAATTCGTAATTAATTCCTAACGCGATCAAGTTGACAATGGTGAAATTACAATTCAATCGGGCGTCGAATTGACATCCAATTATACGATTGAGTGTTTGTTTTAGAATGGAAGTTGACCTATGAGTAAGAAATTGGAATGATTAAAGGTTGGTAAACTTAATTGTAATAAAGGCATTGTTGTTTGTGTTATTTATGTTTTGGTCATTCTTGTGAATTGTTGATTAATTGAACCATGTTCTGTGTTCTGTTTTAAATGCAATGCTACCGCTGATGCATGATCACATAGGGCAATAATGATGTGTATCTAGACAAGATAAAAGAAAAAAATGGGGTTTGATTTAGGGTTTAGCTCGGATTTGCTCTGGCAAACCTAATATGGCTCTTTTATTTTAGTTTTGACTAGGTCGGGCTAAGGGGGTTCTGCCTTCTTTCAAGCAACCCAAAACTTGCTTTCTCTTACCACGATGAACGGTAGCGATGATAGCGACTTGGTGACCACCGAATGACTCGTCTAGGCGAAATCTTTCCAACAATACCGATGGTGTCACGAACAGATGCTTGGACGGCGGTTGATCAGACTTCAAAACTCTTCCCCTTCACTTTCTCTCCCACCTCTCTGTTTTCTCTCTCACTATTCGCATTTTTCTCTTTCCAACATATCCTCTTCCTCTTTTTTCCAACCACCTACTAACCCCCTTTTCATATTCAAAATCTTTCTCCCAACTTTGGATAAATTGATAAACACCTATTCTATCTTTTGTCATATGGGCTCAAATTTAAATACATATAACTTAGAGTTCCAATATAAAGGCCCATCATCTAGGTGTTACCTCTCCAAAAGTACTGTTTTTAATGTCAATCTTACAATGCTTTTGCTTGTTTTTAGGTACATTTAGTTACATTAGGATGTTAAAACCATGCATTTGCATATAGAGTTTAGAATTCTGTCTATGCCAGTGTGAAGGGTTGTTTTGTTGGCAATTTTACATGTTTGGCATAGGATTTGGCCTAGAAAAGCAACACAGGAAGGAATGCTAGAGAGAATACTGGGTGCTGTTGGCACAGATGGACCAGACAATGCCAAGCACCGGTTGGTAGAGAAATGAACTTGATGCCATGCCAAGAGGCTGTTGGACCCCAAAAAACAGGATAATATCAGGCTCTGAAAAGATAGCAATTGGATCGATCTCCGAAAAATAGCGGATAAGATTGTGCCAAGAGTGTTTGGCAGATCCATGCCAAGCTTGGATGCCAAGGCAGCATCGGCAGTATGACATCAGCACTAACCTGATCAGCTCTCATTCAAATTAGGATAAGATGATCATCTCTTATCCCTTCAGCATTTGAAATTCAAATGAGGAGCTTATCCTATCCCTTCCTTGCACTCCTATTTAAACACCAACCAAGGAGGATCTTGTAGAACGGTTCATAGACGATCAGAGTAAGGAGTTGGTGTGCAACGATTGACAACCGGCTGCACCTTGGAAGAGTGGTTCGACCAGCTTGGCCGAGAAGCCTGTATCTTGAAGGGCTGCATCGAGAGACCTCGTCTAGCCCATTTTCTCTTTCAAGTTATTTTATTTTATTTTAAATGATGATGTACTTGGGAAACGTTTGTGGTTTTTTGGTTAAGTCCCTCACCATGAACTAATTTCATAGTTGGTGGGGGATGTCTTGCGTTGAACACTATTTCATGTTTTATTTTTTAATAATAAATCTACCTTTGGCATTGTTTTATCTATTCGGCATACTTTACTATATCCTAAATACTATGCCAAGTAAGAGCTGGCACTGTTGGCATATTGCTGCTCAATATCTTAATAGTCTTGGGGTGGCAATGATCAAGTTGTTGAATACTAAGGAGTGAAGCTTTGAGAGAAGTCGTTCAAGTAGACAAACTTACTTCGGGAGTGAAATCTACCCCTTAGGAGTATAGATTGGATCTTAATCAAATTGGTTTATTTAAAAGCATGTACTATAGAGATATAGGGTTTTTTCATGATCAATTTAGGGCAATGACCATCGAGAGAGGATTTGCTAATTTTTAATCTGCTCGACAAACAATGCCAAGACAAGTTGTTATTAAAGGTTGGCACGACATGAATAGCGTGAAAACCAGGCATTCCTTGCCAACGCTCATCATTCATTAAAGCACCTTCCTTGCCAACGTCTTTACTCTACTTTTATTTCTTTTCTATTCAATTATTTCCAAAACCAACTTCAAAACAAAACAACTTTTTCTCAAGGCAAGTAACAATCAAAGACAATTGAATTCCAAGTCAATCTCTGTGGGATCGATACTCAGATTAACTGTTGTATTACTTGCAGACCGTGTATACTTGCACGCAAAAGACTCATCCTGGCACTATTTTATACTTTTCCAATACATATCTTCTTCCCCCTTTTGCCAGCATTCATTAAAGAGTCTACAAGTTTTTGGCACCGTTTTGGGGTATTGCAACAGAATTGATTATTTTCAAATTTTTACTTGTCTTTCTTTTAATTTTTGTTTTTACCTTTTGTTTTTATTAGTGTATGACCAGAAGCCATCATATGGCGGACGAGTGGCCATACGATTTAGAAATTGAGAAAACCTTGAGGAGATTAAAAAGAATATTTCGAGAGATGCAAAACCAAGGAAATGGAGGGAATGGTGTGGTAAACAATAGAGGAAACCCACTTAACAATGAGATACCACCACCACCTGTGGTCCCAGTTGCTAATGAAAGACCTATTAGAGAACATTCGACACCAACCATTAACAATTTAATGCCAGGACTTGTTGGCACAGAGGTAAACTCTTTTAATTTTGAACTTAAGCTGGCAATGATTCAAACTCTTTTGAACGTAGGTCAGTTTGACGGAGCACTTACTGGAGATCTAAGGCAACATCTGAAGTAGTTCATGGAGATTTGCCAGTTATTTCAACAAAATAGAGTACCTGAAGATACCGTGAAACTGAAGTTATTCACCTTTTCCTTGAGAGATAGAGCTAAGGCTTGGCTTAATTCCTTGCCACCTGGCTCAGTAACTTCATGGGCAGACCTATGCCAGAAGTTCTTGACAAGATTTCAGCCGCCAAAACTGACTGCCAAGCTACGAGGTGGGATCATTACATTCAGGTAGGCTGAGGATGAGACCTTATATGATGCCTGGGAAAGATTTAAAAATCTGTTGAGGAGGTGTCCTATGCATGGATTCCCGAATTGGAATTAAATAATAACCTTTTACAATGGATTAAATGCACAAACAAGGACTGTTGTTGAAGCTTCAACAGTCGGTTCGTTGCTTGACAAGACGTATACCGAGGTTGTTGACATTTTAGAGAGGATTGCAATCAAAGATTTTGAATATCCTATTTCTAGACTTGGGACCAGAACTAAAACCAATGGGAAATTTCAGGTTGATGAACTAACGTCCATCCATGCTGAGATTTCCAACCTTACTAGCATGGTAAGAATGTTCTAAAAGAGCAATAAGGCCCAATAAGTCAAAGCATTAGACCCATTTTGTATAATTTGTGGAGAAAGCCATCACGTGGATGAATGCCCTACTAACCCTAAATCGGTAAACTTTGTTGGCAATATTAATCGTTACTATAATCCTAACTCCAATACTTATAATGCAAGTTGGAGACAACACCCTAACTTAGCATGGGGAAATCAAGGAGGTAACCAGTACAATGCCCAGCGCCACAATACCCAGAGGCAGAATAATAATGCCATGCCAGCTTTCAACCACAATGGCATGCCAACATTCTATAAGAATGCCATGCCACAGAAAGCTCAAAACAATTTCCAACAAGGGCAGAGATTCAACCAAGGAGGCACTCTCACAGAGTACATGGAGAGGAATGATGCCACAGTCTAGATTTTGGCAGCATCAATTAGGAACTTGGAAGTTCAAATTGGGCAGATTGTCAATGCACTCAGCAATTGACCCCAAGGAGCATTGCCAAGTGACATCGAAGATGCCCGGCACAAAGAAAATGAGCAATGTAAAGCCATAAATCTTTGGAGCGGTAAACAGTGTGAGGTGGAGAAGGTTGCCAAGCAGTCAGTTAAGTGCCAAATCGAGAAGCCAGTGCCAGCAGAAAATCCTAAGGAAGTAGAGATATAGGAACCAAACACAGATGATGCCAGTAGCAATGCCAAAACATATACCAAAACAGATGCCAAAATTGATGCCAACCAGATTGATGCCAGCACTGCCTTGGCAAAGCCAGCAGCGCCGGTATATGTTTATCCTCCACCACCATTTTCAGCGAGACTTCAAAAGCATAAGCAAGACCAGCAATACAAGCATTTCTTGTAGGTTCTTAAGCAATTGCAAATCAACATTCCATTGGTAGAAGCCCTTGAGCAGATGCCCAACTATGTTAAATTCATGAAGGACATCCTGTCCAAGAAGAGGAAGTTGGGAGACTTTGAAAATGTTGCTTTGACCGAAGGATGCAATGCCATGATCCTAAACTGATTGTTGCCTAAGCTGAAAGATCCGAGAAGTTTTACCATTCCCTGTACCATTGGCAACAAATTCACGGGTAAGGCTGTGCGACTTAGGAGCCAGCATCAACTTGATGCCAATGTCAGTTTCCAGGAAGCTTGGAATAGAAGCTAGACCTACCACGGTGACACTCCAGCTAGCAGACCGGTTCTATGCACATCCCAAAGGTAAGATTGAGGATGTGCTAGTAAAGGTAGACAAATTTATTTTCCTAGCTGATTTCATCATTTTGGATTATGAGGCGATATTAATGTCCTGATTATTTTGGGTAGACCTTTCCTTGCCACAGGTAGGGCTTTGATTTATATTCATAAAGATGACCAGGAAGTTACATTTAATGTGTTTCAAGCTTTGAAATGTGCAGATGAACCTGATGAATGCCAAGCAGAAGAGATGATGGAGTCCACCTACACTTTGGACACGGCACATTTATGCCAGAATACAAAATTTGATGCCAGCGACTTAGTCGGCATAGCTGAACTATTTTAGGAACCAGAAGAACCAATCTTGGAGGCTGAGGAAGCGAGTTATTTTGAGCCACTATAGTTGGCCAGCAGAGAGATCAAGGCACCTAGACCATCAATTGAGGAGCAACCATTGTTGGAACTAAAACCACTGTCAGATCACTTGAAGTATGCTTATTTAGGTAACCACTCGACTCTGCCAGTGATTATTTCCACTGATCTCACTAATAACCAGGAATAAAGATTGCTGGCAACATTACGCAATTATAAGCAAGCATTAGGATGGACCTTGGCAGACATCTGAGGGATTAGCCCAACCATTTGCATAAACAAGATTATATTGGAGGAGTACCATGGAAGGACCATTAAAGGCTAAAGGAGACTAAACCCAAGCATGAAAGAGGGAGTGAAAAAATAGATCATAAAATGGCTTGATGCCAGGATTATATATCCCATCTCTGATAGCTCTTGGGTTAGCTCGGTGCAATGCATGCCAAAGAAGGGTGGCATGATCGTGGTACAAAATAGTAAAGATGAATTGATGCCCTCCAGAACTATCACAAGATGGAGAGTGTGCATGGACTATAGGAGGTTGAACAATGCCACGAGGAAGGACCACTTCTCAATGCCATTCATTGATTAGATGCTAAACAGGTGGGTAGGTAAAGCTTTCTGTTATTTTTTGGATGGTTATTCAGGTTATAATCAGATTATCGTCGCCCTTGAGGATCAAGAGAACACCACGTTCACGTGCCCTTATGGGACATTTGCGTTTAGAAGGATGCCATTCAGCCTATGTAATGCACCGACAGCATTTCAACATTGCATGATGTCCATTTTTTCGATATGATAGAGCACAATATGGAAGTATTCATGGATGACTTCTCATTGTTTGGCAAAACATTTGAGGAATGTCTTCAAAGTTTGGAGCAAGTCTTGAAGAGATGTGTAAAGACAAAACTAGTGTTGAACTGGGAAAATGCCACTTCATGGTGAAGGAGGGCATTGTTCTCGGGCACAAGGTAACTAAGAGAGGATTAGAAGTTGATCAAGCAAAAGTTGAGGTAATTAAGAAATTGCCGCCCCCAACGAGTGTCAAATTTATAAGGAGTTTTTTAGGACATACCAGTTTCTACCGCATTTTATTAAAGATTTTTCAAAACTTGCTAAACCTTTATGCTTGTAATTAGAACATAATGCCATTTTTGCTTTTGACGATTCTTGTTTGAGAGCATTTCAGGAGCTTAAAGAGAAGTTGATCAATGCCCCTATAGTTGTCGCACTGGACTGGAATGAGCCCTTTGAGCTCATGTGCGATGCCAGCGACTATGTCGTCGGGGTAGTCTTGGGACAAAGGCATGGCAAGATTTTCCATGCCATCTACTATGCCAGCCGAACCTTGAACGAAGCACAACTGAATTACTCTACAACCGAGAAAGAATTTCTTACAGATGTATTTACTTTCGACAAATTTCGATCTTATTTAATTGTTAACAAAGTTGTAGATCATTCGGCATTGAAGTATCTCTTGGCAAAGAAGGATGCCAAGCCCAGACTAATCCGATGGATGCTTCTACTTCAAGAATTCAATCTTGAGATCCAAGGCAAAAAGGGTAGTGAAAACCTAGTAGCCGACCATCTCTCACGTCTAGAGTATCATCTTGAAGATGGTAAAACCAATTTTATAAGAGAAGAATTTCCTGATGAGTATTTGCTTGTAGTTAATACCATGCCATGGTATGCTGATATTTTCAACTACTTGGTAAGTAACAATCTGCCGCTAGACTGAGCATACAATGCCAAAAAAAGATTATTGCGAGAAGTTAGGCAATACTATTGGGACGAGCATAATATATTGCATTTGTTCCATGCCGCACCATATAGAGGTCACTTTGCTGGGATAAAGACTGCTTCCAAGGTGTTGCAGTTAGGATTCTTTTGGCCCACACTATATAAGGATGCCCACGAGTATGCCAAGGCGTGCAACCAATGCCAACGGATAGGAAACATCTCTAGCAGACACCAACTACTGCTCCAGAACATTATGCCTGTGGACTTATTTGATGTATGGGGGATAGACTTTATGGGTCCTTTTCCACCCACATTTGGTAATATATATATTCTTGTGGCTGTTGACTATGTGTCTAAATGGGTATAAGCTATTGCCCTGCCAACAAACGATGCCAAGGTCGTTGCCAAGTTCTTACACAAACACTTTTTTACTAGATTTGGCGCCCCTAGAGTGATTATTCATGATGAGGGCACCCATTTTAAATGTAATCTAATCTATAAAGCTTTGTGCAGGCATGGTATACAATAGAGAATTGACACGGCATATCATCCACAAACAAATGGGCAAGCCGAGATTTCAAACAAAGAGATTAAAAACATTCTAGAGAAGACTGTTAATTCATCAAGGAAAGACTGGTCCTTAAGACTAGATGAGTCCTTGTGGGATTATAGAACGACATTTAAAACTCCTTTGGGTACTTCATCATTTAGACTTGTTTTCGGGAAACCATGCCATCTGCTAGTGGAGCTTGAACATAAAGCCTATTGGGCAATCATAACACTTGGCATGGCATGAAGAGCTGCTGGAGAGAAAAGGTTGCTAGACCTAAATGAGTTGGAAGAATTCAGAACGCAAGCCTACGAGAATGCTATAATCTATAAGGAAAAGGCGAAACGCTGGCATGACAGTAGGATAATGTCGAGATAGTTTGAGGTAGGCCAACGTGCTTTGCTATTCAACTCACGACTTTAGTTGTTTCCAGGAGAACTAAGATCAAGATGGACGGGCCCTTTTGAAGTTGTGAAGCCCTATGCCCATGGAGCTGTGGACATTAATAATTTGAAGACAGAAGAAATCTTTAAGGTAAATGGTCAACGTTTAAAGCACTACATGGAAGGTGATCAGAACAATGCCAAGGAGGTGATCTTCTTAGCAGAGGTGACATGAAAACACCACCAGGTTTGAACTTTTGTAAATATAAGGATAGATGTTTTCTTTGTTTTTAGGTTTCAAGGTTTTTAGTAGTTTGTCTTTCTTTTAAATTTTAAGTTTTTATTCCTTTACTGTGTTGAAAGGTTTTCTTTGAGTCAATGCAGAATCAGTATGCCATGAACCATCGCAGGAATGATTTCAGGAGTAATGCCAGAAACGATGCCAGGATTAGTGGCAGGAGTTGATGTCCCAATAGCAAAATCTTCCAGACATAGTCCCAGAATAGCTTGGCATACATCGGTGTAAAAGATGGAAGGATGAGAGAAACCCTAGCTTGATCGGTCCATTTAATAAAGAGAGAGAATTTTTTCCTTAATTTAAAACCCTTAGCCGCTTTAAAAAAAACAAGAAAAAAAGATTAATTAGGTTAAAATTTAATTTTAACCTAATCACTTTATCACTTTAAATCATTACCCTATCCTATCACCTATCACATTATCACTTCACCCTTATCACTTTACCCCTTTCAAATCAATTCTTTTTATTTTTCATCATTACCTCTAATTACTCCTCCCATTAAAATACTCAACTGACCCAAACTTTTCATTTTCTCACCTTAGCCGGTTAAATAACCAAACATCTCTCTTACTCCTTACTTTTCTTTTCGACGACCAAGAATCAAAACTCCAAATAGTCTCTCTTTTTTCATCTTGTTCAGCACTATTTCAAATTCTTCAACGATTTCAATGGCTTCCTCTTCTACTTTTTTCAAGCGATTCTTCAACGAGGAGATTCAGAAAAAGTTTGAAACCAATTTTGCCTCGAGAAGTTTTTGCTATGAGAAGCACTTCGACCTCAAAATAGAGACGAACAATGGCTTCCCTCCACCGTTTTGCCAGCAACAATAGGAGATCTATGCCACCATCGTTCAAGAATTCTATGCGCATCTTGTGACCAAGGATTCGCCCTTCTTGATGATTAGAGGTAAATGTATTCATTTCGATGAAGGGTATATTAATACTATGTTTGAGTTGGATGGTGCAGGGGATGAATATTTTGAATATGCTAATTCGATGAATGTTGCAAAGAGAAAGAGGCTGTTGGCAGATCTGTGTGAGCTGGCACGGCATGGACAGTGTCATCCAAGAGGCATCGTACGTTGAAGAGGTTGGCATCAAAACCCCAATAGAGAGTACAAAATCACTTTCTCAAGGCAAATTTGACGCCTACATCCTATAACGAGACTGTGTCAGAAGAAAGGCTAATCCTATTGCACTCTATTGTTATGGGGCGCAAGATTAATGTTGGCAAGCTTATTATTGAGAAAACTTATAAGTATGCAGCAAAAGGTAATGGCAGTTTGTTCTTTCCCTTGTTGATTTCTAAAATTTGCATGCTCCATGGTGTGGCCAAGCTTGATTTAGATAAGGGACAAACGATCAAGGGAACAACAATTATGGCTACTATATGGAGAAATCTAGTTGCTGTCGAGCCAAAGGGTAAGGGCAAGGTGAAGGCCAAAGTGCCCACGCCAAGGCCTAAAGTATCAAAGGCCGAGCCAGCAATCATGCCGAAAATCGTGCTAGACAGTTCACTAGCAATGCTATCCCAAATATCCTCGGTCCTAACCGGTTCGATCGGGGTCCTATTTTAGGTCCGATCTAGTTAATATTTTTGGAGGGGTCGCGGTAGATCTCGGTGGGGTGCAGTCAGGGTTCGTCATTCGAGCTCCTAGTTAGGTATATTTTCTTCTCTTTTTTATTAGTGTTGTAATTTTTATAATTTAATGAAGTATTAGTTATTTTAAATTTGTGGTCTTATTTTTATTTTGTATGTTTATGTTTTAGATTAATATTTAATATGTTTTAAATTTGTGTTTTATATTAATATTTTATTTATGTTAGATATGTTTTTATTTATGAGTTAGATCAATATTTATGTATGTATGTTTTAGAATAGTATTTTATGTTGAATTTGTTTTTATGTTAGATTAATATTTATGAATATTAGTATTTTGTTTATGCTAGATATGTTTTTATTTATGAGTTAGATTAATATGTATATATGTATGTTTTAGTTTAGCATTTTATTTATGTTAGATTAGTATTACATTATGTTAATATTTATTGCATTTAAATTATTTGCCATGTTTTATATTTTGCCCACTAAGATTGCATATCGAGATATAAATTGTCAATGCGGTGCCCTTTTATCCGAGCGTAAAGGGGGTCAGTATCAGGCGTAGTGATAGTGGTTGGGCGTTTACTCTCGGATAACGGGGCCCTTAAAATTTATTCGCAATTATGACCGAATTTTAAAATAATCGTCACTTTAACCCGGAAAATCCAATATTAATAAAGCGGTAATTATTAAAGTACCAATTTTGGGCGGTGTGGGGTTTTAATCCTTCCCCATCCCGTAACCGACTCCCGAACCCAATAGTTTTTGAATCTCTGGTTTTATGGTGTCCGGCCTACCTAAGTGGCCGGTGGCGACTCCATTTTTTTTAAAATGCGGTTTTTTAAAAACCCCACGGAATAAATATTTTATATCCGAAAAATTCATAAACACCTTCGAAAACCCCTCGTTTTTTTAGCGATAAAAAAAGGACATCGCTACAGATGGCGACTCCGCTGGGGAGAATTTTTTGTTTTTCAAAAACAAATGAGAGTCAAGCTTTTAAAATAATTACCACATTATTAATATTAGAAATTCTGGGTTAAAGTGACTATTAAATTAACATTCGGTTATAATTGCGCATTTATTTTAACGCATTTAAAATATGGCATATAAACCCGTTTTTTTAAGTGGGGGGAAAACGCTAATGCTTTCGTGGAGATATCGTTCTCCCGTATGGGCCTATCAAGTACCTTCGGGGCTCGAGTACCTTATGCTTTCGTAAGGATATCGTTCATTCGTATGGGCATAAGGGAATGGGTCCCCCTGAATTGAACCCGGTTGAAAGGAGCCTATAATGGGTGATGATCGGGGGCCTTGCTACCCTTAGTAGGGGACAGGAAGGACAATTCGGGTACCTCCTAGCACCAACACTGCATGTAAAGAACATAGAAACCTACCCTGTTAGAGCCATGCGGATAACCTTAGGTGTTTTGGACTAGATAAATAGGGTCGTTTTGTTTATTTACCTTATTTAATTTGTCCTTTTATTTATGTATTTATTATTTTTATCCGGTACTAACTCATTTCTTTTTGTGTTTTATTTTATTTTTACACATATTTTTGTTGCATTATCATTGCATCCACATTACATAGAGGCGTTGATTCAAGTGGTTTGCCCGATTAGAAAATCTTTCATCATGGAAAAAAAGGTGTCTTAGGAAGATTGACATGAATCAGGTTGTATGACATTGGTCAGAGATTAATCAACAGATCCGAGGTAACGATTTGCCGAACAAGCGTGTAGTGCCAAAGTATACACACGAGACCCTGATGGTGGACATACAACGAGCTACAAGGTGTGTGAATGACTTAGCTACCGAAGCCGCGACTCTCTGACCTTTCGTAACCCCGGACATGGAAGAAGCACCAAGGTTTATCAAGTTGCTCAGAGCTGTTGAGGAGCTAGGAGGTAGAGCTAGGGATTATGTGTAGAACTTTATTTTGTAATTAAGACTTTGTAATAGACTCTTTTTGTAATAGGGACTCCTTTTGTAATATGGATCTTTTTGTAATCTGGACCCTTTAATTCCCATGAAAGTCGTTCGAAAGGGTGATTACCAGCGAAATCAACGCCTTTATTTGCATTCATGTTGCATATCATGACATGGTGTTGATTCAAGAACAGTTCATTAAAAGGCTTTCAAAATAGAAAAAGTATGCTTTGCCGGGAACGATAATATTATAGTATCAAGTTAGGCCGAGCAAAGACCAATCACGAAAGAAGACGGTACGACAATAAGGCACGTGCGACGCAGAAGATTCAGTCAGGGCCACAGAACCCCAATTTTAAATCTTCACATTTGACCATTTTTAAAATTCTCAGATTTTCATTTAACTCAAAAAAAAAGAAAAAAATTGAAAATATTATTATTTTGCTCTCATAAAACTTTCAGAATAATAATAATAACAAAAAAAAAAAACCTAAAAGTTTCATTTTTAAGTAAGTTAAAATTTTTGATAATAAAAAAGGGGAAATTTTTAAACCAAATAATCTTTGAGAATTTTAATTTAAACCTAAAATTTTTTAAAGTACTCCCTTAGGACCGATAGAATTCATCCTGTTTAGGCGTATTATTCGTTTGCACCCGAAAAAGATCTTATCTCGCATTATGCTTGTACTTGTTGATGTCATTTTTAGAAGCCACAAAAATAAAGATCATGACGTCACAAGTCCATAGAATAGAATAAGAAGAGAAGACGAAGTCATCCATCATCCTCAAGACGGCGTCGAGGCGTGAGCACGAGTTTTGCTTCCCAAGTCAAGATCTCGAAGGAAGCTAATCTGTCACTTGTAATTCATTATTAGTTTCTTGCAACCAGACATTTTTCTATTGATTGAAAGTCTTTTAAGGACTGTTCGAGAATCAACACCGCATTTGCATTCATGCATTGCATTGCATTACATTGTACAATCATGACATATTTTACATAACACTATCACTACCTTGCATAAAATTTTTTGGGGGTAATCCAAATAACAATTAGAGTTTTATCGTGAATAAAAGAATTGAACACACTCAAAAATCAAGATTCGAGCAGTTAAAAGATGGACTCGAGAGAAAAAGAGCGAAAAAGAAGTTTGATGCCTTTAATACAAGAAAACTCTGTTTGAGCCCCGATTTGGTCGTTCTTCCGGATTCCAAAGATTTCCAGATTTGCACATAATAAAGGAAAAGATGTCCCAAGATTCGTGTGACCATATTCTGTAAAAAAAGATGGGGCTACATTGAAAATTACCGATCCACTACTTACCCGAGCAGTCTAGCGGGACCTACCGTGATATGATATGCTTTGGACCCAAAGAACAAGTCGTCAGTATCTCGTGGTACGAAAATGAAACCTGATGAAAGCTTCAAGGAATGTGCTTTGAGGTGTATGTGTTTAGCGACCCAAGTGCAGCCTCCCGTAGATGAAGAGGAAAGTGAATTCCATGTCATCTTTCTTATTTCTTCTTTAATAAGATGCTCGGGAAAATGAAAGCCAGCTTTGAGGACTTCATGTGATCGGAGAAAGAATCGAACATGCACTCCGGGACCTAAGTTTAAAGACAGGAGACTGCCTAGGAGCAGAAGGAAACAGAGAGATAAATGGGTACCACTTTCAAAACATTGAGGCGTTGGGGCATGACACTAAGAAATTTGGGGTCGTTAATAGAAAAATTAAGAAGCTGGTTGTGAGGAGTCATGACGAGAGAGTTGATCCAGTGTGGAAAAACAAGAGAAGAGGCAAGCCTACACTACCTTGGAAGGGGCAGAATGAGTTAGCACCACCGAGATAATCCAAAGGTCCCTACGGTTTTCTCATCATTTCACAAAGAAATTCTCAACAAAAAAATCATTGTTTATTAGAATTAAAAATCACATTTCCATTTAGAAAAGCATTTTTACATTCTTGATTCTTTAAAAATTTCATTTTTATGGGGTAGTTTTCCCATATGCATATACACACATTTTGAATGGACATATGTATATATCATTTCTATACCAGTCCTCGAATTTTGAATGCACAAGTATATTTGCTTTGGATCCAAAGATCAACTCTAAGTTGCATATATTTAGAAGAGATTGAATGTTGTGGTGATACTGTAAATGTGAGTATCCGCTAGTTTACTTAGGCCAACAGAGGAACAAAAGCGAGTGTTTAGACAATGGGCAGTTCCCATTTTAAGAATTTATCTTCTCGGGCACTTGTCGTTTTAGATCCTTGAAATGAAAGTTGACCCTAAACCTCTACCCCGAAGGCATTCTCGGGACATTTGTGAATATGACAACGAATGGTGTTATTTTACTTTACCGTAAGATACGAGATGAGACCATACTGATTGGATACGAAGATCAGAAAATCACCGAGAAGAAAGTGGTTGAAAACATGGATATGTCCAAACGAAAAGCCAAAACGAAGATAAATGGTAATCAGAAGGCTGAAGCAATCCAGATCGAGTAAATATCAGAAGAGCTGCAGAGAGGCAATTAACTCCGAGCGGAAGATCGCATCAATACCAGTATAGATCCGTGTCGATTCAAGGATACATTCATAGACTCAAATAAGAAGAAAGAGATTCAATGCTAAAAACCCGTAATGAATGAACAGTCTAAAAAAAAGAGAGAAAAAGAAAAAGAAAGAAAGAAAGAATACAGTCTATGTTTCACACACATATCAAACAATACAAGAACGAGACTTCAACTATGAGCAAGAGATAGAAGGAATCCATATTTCAAGTAAACACGTTTTGAAAATTAGTATAGAAGCTCGAATTGAAGCCAAGTCAAGACAAGTCGGCCCAAGATTGCCAATTTTGAAAAGGAAATGACCTCTAGGGTGAAAACCCAAAAATGGGCAGTCTAGAGTGATCCTAAAAATGAAGAAAAAGAGTAGTCTACTCCGAGCTGTTGGCATCAATATCCAACCAAAAACACACTGAAGGAAGTGACCTCTAGGGTGAAAACCCAAAAATAGGCAGTCTAGAGCGATCCAAGAGAAAAAGAAAAAAAGAAAAAGAGAAAAAAAGAAAGCAAGAATAACATTTCATCTGGCGTGCCAATCACAAGAATTCCTTAAAATGTATTCGTAGTCCTTCAAGAAATCTCGATTTCGAGGAGTTTTGGAGGATCAAAAATTCTTGAATGTAAAACGAACATCGTATATAGCCGTAATGCAAGGTAGCATACAATAAAAAGAAAGGAAATGAACTCTAGGGTGAAAACTTCAAAACGGGCAGTCTAGAGTGATCCAAAAAAAAGAGAAGGAATAATGGGCATATCCAAGTTACACAAGTCTGTAAATATTGTTTCATTTAACCATAAACCAAAGGCCTACATTACAAGCCCCAAAGACCATTATGGTCATCCATAGATATCCAAGTTGAATGAGAATGTCTTCAGATTTCATTCCGCCTATAAGGGTTAACTTTTCTTCAAGGAACGTCAAACTTTGAAGTGCTTGATCGACACCCAAATAAGGGAAGGATGGGGCATGGTGAGATAGTGAGATTAAGAGAGCCACCTTAAACGGGGTAGAAACTAGGTAGGGTTGTTCCTCTCAAAAGCCTATTAGACCAGAAGAAACTATACATTGGCATATATCTCCACAATGGTCAAGATCTTCTAAATAGGCGCTTCATTAGAGTTGATCTCTGGCAACTTGAAGCAGATGCGCTATGGTGTTTGATATTTCGGGGGCAAACATATTTTAAAAGGTTTGACATTTTCTCCCAAAGTTTTGATGTTTACCATTTCCCCCAAACATTAGTTTTTAAAAATGTTTGGCAATACACGTCGAGTTTTGTTTACCATTCTCCAAGCATTGTTTTATAAAAAATGTTTGGTCCTTAGAAAAAGAAGAAGAAAAGAAAAAGATGTTTACCATTTGTTACAAACAATGTTTTCAAAATGTTTGGTATCCCCTCCAAGTTGTGATTTTCAAAATGACTATTATCTTTTCAAACAATCATTATTTTTTGAAATATACACAAGTAAATTGCCTTTTAATTTATTTTAAAAATGAATGATGATGAGATTTAAAGCATAGGGACCGAGAGTTAGTTCCCGTCTAAATGCTGCGAGAAGATCAAGGAAGAGCTCAAGGGATGGAAGCATTTTGGCTCACCCTGGTGACTAGAAATAGATCAAGGCTCTATATGATGGGCCAAAAAATTCAAAGCAGTGGAGCCCGTGGTTGAATGGGGCAACGCCAAGCCAAGAAGATGACAAGGGTTCTTATAAGAATAATATAAGATCCAGAAGATCATTTATGAAGGCGGGTGATAACCCTAAAAACAAGAAAGCCTTCCGCACAAAAAGGTTTGAAAGCATGTTCAAATGAGGATTTAAGAGCATACAGAAAGCAGTAAAGAGATGAAGAGATCTGAGGAACGACCTTTCAGGGTGTAAGACTTTAGAACAAAAAGGCTAAAAGAAAAAGAAAATGAGAAGAGAAAAAAAGAAAAAGAAAAGAAAGAAACCATTACGTTGCATGCATCATATAGATAGGGGCATGTCAATTTTTGCTTATTTTGGACAGGTACCTGAAGAATTATCAAAGAACATTAAGAAGTGGATTTCATTGAAGAAAGTTTGGCGGCCATTTTCGGCGTGAGTCCCTAAATTTGAAGAAGTTTTGGCGGCCATTTTCGGTGCGAGTCCCTAAATTTGAAGAAGTTTCGGCAGCCACCTTCGGCGTGAGTCCCTAAAATTGGACGATTGGTAGCCATTTTCGGTGTGAATCCCCGAATCTAAAGAGACATCGATGGCCATCGTGGTGTGAATCGCAAATGAGAAGACAGTGTTTTCATATACAAAAGGCATATGTTTCCAAGCTCCAGAGAGAGGTTCTATATAGGAAGAATCCTCCTCCCGAGGCTTCGAAGCTGAAAGTTCTATATAGAAATGATTGTGACTCTAGGGTGAATACTACTTGAGTTCTATATAGGAAGGACTCCAAGTCGAAGGAATTCACCCATGACACACAAGATTATATAGGAAATCCTGTTGTTCGGAAAGCGATGAGTTCTATATAGGAAGGGCTCCGAGCTTCAATGTCTTAGGGTGAAAGGTTCTATATAGGAAGAACCTGTAGCTCTGAGATTTCAGACGCCAAAAGTTCTATATAGGAAGGACTGGCGGCACCAGGGTTTGAAGACTACCAATTCTATATAGGAGGAACTCCCAGTCGGAAGAATCCATCAGTGACGCAGAAGGTTTTATATAGGAGAAACCAGCGTTGAAGGTGAAGAGTTCTATATAGGAAGGACTCCAAGCTGCACCGTCTCAAAATGGAAAGTTCTATATAGGAAGGACTGACAGCTCCAGGGTGAAGACTAGCAGTTCTATATAGGAAGGACTCTCAGTCGAAGGAATTCACCCATGACACACAAGATTATATAGGAAATCCTGTTGTGTCGAAAGTGAAGAGTTCTATATAGGAAGGGCTCCGAGCTTCAATGTCTTAGGGTGAAAGGTTCTATATAGGAAGAACCTGTAGCTCAGAGATTTCAGAGACCAAAATTTTTATATAGGAAGGACTGGCGGCTCCAGGATTTGAAGACTAGCAGTTCTATATAGGAGGAACTCCCAGTCGGAAGAATCCATCAGCGACGCAGAAGGTTTTATATAGGAGAAACCAGCGTTGAAGGCGAAGAGTTCTATATAGGAAGGACTCCAAGCTGCACCGTCTCAAAATGGAAAGTTCTATATAGGAAGGATGGCGGCTCCAGGGTTTGAAGACTAGCGATTCTATATAGGAGGAACTCCGGTCGGAAGAATCCATCAGCGACGAGAGGGTTTTATATAGGAGAAACCAGCGTTGAAGGCGAAGAGTTCTATATAGGAAGGACTCCAAGCTGCACTGTCTCAAAATGGAAAGTTCTATATAGGAATATTTGGCGACTCCGGGGTTTGAAGACTAGCAGTTCTATATAGGAGGAACTCCGGTCGGAAGAATCCATCACGACGCAGAAGGTTTTATATAGGAGAAACCAGCTACCAAGGCTAAGAGTTCTATATAGGAAGGACTCCAAGCTGCACTGTCTCAAAATGAAAAGTTCTATATAGGAAGAACTGACAAACCGAGGGTTTGAAGACTAGCGATTCTATATAGGAGGAACTCCTCGGAAGAATCCATCAAAGTGATGTGAAGGTTTTATATAGGAGAAACCAGCGTTGAAGGCGAAGAGTTCTATATAGGAAGGACTCCAAGCTGCACTGTCTCAAAATGAAAGGTTCTATATAGGAGGGATTCATAACTCGAGGCTTTGAGTGAAGGGTTCTAGGTAGAAAGAGCCTATAACTCCAAGATCGGAAGGTGACGAAGCACTATATAGGAAGAACTTACGAGCCCAAGATTCAGCTAAGAGCGGATAGTTCTGAGAAGAACACATGATTTGAAGCCAAAGAGGCGAGAAAGTAGGTCAAAAATGAGTGCTTTTGATCTTTGCTTTGTCCTCGTTTCACAAGAACAAGCAAAGAGGGACAACTGTAATCACTCATTTTTTACCGGGTTTTAGTGTTATTAGTGTTATTATAATAGTAAAATTATATATATAAAAAAAGCAAAAAAAGCAAAAAAAAAATAATAATAATAAAAAAAGGGGGAGGGGAGTGGAGCACAAGGCTCCACGTCACCTTCCTCCCCCTATAAATAGAGGAGGCAGCAGCAAAGCAAAGGGAGAAAATTGCAATTGCAATTGCAAGAGCAATTGCAACAATTGCAATTGGAATCGGCAGGGCAGGCCAATTCGGCCAGCCCAGACCGGGTAATATCC
The DNA here is from genome assembly GCA_019671005.1 of Hibiscus mutabilis. Taxonomy (NCBI): domain Eukaryota; kingdom Viridiplantae; phylum Streptophyta; class Magnoliopsida; order Malvales; family Malvaceae; genus Hibiscus; species Hibiscus mutabilis. The sequence goes on along the minus strand of CM033719.1, from coordinate 32,843,025 downwards.
TCGGTCCTAACCGGTTCGATCGGGGTCCTATTTTAGGTCCGATCTAGTTAATATTTTTGGAGGGGTCGCGGTAGATCTCGGTGGGGTGCAGTCAGGGTTCGTCATTCGAGCTCCTAGTTAGGTATATTTTCTTCTCTTTTTTATTAGTGTTGTAATTTTTATAATTTAATGAAGTATTAGTTATTTTAAATTTGTGGTCTTATTTTTATTTTGTATGTTTATGTTTTAGATTAATATTTAATATGTTTTAAATTTGTGTTTTATATTAATATTTTATTTATGTTAGATATGTTTTTTTTATTTATGAGTTAGATCAATATTTATGTATGTATGTTTTAGAATAGTATTTTATGTTGAATTTGTTTTTATGTTAGATTAATATTTATGAATATTAGTATTTTGTTTATGCTAGATATGTTTTTATTTATGAGTTAGATTAATATGTATATATGTATGTTTTAGTTTAGCATTTTATTTATGTTAGATTAGTATTCTGTTATGTTAATATTTATTGCATTTAAATTATTTGCCATGTTTTATATTTTGCCCACTAAGATTGCATATCGAGATATAAATTGTCAATGCGGTGCCCTTTTATCCGAGCGTAAAGGGGTCGATGTATCAGGCGTAGTGATAGTGGTTGGGCGTTTACTCTCGGATAACGGGGCCCTTAAAATTTATTCGCAATTATGACCGAATTTTAAAATAATCGTCACTTTAACCCGGAAAATCCAATATTAATAAAGCGGTAATTATTAAAGTACCAATTTTGGGCGGTGTGGGGGTTTTAATCCTTCCCCATCCGTAACCGACTCCCGAACCCAATAGTTTTTGAATCTCTGGTTTTATGGTGTCCGCCTACCTAAGTGGCCGGTGGCGACTCCAATTTTTTTTTAAAATGCGGTTTTTTAAAACCCCACGGAATAAATATTTTATATCCGAAAAATTCATAAACACCTTCGAAAACCCCTCGTTTTTTTTAGCGATAAAAAAGGACATCGCTTCTGAGATGGCGACTCATTTGGGAGAATTTTTGTTTTTCAAAAACAAATGAGAGTCAAGCTTTTAAAATAATTACCACATTATTAATATTAGAAATTACAGGTTAAAGTGACTATTAAATTAACATTCGGTTATAATTGCGCATTTATTTTAACGCATTTAAAATATGGCATATAAACCCGTTTTTTTAAGTGGGGGGAAAACGCTAATGCTTTCGTGGAGATATCGTTCTCCGTATGGGCCTATCAAGTACCTTCGGGGCTCGAGTACCTTATGCTTTCGTAAGGATATCGTTCATTCGTATGGGCATAAGGGAATGGGTCCCCCTGAATTGAACCCGGTTGAAAGGAGCCTATAATGGGTGATGATCGGGGGCCTTGCTACCCTTAGTAGGGGACAGGAAGGACAATTCGGGTACCTCCTAGCACCAACACTGCATGTAAAGAACATAGAAACCTACCCTGTTAGAGCCATGCGGATAACCTTAGGTGTTTTGGACTAGATAAATAGGGTCGTTTTGTTTATTTACCTTATTTAATTTGTCCTTTTATTTATGTATTTATTATTTTTATCCGGTACTAACTCATTTCTTTTTGTGTTTTATTTTATTTTTACACATATTTTTGTTGCATTATCATTGCATCCACATTACATAGAGGCGTTGATTCAAGTGGTTTGCCCGATTAGAAAATCTTTCATCATGGAAAAAAGGTGTCTTAGGAAGGATGACATCGATCCGGTTGTATGACATTGGTCGAGATTAATCAATGTATCCGAGGTAACGATTTGCGAACAAGCGTGTAGTGCCAAAGTATACACACGAGACCACGATGGTGGACATACAACGAGCTACAAGGTGTGTGAATGACTTAGCTACCGAAGCCGCGACTCTCCGACCTTTCGTAACCCCGGACATGGAAGAAGCACCAAGGTTTATCAAGTTGCTCAGAGCTGTTGAGGAGCTAGGAGGTAGAGCTAGGGATTATGTGTAGAACTTTATTTTGTAATTAAGACTTTGTAATAGACTCTTTTTGTAATAGGGACTCCTTTTGTAATATGGATCTTTTTTGTAATCTGGACCCTTTAATTCCCATGAAAGTCGTTCGAAAGGGTGATTACCAGCGAAATCAACGCCTTTATTTGCATTCATGTTGCATATCATGACATGGTGTTGATTCAAGAACAGTTCATTAAAAGGCTTTCAAAATAGAAAAAGTATGCTTTGCCGGGAACGATAATATTATAGTATCAAGTTAGGCCGAGCAAAGACCAATCACGAAAGAAGACGGTACGACAATAAGGCACGTGCGACGCAGAAGATTCAGTCAGGGCCACAGAACCCCAATTTTAAATCTTCACATTTGACCATTTTTAAAATTCTCAGATTTTCATTTAACTCAAAAAAAAAGAAAAAAATTGAAAATATTATTATTTTGCTCTCATAAAACTTTCAGAATAATAATAATAACAAAAAAAAAAAACCTAAAAGTTTCATTTTTAAGTAAGTTAAAATTTTTGATAATAAAAAAGGGGAAATTTTTAAACCAAATAATCTTTGAGAATTTTAATTTAAACCCTAAAATTTTTTAAAGTACTCCCTTAGGACCGATAGAATTCATCCCTGTTTAGACGTATTATTCGTTTGCACCCAGAAAAGATCTTATCTGCATTATGCTTGTACTTGTTGATGTCATTTTTAGAAGCCACAAAAATAAAGATCATGACGTCACAAGTCCATAGAATAGAATAAGAAGAGAAGACGAAGTCATCCATCATCCTGAAGACGACGTCGAGACGTGGAGCACAGGTTTTGCTTCCCGAAGTCAAGATCTCCAGAAGGAAGCTAACTGTCACTTGTAATTCATTATTAGTTTCTTGCAACCAGACATTTTTCTATTGATTGAAAGTCTTTTAAGGACTGTTCGAGAATCAACACCGCATTTGCATTCATGCATTGCATTGCATTACATTGTACAATCATGACATATTTTACATAACACTATCACTACCTTGCATAAAATTTTTTGGGGGGTAATCCAAATAACAATTAGAGTTTTATCGTGAATAAAAGAATTGAACACACTCAAAAATCAAGATTCGAGCAGTTAAAAGATGGACTCGAGAGAAAAAGAGCGAAAAAGAAGTTTGATGCCTTTAATACAAGAAAACTCTGTTTGAGCCCCGATTTGGTCGTTCTTCCGGATTCCAAAGATTTCCAGATTTGCACATAATAAAGGAAAAGATGTCCCAAGATTCGTGTGACCATATTCTGTAAAAAAGATGGGGGCTACATTGAAAATTACCGATCCACTACTTACCCGACAGTCTAGCAGGACCTACCGTGATATGATATGCTTTGGACCCAGCAGCAAGTCGTCAGTATCTCCAGGGTACGAAAATGAAACCTGATGAAAGCTTCAAGGAATGTGCTTTGAGGTGTATGTGTTTAGCGACCCAAGTGCAGCCTCCCGTAGATGAAGAGGAAAGTGAATTCCATGTCATCTTTCTTATTTCTTCTTTAATAAGATGCTCGGGAAAATGAAAGCCAGCTTTGAGGACTTCATGACAGTCGGAGAAAGAATCGAACATGCACTCCGGGACCTAAGTTTAAAGACCAGACCTGCCTAGGAGCAGAAGGAAACAGAGAGATAAATGGGTACCACTTTCAAAACATTGAGGCGTTGGGGCATGACACTAAGAAATTTGGGGTCGTTAATAGAAAAATTAAGAAGCTGGTTTGAGGAGTCATGACGAGAGAGTTGATCCAGCGGTGGAAAAACAAGAGAAGAGGCAAGCCTACACTACCTTGGAAGGGGCAGAATGAGTTAGCACCCTGGAGATAATCCAAAGGTCCCTACGGTTTTCTCATCATTTCACAAAGAAATTCTCAACAAAAAAAATCATTGTTTATTAGAATTAAAAATCACATTTCCATTTAGAAAAGCATTTTTACATTCTTGATTCTTTAAAAATTTCATTTTTATGGGGTAGTTTTCCCATATGCATATACACACATTTTTGAATGGACATATGTATATATCATTTCTATACCAGGTCCTCGAATTTTGAATGCAACAGTATATTTGCTTCAGATCCAAAGATCAACTCTAAGTTGCATATATTTAGAAGAGATTGAATGTTGTGGTGATACTGTAAATGTGAGTATCTGCTAGTTTACTTAGGCCAACAGAGGAACAAAAGCGAGTGTTTAGACAATGGGCAGTTCCCATTTTAAGAATTTATCTTCTCAGGCACTTGTCGTTTTAGATCCTTGAAATGAAAGTTGACCCTAAACCTCTACCCCCTGAAGGCATTCTCAGGACATTTGTGAATATGACAACGAATGGTGTTATTTTACTTTACCAGAAGATACAGATGAGACCATACAGATTGGATACGAAGATCAGAAAATCACCAGAAGAAAGTGGTTGAAAACATGGATATGTCCAAACGAAAAGCCAAAACGAAGATAAATGGTAATCAGAAGGCTGAAGCAATCCAGATCGAGTAAATATCAGAAGAGCTGCAGAGAGGCAATTAACTCCGAGCGGAAGATCGCATCAATACCCAGTATAGATCCGTGTCGATTCAAGGATACATTCATAGACTCAAATAAGAAGAAAGAGATTCAATGCTAAAAACCCAGAATGAACAGTCTAAAAAAAGAGAGAAAAAAGAAAAAGAAAGAAAGAAAGAATACAGTCTATGTTTCACACACATATCAAACAATACAAGAACGAGACTTCAACTATGAGCAAGAGATAGAAGGAATCCATATTTCAAGTAAACACAGTTTTGAAAATTAGTATAGAAGCTCGAATTGAAGCCAAGTCAAGACAAGTCGGCCCGAAGATTGCCAATTTTGAAAAAGGAAATGACCTCTAGGGTGAAAACCCAAAAATGGGCAGTCTAGAGTGATCCTAAAAATGAAGAAAAAGAGTAGTCTACCTGAGCCTGTTGGCATCAATATCCAACCAAAACACACTGAAGGAAGTGACCTCTAGGGTGAAAACCCAAAAATAGGCAGTCTAGAGCGATCCAAGAGAAAAAGTGAAAAAGAAAAAAGAGAAAAAAAAGAAAGCAAGAATAACATTTCATCTGGGCGTGCCAATCACAAGAATTCCCAGAAATGTATTCGTAGTCCTTCAAGAAATCTCAGTTCTGAGGAGTTTTGGAGGATCAAAAATTCTTGAACAGAAAACGAACATCAGTATATAGCCAGAATGCAAGGTAGCATACAATAAAAAGAAAGGAAATGAACTCTAGGGTGAAAACTCGAAAACGGGCAGTCTAGAGTGATCCAAAAAAAGAGAAGGAATAATGGGCATATCCAAGTTACACAAGTACAGAAATATTGTTTCATTTAACCATAAACCAAAGGCCTACATTACAAGCCCCAAAGACCATTATGGTCATCCATAGATATCCAAGTTGAATGAGAATGTCTTCAGATTTCATTCCGCCTATAAGGGTTAACTTTTCTTCAAGGAACGTCAAACTTTGAAGTGCTTGATCGACACCCAAATAAGGGAAGGATGGGGCATGGTGAGATAGTGAGATTAAGAGAGCCACCTTAAACGGGGTAGAAACTAGGTAGGGTTGTTCCTCTCAAAAGCCTATTAGACCAGAAGAAACTATACATTGGCATATATCTCCACAATGGTCAAGATCTTCTAAATAGGCGCTTCATTAGAGTTGATCTCGGCAACTTGAAGCGAGATGCGCTATGGTGTTTGATATTTCGGGGCAAACATATTTTAAAAGGTTTGACATTTTCTCCCAAAGTTTTGATGTTTACCATTTCCCCAAACATTAGTTTTTAAAATGTTTGGCAATACACGTCGAGTTTTGTTTACCATTCTCCAAGCATTGTTTTATAAAAAATGTTTGGTCCTTAGAAAAAGAAGAAGAAAAGAAAAAGATGTTTACCATTTGTTACAAACAATGTTTTCAAAATGTTTGGTATCCCCTCCAAGTTGTGATTTTCAAAATGACTATTATCTTTTCAAACAATCATTATTTTTTGAAATATACACAAGTAAATTGCCTTTTAATTTATTTTAAAAATGAATGATGATGAGATTTAAAGCATAGGGACCGAGAGTTAGTTCCCGTCTAAATGCTGCGAGAAGATCAAGGAAGAGCTCAAGGGATGGAAGCATTTTGGCTCACCACAGTGACTAGAAATAGATCAAGGCTCTATATGATGGGCCAAAAAATTCAAAGCAGTGGAGCCCGTGGTTGAATGGGGCAACGCCAAGCCAAGAAGATGACAAGGGTTCTTATAAGAATAATATAAGATCCAGAAGATCATTTATGAAGGCGGGTGATAACCCTAAAAACAAGAAAGCCTTCCGCACAAAAAGGTTTGAAAGCATGTTCAAATGAGGATTTAAGAGCATACAGAAAGCAGTAAAGAGATGAAGAGATCTGAGGAACGACCTTTCAGGGTGTAAGACTTTAGAACAAAAAGGCTAAAAGAAAAAGAAAATGAGAAGAGAAAAAAAGAAAAAGAAAAGAAAGAAACCATTACGTTGCATGCATCATATAGATAGGGCATGTCAATTTTTGCTTATTTTGGACAGGTACCTGAAGAATTATCAAAGAACATTAAGAAGTGGATTTCATTGAAGAAAGTTTGGCGGCCATTTTCGGCGTGAGTCCCTAAATTTGAAGAAGTTTTGGCGGCCATTTTCGGTGCGAGTCCCTAAATTTGAAGAAGTTTCGGCAGCCACCTTCGGCGTGAGTCCCTAAAATTGGACGATTGGTAGCCATTTTCGGTGTGAATCCCCGAATCTAAAGAGACATCGATGGCCATCGTGGTGTGAATCGCAAATGAGAAGACAGTGTTTTCATATACAAAAGGCATATGTTTCCAAGCTCCAGAGAGAGGTTCTATATAGGAAGAATCCTCCGCTCCGAGGCTTCAGAAGCTGAAAGTTCTATATAGAAATGACTGACAGCTCTAGGGTGAATACTAGCAGTTCTATATAGGAAGGACTCCAAGTCGAAGGAATTCACCCATGACACACAAGATTATATAGGAAATCCTGTTGTGTCGAAAGCGATGAGTTCTATATAGGAAGGGCTCCGAGCTTCAATGTCTTAGGGTGAAAGGTTCTATATAGGAAGAACCTGTAGCTCGAGATTTCAGACGCCAAAAAGTTCTATATAGGAAGGATTTGGCGGCACGAGGGGTTTGAAGACTACCAATTCTATATAGGAGGAACTCCCGGTCGGAAGAATCCATCGGTGACGCGAGAAGGTTTTATATAGGAGAAACCAGCGTTGAAGGTGAAGAGTTCTATATAGGAAGGACTCAAGCTGCACCCGTCTCAAAATGGAAAGTTCTATATAGGAAGGATTAGCAGACTCGGGGTGAAGACTAGCAGTTCTATATAGGAAGGACTCTCGATCGAAGGAATTCACCCATGACACACAAGATTATATAGGAAATCTGTTGTGTCGAAAGTGAAGAGTTCTATATAGGAAGGGCTCGAGCTTCAATGTCTTAGGGTGAAAGGTTCTATATAGGAAGAACACAGAGCTCGAGAGATTTCGAGAGACCAAAATTTTTATATAGGAAGGATTTGGCGGCTCGAGATTTGAAGACTAGCTTGATTCTATATAGGAGGAACTCCCGGTCGGAAGAATCCATCGACTTGAGAAGGTTTTATATAGGAGAAACCAGCGTTGAAGGCGAAGAGTTCTATATAGGAAGGACTCCAAGCTGCACCGTCTCAAAATGGAAAGTTCTATATAGGAAGGATGGCGGCTCGAGGTTTGAAGACTAGCAGATTCTATATAGGAGGAACTCCCGATCGGAAGAATCCATCAGCGGCGAAGGTTTTATATAGGAGAAACCAGCGTTGAAGGCGAAGAGTTCTATATAGGAAGGACTCCAAGCTGCACCGTCTCAAAATGGAAAGTTCTATATAGGAATGATTGGCGACTCGGGGTTTGAAGACTAGCTTGATTCTATATAGGAGGAACTCCCGGTCGGAAGAATCCATCAGCGACGAGAAGGTTTTATATAGGAGAAACCAGCTGAAGGCGAAGAGTTCTATATAGGAAGGACTCCAAGCTGCACCGTCTCAAAATGAAAAGTTCTATATAGGAAGAACCCGACAACTCCAGGGTTTGAAGACTAGCAGTTCTATATAGGAGGAACTCCCAGTCGGAAGAATCCATCGTGACGTGAAGGTTTTATATAGGAGAAACCAGCGTTGAAGGCGAAGAGTTCTATATAGGAAGGACTCCAAGCTGCACCGTCTCAAAATGAAAGGTTCTATATAGGAGGGATTCATAACTCGAGGCTTCAGAGTGAAGGGTTCTAGGTAGAAAGAGCCTATAACTCCAAGATCGGAAGGTGACGAAGCACTATATAGGAAGAACTTACGAGCTGAAGATTCAGCTAAGGAAGAGCGGATAATTCTGAGAAGAACACATGATTTCGAAGCCAAAGACGAGAAAGTAGGTCAAAAATGAGTGCTTTTGATCTTTGCTTTGTCCTCGTTTCACAAGAACAAGCAAAGAGGGACAACTGTAATCACTCATTTTTTACCGGGTTTTAGTGTTATTAGTGTTATTATAATAGTAAAATTATATATATAAAAAAAGCAAAAAAAGCAAAAAAAAATAATAATAATAAAAAGGGGGGGGGAGTGAGCACAAGGCTCCACGTCACCTTCCTCCCCTATAAATAGAGGAGGCAGCAGCAAAGCAAAGGGAGAAAATTGCAATTGCAATTGCAAGAGCAATTGCAACAATTGCAATTGGAATCGGCAGGGCAGGCCAATTCGGCTAGCCCAGGACCGGGGTAATATCCTCGGTCCTAACCGGTTCGATCGGGGTCCTATTTTAGGTCCGATCTAGTTAATATTTTTGGAGGGGTCGCGGTAGATCTCGGTGGGGTGCAGTCAGGGTTCGTCATTCGAGCTCCTAGTTAGGTATATTTTCTTCTCTTTTTTATTAGTGTTGTAATTTTTATAATTTAATGAAGTATTAGTTATTTTAAAATTGTGGTCTTATTTTTATTTTGTATGTTTATGTTTTAGATTAATATTTAATATGTTTTAAATTTGTGTTTTATATTAATATTTTATTTAAGTTAGATATGTTTTTATTTATGAGTTAGATCAATATTTATGTATGTATGTTTTAGAATAGTATTTTATGTTGAATTTGTTTTTATGTTAGATTAATATTTATGAATATTAGTATTTTGTTTATGCTAGATATGTTTTTATTTATGAGTTAGATTAATATGTATATATGTATGTTTTAGTTTAGCATTTTATTTATGTTAGATTAGTATTCTGTTATGTTAATATTTATTGCATTTAAATTATTTGCCATGTTTTATATTTTGCCCACTAAGATTGCATATCGAGATATAAATTGTCAATGCGGTGCCCTTTTATCCGAGCGTAAACGGGGCCAGTATCAGGCGTAGTGATATTGGTTGGGCGTTTACTCTCGGATAACGGGGCCCTTAAAATTTATTCGCAATTATGACCGCATTTTAAAATAATCGTCACTTTAACCCGGAAAATCCAATATTAATAAAGCGGTAATTATTAAAGTACCAATTTTGGGCGGTGTGGGGGTGTTAATCCTTCTCCATCCGTAACCGACTCCCGAACCCAATAGTTTTTGAATCTCTGGTTTTATGGTGTCCGGCCTACCTAAGTGGCCGGTGGCGACTCCATTTTTTTTAAAATGCGGTTTTTTAAAAACCCCACGGAATAAATATTTTATATCTGAAAAATTCATAAACACCTTCGAAAACCCCTTGTTTTTTTAAGCGATAAAAAAAGGACATCGCTACACCTACCAACTTGAAGGGAGTGTAAATTCTTATGATCACTGTCAAATGGTGACAGATTTCACCTAGGAAAGTATGAAAAAACTCAGCTATGCCTACATCTTTTGCATTAGAAATTTTAGTCAGGAACTGCTTTAATTTCTAGTCCTGATATTTCAACTAATGCATCAACCATCTCAAACGTACCATAAATTTAACGACAGCAAATACTCTCAGACCGTGAATGGCAGAGGAAAGCTGGAGACATCTCAATATGGCAGAAGGAAGCTGGACGATATCTTAGGACTCGCCTTAGATTTCAAGAAAAATGCCTCATTTTGCCAAAATCTAAAAAAAGAAAGCCCAAAACTCCCACTTTTTTTGAAAACCCAAAATACTTTGTACTCAAATTGGTAAAAAAAGAAAGAAGAAGAGACTAAGATGCAAGGATTCCAGTCATCGGTGGTATCATCCTCTATCGTCATACACGGCGGAGGCCCGAGACTAGGACCAGGTAAAAAAAACTATAAATCCCTTTCCCATTCTTTTGATTCCAAATATGGAAAAAACATACCTCTAAAAATGTTATTTTGTTCTCGCCATATTGATTGGAGAAAAATCTTCTTACAATTGCTTTGCTTTTCAATTTATGTACCTTGAAATTAAAATATTTAAGAAATTTAAAAAACAGATCAAAAATCCTTTTGGTTCTAGTTTTCCTTAAAATGCACTCTTTCTGAACCCCCCACTCGGTACAGGAGAAAACTGAATCGAAGATGTCATCAGAAATAAAAATAGAGAATCGAAACTTCAATTTCGTTCAAGATTGCATAAAATTTTCAACCAAATTAACATCATTGAAATATCATCCAAGAAATTTGATACCATGAAAGATTATAAGTTATTGAAACCAATTTAAACATTAAGGACCAGATTGTAGGGATTTCGAAGTTAAGAAGGTTAAAGCATAAATTTGTTAAAGTTTAGGGATTGATATGAGAATCTTTATATTACCAATCATACTGAGAATACATTTTTTTAATCAAATTATCAATAAAATTAAAGCTTAATTAAGCCTTTAGGACCATATTGTGAAGTTTTCAAAAACTTAGAGACCAAACTATAAATTTCTAAAAGTTTTTAGGACCTTTCAAACTATTCACTTTACTTTCTAAATATACTCTTACACATATCTTCTTTCAAAACTATGATTTTCAAAGGAAACATAGATCAAATCTGATATCATTTGGCCAAGATATGACTTAAGGACTAAATTAAAAACTTTTTAAACTTCAGGGATCGATCCCTTTTATGAGGGGACCGATCCTTTTGCACTAAATTATTGGAAGATCACTTTAATTATCTAATGGAATAAAAGGGATCAATCCTTTTTTTCTCCAGTGATTGATCCTTTATGCCTTTTTGGCTGGAATCCCATGTTTTGCTATGTTTCACTCAAAATTTACTCTTTGGTTCTTCTTACACCAAAAGTAACCACTAAATGGAAACTTTAAACTCAAGAGACATCAATGACTCAATGTGCCACTTTTATCATTTCCATTATAACATTCTTATAAGATTTTTCTACATGACTTATCAAACATGACATGAATTCTCAAGCATAACATAGACTTATCTAATGCATATTCCCTTAGATCACATTCAAGCTTACCATGTTGATTTTAATATTAAATACACTAACCACAAACTAAATCAAGCATACCTAGCGTCATTCATGTATGATTTCTATAATCAATCCTAAACATAGATAGCCAACCCACATCATATACACATCCCACATAATTAAACATTTCAAACATATGATTACTTACTTTACTTAATAAAACATCATTTCAAGTTAAGGATATCATATGTTTGACATCATAACTTAAACATGACTATTCCTCTTCATATTGTTTACTTTATTACCATTCGTTTTGTAACTCAGCTGTATTCCTAATTTTGTTTAGAATTATAACCAAGTGTTCTTAGTCACAACATAACATCATATATCGAAGTTTCCAACACATGTCACTTATCCAGAATATAACAGCTATCCAAAGACACATTCATCCCAATGCAAGTCTATCATGTTTAGTTCATATGCCACCATCTAGGAGTTTGACAAGGAAACTTACTTAATGATCAAAGATTGACTTGCACCCCTTAAATGCGATCCTAGACATTTACGGAGATGTGTTACCTAAAATGCATACGAGAATACAAAGTAAGCTACATTGCTTACTGAGGTAGTTAGACATAAATACAAATAATATACCATGCTTTAATCCTTGTATACAAAAGGATTACAACCAAAGTGTGGCAACAAAGCATTCATTATACGATTATATAAATTCCTATTTTACGTTCATGTCCATGTATATATTCATACTTGTACTAAATTTTCATAACACTAATCATAGGATTCCATTACTTGTCTTATTTAATTCCATTCTTATAAGTTCATAGCCGTAAACATAAATTTAAATTGTTTCCCTTGGATCACGATTACACATAGGGGTACACGAATTTCCAACGAACCAACTCCATAAATCTAAGAAACTGAACATAGAATCGTAATCCATTAACAAAGAATGATCAACCCTCCAACCGTTTCCAATGACCAAAAAAACATCCCTCATACTATCGCCAATAAGGATCGTAACTAATTGGGTCGTAACCCACCCTACACATGAGCTCAATGAATTCTATGGAATGCCAATTGTACCCATAGTCAATTTGTGTCCAAGGTTGTCCTTTAATTCATATTTTGATTCATACGTGAGCTTATAGCTCCAAAGTACCATAACATAATTTCATAATGAGCTTAAAGCTCCAAAGTATCATAGCAAGGATTCATATTGAGCTTAGAGCTCCAAAACATCATATCTTCATCTTTTATAGTTTAACTTAGTATCACATTTCCTTACATAGTTCTTTTCATAGTACATAATCATAATTCATGGTTTAGTTCATAATAAGGTTCATAACTTATTCATATGCCAGTTATCTCATATCATAACATAACACATCAAATTTATACAAAGTACTAGCAAAACAATTTAAAAGTAATCAAGCTTACCATACAATATGTTGCCACCAAAGAATGCTCTACATGAGCTTCCAAACAAAACATATAGCATGTCATATATAATCAAATAAATCAAATGCAATCGGGATGATACCGAATAAATCCCGATACTCATAACTACACTCACCTTAATCCAAGATTAGAGACCTTTACTTTCTCATCCCTACTTGGGATTTCTTTCCTTCCCATTTTCTCCATTCAAGAATCAAAGAAATATATCATTTAACATTACTAGGCAGTTTGCACAATCCTTACAGAAATATTTTTATAAAATATTCTATAACCCGAAATCCAATTCCGTTTTAAACGAAACTAGACTGAATAACCTTTCTAACCATATAAATTATACCCTCAGATTCATCTTATACGATTAATGGCAAATTTTTAAAAGTCTATGTTATTGTTGTCTTGGAAGTAAACTGCCATCTAGATTTTCTGACCTTCACTTACTCAAAAATTCATATATTTTAATACACAGATCGAAATTGATCACAATTTGTTTTAAACGAAACCAGATATACACACAGTTTTTTACATGTAAGGTTCATTCTCTAATTTGACCTATAGAAATTATTGTGAATTTTTGTACCTACTTCCAGAGTATAACTTCTAAGCAGTTTTCACTAGTCTTGGCTTTAAGCAGTTTTCAACTATACATGGAACGTCAAATCCTTACGATTGATACATAAACTTAGGGTTAAAGATTTACTTACCCAATTCCATACTTGATCAAATGAGTACCAATTTGAAGAGCCAAGCTTAAGCCTTCTTAATCCAAGGTTGGATTTAAATTTCAATGGATAAATTTTTATGAGTTTAAATTTCCTCTCCTCTTAACTCATGAAGAACTCATCCATGGCTTTCTAAAGCCCCCATTGAGGAAGACAACAAATGCTCTCCTTTTTTTCTTTCTTGCTGCCGTGGGGTATCTCCCCCATTGTCTAAATTTCCATTTAATAAAAATGAAAATAATACATGAAAATATTAACGCTTGGCCCCTAGCAAGCTTACTCACCCCCTTAGAAAAATGAGTAAATCATTCTCTTATTCCCTCATTTACCTTTCCTTTGCATGAAGAAACCTCATGATTTAATTATCCATGTGTCATTTATCTTTTCCCTTGTTTGCACTTTAGTCACTCAACCTTATTTTTTTACAATTTAGTCCCTAATTCACACACTTAATCACTCCATTTTTTCTATCATTTATACTTATAACCTTATACTTTATACCCCTACAAATTGGTCATTATTTTCTTAAATCCTCAAAATTGGACTCAATTAAATTTAATCGAGTCGAATGATTCGAGGAGCTACATTTAACTGTCAAAAAAATAAATTTTCGATCATCGGAAATTAGAATTCTACTAAGCCGCTGTTAGAGTGTTACACTTTCATTCTTTTTCCTTGTCTTTTGCATAAGTTGGCTGATGAAGGAGATGGGGAACCAGAGAAAGAGATATGCATGCATGATATCTGATGGTCCCAAGTCTGATGTGGCATGGATTCTCGATCGTGATGACTTGCATCCAACTGTGATGGAAGCTTTCGGGTCCCTTGAGATGAGCGTGTATTTCACGTAGGAGCCGAAGAGTCTAGAGAGTAGCTTTCATGCGCGAGTGAGGGACACTACGGGTTTCTTCCTTTTCAACCTGAATCATTAGATGCTGGTGAGATCTAACAATTGAGATGCAGTTGCGCAGAAGAGAAAGATATCATATTAGGGTTTAATTTTAAAATAGAGTTAGAGCTTAGTTGGGCTTGTAATTGGCCCTATATGTATTGGGTTTAAAAACATTGTAAATGGACTCTTTTTTATTTTAATTAATATATCTAGCATAATATATTTGATTTATATAATAATAATAACCGGGTCATGTAACCTTGATAAAATTAGTGATTAAAATATTGAGAAGGAAAATGCTCATGGTTTATCTGTAGATTCTCTTATTGATGACTTTTTTTTATCTAATGATAGAGCGCGAGCTCAATTTCGAATGCCTACTTTTGATAAGTAAGAAGATCCTCTTTGCAATATTTTGTAGGTTCGTAATTGTTACTTCTCTTTAGAAGTTGTTTTTTTTTTTGTTCTTTTGCATTCCGGGAGTTAGCTTAGAAGTCAAATATTTATATTTTGTAAGTTTTCTTCACCTCTTACTGGTAAACTAGTGGAAGGGAAAATGAGAATGAAGAACATTTTTTTATGTGCATTTTGTTCTTACTAATTATCATGATTGTTATTTTATATTGACTTATGTCACTATGGATTTACTAAATATAAATGTTTACCCTGACATAAAATTATGCGTTCGTCCCTGAGCATAACGCAAAGTAAAACAATATATATGAAAAATAGATATGTGCATATATAATAAAATATATAATATATAGACTATAATGTGAATAAAATATGTGTGACTATAGTAATACATATAATGCAATATAATATGTATTAATTAAATACTAAATCAAATGTACTAGAATGTAGAAGAACATGGCTAAAATTAAAAGCATATAAAATAAGAGATAACAAGCCCATAAGGATCAAACAAAGTAATAACAAAATTACTGCGTATAATCATAAATAAATTGAGCAAAATATTGACTAAATTGCATAAAATGCAAAAGTAAAGGCTGAAAGTTAAAAGTAATGAATTTAGCTAAATAATCGAAATACGACAAAATTGCAAAAAGAAAATAAATGAATTAGGACTGAAATATAACTAACCAAGACCTTTAAAATGCCACATGTCATCCCCTGGGGCGAGTCAACGTGTAGTCGTGATCAATTTGTTAAGAAAGCAAAGTTAAAGGCAAAAAGTAAATAAAAAGAATGCCGAAAATCCAATTTTAACAGATTAAAAATTATCTTCGATAACGGTTTGAGCAGAGATGGAACAAAGATAAAATATCGAGAGGGAAAATACGAACAATCGTAAAATGAGGTGTCAAGGTCTAATTGTTAACTCATCAATTTAAAATTTAAAAGGTGATGTTAAAGTTTAATTTGGTTCCTAAGGTTCCCAACCCTTGCAAATTTAAAGATTTCAGTCCTACATCATTTTGTTCTGTTGCGTAGAAATCTATCACCAGAATTCTTGTTAACAGATTGTTCCTTGGGCTCTCAGCTATGATGTTTTATAATCAGACTACTTTCATTAAAGGGAGGAGCGTTGTGGATAACGCCCTTTTGACTTCAGAGATTGTGAAGGGTTATGCTAGAACTTCTCTGTCCCCAGGGTGGTGTTTTTAAGGTTGATCTACATAATGCATTTGATAGCTTATCTTGGGATTATGTTCTATCCATTTTAGAAGTTGTGGAGATTCTGGCTCAGTGCAGAGTTTGGATCAAGATATGCCTTACTACTCGTTTCTCTATTACATTCAATGGTAGTCTTGAGGGTTTTTTCACAGGTGCTAGGGGGAATTCGACAGGTGATCCTCCTTCTCCCTACCTATTTCTTCTAGCTATGAATACCTTGTCTAAACTTCTTGATACAGCTATTTTGGGGTGTCTTCCAGTTTCACCCGAAATGTAAAAGAATTGGCCTAATTCATTTGTGTATTGTCGATGATCTCTTCATCTTCTGTAAGGGTACCTTAGACTCTGTTGTGGGTGTGAAAAGTGTCCTTCACCAGTTTTATGAGCTTTCAGGGCTGGAAATCAATGCTTCTAGGTAGGGGTGGCAATAGGGAGGGTCGGGGACAGTTTTGCATTCCCCATTCCGTCTCCAACACTTGTAGGGATGGTTTTGAGGAATCCAAATTAAACTTTTCGGGGATTTTTTTATCCCTTATGGATTCCACGGTTTTCGGTTAATCCCCGTACCCAAAAATATAAACAAAAAATAATACGTTAAAACAAATATTCAACATTAAAACTCTAAAACTACAAACATAAATGAAAATTTTAATTTTACCAACAATAAACAAACCCTTTCAAAACTATGAAACATGACTAAAATATTAATTATTGAAACGTGACAGTCTGCACTAATAATCTACAGTTCTAAATCGTGATCTGTTTGTTCTAAAAGAAGCTAGATTCGATAATTTTTCCAGCCATATAAATTACCTCTTCTTATTTTACTTGTACGATTTATGGCAAATTTCTTAAGTCACAGTCATTGTTGTTTTTGGAAACAATCCACAGTCTTTTCTTCTAACATTTGCTCACTCGAAAATTTATAACTCCTAATATATAACTTAAAATTAAGAACCGTTTGTTTTGAACAAATCTAGACTTCTATAGGGTTATAGAAATATTTGACTAATCTCAAATTGAGGGGTCTAAGAAGCACTTAAACCAAGATAATGGAGGTCAAGGCTTCATTTACCAAGTTCCAAAACTACTAGGGAACTTCAAAGTAATTTAACTTAAAAAATTGGTGGGGGTTAATTCTTAATTTGCTTATTTTGAAAACTACCAGGTACTTGAGTAGTAAAGGAACCTAAAGCATTTAGAGCCAAACCTGCCCTCCAAGTAGTTATGTCCTTGGGTTTGATAGGAGAAAGGACCAAATTTGTAACACCCCGATCCCGTCCCAGATTCGGAGCAACACATTCGGGTCACCCAAAACCTACCTATCAAAATTTCTCATTTAAAACCACAAGTTGGCGATTCTCAAAACGACCCATTTCCATAAAATCCACATAGATAATAAGATTAAAAGGGTTTACAAAATAAGTTCAAATTAAAATACACCGTTTGACCACGTAGTAGTAAATCAAAATAAAGATACAGACTCAACTGTGGTAAGGTCCTATGAATACAATCAGTCCAAAATAAACAACAAGTATTGTACTCTGAAATTGGCTCGGTGCTGGGAAATCCTCTTCGATGTGCTCCTCCAAAAGCAACTTGTCAACCTACGCACGGAAAAACCTCAATTCCGCACACTGAGCTAACAAAGCTCAGTGGTACATTTCTACTCTACCGCAATTCATGAATATCATAAAACAAGCATTCATGTTGAATATAATTAAGAGTGCACAGAAAGGTTTCTCAACATCTAAGGATCATCTTCTAGCCTATCTAAAAGGCTCAAATTCCTTCAACCGATAAGCTTGCCAAGTGGTGGAGAAGTCGATTTTTGGGTGTATGTGGTGGAAGCAAAAATATAGACAAATTGACACAAGGATTTATAGTAGTTCAAGCTTCTAACAAGCTCTACATCCACTACCTTAGCTCCCACTAAGGATTTCCCAAATTCACTAAGAATTTCTTCCCCTTTTACAAGGCTTAGGAGGCAACATTTACAATCCTAGACCCAATTACCAAGTCTAGCATCCAAAGATTGCAACCCAAGCTTTGGGAATCCTCTCAAACAAAGGAAATGAAGCAAACAATAATTCCTCACTACAAGGTATGTGTTTGCACTCTTTAAGCTCACTCACCCAAGCCTAAAACAGTTGAACAAAATATAAACATTTAGAGCTCACAAGTGTTGTCTACACAAAAATGGAAAATTTAAGCACTAAGACAAATTTTCATCATAATGTTGTTGACTTGAGGATCATTAGTTTTTGCTGAAGCTTGAAGGATCCTTAAATACTCCCAATTGAGTTTCTAGCTGTTGGAGACCGTTGGGATTGAATTAGAGCCGTTGGAGCCTCTATTTCCCGTAATTAATGTAGTTCTGTAGCTGTCCGTGTTAATACATGGGTTACCCGTATCGATACGCCCTTCTTGGAAACTAGCCGTTAAGCTCTTAGTTGTCTAACCTTATTGGTACGCGTGTACCTGTATCGGTACAACTACTAGCTGTTGCTCTCAGTCTTGCTAACCGTATCGAAACACCTTGGTCTATTTGCTAACGGTATCGGTACGCCTTGGTTTGTTTGGAAAACCGTATCGGTACAGGTTGGTCTGTTTCGGTACGCTCTGCAATTTGAAAGACGTTGGGAAATAGCCGTTGGTGGTAGTTAAACAGGGATCGGTACGCATGTATGCGTATCGGTACGACCCTATCCGTATTAGTACGCCTATGGGCATATCGGTATGGTTTTTCGATTCTGAAAAATCACTGTAGTTAAACCCTTGAATCGTATCGATACGGGGTATACCGTATCGGTACGCCTGTGTTTAAAACGTTAGTTTGGCTACTTTAAAACATTTAAAACATTTCCAAAACATCTCAAAAACTTCTCAAACTTATTTTCAAGTTGTTTGAACTTAGAAACACTTTTGAAACCTTTTCAATTTAGTCCAAAACTATTTTTCAATTATTATATCAAAAAATATCCTAGCAATCTCCCCCATTTTTGTTATAATAAAACCAACTTGAAAATTTGTTTTTGAGATTCTCCCCTTAGTAAAAATAAGATTTGAATAAGAGATTTAATGATGAAAATCTTATAAGCTCCCCCTTATTCATTTGAAAATTCAATTTTTCAAAACATTCTCCCCCTTTTTGTTATATCAAAAATGGTTCAAACCAAAGCTTGAAAACTTTAAAGTTCATAACAATGGAGAGTTTCAAATGAAAAAAATTGACAAAAATAAGTTTTGTTTTAAAATTGGCTCCCCGTTACTCAAGCATCATTCAAATGTTAGTCCAACAATTATGATAAACTAGTTGAATTTAAAAAATAAATCAAATTAAAATAAACAAAATTCAACTAATTTTACCACACTTGAACCCAAGGTAGGATGTGAAGCCTTCCTTCTTCAAGTGTTCTTCCTTGTGTGTATAGAGCTCCCCTTAATTTTATCACATGTCGATCAAAGCTCCATCACACATTTGATTTTTGGTATCCAAATTGCTTTGGATCCATAGGCATTAGTAGCACAAAATTTAGTCCCCTTAGGAATCCATTTTTCAATTTCATCCTTATTAGTTGAAGTAATTAGTCTTTTTGGGACCCAAATACTTCTAAAACATTTACCTTTAATAAATCTAGGGGCACTAGATTGTCTTTGGTAAAAATTTGATTTTCCCAAATTATTTTTCTTTTCAAGCTCTTTGGAAATCAAATCATTTTCTTTCTTAAGATCATCCACTTCCTTTTGATGATTTTTTTTTTCTTTTGAAGCAAATTTTGTAAATCTAAAACTTTAAGTTCAAACTCTTTTAATTTTGCTTCAAATTCCAAATTGGTTTTCACAAGCAAATGATTTTCATTTTTTAATTTAGAAATCAACCCTTTGTTCTTAGAAAATTAGGCTTTAAATTCCAAAGCCAATTTGTCATAGGCATCTTGCAACTCATCAAATGTATATGAATTTGAATTATAACAAGATGACTTAGAAGTTACCTCCCCCTCATTGAGGGCCATTAAGCATAGGTGGGCTACTTCATCTTCATCGGTGGAGTCTTCATCACTCCATGTAGCCACATATGCTTTCTTTGATGATGATCCCTTTATGTTGAAGCGAGGGCAATCAAATTTGTTGTGCCTCATTTCTTTGTACTTGGAGCTCTTGGGGGGTTCCACCATCTTCTTCTTCTTCGATTCATGTTTGGATTCTTATATGTTGCTCTTCATGAACCGGGTAAATTCCTTGAAGAGATTGGAGGATTCAAGAGCAATGGCATTCACATTAAAGCCTAGTGATAAATGTTCAAAAGTACTATTTTTATTACCCTTTTTACTATATTATTGTTAGACTTAGGCTCATATTAGTTGCATAATTAGTCATTCATGCATTAATTCATGTTTTTTTCCACCGTTGAGCTTGATTGCATAACTTGGTGATTTTTGTGGAAAAAGATAATGTTTTGGTGTGTTTTTGTGTGTGTGTAGAATCACTTGCCTAAACAAGGCTGGAACCAGTTGCCAGGGCAGTGCATGAAGGAGATGCCGATGCAGTTGCCAGGGCAATGCATGAAGGAGATGCCGAGATAGTTGCCAGGGCAATTTTCGATAAGGGATAAGATGATTTAGCAGTCGAAATTGATGACTAGGTAAGCCCAAGATGACGTGGAGCAAAGTTAAATCCCAAAGGAGTTTGATTTCCATGAAAAGGTCAAAGAGAAATTAAATCCCAAAAAGATAGGAGAAGACCTAGAAGGAATTTAAATATAATAAAGAATTATATTCTTTTAAAGTATTTAATTCCAACTTAACTTCCTCCTCAAAAAGGATTTTGACCTAGCCATCTCCTATTTAAAGGATACCAAGTCGTCAAACTCAAGAGCAAGAAGAGAGAGATTTCGACAAGGGAGAAAGCTTGGAGGGAGAGTTCGATTAAGAGATTTTCCAAAGAGGGCTGATCGATTTCTTCTTCTTCTTTGCTTCCATTAGATTCATGGTTTGGGGATTATTCTTTGTATATCTTTTGAACCCAACCATGAACTAACTTGATTGGTTGGGGTTATTGTATTTTTGTGGTTGTGAAATCTTTTGGATTTTGTTTAGGTTTTTGAGTTGCAATTCAATTTTCAAAGTTTGTTCATTCTTGGTTCTCAATCTTGTTTGCAAGTGAATTGGGAGAGGATCTCAAAATTCAATCATCTATTTATCGAATATGGGGAGAGTTAGATTCAAGAAACGAATGAGCATGGTCTTCATACAAACGGAAGTTGGTGAAGACTAATTCGGCTTAGGGATAAGTTACAAATTTCAACGGCTAAGAGGAGCGCAAGATTGGTTGCTGTTCACCCTTGATTCACGTAGGGATGTATTATCAAGATGTGTACAATTAATAGTATTTCGCGTTAGGGATAATGAGGAATCATTGAAGAACGCTTCGCCGAACTTTGGAAGTGAATGCTCAATTGCCCAGGCAATCCACCCATTCTTAATTGCCCAGGCAATCGCGGGAGCATTGCCCTGGCAATCGCGGGAGCATTGCCCAGGCAATCTGATCAGACAACGAGGGGGAATTGCCCTGGCAACCGACTAGGCAAAACGGCAGAATTGCCCTGGCAATCAACCAGGCAGTTGCAGCCAAATTGCCCTGGCAATCAACTAGGCAATCATAACAGAATTGCCCTGGCAATCCGGCTGCTGCTCAATCACCACGACGAACCATTCGATCATCACTTCACAACTCACGATAACCTGGCCTATTCCCTCTATTTTGATTTCATCTATTCTTTTAGTTTATTGCTCTTAGTTTACTCATTAGTTATAATTCCTACAATCACCTACTTGTGTTTTTCTTTTCCAACGCAATATCTTAAGCAAAGTGGCCCAAACCAATCCCTATGGAGACGATACTCGATACTCGTATCATTTTATTACTTGCGACGTGTATACTTGCACAATTGCGTAGCACTTATTACGCGCAACAAGTTTTTGGCACCGTTGCTGGGGGATTGGCAATTGGTGTTAGTTGTTTTTGTTATTGCATTTTTTTCTCTTAGTTTTACTAACTTTTCTTTTTGTTTGTTTTATTAAAAAAAAATTCAGGTGCGCTACAAGTTGAGGGACATCAGCATGTCGGGAAATAAAAACCGATCTATTCGAGAGTTGATGTTGGAAGATATGAATCAATCCAATCAAGAGTTTCTTCCACCCTTCGATGATTACCTATACCAACCGAGAAAAGCATATACCGTGGAAAACTCGTGCACTTGTTGTGGAGAACATCATGTGTTTGAAAATTGCCCTAACATTTTCGGTGCATATGACTACATGGAGAACCATAGATGGAACCAGCAGCAAAATCCTTCATGGTATGATCTAAAAGCTCAAATGTTTTTTTACCATAACAATTTTGCTGCAGCAATAGACATGCCTCGGCAATGTAGTCCTTATCAGCAGCCTAGTGTCACGGCAACAGATATGCCATGGCAATGTAGTCCTTTTCAAGAACATTCCAATTCCTTGGAGGAAATGTTGCTAGCTTCCTTGGCTAAAATTGACGGATCAATTGAAGAGATTCAAGAGCTATCAAAGAAAATGGATGCAAGGATAGCTCAGTGGGATGTAACCTTGGGGGATTCAGAAGATCAATTGAGGAAATCCACATATGCCTTGGATAACATGCACCAACAATCCATTCTAGGGGATACTGACGTCCCAAGGCAAGAGGATAAGGAGTAATGCGAAGAGAGGTCCTTGATGTGTGGGGAACAACTAGAACCTCCAAGTCAAGAGGATGCCAATGAGAGAACTGCCCAGTACATGATGAGCCTGAGCAACAAATTGCCTCGACAATGATTGAGGAGCCTGAACAGAGAAATGTCGCGACAACACTCAATGAAGCTGAGAACAACAATACTACAGCAAATTCTGAGGAACCTAATGCCCAGAAGGTTACAACGTTGATGTTGAAGCAGGAATTTGTAGATTGCTCTCATCTACAGTTACCACGACAATTGCACGACCACATGCAAGATCAACGAGACAATAATATTTTGCCAATGGAATATGATCAGGTAATGGTTGAACTTTTCGAATTCTTTAAAAGCTCACCTCGTCCATTGCAGGTATGTCTTGAGGAACCGATGTTGGTAGATTTGAAGCCATCGCAATCTCTACTGATGGAGATGTTTGAGAGGCCAAAAGAAAAATGTGTTTGGATTCGTAAAGCTTTTCAAAAAATTGGTTCTTCCCTTGACTTACATCAAATTTTGGCAACTGATTGCCACGGCAATTGGCTAGAGCAACAATTGCCATGACAACGAAGGCTGCATCCAACCATGATAGAGCCCGACGAGAATGAGGTAATTAAATGGTTGGATGTTGATATAATTTTTCCTAATAATAAATTCATGCCTTCAGGAACAGTAGAAAGGTGGAAGATGTGCATGGACTACAAGGGAACACGAAAGAAAGACACATCCACCATGGTAATGCAAAGGGGAGTAGCTACGAGCTCCCAAGTTTTCTCAGATATGCAGTAACATTAGAAGATGCATGAAAAATGCTCTTTCTAAGAATCTTTAATTTTCATTTTTAATTTTTTGGAACTTTATTTTATTTTCTTTTTTTTCTTTATTTATTTTTGTAATTTTTAGGAAATATTTTATTTTATTTTTCTTCATTATCTTTAGTTTCCATGTTTTCTTTGTTTTCTTTTCTTTTCCACAACAAGACTCACAACCACCATGCTAAGGGAATTCATTGCCGACTACTTGCCACGGCAACCGCAACAGAGGATGCCCCGGCAACCACCCCGACAACTACCTCAGTAGTTGCCACGGCAACAGAAACTGGCGATGCCTAGGCAACAAAAATGGCTTCGGCAACTACTAATGCCCAGGCAAGTGAACCTGCCTCGGTAAACATGGATCAAATCAAAGCAATGCTATTCACGTGGTACCGGCCACAAGCATTCAACCACCGACCGGAATATGAATCAAGCAAACGGAACGAAGGAAACTTATCACTCAAGGTGACGACCTCTCCGACTAACTCATTTCATTTAGTTTCTTTTAAATTTTGCTTCACTTTTACATACATTGAGGACAATGCTTCTCTCGAGTTTGGGGGGGGGTGTTGGTTTCTAGTTAGTTTCATGTTTAGTTGCATTCATCTTTAGCAATCACATATAGGTTGCATATGTTGCTTGCCACGCCTTTAATTGGATTTAATTGCTTAAGACTTGTTGAATATCCAATGATGAATTTTTGCCACTGCACTTAATTGAAATAACCTTTAATTTTAGGATTGCATGAAAAGAACTTAGAATTTTACTATGATGCTGAATTGTTTTTACACGGTTGTAGCTTGCTGATTGAAATAAACTTAGTGAACTTAGGTTGCTTAAAATTTGAGTAAATTTAAATTTGAAAATTAAAAGTTAATTTCTTACTAGAGGTGCCCGAAACCGGCTCTAGTAGTTAATGCACATTAGAGAATTGCTAGAGGTGCCCGAAACTGGCTATAGTAGTTAATGCACATTAATGAATCGCTAGAGGTGCCCGAAATTGGCTCTAGTCGACTAAAATAAAATGAGAAATTGCCTACTTTGCTAGAGGTGCCCGAAATTGGCTCTAGTGAAAATAAAAATAAATGCCCCAGTAATTGATAAAAGTCTATTATTCACATAGAATCTTCAAAATCAACTTGTACACAACTACGCACACACATTGTCACGAGCATTATAGTTTGGTTTCGGGTAATTTTTATGCTATCCGAAAAAATAAAAGGTGATCATACTTTGTGCCACGGTTCCGAGGTTTGAATTCAAGTTTGAAGCATGTCTTTGATGATTAAAGTCTTGGCAGGTAATTGTTAGTTTGCATTGCTTGAGGACAAGCAATAGTTCGAGTTTGGGGGTGTGATAAGTGTTCAAAAGTACTATTTTTATTACCTTTTTACTCATATTATTGCTAGACTTAGGCTCATATTAGTTGCATAATTAGTCATTCATACATTAATTCATGTTTCTTTCCACCGTTGAGCTTGATTACATAATTTGGTGTTTTTTGTGGAAAAAGATACTGTTTTGGTGTGTTTTTGTGTGTGTGCAGAATCACTTGCCTAAACAAGGCTGGAACCAGTTGCCAAGCCAGCACATGAAGGAGATGCCGACATAGTTGCCAGGGCAATGCATGAAGGAGATGCCGAGCTAGTTGCCAGGGCAATTTTGGATAAGGGATAAGATGATATGGCAGTCGAAATTGATGACTAGATTAGCCCAAGATGACGTGGAGCAAAGTTAAATCCCAAAGGAGTTTGATTTCCATGAAAAGGTCAAAGAGAAATTAAATCCTAAAAAGATAGGAGAAGATCTACAAGGAATTTAAATATAATAAAGAATTATATTCTTTTAAAGTATTTAATTCCAACTTAACTTCCTTCTCAAGAAGGATTTTGACCTAGCCATCTCCTATTTAAAGGAGACCAAGCCGTCAAACTCAAGAGCAAGAAGGGAGTGATTTCGACAAGGGAGAAAGCTTGGAAGGAGAGTTCGATTGAGAGATTTTCCAAAGAGGGCTGATCGATTTCTTCTTCTTTGCTTCCATTAGATTCATGGTTTGGGGATTATTCTTTGTATATCTTTTGAACCCAACCATGAACTAAATTGATTGGTTAGGGTTATTGTGTTTTGTGGTTGTGAAATCTTTTAGATTTTGTTTAGGTTTTTTAGTTGCAATTCAATTTTCAAAGTTTGTTCATTCTTGGTTCTCAATCTTGTTTATGAGTGAATTGGGAGAGGATCTTGGAATTCAATCATCTATTTATCTAATATCGGGAGAGTTAGATTCATGAAACGAATAAGCATGGTCTTTATTCAATTAATTGATGGTGAAGACTAATTCAGCTTAGGAATAAGTTTAGGATTTCAATGGCTAAAAGGAGCACAAGATTGGTTGTTGTTCACCCTTGATTCACGTAGGGATGTATTATCAAAGCATGCACAAATAGCTAGTAGTTTTGACTTAGGGATAACGAAAATCATTGAAGAACGTTTCGCCAAACTTTGAAGTGAATGTTCAATTGCCCGTGCAATCGACCCATTCTTAATTGCCCAGGCAATCGCTGGAGCATTGCCCGTGCAATTTGATCGACAACAAGAGGGAATTGCCCCGCAACCGACAAAATTCCGGCAATCAACGCGATTGCAACCAAATTCCCCGGCAATCGACTAGGCAATCATAACAGAATTGCCCGGCAATCCGCTGCTACTCAATCACCACGACGAACCATTCGATCATCACTCCACAACTCACGATATCTGGCCTATCCCTCTATTTTGATTCCATCTATTATTTTAGTTTTTTGCTCTTAGTTTACTCATTAATTATAACTCTACAATCATCAATTGTGTTTTTCTTTTCCAACGCAAAGTAACTTAAGCAAAGTGGCCCAAACCAATCCCTGTGGAGACGATACTCGATACTCATATGACTTTATTAGCACTTATTACGCGCAACACCTAGCTCCATGATTTTCTTCTTCCCCATCTTCTATATCTCTTCTTTCTTCTTCTCCTCTTTTTTTCTTTTTTTCATGATTTCATGGGTGAGAAGAGACCCCATGAGCTCATTTAGCTTTAGAACTTTGAGATTTTTGGCTTCGATGATGGCGGTCTTCTTTGAGTCCCATGACTCGAAAAGAGAGTAGATAAGCTTTCGGACAAGCTTTTCTTTATGAATAATTTCTCCATAGCCTTTGAGTCTATTGGTGATGGTGGAGAATCTATCGAACATCTTTGTGATTTCTTCTTCCGGTTCTATCTTGAAGTTCTCATACTCAAGGTTGACAAGGCTAATTTTGGTTTCCTTTACTTCATTTGTTCCCTCGTACATGACTTCAAGCTTGTCCCAAACTTCCTTGGCATCTTCACAAGAAGACATCTTCTCATAAATATTAGGGCTAAATGCACAAAAGAGAATGTACAAAGCCTTAAAATTTAGCTCCATCTTCTTGCGATCATCCGTATTCCATTTCGCCTTGCATCTTTGTGGTGGTATGGACCATCTTCAAAAATGCCCCAAAGCTTGTAATCTTTGGCCTTGATAAAGAACATCATTTTAGTCTTCCAATAGGCATAGTTGGTATCGTCAAAGAAAGGTGGCTTGTCGATGGATTGCGCCATTTATCTCCTATTGACTTGTTAGTTGATCATGCTTCCATATCTTCTTAATAGGTTGTTAGACCTTCTCGATTGAGCCTCACTCTAATACCAATTGAAAGGCTTGAATTCCTTCACCGATAAGCTTGCCAAGTGGTGGAGAAGTTGATTTTTGGGTGAATGTGGTGGAAGCAAAAATATAGACAAATTGACACAAGGATTTATAGTTGTTCAAGCTTCTAACAAGCTCTACATCCACTACCTTAGCTCCCACTAAGGATTTCCCAAATTCACTAAGAATTTCTTCCCCTTTTATAAGGCTTAGGAGGCAACCTTTACAATCCTAGACCCAATTACCAAGTCTAGCATCCAAAGCTTACAACCCAAGCTTTGGGAATACTCTCAAGCAAAGGAAAT
Source organism: Hibiscus mutabilis (assembly GCA_019671005.1). Taxonomy (NCBI): domain Eukaryota; kingdom Viridiplantae; phylum Streptophyta; class Magnoliopsida; order Malvales; family Malvaceae; genus Hibiscus; species Hibiscus mutabilis. The sequence goes on along the minus strand of CM033719.1, from coordinate 32,815,294 downwards.
GAAGCAAACAATAATTCCTCACTACAAGGTATGTGTTTGCACTCTTTAAGCTCACTCACCCAAACCTAAAACACTTGAGCAAGTATAAACATTTAGAGCTCACAAGTGTTGTCTATACAAAAATGAAAAATTTAAGCATTAAGACAAATTTTTTATCATAATGTTGTTGACTTGAGGATCATTAGTTGTTGTTGAAGCTTGAAGGATCCTTAAATACTCCCAATTGAGTTTCTAGCCATTGGAGACCATTGGGGTCGAATTGGAGCCATTGGATCCTCTATTTCCTACAATTAATGTAGTTCTGCAGTTGTCCGTATCGATACACGGGTTACCCGTATCGATATGCCCTTCTTGGAAACTAGCCGTTAAGCTCTTAGCTGCCTAACCGTACCTGTACGAGTGTTTCTATACCGGTACAGTTACTAGCCGTTGCACTCAGTCTTGCCAACCGTATCGAAACACCTTGGTCTTTTTGCTAACCGTATCGGTACGCCTTGGTTTGTTTGGCAAACCGTATCGGTACGGGTTGGTCTGTTTCGGTACGCTCTGCAATTTGAAAGACCGTTGGGAAATAGCCGTTGGGGGTAGTTAAATAGGGATCGGTACGCATGTATGCATATCGGTACAACCCTATCCATATCGGTACACCTATGGGCGTATCGGTACGGTTTTTCAGTTCTAGAAAATCATTGTAGTTGAAACCCTTGAACCATATCGATACAGGTATACCGTATCGGTACGCCTGTGTTGAAAACGTTAGTTTGGCTACTTTAAAACATTTAAAAATTTTCCAAAACACTTATTTTTAGGTTGTTTGAACTTAGAAACAATTTTGAAACCTTTTCAATTTAGTCAAAAACTATTTTTCAATTATTATATCAAAACAAATATCCTAACACTATCCTAGCTAGAGCTTACAATTGTCTCAAGATACCACTAAATGTGTAAGAAGACCACCAAGCCATCCCAGGCTTACCATACTCGAAGCCACTCCTTCTATTGAGTTACGTCCCATACCCTGATCACATAGCTCAAGGGTAATATAGCCCATACTCAAGATCACACAGCCCATCGAGTTACTCGAGCTTACACAACCTGTCTAGTTACAACCCTACCCTGATCACATAGCCCAAGGGTAAAATAGCCAACATCTATCATCCATACAACAACATAAATAAACATACATTCCCTACAATGGCCAACGAAGCCCTACTATTTTCCCGTGCTCACACAGCCATCGGGTTACACGTGATCACATAGTCGTTGGGTAAGAATCATATCTGGATCACTGTAGCCACAAATACTTCCTAGACATACTTGGACCACAATAGCCACAAGCAATCTTTTCCTGAGGTCACATAGTCAATCAGGTTACACGAGATCACATAGCCCAAGGATAGGTTTCTAACCGCATCCAAATCACATAGCCCATGGATACGTCGGACGTACTCGATCACATAGCCCAGAGTACCCATCCCCTTATTTAAGTGCTCTTGCATTGACTCTAGGACATCCGGATTCCTAACCAAGACACATACATTAACACATGCTCCCCCGAGCATCCATATATCTCACTGAGAGATAAAAGGCATCCAGCCAACCATTACTAATGCCCCAAGGCATAACTCGTTTGTTGCAATAATTAATATATGTCTTTAGGATTCATTTACGCTTTCTCTTTAAATTATCTTATTATTAGCAGCAACCAGCCTATATGGGCGTCCTTCAGTACACATCAAGGATCTCTATGGGTGATTAAACAATTGATCCATTCAATAATTATCAAGCCACTAGCCATTCATTTCACACACGGGGTTTAACTCTATATTCCTCAGCTTTAGTATTCATTTTACACCCTAACAGACCCCTAGGGCCCTTTACCTCAAATTATAGAACCCCCGGACGCGAACTCAACTTTCTTGGGCAAATTGCCCAGTGAGTATCGATACTCTAAGGTGAGTATCAGTACTGCCCTCTAGGTATCGATACTCCCCTATGAGTACTGATACGCTAATTAGATTCTAAAAATTGGATGGCTAGCCATACTAATACGCCCTTACCTTGTATCGGTACTCAACACCGGTACGCAGATTGCCCCATACCTATCCCAACCCGTACTGGTACCACTATCCTAGTGTACCGATATGCGAAAGCCTCCCTGGCAATAGAACAGTGGGTGCCGATATGCCCCTAGCGTACCGGTACGCCAAAACGTTATTGAAATTCACCTTAGGCGAGGGGAACCGATACACGGGAAGACGTACCGGTACGCCCCTCATAATTTGTCTTCCTCAATACAAAGGAGTACCGATACGCAGCCACCCCGTACCGGTACTCGAGCCTAGATTTCAAAACTTAGAGCTTGAGATTTCCTCAATCCTACCCTTAACCTCCATGGTTAAGTCTCAAATCGATCCTACAAGTTATTTAGAGTATAATAGGTGATTTTCTATCAATTTTATCAACATCTCATCTTTGATTTACCATTAATGGGGGTTTAAAGCTCTAAAGACCTATCTCACACCCACAAATCATAACACCAAGCAAGGCATACGTTTTATGAGGCTCATGAAAAGTAGGAGACAGAAATGTACTGACCTTAAGCAAGCAAAACCCGAAAATGAAGCTCCCGCCAAGCTCTTACCACCTCACTTCTTAGTCCAAGCTTCCAAAATCAACCTCCACCAATTCCAAAGATGCTTAGCTCAAAATGGAGATCCTTTGATGATGGTAAACTCTTCCTTGATGACCAAACCAAGATTCACACTCCACCACAACAAGTTTTCTCCTTAACCTTGAGTTGGATGGGTGTTTTTGAAGAAAGAGATGAGGATAGTTGCGGGAACAATGCGTGATCTCATTCTTTTTTTCCCCTGTAGCAAAATAAACAAGGCATCGACCTTTGTCTCCCTTAAGGGGGATAATTACCCATTTACCCTTCACTAAACATTCCTCATCCAAACACAAGCCCAACACCTAAACCCAACACGACATGGAAGCCCAAAATGCCCAACAACAAGGCCCAACATGACCCAAACATTTGACCCAACGTGTCGATCAAAATTCGGGTCAACGCTCATCGTTGACTCGAGAATTTGGGTCGTTACAACTCTCCACTCCTTTAAAAAAAATTATCCTCAAAATTTAGATGGATGAAAGAGATGTAAACAGAACGGATCTAACCACCTCACCATTCAAACAGGATCACCTTGATTAGGGAGAGTTCCCCCTCAACCTACCTTAGACTGAACCATAGCATAAAACCACACGCTCTCAACACTTCTCTTAAGGTTCCTACGACTCATTTTCAGCAACCAATGTCACTTACGACGGACCGCTAAGCATGGTAACATAACCAACCTCGACCCACGTTGTTCAAACATTGATTCCAAGAAACTCAACTCCATTGGGTACTACCCCGGATAGCGACTCTCCCAACTAGCGTCCGTCAACCAAAAATCTAAACTTAGACTTCATCTTTATCTAAAGCTGCACCACTTCCACAAAGCACTGCTAGGAACGAATCACGCCAAACAACCATGTCCCGGTCAAACCATTAAAGGACAAGTAAAACCCTAACAACCGATCATTATCATCAATACCTTGAATCCAACAGCTCTTTTCCCCAGACTTGGGCCACCAAGACGAGATTTAAACTTTGCTTTATCCAACTTGTTTTCAACAGGGTCAACAACCACTTGGTTCCGAAAAATGACCACCGTCACTTAGAAACTCACACAAGCAGCCCAAAAGTTAGCCATTTTACTTGCAAAGGTCTAAACACCTTCTTCTAACCCTTGCCTCGGTCCCAACCATCAGACATGGAATTCCATCTGACTGCTCTCAAGGATCTCCAACTGGTCCATCTAAAAACATTTCTTTGCAAAGTAACCATCCGGTTACCCTCAACACAACTATTGATCCACATTTCCGCTGCGCCACTTTGATAACTTCCACACTGCTTGCCTTAACCGATAACAACTTTGATCGAACTCAATTGGCCAATCCTATAACTCTACGAGATCTAGCTCAACAGGTGCACAAACCAAGCGATTATCCTCACAACTCGCCCTTAGGACCTCAACCATGATCATCACAACCTTTATTTACCCTTTTCTACGATACCTTTACTCTGACAAACAACACGTGAAACTCTCACATCCTATGGCCAAAACAAGGTCGCTAATCTTACGAAACTAGCATAGGGCTTCCACCATTGCACTGCAGCTCAACACATCCAAAGCCACCATACAAGCTACTCTCACGCAGACACGATCTCGGCGAAGCACTCGGCAACGGCACCCAATTGGTCACTTGCACAAGTGTGCCTCCAACAAAGAGTTCGTTAAGTACCATACCACAGAGCGATAGACACTATCAACAAACTCAACCTTACCTTTATCGCGGTTCTAAACCACAATCAACAGGTATGATTTCTTATTCACCAAGGGTACCTCCATACCCTCAAAACACCCACAAGACTAAGACCAGGAACTCTTAGCCCTCACGTCTACAACGCAGGCTAAGAACACCTTGCAACCTATAGAACCTTCCTCGAGCTAGCACTACAAAGCACAACATCCACCTTAGAGAGGTTAAGATCCTATATAACTGACACTAACAACTAGATTCAAGCAATCTAAAACCTCATAACTTCTCACCCACATCCTACGACACACTTGTAATCTCAACAACCATCTACGATAAAAACCTTATCTAGCAAAGGATACAATTCTAATTGCCATCTAAAGCAACAACAACCCAAGATTTACCAAGGTGCACATTACAAGAACCGGTCTGTCACACAACCGAAAAGCTAAACGGCTAACGCAAACAGCTGGAATCAACACAAAACTTATTTACCTAACATATCCTCGATCGCCACACTGTCAACTCTAGTCTGAACAGCAGACTGTCTAGCAACGCCTCGCGTGCCAACCATGGCGGTGGATCTCATAGGACCTCCACCTCGATAACCTAACGACGCCCTAGCTCCGCCTCTAGTAAAACTCTGATCATGATCGGAAGTAGCCCATCTCTGAGACTGAACTAATGTATCCTCATCCATAATTGGGCAGTCATTTGCCTTGTGTCCCAGTGCTCGACACTTATAGCAAACCCTCCGAAGCAAGAAGCACACTCTAAGGTGATGTCACCCACAAAACTCGCACGCTGGTGAAAGCAATGCTCTAACAGAACCATCAGTACTCTCTTCCGGAGTAGGAATTAAAGAGCCTCTACGAACCTTCGATCTAGATCCTAAGCCGACCCTCAGTAACTGGTATGAGGTAACTCTTTTCGAACACCTCAAAGCACAAAATCTTTCATGCAGATAGGGAGAAGGATTCATGATATCCTAGGTCTCCATATCATGACCCCTAACATCATTCATCTTACCTGACGTCGTATCCTGAAGCCACTCTAGCGACTTCTCACTATTAGCTAATTAAAAATGTCCCAAGTAGACCCGCTATCACATACAACTGAAGCTCGACCCTCAAACCTTGCCTGAACCACTTGCACCTCAAATCTTCCATCGCAACAAACTCCAGAGCATAACGGCTCAAACGCAAAAACTCTTACTCATAAGCAAAACCGTTCGATCTCCATAAACTAGATGCAGAAACCAGTCCCTCATCTCATTCATATGTACCTCGCTGATGTACTTCTTCTGAAACTTATCCACAAAGATATCCCATATCGGTCGTTCAGGCTGTAGACCTAACTCAACGGTCTCCTACCACTCGTGTGCATTGCCCTTAAAAAGGGAGACAATGCAATCATGATCATCTTTCGGGCTTCCCTTCATCTGTCTCAAGATTCTTTGTGTGTCGCGCAACCACTGGTCAGCCTTGATCGGGTCATCCTTACCCAAGCATTCAAAATTCTTAGGCCCAAAGTGATGAAGCCTCTCTACAGGGGTCTTGCAAGGCACCTCAAGTTGCTTCGGGATAACTTGTACCACACGAAAGAGGATAGAGGTAAGGTCACGGAAGTGACTTGCCTCTCTATTACCGGTTCACCTTCCATCAATCCTTTTTCTAAAACACAACAAACAATGTGGCACATCAGGATTCCCAGTCTTATAAAGTACACATAAATTTAGGGACTTGTATTCACTAGACACCTTACCACAACCTCTATACCACCCCGAGGTTTTCTAGAACTGACTAAAGGTAAGCTCTGACACCACTAAATGTAACACCCCGATCTTATCATGAATCTAGAGCATCACATTCGCGTCACCCAAAATCGACCTATCAGAATTTCTCATTTAAAACCACAAGTTGGCAATTCTCAAAACGATCTATTAAAATACACTGTTTGACCATGTAGTAGTAAATGCAAATAAAGATACAGACTCAAATGTGGTGAGGTCCTATGAATACAATTAGTCTAAACTAAACATCAAGTACTGTACTCTAAAATTGGTTCGGTGCTGGGAAATCCACCTCGATGTGCTCTTTCAAAAGCAACTTGTCAACCTACGCAGGAAAAAACCATAATTCCGTACGCTGAGCTAACAAAGCTCAGTGGTACATTTCTACTCTACCGTAATTCCTGAATATCATTAAACAAGTATGCATGATGAATATAATTAAGAGTGCATATAAATGCTTCTCTACATCTAAGGATCATCTTCTAGCTTATCCTAGGTAGAGCTTACAATTGTCTCAAGATACCACTAAATATGTAAGAAGACTACCAAGCCATCCCAGGCTTACCATACTCGAGGCCACTTCGTCCACCGAGTTACGTCTCATACCCTAATCACATAGCCCAAGGGTAATATAGCCCATACTCGAGATCACACAGCCTATCGAGTTACTCAAGCTCATACAACCCGTCGAGTTACAACCCTAACCTGATTACATAGCCCAAAGGTAAAATAGCCAGCATCTATCATCCATACAACAACGTAAATAAACATACATTCCCTACAATGACCAACAAAGCCCTACTATTTTCCTATTATCACACAGTCGTCGGGTTACCCATGATCACATAGTCTTCAGGTAAGGATCATATCCGGATCACTGTAGCCACAGTTACATCCTAGACATACTTAGATCACAATAGCCAAAAGTAGTCTTTTCCTGAGGTCACATAGCCATACAGGTTACTCGAGATTACATAGCCCTTCGAGTTACTCGAGCTTACACAGCCCCCGAGTTGTATTTCCATATCCTGATCACATAGCCCAAGAATAGGTTTCTAACTGCATCCAGATCACATAGCCCATGGATACGTCAGATGTATTCGATCACATAGCTTGGAGTACCTATCCCCTTATTTAAGTGCCCTTGCACTGACTCTGGGACATCCAGATTCCTAACCAAGACACATACGTTAACACATGCTCCCCCAAGCATCCATATATCTCACCGAGAGATAAAAGGCATCCAACCAACCATTACCAATGCCCCAAGGCATAACTCGTTTGTTACAATAATTAATATATGTCTTTAGGATTCATTTACGCTTTTTTCATTAAATTATCTTATTATTCGCGACAACCAGCCTATATGGGCGTCCCTTCAGCAAACAGCAAGGACCCCGATCTTTCACGTAGCATTAACCGATCCACTACGAATCTCTATGGGTGATTAAACAAGCGACCCACTTAATAAATACCAAGCCATTAACCATTTATTTCACGCACGGGGTTTAACTCTACATTTTCAGCTTTAGTATTCATTTTACACCCTAACAGACCCATAGGGCCGTTTACCTCGAATTATAGAACCCCTGAACGCGAACTCAACTTTCTTGGGCAGATTACCAGTGTGTATCGATACTCCAAGGTGAGTATCGGTACTGCCCTCTAGGTATCGATACTCCCCCATGAGTACCAAAGCGCTAATTAGATTCAAAAAAATGGATGACTAGCTGTACTGATACGCCATTCCCCGTATCGATACTCAGCATCGGTATGTGGATCGCCCCATACCGATCCCAACCCGTACTGGTACCCCTATCCTAGTGTACCAATACGCAAAAGCCTCTCAGGCAATGGAATAGTGGGTACCGATACGCCCTTAGCGTATCGGTACGCCAAAGCATTGCTACAATTCACATTAGGTGAGGGGTACCGATGTACAGGAAAGTGTACCGGTATGCCCCTCACAATTCGTCTTTCTCAATACAAAGGAGTACCGATACGCAGCCACCCCGTACCGGTACTCGAGCCCAGATTTTGAAACCTAGGGCTCGTGATTTCCTCAATCCCACCCTTAACCTCCATGGTTAAGTCCCAAATCTATCCTACAAGTTATTTAGAGTATAATAGGTGATTTTTTTTTATCAATTTTATGCATTATCAACATCTCATCTTTGATTTACCATTAATGGGGGTTTAAGGCTCTAAAAACCTATCTCACACCCACAAATCTTAGCACCAAGCAAGGCATACATTTTATGAGGCTCATGAAAAGTAAAAGTCAGAAATGTACTGACCTTAAGCAAGCAAAACCCGAAATGAAGCTCTCACCAAGCTCTTACCACCTCCCTTCTTGGTCCAAGCTTCCAAACTTAACCTCCACCAATTCCAAGGATGCCTAGCTCAAAATGGAGATCCTTTGATGCTGGTAAACTCTTCCTTGATGACCAAACCGAGATTCACACTCCACCACAACAAGTTTTCTCCTTTAACCTTGAGTTTGATAGGTGTTTTTGAAGAGAGAGATGAGGATAGTTGGGGGAACAATGGGTGATCACATTCCCTTTTTCCCCTGCAACAAAATAAACAAGGCATCAGCCTTTGTCTCCCTTGAGGGGGATAATTACCCATTTACCCTTCACTAAACATTCCTCATCCAAACACAAGCCCAACACCCAAACCCAACAAGACATGGAAGCCCATAAAGCCCAACAACAAGGCCCAACATGACCCGAACATTTGACCCAACGTGTCGATCGAAATTCGGGTCAACACCCATCGTTGACTCGAGAATCCAGGTCGTTACAAAATTAAACTTGAGTATTGCAAAAGGAACAAAATCATAAGGGTAAAGTACATAAATGATAACCGAACTTTGTTTAAAAATTAAAAATGGTAACTAAACTTTCAAAAGTTACATGACAATTAAACTTTATGTTTTGTTATAAAATTGTCACTTGACTGTTAAAAGACGTTAAGTGGGTAAGGTTGCAATTACAAAATTTTGAATAAGAGCACATGTAGTCATCTATATTTATTAGATTTAATCAATTTAATCTTATTTCAAATAAAAAACCTATAAAATATTATAGAGGAGTAAGTGTGCTCAGTTACCATTTGTGTAATTTACACAAAATATAATTATCATCAAATTAAAAATACTCTTCATAAGAGCCGTTTCAGGGCAGAGCAAAATACAGCTTCAAAAGCTGGTACCAGTGAGGCTCAACCTCACGCCTTTCGGCTCATAAGACCAACGCTCTAACCAACTGAGCTAAGGGACCAAGCAACCAAATATTTCCACATTATGTTATTTATTTAATGTTTAGTTCATCGATTTCTCCCAAAACTTGTATCTCTTTCTTTTGATCAAAGTACTCGAGGATGTACCACTTTTTTTCTAGTACAGGTACATACCATTACCATTGTCTTTTTAGTATACTGTTTTAGATTATCGTTAATTTTCAAAGTATTTTTGTGCGAATAATGTAAAATAAATTTTATTAAAAATTGAAGATATCACAAATACAATGAACCTAAAAGAAAGAAAAAAGATTAAGTCCATCAAAAAAATTATACAAAAAATATGAAGTCCAAAATTATAAAGAAAAATAAATCTTCCCTTGAGATCAGTGTACATAATCAAGAATCCATAAATCTTCATGAACCTGCTTGTCACTATCCAACGAGAAGTTTTACGAATTGAAAATAAAGTGGTGAGCGAACCAAACGATCAGACAGATTGTTCTGCTACACAGTTATGATTATATCGTCAAACAACCATCAAAGGGAATCAAACTTTCTATGGCCACCGACAAACCCAACTTAGAAAAAAAGAGTGCTGCGAGGATCTCTGAGAGAGCACCAAACGACCGGTACAAGATGCAAAAATCATGCCAAACGACATAGGAAACGTATTGTAAAAGCAAAGAAAACATGCCACAAATATAGAAAAAAGTGTACCACAATAGAAAAAAATCTTATTAAAAATTTAAAAACTTAGAAAAATAAAATATATTATGAAAAAACAAGTGAAATAATGAGTACTAACAGTCGACAACCAGACCAAAAGTTAATACTGCCGCCAGCTAAACAAAGCAAAAAAATGAAAAAACCCTTGTGGCGATAGGAGACAATAACAAAGTCCCTTTTTATATTTTTAAAGTGTTTTTAATATATATATATATGAAAATATAAATCTTAAAATTATTAATGAAGTTCAATAACTTAATTAAATGATTATATTTTATTTTAAATGTAATTATATAAGAAATAAAAATAGTTGAGACAAAAAAATAATCGTAATTGATTTCAAATAATAAAATATTGTACCAACCAACACAAGTTGATATTAATCGAAATAAACTGAGATTGTCAAAACATATAAAATTCTAACCGAAACTAAACTTGAACTATTTGGTATGAATTTTGATTTGATATGACCGATACCGATAAGGTATTCTCAACTGATTTCAACTTTGAACATGTGTTTGCTATATGATAACTATCATCTTTTTTAGAATATTCAGGTATGATTATATGGTATTACTTTTTTTTATTCTTTTGAAAACGCACAAACTATACATATAAACAAAGTATCCATAGATGGAGGTTCAACAATGCCACTCATTTAATTGCACATGATATTGGACAGTCTTAAATTCTTTAATTCTGAAAAACACTCGAGTATAGGCCCATAAATAAAGTTAGCAGAGAGATCCAAGTTGGTGAGAGGCAATATTTTGTTGAACTCCCATTGAATCAATACATTGGGCTGGTTTATTTTTACGAATACATAATTACATGGTTAATAAATTGTTTTTTATAAAGACAAAATTATATGATTAATAAATTGTTTTTGGTTTAAAAATTATATATATGTATTCATGTCGATTTTTTTAAATAAAATATTTAAAATTTTTATATTTTTATAGAACACGTAAAATTGTTAAAAATATTTATTTATTAAAAAATTATTTGTTTAATATTTTTATGATAAATTAAGTTGATGCATTTCATATATTATAACATTAAAGAATTTGGATATCATTAAAATATATACTAAGTTTAAGTATGAAACCGTAGCCGCTCTTCCTATTGATCTATCGCGGTTGAAACTTGTTCTTTCTTTTTAATTTTACGTGGCTGGCGGCAACACCAGCTTTGGTGCTGGATGTCGACCGTCGGTAATATTTTCTTGTTCTTTTGTTTCGTTCTTTATTTTTAATTTTTAAATTAAATAAGAAATTTTATTAATCACGTTTCTTTTTTTTATTTTTATCAGGGTTAGATTTGACGTCACCACGACTAATCAAGATGGCGCTCTTTTATTATCCAGTTGATCTCCCTATTTTGGACCCTCGAACTAGATTTGGATACAAGCTCATAGTCAGTACTCTTGTTCTTGATTGAGTTGTGGTAATGACCAAGTTGTCAATGTGCCTTATTATTGTAATATGCATTTTTTTAATGTTGTTTGTTGTTGGTTTTTACCTTACATCGTCGAGATTTGGTGATTTTTGTATCTATTTTGTTTTGAGCCTTTGAGTTAGGGTTTTTACCTTTTTGGAATATGTGCAGATCAAGTTTGTTTACCTGAATTGTAAACTCTCATTGTATTTTTGGAATTTTTTTCTTTTAATAAAATTGACGTACTAACATTCATATATATATATATATATATATATATATATATATATATATATATATATACACTTTTTAACTTACAATTTCTTGTCTAAAATGACCATTTATCTGTTCAAAAATACTTTTTGACAACAATACTAAATGCTTAAATCTTAGATCCAAAAATACAAAAGCACTTCTAAAAAACACTTTTCAAAAGCACGTTTCTATCGCACTTTTCAAAAACAATGTTAAACTAGGGTTGAATCTCCAAAATAGCACCCCTAGGTCTTAAATTCCCCAAAATAGTACCCCAAAAGTCTATATTTCCCGGACTAGCATCATTATAGTGAACTCACCTACATCCACAACGAGATCGAATAAAATACATTTTTTATTGAAACTCGTCGTGGGAGTACGACAAATTTTGTTGTTTTTTTTTCAAATATCTATTTAGAACTTAATCAAAGGATTAAGTTGATTCTAATCCGAACTCGTCGTGCATGCACGGCGAGTTCCATCTGGGTGACGACCATTCGTAACGTTTGAGACGTGGTTATAACAGGATTTTTTTTAAAATCATGGAACTCGTCGTGAATGCACGGCGAGTTTTGTTATAAAATAATATAATTGTTAAAAATAAATGTAAAAGTTATGTTTGTAACATTTTTTAAACAAAAACTTTTACTAAAAAAGTAGTGTTTCTAAAAGTTTTTTTATAAAAAATTAATATGTAGAGTAACTAAATGCAGTACTTGTAGTTAAATCAACTAATAGTTTAAAATTTTTGTTTTATGAATAAAAAGTAAAGTAAATAGTATCTGTGTTTAATTTTAATCGCTCCCCCAATCCCACGAAGATGTAAATAATTTAATTAAATTATTTAAATATTTAATTCAAATAATTAATTTCAATATTATAAAGTATCATCAAGCATTTCGGTCACCAAATAGTTAGAATAAAGTTTCATACTAAGATTTTTGTTAAAAAACGCATTTGTTCTTGTTATACAAATAAGCAACATATTGATGGGCGTAATAAAACAACAAATTTCGGAAGAAAATGACCCTATCGTTAACGCAGAGATGGACAATTTTGCATTCAGTTAGATTTAGGCCACCGTTATTTATATGTATGTTAGAGTTAGAAAATGTTGATATAATAAGTAGGTAATTTTTTATCCCTAACTTAATGAGCTAGAAAAGATAATAGAGGATGATATCTAATGAAATATGTTCCACTAAATTAATGCATTAAGCAAGCTAGACTAAAGCGTTACAAATGCTCAAAACATCAGACGAATAACCAACACGTAAATATGAAGATACATTGACTTCAGAAGTCAAAGGTTAATCGGAATCAGACTCGGTGTCATCGTAGGTAGTAGAGACGTTTGAAGTTAAGTTCTTCAATCCATTGTTGTTTCTCTTGTCTACGCTTGTAAATAAAAAGCTACAAAACATCAACAGCTGCATCAACATCTGGCGAGGATGAAGCTTTTTCAATAGTTTCTGTGACTGTGGACGAACTAGTTTCTCTGAGTGCATACGAACTACATTCTTTGGCCCGGACCTCATGGAACATAACATATAATTGGATGTATTTAGCTCATGCAGGCTGCAGCGTTGTGTTGGTTAATCATCTTGCATATGTCGCTTTCCTTGGTAAGCCTCAGTATGTAGTACGGTTCAACAGCCATCTATGTTGGGATTTTACATTTCAAATAAGAAATTTTCTTGTTTGTGCGTTTAATAATCTTAGTTGATATCAATTGCAACAAATCGTCAAGTGACATGTTGTTGTTGAGTGTTGAATCGAAATAAGTACCATGAAAATAAAATGTTGCGAAAAACTTAGCCATGCGGGGAACAAAGTTACATATGTTGGTTAATGTTTATTTGGATCTACTGGAAAAATAGAAACAACTAGAGTGTGGGTTTTATAGTAACGGAAATCATGTGAAACTCGCCAGGCATGAAAGGCGAGTTTCAAAACATCCTAAGATTTTATTACAGAAGAATTAAATGCTCATGCGCCAATTGATAAAAACAACGGAGTTATTAAATACAAGGTAATTATATTTCACATTATTTACTAAAATATTTACATTAAGCGTACATGAAAAATAGTTCAGAGCAAAGTTATTAAACACAATGTATTAAATTACTAAATTTAATGGATTTAATATTTAATAGAAATTTAAATTTAATAGAAATAGAAATAGAATAAGAATGTAATTTAAGAAATAGAATAAGAATATAATTTAATAGTAATATAATTTTTTAATTTCTAATTAGAATTTCTAATCCTAAAATAATAAATAAACAGAGAGCACTTGTTCTTATTCGAAACGCACCGTGATCTTTAACCAATTCTACGCTTCAATATAATTACCAGGAGTAAGCGCTATAATGTAATATTCTAAATTATTATCAATGTTGTTGAAAATTGTTGTTGGACTATTTTGGTCACCCGTGTCTGTAAATACACCGCATAGTCATGCTAGGTAAACCCATAAATTCCAACTGAATCAAGACCATGGATTTCAAGAAGTTATACAAAGTTCTCCTTAAAACATTATGTTTCGCAATACCTCTAAGAAAAAAAAATAGTGATATGTCATGTGGTAAGGAGAACTTTTTGTAACTTGTCTGAATCTATGGTGCGTAGGTTAACTCTTCAAAAGTACTACTTTTCATGTATATATTTTCATGCTTTTGCTTGACTTTGAGTACATATTTGTGCATTTAGCTAGTAGATTCATGCATTTGCATCTAGGAGTTAAGGAATGTATAGTTTTTATTGCTAGAGTGAAGGGTTATTTTTTTGTTGTGATAGGCAGAACGTGAGAAGGATTAACAGGAGCAGGTTTGATAGGAACAGAGGAGCAGAAAAGAAATGCCGAGTGTTGTTGGCAAAAGCAAGATGAGGATTGCTAGACTCGGTTGGCAAAAGAAGGACGATCGATGCCCAGTTATAATCGTTAGTCTGATCCAGGTCAGCCCAAATTTAAAAAAAAAAAAGAAAAGAAGATAACGCACCTACATTGGTGCGTAACAAGCTTTCAAATCAAAACCTTATCTAGGGTTTCCACGAGTGCCTAATTAAAGGAAGCCCATTGATAAGTCAAGAGGCTGTACTTGGAGAAGAAAGTGAAGGTGGAGGGCAACCCATGGTTCGACCAGGCTGAGACCAAGAGCTCTGGACCCATTGAAGGGATGCTTCGACAGATCTCCTTCTTTATCCATTTCTCTTAGTTTTTAATTTTGATTTGATGGTGATATTTCAAAACGATATGGTGTTGATGGTTTCCCCAGCCATGAACTAATTTTTTTAAGTTGGGTAGGGTTTTTTACGATGAACGCTTAGTGTTTGGGGTTTTTAATAATTGAATTCCTTGGCATTTTTATCTATTTTGCTAGTGCTTAGTTATTTTATATTCTTTTCCATATGAAAGTTGGCATTGCATACCCATTATCCCTTAATATCTTAACAGACTTAGGAGATAAGGATTAACTACCAAATACTAAGGAGAAAAATTTCGATAGAAGATGCTCAAGTAGATGAGCTTACTTCAGGAGTGAATCTACCCCCTTAGGAGTAAGGATTAAAACTTTGCCAAGTTAATTATTGAAAGAAATCACTATAGACATATAGGGGTTAATTGTAATTAACTTAGAGTATTGCCATCGACAAAGGCAATACTAACATAAAATATACTCAACAATAAAACCAAGGCTAAAAGTTATTAATTGCTGTCTTCACTAGCGTAAAATCCAAGCATCCCTTGCCCATGCCAACTATCCATCTAAATACATTTGTTGCCAATTCGCCTGAATTTTCACTTCATTTTCCTTAGTCATTTTCTTAATTATCCAATCTCAATCACCAATTTATTTATTTCAATTCACAATTAAATATTGTGGCATTTAATTCCTCAGCAATCCATATGGATACGATACTCAGCTTATTGTTGTATTACTTAATGATCGTGGTTTGTGTATACTTGCATGCAAAAAGAGCTAAACTTGGCATTATTTACTGGCATATTTACATTAATTCATCATTGTTTGCCAAGCTAGTCAGTCGACAAGTTTTTGGCACCATTACCAGGGATTGGAACAGAATTTATTCTTTTGATTTTTACTTGTTTTGTTTATTTTACTTATTTTGTTTCATTTGGTGTATGACTGCATTGCGAAGGAAGATTTATTATATGACCCAAAGATTGAAAGAACCCTACATAGGTTGAAAAGAAAACTTTGAGAAATGGCTCTAAACGAAAATGGTAGAGTAGATGGTGTCCTAAACAATGAGGAGAATCCAACAATATATGATAGGGTACCACCCACTCCTGCTGTTGCTGTAGAGAATCCTGAAGAGTGACCTATTAGAGAACGCTTGGAACCAAATATGGACAATTTGATGCCAGGACTTATTGGTCCAGAGGTAAATGCAGTTAATTTTGAAATTAATCCAATAATGATTCAGACGCTATTGAATGTAGGTCAATTTGATGGATCATCTATTGGAGACCCAAGGCAACACTTGAGGCAATTCATGGAGGTTTCCCAACTATTTCAGCAACCTGGTGTAGCCGAAGAGAAAATGAAGTTGAGACTATTCTTATTTTCTCTGAAAGATGGAGCAAAAACGTGGCTAAGTTCTTTGTCACTTGATTTAGTTATTTAGTGGGGGAATTATGCCAGAAATTTCTTCTGAGATTTCTAGTCACCTAAACTTAATGCCAAACTATAAAGTGATATCATTACTTTTAGGTAGGCTGATGATGAGAATTTGTATGATGCGTGGGAGCGTTTTAAAGACCTATTGAGAAGATGTCCCATGTATAGATTCCCTACTTGGACCAGATGGAGGCTTTTTATAATGAACTCAATGCTCATGCCTAGACTATTGTAGATGCTTCGACAAATGGTTCATTGCTAGAAAAAATTTATTCGGAGGCATTTGGCATTCTTGAAAGGATTGCCACCAATGATCTTCAGTACCTTACTGCCAAATTAGGAACCATGATGAAAGTAGATGGAAAATTGGAGCTTGATGCATTATCATCTCTCAATGCTCAAATTTCCAACCTCACTAATATAGTGAAAACGATACAAAAGCCTACTGAAGTCTGAGAAGTAAAGGCACTAGATCCATTTTTCACAATTTGTAGAGAGGATCATAATTTGGAAGAATGCCCATCAAACCCTGAATAGGTAAACTTTGTTAGCAATTTCAATCGTAATTTTAACCTGTATTCCAATACTTGTAACGCAGGTTGGAAGCAACATCCAAACTTTTCATGGGCAAATCAGGGAAGTAACCAATTTAATGCCCAACATCAGAACAACAATGCACTGCCAGGCTTCAACCAGAATGTGATGCCATAAAGAGCACGAAATAATTTCTATCCAGGGTAGAGATCTAACCAAGGGAATACTCTAACATAGTATATAGAGTAAAATGACACAATTGTCCAGGGTTTAGCAGCATCTATGCAAAACTTGGAGGTCAGCTAGGACAGATTGCCAACGCACTCAGTAATAGACCCTAGGGAATTTTGCCAAGTGATACAGAGGATGCTCAACAAAAAAGGAGAGAACAATACAAAGTAGTCACTCTTAGGAGTGGAAAACAATGTGAGAATGAGACACCTCTCAAATAGCCAATTATTTGCTAGGACGAGAGTTGGTGCCAATAGATGAATCCTAGAAAGCAGAGAAAAAGGAGGCAAGCACTAACAATGCCAGACCTCAATCTAATGCCATCACCACTTTGGCAAAGCTAGTAGAACCATCATTTGCTTACCCGCCACCATATTTTCCATAGAGACTCTAGAAATATAAGCAAGATCAACAGTTTAAGTGCTTTTTGAAAGTACTTAAACAACTACAGATCAGCATACCATTAGTAGAAGCTCTCGAAGAAATGTCCAACTATGTCAAATTCATGAAGGACATTTTGTCCAAAAAGAGGAAATTAGGTGATTTCAAGACTGTTGCTCTCATTAAAGGATGTAGTGCAATGATAACCAATAGATTGCCACAAAAACTAAAGGATCCATGGAGTTTCACTATTCCCTACACGATTGGTAATAGATTCATGGATAAAGTACTATGCGACTTGGGAGTCAGCATCAATCTGATGCCAATGTCAGTTTTGTAGAAAATTTGGTATTGAAACAAGGCCTACCACAGTAACACTCCAGCTGGCAGATCGATCTTATGCACATCCCAAGAGTAAGATTGAGGATGTGTTGGTAAAGGTAGATAAATTTATATTCCAACTAATTTTATTATTTTAGAATATGAAGCTGATGTTAATGTCCTAATAATTTTGGGAAGACCTTTTCTTGCCATAGGTAGGACTTTAATTGAATTTCAAAAAGTTGAGCTTACTATGCGTATGAATGACCAATAGGTTGCGTTTAACGTATTTTGAGCTCTTAAGTGTACAAATGAACTTGGGGAATGCCAAGCTGTTGAGCTGATGAAATCTATTTTCAATATAGAAATAGAAAAATTTTGCCATGACACAAACAATGATACCATAGAGCTAGATGATAAAGATAATATGAGCGAAGAATCTGAAGAACCGACCATGTTGAACAAGGTCATGAGCTATTATAGGAGACCTGAGCCACTTGAGTTAGCTGACAGAGAAATCAAGTCGTCCAAACTATCTATTGAGGAGCCACCGGAACTAAAGCTAAAACCTTTGCCAAGCCACCTTAAATATGCCTACTTAGGAGATAACTCAACTTTGCCAGTGATCATTGTTGCCGATTTGACTGATGTCCAAGAGGAAAGATTGTTGGAGACACTAGGCAATCACATTAAGATTTGGGATAGACCTTAGTAGATATTCGTGGGACAAGCCCAACAATTTGCATGCACAAAATTATTTTAGAGGATTATCATGGCAAAACAATAGAAGCCAAGAGAAGACTGAATCCCAACATGAAGGAGGTAGTCAAGAAAGAAGTCATAAAGTGGATAGATACTGGGATAATTTATCTTATTTTTGATAGTTCGGGGGTCAGCCTGGTGTAGTGTGTACCAAAGAAGGGTGGAATGACCGTGGTTCAGAACAACAAAATATACTGATCCCCTCGAGGACCGTGATATGCTAGAGAGTGTGCATGGACTGCATGAAGATAAATAATGCCACTTCGAAGGATCACTTTCCACTACCCTTCATTGATCAGATATTAGATAAATTCGCAGGGACAATAATTTATTACTTCCCGGATGGCTACTCGGGCTATGATTAGGTTATCATCGCTCTAGAAGATCAGGAGAAAACTATGTTCACTTGTCCATATGGGACGTTTGCTTTTAAAAGAGTGCCCTTTGGATTGTGTAACACTCCAGCAATGTTTCATCGTTGCATGATGTTGATTTTCTCGGATATGATTGAGAAAAATTTAAGTCTTTATGGATAACTTCTTCATCTTTGGAAAAAGTTTTAAAGAATACCTTCAGAGTTTGGAACTTGTTCTACGGAGATGCATTGAAACTAATCTGGTATTGAACTGGGAGAAATGCCACTTCATGTTGAAGGAGTGCATAGTTCTTGGACATAAAGTGGCGAAGAAAGGACTAGAAGTAGACAAAGCAAAGGTAGAGGAAATCAAACAATTGCCACCACCCACAAGTGTCAAAGGTATTGGAAGTTTCTTAGGACATGCAAGTTTTTATCGTCGCTTTAGTAAAAATTTCTCAAAAACTTCTAAACCTTTATACTTACTTTTGGAATAGAATACCACTTTTGCATTTGATGATTCTTGTTGGAAAACATTTCAGGAATTGAAAGATAGGTTAATTAATGCCCCCATAGTCATGGAACCAGATTGGAATGAGCTATTCGAGCTCATGTGTGATGCCAATGACTATGTTATTGGAGCTGTGCTAGGACATAGGCATGGTAAAATTTTATATACCTATGTCAGTGGCACATTGAATGAAGCCTAGCTCAACTACACAACAAATGAGAATGAGTTCCTTATAGTTGTCTTTGAATTTGACAAATTTAGACCTTATAGTTGTCTTTACAGTTATCTCCTAGAAAAGAAAGATGCCAAGCCCAGACTGATCCGATGGACGCTTTTGCTACAAGAATTTGATCTTGAGATACGAGATAACAAGGGGAGTGAAAACTTGGTGGCTGATCATTTGTATCGCTTAGAGTACCACCATGAGGATGGCAATGTTGTAGCCTTAGAGATGATTTCCCTGATGATTATTTACTTACGACCACTACCATTCCATGGTATGTTGACATAGTCAACTACCTGGTCAATAAAATATTGCCACAAGACTTGTCAAGTAATGCCAGGATGCAATTTTTAAGGGATATTTTGTAATACTATTGGGATGAGCCGTTCTTGTTCAAACAACGTGCCAACCAAGTCATTCATCGTTGTGTGCCAAAGGATGAGCAACAAAATATTCTTCAACTCTGCCATGCAACACCATATAAAGGACACTTTGCTGGAATAAAGACAACAGCTAAGGTGCTGTAGTCAGGATTTTTTTGGCCTACACTATTCAAAGACGCCCATTATTTTGCCAAGGCATGCAATAAATGGCAGCATACTAGAAACATTTCCAGCAGACATCAATTGCCACTACAAAATATCATGCATGTGGAGCTATTTGATATGTGAGGGATAAAATTTATGGGTCTTTTCCCCCATCGTTTGGCAATTTATACATACTTGTGGCTGCAGACTACGTCTCAAAGTGGGTTGAAATTGTTGCTCTCTCAACAAATGATGCCAAGGTAGTTGCCAAGTTCCTATACAAGTACATCTTTACCAGATTTGATGCTCCCAGAGCCATCATTCATGATGAAGGTACCCATTTTAAATGCAGTTAACTAGTAGAGCCTTGTGTAGGTATAGAATCTAGTAAAGAATTGCCACTACCTACCTTCCTCAA
Organism: Hibiscus mutabilis; assembly: GCA_019671005.1. Lineage (NCBI taxonomy): Eukaryota > Viridiplantae > Streptophyta > Magnoliopsida > Malvales > Malvaceae > Hibiscus > Hibiscus mutabilis. Next base: position 32,794,561 of record CM033719.1, on the reverse strand, counting down.
AAGAATGGCCAGACAGGGATTTCAAACAAGAAGATCAAGAATATCTTGGAAAAGACTGTGAACCCAACTCAAAAAGATTGGTCTTTGAGGCTAGATGATTCCTTGTGGGCATACAGAACAGCTTTCAAAACTCCATTAGGAATTTCCCCATACATGCTTGTATTTGGGAAGTCATGTCATTTGCCAATAGAATCAGAGCATCGAGCTTATTGGGCAACCAAGGAGTTGAACATGGAATAGAGGACTGCTAGTGAGAAATGATTGTTAGATCTGGATGAGTTAGAAGAGTTTCAAGCACAAGCCTATGAAAATGCCAGGCTTTACAAAGAAAGAACAAAGAGGTGGCATGACAACAAAATTTTTCCAAGGTAGTTCGAAGTGAGGCAAAAAGTTCTGTTGTTCAATTCGAGGCTTAAATTATTTATAGGAAAACTCAAATCCAGATGGTCAGGACCCTTTGAAGTTATCAAGCCCTATGCTCATAGAGCAGTAGATATCAAGGACTTGATAGCCGTGATAACATTCAAAGTGAATGACCAGAGGTGGAAGTATTATTGGGAAGGAAGGCAAAAGAATGCCAATAAGATCATTCTCTTGGCAGAGATTAGGTAATTTTCACATCACAACATGATCATTGTAAATAGTTAGGATAACTATTTTTTGGTATTTTAGTTTGTTTATTTTAGTTTTTCTTTTTCTGTTTTGAATGGTTTTGTGAGTGTTAGCGCATGTTATTTTACCAAGGCAGTATGCCAGGACAAGATGGCATTCAAACACCTATCATCACGGGGTGTGGTAATGCGTAGACTATTTTCAGATAAGGCCTAAGGGAGAGTAATTTTTGCTGAGTGGGAAACCCTAGCCACCGCCTAGGTTAAAATTTTCAAACTTTGAGAATTTAACATACTTTATTTTTTAAAAAGATACCCTACTTTAACCAAGCTTTCTTTCATACGCCATCATTTTCTAAACCCGTCATTATCCTACTCCCCCATACATGCATAACTGCCACAACATAATTATCTCCATTAACCTCACCATTAAACCATCCCAACCGTCTCCCTTACCCCTTATTGAACTCCTATTTTCCCTTCAGCAAGAACCTTTCTTCTTTTTATTCTTTTGATCAAAAAGAAAAGCAAGAACCAAACTTTCCCTTATCTTTTCTGATCATCACTACTTTTCCCTAATCTTTTTCAATGGCATCGTCATCAGCACCACTTCAAATCTTTTCCAATGACGGGACGAAAAAGAAGTATGAAGAGAACTATGTTGCACGACATTTTGCTATGAGAAATGGTTCAAATTCAAGGATGAACCCAACTTGGGATATTCGCCGAAAGTGGTTGACATAGTCAAGAAACACCATTGGGAGGTCTTTTGCCAATAGCCCGAAGAGGTCTACCCCACCATTGTTTGTAAATTCTATGTCCACCTTACCACTAAAGCTTCGCCTTTTTAGTTTGTGAGAGGTAAATGTGTTCAATTTGATGAAGGATATGTTAATCGCATGTTCAGTTTGGATGGTGCAGGGGAAGAGCATTCAACATTCTTTTAATCCATGGATGCTGCCAAAAGGTAGTTGATATTGAAGGATCTGTAGAACTTGGCATGAAATAGATCGTCTCTTCCAAGGGCAAGAGAACTGTGAAAAGGCTGGCATTGAAACAACAGTCAAGGGACAAAATCATTTCTTGAAATCCAACCTTATGCCGACCACACATCTTTGTTGCACTTGATCATGGTGGGAAAGAAAATTAACCCAGGTCGTCTGATTATTGACGAGACCTACAAATGCGTCGGTAAAGGGAATGGCAGTTTGATTTTTCCTTTACTAATCTCTAGAATTTGCATACAGCATCAGGTGCCAAAGCTCGACTTTGACAATGTTCAAAAATGCAAGGGAACCATCACTCTTGCTCTGTGACAGCAATTGATTACAAGTAAGGCAAAAGAGAAGGGCAAAGGGAATACCGCTAAGCCAGTGTTTGCTGCCAAGATGCCCAAGGTAGAACCTATTACATAGACGCCAACTAATGCCTTAACATTTCTTTCCTAGATCTATCATCTCCAGGAACTCAGTTTGCAAAATTAGAGAAGGCTGAAGTGCAAAATTTGGTGCTCTGTTAATATGTTAGAGCCAAGGACCAAGCCCTTAAGACGACTCTTGAGGGCATTGCCACCAATCCTTATCCATCATTTCAAAAGTTCCCAAATGAGCTTCATGTGCCTGAAGGAATACCAGCCAACCCACAGTCTATCCATATTCCAACCCAGCAATCTAATGCCATTATCCATGTATCACTTGTCCATGTCAAATCTGCCAGAATCGAGACTCCACAAGAGTTTAATGATGAAATGCTTACCAAGACTGATGTGCCACCTGTTGCTCTAGCTTCTTCTACAGCCCTCGTAGCTCCTATCATATTTGAGCCGACAAAGGTTATTGATAAGGTCCTATAAGATGTGAAGGCTTCCACTGCTCTCTCAAAGCCACAATTGAAAAGGAAAAAAAATTCCTTGGCATCAAATCGGGGGATCTTTAGTAAGAAGAAGACCCGCGACTCTCACATTGAACATTCTGAAGGGGAGTCTTCTTCCCCTTAACTCATTAGCTTCATGTTTTTCATTTTAATCATGCATAGCATTTGTGTATATGTGCTTTCATGCTTTGCGGACAATGCACACTTTAGGTTTGGGATGGGGTATTGCCTCATATTTATTGCCATGACATTCATTCATTTCTATGTTTCTGTTTGCATTTTGTTATTGCCATATAGATTAGGTAGACTCATGCATACCAAACCATTAAAAAAGCAAAATTTTCCACGGTTTGTTTTTAACCTGATATTTTGCCAACACTTTTGCTTGCATAGTTAGAACTTGTACTAGTATGCCATGTCTGATGATAAAATTAGAATCTCTAGCTAGCATGAGCTAGTAGATTAGTAATGTCATGTTGCTTGGCAATTGATCTCTAGCTTTGGAAAATTTGGTTTCATTTAAATACATAGTATGCATCCAGTTTCAAAGAAAAACTTAGGATTCTTGAAGCTGAACATAGAATAAAAAAAGGAATAAAAAATTTGCCAGGGTAAAAAATGAAGAATAAGGAAACAATGTTTTGCCAAAGGTAAGAAAAAAATTAGAACACTCATCTGCCTTAGAGACAATAAGTAACTTGGGGCTTCAAGGTTTGCTCCCTCTTAGTTCTCAAACCAACAAAACCTTAGGGTATAAGTGTAATGGGTTAGCTTAGTGGTGTAGTCTGGACTAACGTGGGGGTTCGTGGTATGCTCCCTCTTACTTCTCATGCCAAACAACGTCACGACGCGACCCCAGAACTAATGCCAGACCCTTGGTCAAAAAAAGAAAAATAATAAAAATAAAAATGTGTGTTTTATGAGTTTGGACAGCAAAGTTTTGCTAATAGAGTTCATGGATAGTTGATGCAGACCATCTGCACTTCATGCACACTTCATGACCCTAGGCTAGACTTATATTGTTGCACATGAATTTGTTGATCTGTTGCATTACTACTCTGGGATATCAGAGGACAGAACTAGGACCAGATTCTTCTTGCTAGCTTGTATGGTTAATCAGGAAAATTTTGCGGAGGTATTTACTTAATTTTTATGTCTTTATAATTTTTAATTACACTACTTGAGGACAAACAATGATCTAGGTTTGGGGGAGTGTTAACTCTTCAAAAGTACTACTTTTCATGTATATATTGTTATACTTTTGCTTGACTTTGAGTACATATTTGTGCATTTAGCTAGTAGATTCATGCATTGGCATCTAGGAGTTAATGAATGTATAGTTTTTATTACCAGAGTGAAGGGTTATTTCCTTGCTTTGATAGGCAGGACATGAGCAAGACAGGAGTGGAGGAGCAAAAGAGAAATGTCGAATGCCATTGGCAAAAGCAGGATGAGGATTGCCAGACTTAGTTAGGAAAAGAAGAACGATCGATGCCCGATCATAACCATTTGTCAGAGGTTGCACAAGGAGAAGAAAGTGAAAGTCGAGGGCCACCCATGGTTCGACCAGGCAGAGACCGAGAGCTCTGGACCCATTGAAGGGTTGCATAAACAAATCTCCTTCTTTGTCCATTTCTCTTATTTTTTAATTCTGATTTGACAGTGATGTTTCAAAACGATATGGTGTTGATGGTTTCCCCAGTCATGAACTACTTCTTTTAAGTTGGCTAGGGGTGTTTTTGCGATGAACATTTAGCCTTTGGGGTTTTTAATAATTGAATGCCTTGGCATTTTTTGTGTATTTTGCTAGTGCTTAATTTTCTTATATTCTTTGCCATACGATAGTTGGCGTTGCATGTCCATTATCCCTTAATATCGTAATAGACTTAGGAGATAAGGATTAATTGCCAAATACTAAGGAGAGAAACTTCGACAGAAGATGTTCAAGTAGATAAGATTACTTTGGGAGTGAATCTACCCTTTAGGAGTAAAGATTAAAACTTTTCCAAGTTAATTATTGAAAAACATCACTATAGACTTATAGGGGTTAATCACAATTAACTTAGAGTATTGTCATCGATAGAGGCAATACTAACTTAAAATCTGCTTGGCAATAAAACCAAGGTTGAAAGTTATTAATTATTGTCTTCGATAGCGTAAAATTCAAGCATCATTTGCCCACGTTAACCATCCATATGAATACATTTGTTGCCAATCCGCTTGAATTTTCACTTCATTTTCCTTAGCCATTTTCTTAATTATTCGATCTCAATCACCAATTTATTCATTTCAATTTACAAGTAAATATCTTGGCATTTAATTCCTGGACAATCCTTATGGATACGATACTCAGCTTACTACTGTATTACTTGCTGACCGTGTATACTTGCACGCGAAAAGACGTAAACTTGGTATTATTTACCTGCATATTTACATTAATTCATCATCCATTTGCAAGCGTTTGTCATTCAACAGTGTATAATGTTTGTGGTTCGTTTGGAATTAATGGGAATAACAAGCTTTTTTCTTCAGAACAACGCAACTCCAATAAATATTCATGTTGTGTGTTTGACATGAATATAGCGTAGGTAAAAATATGATATTTATAGGTAACTTTGACACATCTTTCGCCTGCAAACTTCACAGAGAGCATGTGACATGATAAGTGGAACTTGTTGTGCATGGACGACATGTTCAACCGAACTCGCCGTGCATGCTCCTCTGTAAAAACAATCTGCAACCATGCTCTCACAAAATCATCTACATTATTCACACTACAAAGCTACACGATGGTTTTAACTCGGTATACATGCAAAACGAATTTAGGGTCAAAAGCCCTACTATAAATAACTTGGTAATATGTTGTTCGATTCTGTAAACATAAGTAAAAATTTTCAAATTTTTCTATCTGATAATACATTCAAAATAGTGGTCATTTCATGTACTGGTGGAGCTTAGTTTGAAGAACGAAGTTCTCCTTACAACATTAATTATGCATGGAGCAGATCATCATGTTAAGGCCTAAAATTTATTACATGGAGCAACCCGAGGCCTCCATTATGATAAACGGGCCCTGAGAGTTGTATATTCCATGTTGTCTGACTCTATGTAGCACAAGACTGATATTCTCTTTCGATCAAGTAAAGAGGATCAGAGTCAACTATATCTCTCCAGATTCTGTGCAGTATGAGTTACGTAAACGAAGCTCTCCTTACAACATTATTGTTACGTGAAATCGCATAGTCTGACATTATTTCGGATGCAACAAAAATGTTGTCACAAGGCCTCAAGGGCACAATGTTGCACTAAATTTTATTTAGTGCGTTGCATTTGTATTAAAATTATGATAAGTGTATTACATTTATTTGTAACCATTTTGTAATATAAGAAATGTATTAAATTTTTGTAACCAGATTGCAAAACAATAATGTATTACATTTATTTGTAATAGTTGTGTAAACTTATACATGTGTTAGATTCTGTTGTAACTCGACTGCTATCATTTTATTAAAATAAAAACATAATCACGTATTTAGTCAAAAGCTAACATTTTAAAAAATATGGCTACTGAATCGGGAACCAACTAAAAATATGTTGAACTAGGGTTAACATTGTAAGCTAAACTCACCAACCATGGACAATGAGTTACAAACTAAATTTCCCACTATATATATATACCTATTCGATTATGTTCTTTAACACACATCTTTAAACATGTATTGTTTGATGTTGGATTTAGGGTTGATTATAAATTCTCTTAAAAATTCGTTAATTTTTTTTGATAATTTCCACCAACAAAGCTCTCCTTACAACATTAGGTACGGTGAATAAGTCTCAGCGTACTGATTTCAGTGTGAGCCTCTATATGGTCTTCTTATCGGGATGAAGCATTACACAGCTTCATACAGATGCAACTGATCATGGTCTACAACTCCATGATTATTCCATGCAGCACCCTTATGCTTCCATCATGAAATATGGGAGGTATTGCGTGTGCTATTCCACGTTGGCTGGCCCCGTTCTATAAGAAGCAACCCACCACAGATTAAGCAAGTGGGCAGTCATATTTTTCGCTTCTAACAACACATCCATATTATTTCTAATATTATTTAGACAACCATGTGAAAATGATTGATTTTATTATATTTCTTATGTATTTATATCATGAGAAATATATTTTAACCATTTTGTACTATGATAAATGATTACAAGTATTCAATTTCATATGTACTTACATTATATTATGCCAAAAGTATTCTACTTCAAAATAAAAAAACCCCACCCATATTGATCTTAGCCAATAGTTACTAAATTGTAAAGTTTTTTTAAAATTTCACGAACTAATGTTTAATTATACAAAATTTCAGGGACTTATATCTAAGTTTTTTTTTATCAACTTATATTCTTATAGGTTTTCTTCCTGTAATAACTTAAACAAGAAGAAAATTTTCAACACATAGTTCAATTTTTGACGTGTAGGGACTAAACAATAAAGTTTTAGAACTTTAGGGACCTATTTTTTTAATTTTAAAAAAGTTCAAAGTCCAAATAATTATGAATGTGTTTTTAATAAGAAATTTTATTAATCACTTTTTGATTCCTAAACATGAAATTTAAAGAAAAACGTGACTAAATCGGAGTTCAAATGACTTCACCCTTTAGCCAAATTTTTCGCCGTGTTTGGATTTTTTGGGCCGAGTTTTTTTCACCACCATTACGTACATGTGTTCATCTGTAGGATGGCGTGTCCGTCTGTAATATCCCAAATTTTGGCTAGTGACTAAATTGTAAATTTTGAAAGTTTAGGGTAAAGTATAAACTTTGGAAAAGTTTAGGGACTAAAGTGTAAATTTCCCCAACAAGTAATTTTATTTAGTATAAGATTGAATCGGATCGAAATAGGTACCTTGATATCGGTTTTAAGAATTAAGATGCAGAAAAAGGTACCGAATTTGGATCGAATGAAATTGTTAAGCATGCTCAGGCTAGAGAAATACAAGGATGGGTGACCTTCGGGAAGGTCTCATAAAAGTGTTTCTGATCGATATCTTGGACTCAGTAAGAGTAAAAAATATTTGAATGAATTATCGATAAAGGATTTCTAAGATAAATTTTATTTTATGAAGATTTTCGATAATTATCGGGATAATAGACCGAGTTAAAAAAAATTCAGTCTAAGTCCTTAAGAAAGGAAGTTTTTATGAGATGACAATGTTTATTTCCCGAATATGGAAATATAGAATTTTTGGAATAAATCCGATAGTTGAGAAAAAGGTAAAATCTTAGTAGAAGTATTTTACGAATATTGGGAAATCGGATCGAACTAAAATTTCAGAGACTGATCCAAAACCCATGGGAAAGTCATAAAATACTATTTTATGAATATTTTATTATATTTGATTGGATTCCAACTAGACTTAGTTGAATTTTTACAAGAATGGGAAATTAGTAAATAAAAACTAGTTGGAGGGCAAATTGGTCATTTTGCTCCAATGGCATTTTTGAAATATTAAAAAAGTTACAAGGATAATTTTGGAAGAAGGAAATGGAAGAGTAAATTTTGGCCCTTGATTAATGATAAGATCAATCTCAATCGTTGGATTAAAAGGGTATTTTAGTAATTTCACTATCTAAATGAATTTAAAATTCATTTATATTTACAAGTGGCATAATTGGATGGAATGGAAAATAAAGGAGCCAAAATATGAAGTCTTCTTCATCTTCATATTTTCGAAAATGAGGGGGAAGAAACGAGAAGTTTTCCAAGTTTGATTCAAGCTCCGAAACTCAATTTTCAGGTAATCTTTCGAACTACAAAGTTGTTCTACTCATCAAGCCCTATCTTTTGGTGTAAATAGTTCGTGGAAAACATTCTTGATTGATGAGAATTTTGTATGAGAAGAAATTAGGGTTTATGGACTCAATTGGGGGTTTTGAGACTTTATGATTCCATGTTGAAATCAAGCTTTTGTGATGTTAAAATCATGTTATTGAGTTGGAATTTAAACTCTACATGTTTTGATTATTATGAAAGTATTTAGGGTTTATGGATTCAAGTTTAATTTAGGGCTTGTGATGTTAGATTAATGATTTAGTAAGCTTGAATTGTTATTTGGAAACAAAACCATAAATTTATTAGATAGGGATCATTTTAGAAATCTTAAAAGTTAGAGGACCGAATCTGATTTTTATGATTCTAAAGTGTATTTATGTTATTGTTGATGTTGGAGATGTGAAATTGAAGTTAGAATGCAAAACCGATGTTAAATCGAGTTAGTGACCATTTTGACAAATTATCAAAGTTAAGTGACCAGTTCGGAAATGAGGTTTTAGAGAAGGACTAAATCTGATTTTAGTTGAAATAATAGAATTCAAGTAGTAATGTTGATTTGAGGACTAATTTGAAAAGTTAAGAAGCTTGAATCCTTATCTTTGCATTTTTAGTGACTATTTCGGAAAGAACAAAAATTAGAGGGAATTATTTTTGAATAATTATTTGATGATGAAAGTGATACATTAGTGGTTTGAATCAAGTAAGGGTACCAATTGACAAATAGCAAAGTAAGGAGAAATTAGTATAAAGTTTGAAGTTATTTATGGAAGTTGTGTAGGAAAACTGGATTTGGCAGTAAGTTTGAAAATTCACCATAAATTCTACAAAAATGGTTAGATGGTGAATTTTATATCGATGTAAATATTTATTTGTCTAGTTTCATTTAAAACAAACGGTGATTGATTTCGATTCATATATCAAAAGATATGAAATTTTAAGTGATGAAAGGTCAGGAAATAGAATAGCAGTCTGTTCTGAAATTCAATACTGGAATTCAAATTTAAAAATTTGCCATAAATCGTACAAATTGAATCTAGGTTATTAGTTTATATGGTTGGAAAGCTTATCGAATCTAGTTTCGTTTCCAACAAAGAGAAACTGATTTCGAGTTTCGACTTAAAAGATATTAATTTTTAATCGAATGAAGGTCAGAACAATTTCTGTCAGGACAGCCCTGTAAACGGGAGTTTGATGAATTTTCATAATTTTGTAGATTTTATTAAATTATGTGGCTCATACCATTAGAATCGTTATCGAATCAAGTTTGTACGGTATAAAGGAGATTAAGATTCAATGTATTCTGCCCTGTAGAAGTAAATCTTTGATGGTAGTGCAAGTTGACAGAAAATGGAAATTGAGACAATTTGTGTCTAATGCTGGTTAGCAAGCTTGGAGGAATTATTTGAAGATCAAAATGGTCATTAGGGACCAAAAATGAGTTTATGAACAATTTAAGGAAGGAAAGAAATTTATGGAAAATTTTTATGTTGAATGATTAAATAACTTAATTGAAATATTGTTAGAAGTGAATCTAACAAATGTTTATTTATATTCATGTGGTTAATAAAGCCGAATACGAATCAAAGAGGATTCGAGATACTATAAAGGAAAGGATCGAGTAGAATTTAGTGAGGCATATTATTACATGGCCCAGGTGAGTGCATTTCTATATATTTGCATTATGTTGGAAAAGGGAAGATTTGAGATAAGTCGACCCTAATTTAAAATTTACATTGCATTTCTTCGTAATACGTGATGTGATGCATGATTCAACATGGCAAGCTTGACGGAGTACAAGGTACATACTACTGTTTGCATAAATAATGATGAATCATGTTCACATAAGAAAATGACAAGATTAAAATGAAACAAGATACACCATGGGGATCCAAGCCCACAGTGCAAAATGCACTAACGAGGTGTTTATATAAGGAGCAAAGAGCGTCCTTATATGAGGAGCAAAGAGCTTCCTCTTGAGTACATACTCTATATGGCACTACAGTGCAGATAGGCTACGGGATTTCCATGGGCCTCTAGCCAGACACGATGATAATATAACAAGATGATTACATGAAAGAACATGATACATGACAGAGATGTTACATGATACATGATAAAGATGTTACATGATACATGATACAGATGTTACATGATATATGATACAGATGTTACATGATACATGATAGAGATGATTCATGATATACATGATAATGATGATTTATGATTTACATGAAATTGATGATTCATGATTCACATGATAGTGATGATACATGAAACATTGATATTGTGACATGATTGCCATTTATAGGAAAAATGTATTGTACTTTATACATGACATAATAAATTATATTACTTTATGTTTTGATAAACTGTTTTGAATGCCTCACTAAGTTCGTACTTAGCATGTGTCTTATGTCATACGTAGGTTTCCTGGAAATCGTCTATCGAGGAGGAGCAGAAACTTGGGAAAAATCAAGTTATTACAATAAGTTCAGTAAGTACATCTTTACCATAATTTGATAGACTAGTGGGCATGTAAGTATTTTAAAGTTGAACTGTCTACAACATAAGTTTACAACGTAATTATATGCTTTTATGGATGGATAAGTTTAGAAATACTTATTGTTAACAATAACAAAATCTTTGGTATAGTTAAAATGTTGTTTAGCCCTAATCGCGTAAAAAATTTAAAATCAAGAAAGGGTCTAGGCAGCTTACATAGTTTTCACCCTAAATTATATTTTTTTTATTTCAATAATTCAACTATAAATTTTGTAAACCAATTCAAGGTAAAAACTAGCTACACCTAAACGACATAGTTTTAAATTTAAAACCCTGAAAGGGTTAAACTACAAATTAAATTTTGGTATAAAAAAATTACAAGTCAAGATTTCTTCCAATGATTTCGTAACATCTTTAATGTATATTCGGTCTACGAGTATACGTTAAGGGTGTTACACCGTTTTTCATTCGTACATTCAAAACATGCTCCGAATATTGCATTGAAAATCTTACCAAGATGACTTATGTAGGGGTGTTTAGACAATTTTTGCCGTGTTCGAATGTTTTTTGTGCCGCGGTTTTTTACCACCACTAAGTACATGTGTTTTTTTTATAGGAAATCGTGTCCTCCGCTCATTCACACATTCGAAAAACGTTCCGAATCTTGCATTGAGAAGCCTATTGAAATGACTTCTATAAGGGTGTTTAGCCAAATTTTTTGCCGTGTTCGGATATTTTCTGTGCCGTATTTTTTTCGCCACCATTACTTTCATGTGTTTTTTATTGGATGTCGTGTCTGCCTTTCATTATCACATTCAAAAACTGCTTCGAATCTTGCATTGAAAAGTCTACCGAGATTACTTCTATAGGGGTGTGTAGGCAAAATTTTTGCCGTTAACGGATGCTTTTTGTATCGTGTTTTTTTGCCACCATTACGTACATGTATTTTTATATAGGACGTCGTGTCTTCCGTTTGTTGGCACATTCGAAAAGCACTCCAAATCTTGCGTTGAAAAGCCTACAAAGATTACTTTCATAGGGGTGTTTAGGCAATTTTTTGTCGTGTTCGTCGTTCGTTAGCACATTCAAAAAATGCTCTGAATCTTGCATTGAAAAGCCGACATGAAACCTTTGAAACCTGCAAAAGTTAGAAATAAAATGAAAAACTCGCTATGCATGCACGACAAGTTACCGAAATCATTTATAACTTTTACAGGTTTCCAGGTATATGTTTCAGAGGAATATGACACTTATAACTCGTGCTACATGCACTGCGAGTTTAATTGCATATTCCCCTATAAATAGTAGTTAAAAATATTGTTGGCTTATACAAAAAATGTTTACAAATGTTAAATCTTCTCTTCCATACCACACCTTCCTTTCACATTTCATTATGTCGATGTTATTTCTGAATCAACTATCTATTAAAGTTATGAGTTGCTTTTCTCAAAAAAGTTACATGTACCTTTCACTTTCACGAATTTCTTCTTACAACATCAATTGTGTTATACAGTCTGCTACATAACTATATCTTTTGGAGCATTTACATTTGAGTCATCTGCCGCAAAAGCATCAAAGGCTTGCAAACAAAGGCCTTTAACAATGGTGTAAGGCTCCTAAATGTATGCCATGCAGCCATTGAGGCTGTACATTGCTCGCAATGGAGCTGGCACAAGTCAAATTTTCAGCCCCAATTGTACCATGACTTACATCACTCTCGCAAGTGATGAATGGCCAGACAACTATGCAGCACGAATTACGTACACAGAGTTCGCCTTACAACATTATTTACGATGAAACTCAAATGTTGCTTCTGGGCCACAAGGACACAATGTTGCTCTAAATGTTGCAGAATGTTACTCTCCTTACAATGTTGCGGCTAGACTACAAGGGCACAATGTTGCACGAATGTATTACATTTATTTGTAATCGTTGTGTATGATAAATAATAAATAATTTCTTATTTCTTTACTGAACATTATACTATGAAAGATGTATTAAATTCATTTATTTTTTTCATTGTGCAAGATAAATTTATTAAATTTCTTATTTATCTTAACCACTTATTCATTCAAAAATTTACATTTTAAAAATATGGCGACTGAATTCGACACAAGTTCAAGTACTTATGAATGATGGGATTACGATGGAAAGCCTACCTAAAAACTCTGAAACCTGTATCTGATGATATGTAGATTGTTTTCAAAAATTATAGATTGTTTTCAAAAAATCTGACCGTTAAAACTAAGGGATCAATCTTATAAACCAGGGGATCGATTCTTTTGTACTTGGGAATTAGAATTGAAATTTTGAAAGAATTATGTCTGCAAAGGGATAGATCCTTTGATCTAAGGGATCGATCCCTTGAGGTCTAAAAAATGTTAGGCAAAATTAGTAAAATTTATTAACTTATTTATTTTATCACACTCATAATTTAAATCAGTAAAAAATAAAAGATCAATTTATCTAAAATTTAATGATAAATATCTAAAATTTATTTATTTAAAATTTTCAAAATTAGCCTACCAAGATAGATATCTAAAATTAAAAGACAAAACAACTACATAACTTTTGCAAACGAAATTAAATTTATCTATCTTCCTCTTCTTGGTCCTCTTCCTCTCTTGGGCCTTAGGCTTTGTCGGTGTCTTGAATGTGTCTGGTCATAGCATCCTGGAGCATGTCGATCTCAAGGCTGAATTGGTGTTTCTTCATCATCATCGTCACCCTCTCTACTCACATCCCCACTCTCTTCAGCGTTTGTGTCATCATCATTATCTAGAGTCATACGACGAAATTCATTGAACATATCAGGACCAACTCCCTCAACACCGCCCGAGAATATAAGACCTGAGATGGACGTTGTCGACATTACTGATGTCATGTACTCAATATCATGATGATATCCATCATAATATTGAGGTTGCTGGACCATAAACTCTGTCGCATAAACATTTTCAAAATTACCTTTAGATCCTTGCCCTTGTGCTGCAGATTCTTGTCCTTGAGTCCTCCAAATACCAGGTCCACCTCTCTACATGTCAGCTTCATATGGAGTCTGCAAATCCCATGACCCCTGTGTACTTTGCAGAGCTTGCTCCTAACTCAGAAACCCGTTTGACAGCGGATAAGAGCCGACATCAAAAGCTTCATCATCTATATCAGACTATAATGGAGGTTCAAGTTTATTTTTCGGTTCAGCCTCTCTTCTTAAGCGTCTACCTCTAGATCACCTCCCGAATATACCTTTAGACCCGATGATGACTCACTAAATGCTCCCTACCTTTTTGGTTTTTAAACAAAACAAGATAAGCTTCTCGTTGGGTTTCAGTCGTCAAGTACGGTTTGTTGTTTGCCACAAACCATTGATGGTACTTAGAAATTGACAAATCAAAATCATCCGATCGAATGGGGGCACAATCTGACAACCTTTTTGACCTTCCATGCCACCATGCTATGTATGGCAAATATTTGTTCAGCCAATTCGCTTCACTCTTACCCTGTAAGTCTGTATGTTCTATGTCATCCATATTGGTCGGGTCTTCCAGCACGGGCTGGTGGTATCTGAACTACCTAAGAAACTGATTACTGTAAAACTGCTCAACAATCACAAAATGTATCAACGCCATTACCGAACACCAATTTTTAGCATCTCCGTAGGCATCATTCGGAATCATCTTTCGAATACCAACATCCAAATATGACGTCCATTGGAACTGCAACAATGCGTACATAATAAAAAAACTTGGTCGCAGACAAATTAATTGAATAATGCACCTATCAACAACAAGCAAATTACCATTACCTGCACTACGCAATACTTGCCAATCTTCGTTCTAACTTCAAGGATTAAATTAAACTCCAACCCCTTCATTATGAATCTTTGGCTCCATCTACATAATTCAAATACATACATCACGCATTTCCTTATTAACAACTAAAATTATTATGTTAATGAACATTATTACCTTGAAGCGAATGAGAATTTTGATAGAGCATCGTAAATTGGTGCCAAGAATGGAAACAAGTACTAGGCCCATGATTGTAGTAGCACCACACACCCACAAATATCGACATTCAACAATATTTTCATCGACAACTGTTTGTTTGGCTGCCTTGCACAACTCGTGATAGAGGAAACCTAAAATTACAGATCCCCAATTGAATTTTCTTGCTTCGAACAAAGAATCCAAGAATGGGAGGTACTGTGTGTGCGTGAGAACTCGATTTGTCCGAGAGTAGCATACCACGGAGAAGGAGCGATATACATGCTCAAGCAACACATTCAATTTCTGCCAATGTGGAATTTCCATTCACATGAAAATCAGTCTTCGGCCATGTCAGCTTCACACGTTTATCATCAACAGCGAGCATCGGTGGTGTCTTCACCAAATACTTGAAACAACAAACTTTAGGATAATACTTATTCTGTGTAATGATTGGACTGTCCGAAATTGGGACACCAAGATCCATAACAACAACTTTGAGGGTGATTGTGCACTCCCCACACGGCATGTGAAAGGTATGCATCTCCGGTTTCTAACGCTCGACCAACCCATTAATCAACTCTTGCACAACTTGGAAGTCCCAAATTCGAGTCGCAAAAAAAAGCATAAATTATTACCAATAAATCGATATTCTTCATAATGTGGGAATCTTCAAGTCTTAATAACACCATTTTCCAATAATTATGCGTAAAAACCCTAAAACATCACAAATCAATCGAATATCGGAATTTTTTTATTAAAATAATTACAACATAATTTACTATTCTGATTAAACAAAATAATCATATATAAATGATTCATTCAAACCCTACATCAAATTAATAAAAACTTTCAAACAATATAATCTAAGAAGTCAAAAACGGTTACCTTAATCTTCCGAAAAATTTGTGTGGTTGCTTCTTTCGGTGCTCTAAGAAAATCATACGGCTTGACAAACTCGTTTGTTTTTCATGAACATAATAGGGGGAAGAATTTTTGGGTGCTCTAAACCCTTAACAAAACTACCTATTTATAGAAAATCACACGGCGAGTTTCATGTTATACCCGTTGACTAATGGTCATATTTTTCCAAACAATGTTATGTTCCAACCGTGACGGCCCGTTAACCCAGATGAAACTCGCCGTGCATGCAAGACAAGCTCAGATTATAATTAACCTAACCATTTGGATTAATTTTTAAACAAATATTTGAAAAAAATCAAAATTTGTTCTGCACTCATGATGAGTTTTAATAAAAAATAATATTATTTTGAACTCGCCATGCATATACGGCGAGTTTACTATAATAGTGTTAGTCTAGGAAATATAAACTTTTAGGTCTTATTTTAGGGAATTTAAGACTTAAGGGTGCTAGTTTAGAGATTCATTTGCTAAACTATACTATAGTCTTGTTTTTGGATGAGTGAGAAATGGTGGGTACTATGCCTTTAACATCGTCTATTTATTAGGCATTTTTCTGGATATTTTTTGGATTTCTATTTGAATCGTACTTAATTATATTTTAGGTTATTCTTTTCTTCCTTCCTTCATTCCTTCCTTTCTTCCATTATTAGGGATTAAACATTGTCTCAGTCTTGATTTTGAATGAGACACACTTACTTTAAAAAAGCTTAACAGTCAAATACGTGCCTAAACTATACATTTTTTCTAGATAGGTGTTTGAACTATATTTTGGGCCAAATAGGTGCCTAACATTTTATTTTGTGACCAATTTAAGATTTTTCCGTCAACGGCCATTAAATAAATTACGTCATCCAATCAGAACATGACATGTGACCTGTTTTTTATATTTTTAATTTTTGAATTTCTTTATAAATCTAAATTTATTTAAAAACCCAAAAGTTCTTATTTATTTCAATCAAAACCCCAAATCACATCTCCCTCACCGTCCAGCATCCCCCATAAGTTGGTGGTTCATCATTCATCACCAAAGCATCGTGTACCTCACCGTTCGACATCTGCCATCCTCTACCCGTCGGTGGGAACCCAATCGACCTCTTTTTTCTTCATTGTTGGGTGTTCGTCGACGGTGCAATCTACGATTCATTTGTCAGTTTTTGACGACGATATGATGGTGTTTTTAGTAGAGGATGTCTAATGAAGATAAAGGTGGCTAGTGGTGGTAGAATCGGTGGCCAGTGGTGGAGGGATTTAGGGTCAGGGTTTGGGGGATTTTAGTGAAATTAAATATTGTTGGGTTAATTAATATTTTTTAATTTTTCTCATTTTCAAATTTTAATTTTAGAAAATGAAAAACCATGTCATGTGTTCGAATTTCATTGGATAACGGGTAAAAAATAATGTCTATCACGAAAAAACCTTAAATGGGTCACAGAATAAAATGTTAGGCACCTATTTGGCCCAAAATATAATTTAGGCCGAAAAAAGGATATAATTTGGGCACTTATTTAACTGTTAGGCCTTTAAAAAGTTGTATTTAAACTATATATATATATATATATTAATCAATGTTTTGAGCATGGAAAACAAACTTCGTGGACTGCCAAAGTTTCTGCCACATTAATGAAACTGGCAGCAACAACAAAATTTGAAAGAAAAGAGTAACAAGGCAATGCAAACACAATTGCATCCATTTTGATTATGACATACAAATGCAATACCAACACAACCTATGAAGCATAAAAATTTAATTAACAAATTTTTGCAAAGTATAATTTTTCTTACCTTAGTATTTAATCATTTTACAAGTGTCTGTAAATTATTTCTTTGCGAGAAAGTGTGAAAATTTAGGTTTTGTTGATAATAGAGTCGACACTGATCTTTGAGTTAGTTAGATCAGTGTAGATATAGCACTTTTCTCTATACAGATAGTGCCTCCAAATCTTCAACGCGAAGATAACTACTGGTAGCTCCAAATCATATGTAGGGTAATTCTTTTCATGAGGCTTGAGTTGTCTCGAGGTGTAAGCTACCATCTTACCCTCTTGCATGAGAACACAACCAAGCCCGTTCAACGAGGCATCACTAAAAATTACATAATCTTTACCCGGCTCGGGCTGCGTTAAAACTGAGGCTTCTATCAAGTAAGCCTTCAACTGATCAAAACTTTGTTGTCTCCTCTTGTTCCACTCAAACAGAACTCCTTTCTGTAATAACTTGGTCATAGGTGCTGCTATGATAGAAAATCCCTGAACAAAATGGCAATAATATTCGGCAATCCCAAGGAAACTACAGACTTTCACTATATTTGTAAGTGGTTTCCACTCAACCACAACCTGAATCTTTTGTGGATAGACACGAATCCCGTCTGACGCTACAATGTGGCCCAAAATTGCCACTTCGAAGAGCCAAAATTCACATTTGCTGAACTTGGCCAAAAGTTGTCTCTCCCTCAAGTTCTGAAGGACAACACGAAGATGATAATCGTGCTCCTCCTCGAGCATGAATAAACCAAGATATCATCAATGAAAACCACCACAAACTAGTCTAGATATTGCTAAAAAATCTGTTCATCAAGTCCATAAAAGCTGCAGATGCATTGGTATGCCCAAAAGGCATTACCAAGAACTCATAATGCCCGTACGTGTCTTAAAAAAAGTTTTCTGAATATCCTCTTCCACCACCTTTAACTAGTAGTACTTTGACATCAAATTGATCTTCAAAAACACATGAACACCCCTTAATTGGTCAAACAGGTCATCTATCCTTAGGAGGGGATAACGGTTCTTCATCATTACCTTGTTGAGCTGGCGATAGTGAATGCACATCCTCATTGACCCATCCTTCTTATTAACAAACAAGACCGGTGCACCCTAAGGCGGGATGCCTCATCATATGAAACATCTTTCCAATAATTTTTGAATCTGAATATTTAACTCCTCAATTCCGTGGGTGTCATATGATACGGTGCAATAGACACAGGTGTTGTGCCAGACATCACATCTATCCAAAACTCTAGCTCACGGGTAACTCATCTAGAAACACATCGATAAACTCTATGGCAGTTCGAAAGCTCTTGAGCATTGGGCTCCCCAACCTTGTATAAACTACATGGGCCAAGAGGCCTCACAACCTTGTTGAATCATTCTTTGTACCGCCAAGGCCGACACCACATTAGACAAACAAGGATTCCTTTCACCCTTTACCACAAGCTTGGCTCTATCCAAACTACGAATCTTAAGGCTCTTTGTTCTACATCCTAGACTAGCATCATGTTCAAACAACCAATCCATGCCCAAGATAACATCAAACTCTTTAAAGGGGAAAACCATCAAGTGTGCAGGGAATGTTGAATTCTGAACCTCTATCGAACACCTCCGGTAAACCTTATCTACCAACACATCATACCCCCAAAGGGTTAGTTACACGATCCCTAACCTCTAGATCCTCGGCAAGAATACCCACTAATGGGATATCCCACTACGGATATAAGAATAGGTAGACCCCAAATCTACTAAAGCAATAACAAGAATAAAAAATAGGGTAAATGTATCTGAGATGACATTGGTAGCCTTGCAGTCCTCTTGAACCTTGAATGCATAATGTATTATTAGTGCTTTTATAGTCGACTGGAAAGTGCCCTCACTCTAATGTCCCGAAACGTGGCTAGCTCTTCCCCTATCAAAGCCTCGGCCCTTTGAGCTATGAAGGAAGTCCTATGATTCTAAACTAGGGTGGTATCCACGGCATCAGGACAGTCTATCAGAAAGTGGTCGGGTGATCCACAACCATAGCATACCTTAACATTCCCATAACACTCCCTAAGGTGCTTACGCATACACTTGACACAAACCGGTGCATGCGATCCCATAGATGAACTTCCCAAACTCATAGCTGAAGATGAGGAATTAGGCCTCCTATGACCAGTAGACACTGACCTACGATCTGATCTTATAGACTGATTTGATGCTTCTCTTCCTTGATTCTAATTCCCTTTATACCTCCTAGAGTGGTACTGAGACTAATTAGGGTAGGAATGGCTCCCTCCACTCGAACCTCCATGAGATCCCACATGGCCATAGGTCAGCCCATATGCTTGCTCAAGGGATTTGACACTAGTGGTCAAATCAAAAAACACTATTGGTGGATCGACTGTCAACTACATCTGGATCTCCTTCCTCAAACCCTTACAGAACCTCTTGCATCTCACCTTTTCTGTAGCAACCAATTCTAGGGAATACCTATTCACCTGTAGGAACTCTTGCTCATACTCAAAAACAAGCTGGTCCTATTGAACCAGATGTGTGAATCAGTCTCTTAACCTATCCATATGGGCTTCCCTACGTACTTCTTTTCAAACTGATCAAGAAAGTCATCCCAAGTGGGTCGGTTAAGATACCACCCTAACTCTACAGTATCTCACCACTTACGAGCATTCTCTTTTAATAGGGAATGGATGCACTTCAACTTATTTTCTGGTTCTAACTCCATCTGACGCAAGATCCAACAGGTATATCTCAATCATTGGTTCACCTTGATTGAATTATCTTTCCCTGACCCAAGGATTTCTATTGCTATGATGACGAAGCCTCTCGATCGGGGCTTCACGAGGGGTAGCAAAAGGTCTAGGAATGGCCCTCAAAATGTGATTAAGGGCCCTATGCAGGTTGACGAAGTAATTGGCCCCTTGTTGCCTCTCATCAGTCTCACGAATATAATCCTCATCGTAGCTCTCCTCTCTAGAGCCCTAACTTTTTTCATGGTCACGTGTTCCTATAGACATGATTCAAACTCTGTACAGATAAACAAAAAAGGTCACACCATCAGATATTCAGCTTTAAATGAGTACAACTTTGACTTATTGGCGCGTATTCACTAGACACCCCTATTTATGACTCTTTACTACCCCAGAGTTTTCTAGAATCAGCTAAACTTAGGCTCTGATACCACTAAATGTAACGCCCTAAACCCGACATCACATTTGGGCCTCAAGCCTAAACCATTCATAAAATTTTGCAACTAGATTTAGTACAAAACATAAGCATTTCCATAAATCCAACAACGTTTGGAAAAGAGTCATTAAAAATAGTTAAATCATTTGCATGGGAGCTCCAATTAAAATAAAGAAATTAAAAGCATTCGATATGATTAATAAATCCAATTAGATTTACAAACATAAAATCAAGTGTCCTATGAATACATTGCCTAAAAAGCCTAAGTATTGTCTTAATCACATCGATAAACTGAAATCCTACTCTGATGGGCTCCTTTGAATGCAATGCAGCAACCTAAAAACCTGAGCACGATAACAACAATTCCGAACGCTGAGCTCATAAAGCTTAGTGGATACACCTGTACTCTACCATGCTTCAAACAGATCATAAACATAAGCATGTAGCTAAGCATGATGATAAGGCAGTTAAAATGATACGTGGCGCTGACATTAATCGCCTAAAAACATGCTAATCAACATCACAACATCAATAGGGAACTCAAGGCCCAAACATACAATACCATATCAACGTAGGAGTGAGGCCCAGGTCACATAGCATTAGAAACATACACACAATGGGTGAATCCAGGCCATGTAGCATCGGAACATACACCTAGGGTGAGGCCGGGTCACCTAGCATCAAAACATATACTCGTACTCAAAATCCTACCTCGAGCACCTTCGAATGAGGCTCGGGTCACATAGCATCAAGAACCTTTATTCGGTACTACTCTTACCATGGTGTTGCAAAACGTCTTGGGTATTCATATCCCATAAACAAGTGCCCACTCGGCACAACACAACAAGTACATAACCATACCACCCTATGGTTGCTAATAACATATAAGTCACACAAGGCATTTACCAAGTTCTTAAACTTTATGCTCGAGTATGAGGATATTTCTCAGTTTCTCGATTTTACAATTCATTTTAGGGCTTTAGGGGTCCATTGGATCAAACAATATAATTTTTCAGCCTTTCTAGCAAAAACTCACATTTTTGGGCATATTGCCTATAGCGTACCAATACCCTACTACACGTTCTGATACACTTCACTGGGTATCGATACCCACTATATGTGTATTGATACCTGGTTTCTCAGGGGAGGGGTTGATCGAAAACCCAGTACCAGTACACGGAGATAGTGTGTCGATACCCTTTCGGTACCGATACACCCCCAGGCATACCGATACTAATTTTTGACTCTAGATTTTGATGGAATAGGGACGGTAACGATACGCCCCCATGTGTATCGATACCTCCCTTAAACACTCATTTGAATTGCCACAAAATCAACGGGGTTTCGATACCGGTTCATACCATATCAGTACATAAGCCATAAATTCGAATTTTTGAGCTTGAAATTTATCCCAACCCTCCCCCAATCATTATAGAAAGACCCCAAAATGAACTTACAGGTTATAGAATGTGTTTTAAGTGGGTTCCTACTCTTTTTACACCATTTTAACACCAAATTCAAGTTTCACCAATGACACCCATACTCAAGCATTTCAAGCACCAAACCATCAAACAAGCATATAAGGCCATATACTTAGGATATGCAAGAAACTAAGGGAGTTGGAAGTGTACATACCTTCCCACAAACTCTTGAATAAGAACCTCCTTGCACCAGCCTCAAACCCTTCCTTTGCCTTGAGCTTTAGAGTGCTCTCCAACATCTTTCGCTACAATCAAATGTTGTACAACGAGTCACAACATTGCTAAAAGGAAATAAAGATGACTAAGGAAGATTCTAACAACAAAAACGGGGTTAAAACTTCCATTCCTGTTCATCTTCACCAAACCCCCCACTAAACCCATGATTTTCAACCACCACCAAACTTAAATTGTCCTACCTCAAAGGATAGATCATTTGATGCTAATTCTAACTTCCTCAAGACACAATCCAAGATTACAACTCCAAACAACAAATATTGCTCATTTGTCTTGAATCTTAAACCAACAAAATAGGGAAGGAAGATGTGAGAAGAGAGGAGACAAGAGTAAGGTTATGCACTCTTCTTTTTCAACCCATAAATGAGCTTTCTCGACCATTCTCTTTCAGAAGAGAGCATTTTACCCAAATGCCCTTCCCTCATCTCCTCTCAACTCAAACTTCCAAGCCTATCAACATAGAGGAAGCCCACTAAGGCTTCCTTAGGCACCCGATGGCCCAACTCACTGCCCAAAACACCAAGCCTACAACTCGAGTTTAATCCGACACATGGATTCTGAAATTTGGGTTGCTACAATACCATTTTGTTTAGGGATGGTTATTTAATCTGAATCAGATCTGATTTGAAGAAAAAATATCCAATAAAATCCTATTAGAAAAGTTCGAATCTGAATCTGAATATGATACAAAGGTTTGAGTCCTAATAGGAGGGGGGGATATGGATCCTGCCAAGAACCGATCCGAATCTGATCAAAGTCCATGTCCGATCTGAGTCTGATCCATATCCGAGTCCGAATAAAAACATTTATGACTTTTATTTCTTTAAAACAAAATACTCCCTCTATCCTGGTTAAATAATATATTAGGTAACTTGGAATAATGATAAAAACAAAAGTAACTTAAATATATATCCATATTAAAGTGATAATAAAAATATAAATGTATTAAAAATGCAAGTTAAATAATAAAAATATTTACTATGATTTATATCTATTAACTAAACTTAATATAGTGTAATATATCTACACATACAATATGCATATATACATAAATATGAAAAAAAGGAAATAAGTGTAAGATAAAACCATAAACAAACAAACAAGAAAATAAATACAATGGAAAAAATAGATAAATGCACATATTAATGAATTAATGAAAATTAATGAAATTAGTGAATAAAATAGTAAATGATGTAAAATTTCAAGATAAAGTTAAGACATTAGGCTAAGATTATGAATTAAAATAGAAAGTAAATTAAGAGCATACGTAATAAACACAAAAATTTAAATGTAGTTAACAAGCAATGGACGGAAATGAATAAATACACAATTAAATGACATATATTAAAAACGCAAGAAATTAAATACACAAAATAATAGACTGATTTGCATTAAAATAAGAATATTGGAGGGCTAAAGCACGATATACCCTAAAGACACTAAATTCGTGGATCTACCTCTCATACTTGGGTCAACACTAGGAATGACAATTTAATCCGAAACAGATTCTAATTTGTTTCAAAAAAATCTAATTGTAAAATGTCCAAATCCAAAAAAAGTTATACAATCCGATCCATTGCGATACCTAATTTTGTTTAACTTTATTATTTTTTTAAAGCAAAATTGGATGATGCAAAGGCAATATAATGACATAGCAATATACGAATGCAAATCTATACAAGCTAGCGAGTGAGACCAATTTAATAAATAGATTAATAAATATGTTTTTATTATAAATCTATCAAGACGAACTCTAATTTTTGTTCAAACAATCATCGAAGTTGTTATCACGTCATTCACAATACCACTCGTGAATTTTTTTATAAAAAGAATTTCAATCTCAAGCAAACAGTAAGAAATAATAAGTATATAATTTTATCAAAATTTTATTAAATTTATCGAAATAGATTTTTTTTTACGAACGATCCTTAGAGTTACCATCACATCATTCTCGATACTACTTACGGATTCCTCATACAAAAAGGAACTTCATCTGGAATAAAATAGATATATAATTGTAGTAACCTATTTTAGTCCGGGCCTTTGAGCCCAATTAAAATACAATCTATACCCTATTTAAACTACTAATCCAATTACCCAAAACTTAAACCAGACCCATTTTATTATTATTATTATTAAACCCAAAATTACAATATCCAAAGCCCAAAATACCCTAATTACAAAAATACCCAAATAAACCTAAATACCTTAACTACCTTTAACCCTAATACCCGAAATCCTAACACCCCAATTGCACTGCCAGCCGCCACCCTTGACTCTTCCTATTTCACACGTGTAGCCGCCACGCGCGCCACCGCCGCCCAAGTCGAACTGCCACCACCGACCGTCCAGCCCACTTGCCACTGCCCAAACCTGCAAAAGTAGAAAAACATCATATTAAATCTAAAATTTCAAACACAAGTTGCATGCAAGTGGTTTTTTTTAGATTTAAAATATGTAATCCAACCAGGTATAAAACCCATGCAATCGGATGTAAATGGGGGGATTTGATAAAAGAAGAGGGGTTTTGGATTCGAAAAAAAAAGAAGGGATTCGAATGATAAAAAAGGGAAGTATTCGAAATAAATGAAAGATTTTCCAATATATTATCATCATCATTCGAACCAAAACACAAGTAAAAAAGGTAAAAATATATATATATGTACCCTTTTTTCTATCTCAGATCTACGCGTTTTGAGGATTCGACTCAAAAATCTAACCCTGAATATACGTTCAGAACGTCGAGAAGAGTCAAAAAGCGTGCTTCTTTCTTTCATCTGGTCACCAGAGACGACGGCGCCTTCGTCGGCAAGCGGCGAACAGCGACGACGCTTGTACCGGTAGAGGACCGGCAGAGAGGGGAGAGCTTAAAGACTTTTTTTTAAAAAAACCATTGATATAATGATTTTTTTTTCAAAATTTAAGTTATATACTAGAATAAAATTAGGGGTAAATTCACACTAAGTCCCTCCGCCCCTAGCCAACTTTTGTTTTTGCCCTGCCGCATGGGATAATTACCCCCTCGGTCCCTGAATTTTTAAAATGGCTTTCAATTCCGTCCCTAAATCTAATTTTATTAGGTTTTCAGTGGGTAAATTACCCAACCAGTCCTTCCGCCCCATTTTAATTCTCTCTGCAAACCTCTCAATTTTATTTACTTTCAATCTCATCCTTTTTTGTTTTTTTTTAGTTTCTATTTTTTATTTTAGTCACTTTTCCAATTTTTTATATTATTATTATGTATATTATATGTTATAATTTCTATTTAAGTATATTACATGTTATTATATTTATATAATATCATTACATTTATTACATATATTTTCATTTATATTGATATAATATATATATTATGTATAGTACTATTACATTATATTTAGTATAGTATATTTATCATTATGTATATATATGATTTATATTATTATTAGCATTTTTACTATATATATATATTAAGTATATGTATATCGTATAATATTATATATTAGTGTATAGTATACTTATACATTATATAGTCTGTTATTATTATGTTTAATATGTATATAATATTATGTATAACATATTAGTATTATTATATTTAGTATTTTATTTGTATATATTTAACATATATAATTTTTTATTTAATTTTCCTTTATGTACATTATTATTACTATTATCATCGTTATATGATATATTTTACTCTATTTTGGATATTTTGATTAAAAATTTTCGGTTCATTAAAGGGAATATTTTCTACTTTATTTCGTGTACCGGCTAAGAAGTGGCATCATAACTTATTCAGGTATCATCTTTCTCGGTTTTCGTAAATAAGGAAATGTTCTCCTTAGACCGTTTTCTTGGGGATTAAATTTTAAATTGAAGATTCAAATTTTATTTTCTTGCAACGACAACACTAAATCAACGCGGTACCAATTTTGGGCGTTGTGGGGTGCTAATCCTTCCCCATGCGCAACCAACTCCCGAATTCAAACTTTTTGAATCTCTGGTTAAATTTTTACGGTGTCCGGCCTACCAAAGTGGCCGGTGGCGACTCCACCTCTATTTTTTTAAAAATTTTCCATTCCACCTTCCATTCTCCACCATTTTCCATTTTTTTAATTTTACGGTGTTCTGTTGGGAGCATCATCCCGGTCTCCAGGTGACGTCTCATTTGACTCCATAATTTTTTTTAAATCTATCATTTTCGAAGGCGGAAAAAAACCTTTGTTACAATAATATTACAATATTCTAGTAATTCTTATTGTAATATATATATTAGAATTTAAAATCTCATTTTTACACAAAATATATATTATATATGTACTAAAAAATGTAAGTAATATATAAACGTATCATATATATGTAATAGCAAGCATTACGCGAAGTTTTTTTTTTTGTTGAGAAATAGTACGTGCATATATAATAAAACATAATATATATAAATATAAAAGGTAGAAATACATAATATATATATACATACTATAATGAGTATAAAATATGTGTGTAACTATATTAATACATATAATGCAATATAAAATATATTAATTAAATACTAAATAAAATGTACTAGAATGTAGAAGAACATGACTAAAATTAAAAGTATATAAAATAAGAGATAACAAACCAATAAGGATCGAACAAAATAATAACAAAATTGCAGGGTATAATCAGAAATAAATTGAGCAAAATTATTTACTAAATTGCATAAAACGCAAAAGTAAAGGCTGAAAATTAAAAGTAATGAATCTAGCTATATAATCGAAATAGGAAGAATTGCAGAAAAATAAATGAATTAGGAATGAAAAAATAATTGACCAAGACCTTTGCCACTTGTCATCCCCTAGGCAGATCAACGGGCGGTCGTGACCAAATTGTAAAGAAAGCAAAGTTATAAGGAAAAATGTAAACAAAAAGAATAACCAAATCCAATTTTAACCTATTAGAAGTTATCTTTGATAAACGTTTGAGGAGAAACGGAACTAAAATGAAATATTGAGAAGGAAAATATAAACAATCGTAAAATGAGATGTCAAGGTCGATTTGTTAACCCATCAATTTAAAACTTAAAAGGTGATGTTAGAGTCTAATTTGCATAATTTTGAATTTGAAAGAATTTAAGAAATATTTAAACAAAAAAGTGAGGACCAAGTCTTAATTTGACTAATCTCAAATTGAAAGAGGGTGTAAGCAGCACTTAAACCAAAATAATGGTGGTCAAGGCTTCACTTACCAAGTTCCAAAACTACTAGGGATCTTCAAAGCAATTTAACTCAAAAAATGGCGGGGTATAATTCTTAATTTGCTTAGTTTGAAAACTACCATGTACCTTTTTTTTTTAAAAAAAAAGAACTACCAGGTACTTGAGAAGTAAATGAACCCAAAACATTGACTGAAGCTGTGCGAAACGCCGAAATTGTTGAATGGTTCCTTCGAACGATTCGCGACGAACGGTGCAGGACAGAAGACGAACATCGTTGGGTTGTTCGACGAGGGGAGGCGCTTTATTCCGTCGCTAGCAACGCGGACAACGTCGGCAAGAGTGGTCGGATTTGGGGGTTTAGGGATTTGAGGACTATTTTGGGAATATTTGAAAATTTTAGGATATATTTTTATTTTGTTTTATTAATTTTATTTATTTTTAATATAATTTTGGAAATTTTAGGAGATGACATGTGTCCTTTAATGGTGAGAATTAACGAAATCTTAAATAGGTCACGGAATGAAACGTTAGACACATTTTTAACCCAAAAAATAGTTTGAGCACCTAACTGGAAAAATGGCATAGTTTTGGGCACTTATTAGTCTATTAAGCCAATATAAATCTTAAGATTATTAATTAAGTTCAATAACATAATTAAGTCATTATATTTTAATTTTAAATGTAATTATATAATAAATAAAAATGCTTAAGATAAAAACAAATAATATTAATTGATTTCAAATAATTAAATGTTATACCAACCAGCACAAGTTGACATTAATCGAAATAGATTGAAATTGTCAAAACATATAAAAAAATTAACTGAAACAGAACTCAAATTATTTGGTACTGATTTTGATCTGATATGACCAGTACCGATAAGGTGTTGTCAACTGGTTTCAACTTTTGAACATATGTTTGCTATATAATAACTACTATCTCTTTTAAAATATTATAGTGTGAGTATATGGTATTATCTGTTTTTTGCTCTTATTTTTTTTTAAAATGCACGCACTGTACATATTATATTATTCGATGGAAACATTCATTTCATTGTACATGAGATTAGGGGTGTGCAAAATAAATCGTAACCATTAATCGGTATAACCGTTTATTTTATAGGATAATTAACCTAACCGTTAAGGTTAAGCAGTTTCAGTTAACCGAATCGCTAAAAAAGATGGTTAATAGTTAAACTATAGGCACCTTTTCTAAACTAAGTATGAAGTTCGTGTTTTAAATCTCTCTATTTTAAGTTTTTTTTTAATTTTAATACAATATCTATCAGAGAGATAGATTTATTATTCTAAAAAGAAATAATGAACATTTAAAAAGAAAATCGTAATAGGTTACAGGTTAACCTGTAACCGAATTGTTTCTTAACGGTTAACCACTATAATAGTTAACCATTTAAAAAATTAACGGTTAACCTTTTCTTAACGGTTAACGATTATGTTACGATTAATATTTGCTATAACGGTTAACCAATCGTTTAAGCTAAATGGTACGGTTAACCTACCATGAACACTCCAACATTAGACTAGACAGTCTTAAATTCTTTAATCATGAAAAACTCTCGAGTATAGGCCCATAAATTAAGTTAACAGAGAGATCCAAGTTGGTGCAGTGGAGGATCTAAAAATTTAAGAACAAAGTTAACAGAGAGATCCAAGTTGGTGCAGTGGAGGATCTAAAAATTTAAGAACAAAGTTAACAGAGAGATCTAAGTTGGTGCAGTCTTAAAGTATCCATCGATGGAAGTTCAACAATGCCACTCATGTCAACAATCTCTAGAGCAGGTGGTTAAAGCTCTCAGTTGACACCCTCCCTTTCCCCTAGGTCGTGGGTTCAAGACCTAGTAGGAGCAAAATTCCCCTTCTCCCTCCCTTGGTAGAAATTGTTCAAAAAAGAATAAGGTTTAAAATAAATTTTTTTTTCAAAATGGGTATGCAAAACTATTTATACTTTTATACATTAAATTAAATTTTTTAAAGAAGAAATTTTCTCTACTTTTAAATTATTTTGAGAAAAAAAGAGGATGCAACTAGGGGTGTTCATGAAAACTCGAACCGATATACCGTACCAGAAAAATCAGATTAAATGGTAGGTATCCTTACCGATAAAAATTGACAAAAATGGTATGGTAATGTAACACCCTGATCCCGATCCGGATCTGAAGTACTACATTCGGGTCACCCAAAATCTGACCCATAAAATTTCCATTTTAAAGCATAAGTTTAGTCATTATCAAAACATCAAGATATTCATAAATCCATGTAAATAAGCAAGTGTTATAAATAAGTTTACAAATAGGAGCTCCAAGTTTAAAACACCGTATCTCAAAATAATGTTTCAAAATATTGTTTACAGACTCAACCACTGTAAGATCCTATGAATACAATATCCCAAAACTAAATATCAAGTATTGTACTCTGAAGCGCTATGGTGCTGGGAAATCCCTTCTTGATGTGCTCCTCGGCCACGATCCACCTACTAACTTGCGAACGAAAACAATAATTTCGAATGTTGAGCTTACAAAGCTCAGTGGTACATTTCTACTCTACCACAATTCGTGATAATCATAAATATGCATGCAAGATAATTACAATCTACAGAGCATAGATAAGGTGTAACCCCCTTGACCCAATCTAGTCGCAAGATCGAATCGAGTGAGCTACATTAGGGTTTGCCGAGACAAACCTAGAAGATTTACTTAGAAAACGGTCCATTTTTTTCTTTATCTTATCTAAATGCAAATTTAGGTCCTAAGGTGTACATGCTAGTTATGGTGAAGATTACAATTCAATCAGACGTCAAATTGACATCCAATTGTAAGAATTTGAGTTACAAGGACCAAAATGTAATTTCGGATAATTACAAGGAACTTATTGGGATTAAAGTTACCAATCCTTAATTAGTCATATTTCATACAATCAGGTTAAGTTTCAACTTAAAATAACCATCCAAACTTATTTAATTATATAATCAAGAATTAAGGACTAAATTGCAAAGAATCAAACTGCAGAAGGCATCTTAATAGAATTAACGGCTGGCATACTTGTATAGACACTTACCGTATTGCAATGGGTGAAAAATATAAAGGCGTACCAATACATTCCTCAAGCGTATCGATACAAACATGTTATTTTCGAAAATTGGAATTCTAGTAGCCAAGATGCGTACCATAACGATTGCCCGTGTACCAACACCAAGATAAGTTATCTGCGATGTGTACCGATACATTACCTAGGTGTATCAATACGCCATGGCAATTTTTCCTAGATTGAGCTGAGACAGGTCCTCGCGTGCCGATCCCTAAATACTCGTACCAGTATGGACAGACCTGTAATGACCTCTTGGTCCAACATATGACACTTTGACTCAATCTAACATACTCCAAACAACATCTAATCATCATAAAACTTCACAAACATCAATTCCTCAGACATAGGGCATGGTAGAAGATCACACGCAACATATCAAATCCAAGCATAACTGCTATAAGCATGATTTCTACCCAAGCATGCATAATATTTCCCAACCCATCAAAACCAAACATTAAGCATCATACAAGTCCGAAACATCAAACCAAACTAGTACAAATAGGGAGTAACCAAAATAAACCTCCTAATTACAACTTGGTCACATTGCCTCTTATTACCACTATGCACTTGTAAAACCATACATGCAAACACTTTAAATCCTTGGATCCTCTTTTGCTTACTCGCTGTTCGATAGAGTCTATTTCTCTGCATGATGAGAAAAGAGAATGTAAGCTATAAGCTTAGTGAGGAAATCTCAAAAACACTCATCAATGCATTTAAAACCATTTTATATCAAATCAAGATTATATTGCTCATGCCAAAATCATCTCATGCTTCTATAATCTCTTAAATATACACATTTAAATCATTTGCAGCACATGTATCATGGACTTCTATCATAAACCTCAATTTAAGCTTCATATGCCAAAATCTCTAAATAGCAAGCTTAAAGAGCATCTCATGTTTAAACCATATTATACAAAAGCATAATCTATTTCTCATGATACATCATCTCATGTATTGGCATTCAAGTGACTCAAAAGAAGTTTCATTCTATTTTATCAAAAACCACATGGATACAAGGATTTCCCAAGTGGTTTCTTCGACCACTTCACATACGTCCTCAAACTGAAGCAGCCCTCAATGGTTATAACGTATAAATCCACCAGCGGGAGAATTGGCACACTGTTGACCTCTCGACCGCTGCGATTCTCATGGTGGAGCATGGCACACTCTTGACCCCTCGACACACATGAGGTGACTTATTATAGTGCACTTTAAACCCTATGGTAGCCAACTATATCCTATAACATTTTACATCAGCCACTTGCCAATATACTCAATAACAACCTCATTAACTTACTATTTTACATATGCATCATTTCAAATCATTTTTCAATACATTAAAGCATGTATTCTAGCATTCTCAAAATACTTTCATAAATCATTTGCTATGCTCAAATCTCATCATGTATAATCATTTGCAACATCTTTCATTTCTAAAACATGAATATAATAGTAATTAATCAAATCTATAATCATGTGCATGAGATTGTATTTTGTAAAACTGAAAATGAGAGAGAACTCAACCAATACTTACTTCTGAGCTTAGATAAGTGTTTCAAGCTTATTCTAAACTCCCAAAACTTCTTTTAAACCTTTTTATAGCAATAAAACACGTTTCCACTCACCAACAATCTAAAGCTCCCTTGCTGTTGCGAGAATCAAGCTTCCGCAACCTTTCCAAAAGCTATAGGATTCAACTCCCCTGCTTTACCCAATCAAAAACAGAGGATTAATGCACTTTAATGCTTCTCTAATTTCCAGCAACCAACAAACACAACTTCGCCTCATAAGAAACCATCAAATACCTCTCTAAACCAACCAAAATCATCATCAAACCTCATATAAACAAAGCCCAACCAAAACTTATTGATTCTAGCATCTTAACAACATCAACTAACATCTAAAAACATCCCTATAATGTCCTTATACCTCCAGCAATCCTACAACACCAAGATCACCCCAAAATCTAACTATTTACAACCTAGAAAATTAGCAATTCACATAGTTTCAGGATTTCTTTAACTAATCACCTCTTTCAACATTAAAACAAATCTTAATAGGGATCTAAACAAATTAGATTCAATACAAATAGATCCAAAACAGTGTCCATCAAATTTTCATATCAAAACTCAATTTAATCAACATATTCGTGTTTTAATCATAATTCCATAACATAATTCAGTTGCAAAGGATCAAGAACTTGAGAATTTCATTAAAGAACATTTAATTAGAGGAGAGAAATGAAAATCACCTCCAATTGCTGATTTCCCCTTAATTGGCAAAGATTGGTTGAAATCCAAATAGATTTTGTTGCAAGAATCAAAGGAATCAAGTAGGAAATCAAGAGAGATTGATTCCTGGAAATTTTGGAAAGAATTTGATGGTTTGGCTGCTGAGAAAGTTGAGAGAAAAGTGATAGCAAAGTTAGTTGCGTGCGAAAGTGATTTGTAAAATTAAAATCCTTTTTATTAAATCTATTTTCTTTTAATATTAAAAAACCAATTAAAACTCTTTAAAAATAGCCTAAACTAAGGGGGAAAATCTGATAGAAAAATGTGGTTAATTAGCTCCTTAAAGATTCTAAATTTTGACCCTTTTAAGATTTAGTCACCAAAAACAGTTTTGAAAACTTTTCATTTTAGTCACCGGACCAAAATGTCCCGAAATAAGTTTTAATTTCCGCAAATTGAATTTACCAAAATACTTAAAATCTTAATCAAGTATTTTCTAACATTTTTCCATATTTATTTTAGCCAAAAATGATTTTATAAGATTTAATTCCCGAAAATAACTCGAATTTCCTAGTTCGGTTCTCCCAAACCATCTAATCAATCCGGCTAACATCTAGGCCCAATTTTAGGGCGGTACAACTCTCTATACCTTCGAAGCATCGATACATGGAAAATATCATGTATCTTCTCTAACTCCGCCGATAACGACCCAATAAATCTCTTTAAACTGGTACTTACTATATTCTTTGAATACATTTCAGGGCATTTATGCAGTTGAAATTCTTCTGAGCTTGGATGTGATCACAAGGGTTCATAAGTATGATTTGAATCTATACCTTAAGAACTCCTAGTTGGTGGCACATAGTTGTTAGGAATGCATTATGCATTTAGATTTCCTTTACGGTTACATAAGTATATAAGTTTTATAAGTTTCTTGAAGATATGTAATGGGCCTTTAACTGTTTCGTGGTGACTTGCTATTTAGATTATATGGTTGATGTTTATATAGAAGTTGGATATTTACTTGTGCTTTGAGTGGCTAGATCAATTTGTGATATGTTTACTTGTAGGCCTAAAATGGATCCAGTATCATGTGTTTAACCTAGCAAGGTAGAGTAGCTCGTTTGAATAGATTAATGGTTAACTAAGCATTTGGGTAGTATGTCAATAAATGTAAGTAGTATACTATGCGAATAATTAGGATTAGAAAATGATTGGTTCGAGTATTAAAGTATGATATAATCATAATTCCGTGTTCATATATATATGATTTAATGATTGTTTGAGGTTGACGTAGTCTCTTGTATGTTATGTTAGTAGAAGGTTCTCATCATGCTAAATTGGAAGTTAATAGGTTGAGTAGCTTGGTCTAATTGTTGTACCCAAAACTTTGTATGGTGCTTAAATGAAAATTTGAAATGTGTTAAACTTTGGATCACACTTTTTAGGGGATGTTCGAGTAGAAACTAGTATGCTAGCAAGGTTGGTAGATGCGTATATTTGATGTTCAAGTATGTAAATGTAAATGGTTATAGGATATCAAATGTTTATTGAAATAAAATGGTCACATGCATACTTGTAAATGATAAAACTTGATTGGCTTATGGAATGTTGTTAGCCATTAACCTGGTGACGTGAAAGTAGTTCACAACTTTCTAGATTTCTTAATTGAAAAGTGGAATTGGAAGAAATCTGTCAAACTGAAATAGAGCATATTTCGAATGTTGTCTGATAAGTTAATAATCTTTAATGGAATTATTGATGAAGGATACATTTTGAGTTATATGTTCATTATTTTATTACCCCGGATATTTATATTGCTAATGTAATGACGAGATGATTTAAAATTAAATTTGGATTACTTGGGATGATATGATAATGATGTTCCTTTTTTTAGTGATCTTGATTGTAAGTTCTTTTGTTGCTTGTTTAGAAACACTACCTAATTCGGTTTACTTCTAAGTCAGGTTAAGGGTGTTTCATTTTGGTATCACAGCTTAGGTTTAGCCGATTCTCGAACTAAACTGAAATTAGTTGCATTATCATTGGTTATATGTGCCACCTAGGAGTTAAATTTGATAAATACTTGTGATCTACATCTGGTAAAAGTTCACTTTTTTGTTTGTTAGTCAATAGAAAAGTTTAAAATATATTCGGAACGGGGTATTGAGAGCCCGGCTGGTTCCTCTAGTAAAAGAGGAAGTATAAGGGTGAATCTGAAGTAATAAAATCCTTCAGAATATTGCTAGTTAGCAACAAGAAACTCTTTCCATTTTCACGAGAACCAACAATCACGAACTTTGATAAAACAAGTTAGTTCGATATCAAGTCTATACCTTCGTTAGTATAATTAAATTGTACTCGATTTCTGTACGTGCCTTGTTCAATTATGGTTCAACTCATTCCTCTATATGTTCCACCCTTATTTGCAAACTCTAAATCGAGTTTTGAAATCACAAATTGAAATGTTGTCACCAATCCTTTGAGAAATAAGAGTGTAATAAACCATGTATGTATGAATTGTCCTTTGTTTACATACATAATTTCCTTTCTTCCTAATCTTTTAACCCCACCCTTCCAAGAACTCAACCTCATAGTGGGATTAAATTGTCAAGACAAGCACCATGTTCGGATAGATTGTTACAAGAAAAGATTTATCCTTCTGGGATCAGGAAAAGAATTCACATTCTTGATAAGTAAGAAACCCCCTGAATCAAATTTTATGTTTGTTGTTATGACCGATGTTAATACAACCAAGCTAGTTCTTGAATTTATCTTTTTTGTCTCTAAATTTCCTTATATATTTTTTAAGGAACCTCTGGGATTATTTCCATAAATAGAAGTTGAATTTAGAATTGAAGTACGACTGGAGTTTTATCCCAGTTTTCAACATTTCATATTAAATGGCTCTAGTTGAAAAAAATTTAGATGATCTTAAGACTGCATTTAGAACTCATTAAGGTCACCATGAGTTTCTAGTAATGCTTTTTGATTTAGCAAATGTTTCAACTGCATTTATGGATTTTATGGATCGAATTTAAAGCCTTAATTAGACAAAAATATGGTTGTCTTCATCAATGATATTCTCATCTAGTCCAAAGATAAGGAGGAATATTTGAAACACATTCGATTTGTTATATGAATTATATATAAGACAAGCAACCGATAAATTCGAATTTTGGATTATATGAAGTGTTCTTCTCTAGTTTTGAGACATCTATTGAGTTAACAATTCTTAGATAATATCCAGTCAATTCCTAGAAAACTTCTAATTTCTCTAACGTTTCTCGGAGGCTTCCAAACAATACTGAATTATTTATCTTGGCCGCTCCTTTAACCAAGTTCCGATTAGATGAGATAAGTTATTGCTTAAACATTATTTTGGATACAAAAGGATCGACACTCTTTAGTCGAGTTTCAAACTCAATTTTACTCGATTTCGAGAAACAAGACCCTTCAACAATCAGATTCTAAATTTTAGAGTATTTTGCTCAAGATAAAAGACAAATTTAATCCAGAGAAGTAAAACATGTATCTAAGGATGAAACCCTTGGAAAGAAAACGTTTCCAAAGCTCTTATTAGATCCTTTTAAGGAATTTATATTGATAATCAAGAATAAAGTCTGATATTATAGAGTATGTTCAAGTGTAAGGCTTGTTCGGATGAGAAAGTCAGATTCTCGATGAAAGTGTTATGGAATAATGAAAGGAAGAATAAACTACTCAGATATATTAAGAAGTTATAAAGGATCAATACTTACATTTGTTCATCTTGAGTAAAATTCGAAGACAAATTTCTTTTAAGGGGGAGAATTGTAATACCCAAGACCTAACCCAGAAGAATGTTACTTTACCAATTATTATGTCAATTGTGGTAAAGTATATTTTAATAAGTTCAATTGAGGGCTTAGGACTATATTGGGAGAAATGGAAGAAATGATAACCTATGTATAAAGGATTAATCTGAATCACTATGAACTTTGTGGATTGCATGCTGAAAATTTACAAACCAAGGGATTACCACACATGGCAACAAAGATGGACACATGGATGAGGGATCCGGCTATCAAGGAGAAAAATGATTCTAAATTATCATCTTCAACCTCATGCACCGAAAATAAATTTGAAAAGGAAAGCTAAGTCTTCCATGGAATTTTAAAGGAATTGAGTTCATAACCATGGGTGTGATCGGCTTTTTGAGGAAGAAGGGTAAGCATTCTATTCTCCTTCCTGTTTTTTTTATGAATCATAAGCGTATTTGAAATCGGTTGCTTAGACACATGAAGATTCGGTTGAATGGACAATTTCAGGATGCTAAAGTCTCTAGAATGCCATGGGTGTTAATCACTATGATTTTGGTTTTTAGTAAAATGATGTAAAATAGTCATGTTGCTTGATTATGAGCTAGAAGTCTTGCTTGATGTTGAATTCCATAAGAAGACTGTTTTGATGAATAGAAAAAACAGGGGAAAATGCTTTAAAAACGTGTATGTGGACTGTTTAAGTACAAGAGAAAATATAGGGGCTGTTTCGATGCATGTAAGAATATATGCAAACATAATGGATTGGCTTGACATAGATATAAACATTCATGGACTGTTTAGAGTATATTTCGTGTATATAAGAATTAGAGGCTGTTATGCACATGTGAGGAAAAGTATGGGCTGTTTTGAATTAAAAAGGAATTAGGGGAAGGACTGTTAACACTCATTAGGGACTGCTTAAAGAGGATATATGCTTTGTAAGGGCTGTTTTGCTTTAATATGAACAAAGTTGGATTGTTTTGTGAATGTATAAGAGGTTACATGTATTCTTAAGGATTGTTTCGTACC
Source organism: Hibiscus mutabilis (assembly GCA_019671005.1). Taxonomy (NCBI): domain Eukaryota; kingdom Viridiplantae; phylum Streptophyta; class Magnoliopsida; order Malvales; family Malvaceae; genus Hibiscus; species Hibiscus mutabilis. Next base: position 32,756,820 of record CM033719.1, on the reverse strand, counting down.
AGTAAAGAATTGGTAGGTTGTTTGTAAGTATAAGTATGAAAGACTTTTAGAAATGGATCTAATTCATACTTGAATTCTTTGATATATTAGAGCAAGAACGAGCTGAAGCATTAAGGCAAAAGTAGGCCAAATAAGAGAGGATCAGAAAGGGGATTGTGATTCGGGAGCAATTTTAGATGTGAACGATTTGTAAGTATAGTTTAAAGTCTCGGGATAGGCTAATAAACTTTCTGAGCATTTTCTTGCTGATTTTATTTCATTATGTTATCTTGAATTATATTGAGCATAAGCAAGCCTGGACTTAAGGTAAGTCCCTAAATAATGAGTTTGGGTGATATATAATACTTGATCATTATATGTTTATTTGAAGTTGTTCATAAGTTTACAAGGAAAACTATACACCGTGTATATTGCTAGTAATCTTCTCCATGTTATCATTCGATTAAATGGAATTAATACATTGAACATATGTTTAATATAAAAAGAATAATAAGCTTGTTCATATGATATTTTGACTAAGGAGCTTATTCATCTTGTCCTTTATATGATAATATCGAATTGAAACATTGATATGATATGATATGTAATAGTCTTGTCTTTGTATGAATAAGTAATTGAAGGGGATGAAATACATATTAGTTCAAATGTTACAAAATTGATTGAAATCCTTAATAGGTTTGGCTATCATTCAAACATGATAGGGCATGGATGCAAACTATATTTGAAAACTAAATATGTGGTAATACGTGATTGATAGGAAAAGTTATAAGAATTACTTATATAAGTACAAGAAATTTTGAAACTATGCTTGCCTACTAAACGAATGGCAACGAATTGTGCTCACCTAATACATCCTTTGTTCGAATGTTATAAATAGTTGGACTTGTGATGTACTATGTAATAAGCCTTGGTGCCATGATAATAAGAAAATGGAGTAACACTCATTTATAATGAGAAGTTCACATGTACCCAAATTAAAAAAAAAGGGTAATAAGCTTATTGATATAATTATATGATATGGAGCTATGCTTACTTGTTTCTAATAAAAGATGATATATGTGAAAGCCTTGGTTTTGAGTCAGTCTTAGGTATAGTTGGCATGCCATAAAGTCCATAGAGCTCAGGTTTGGGGTGGACTACAGTCCTGGACTACGGTCCTTATTTGGCGACAGTAGGAGGGAGGTGTTGCGGTCACTTGGCGACAGTAGGAGGGATTGACCGGTACTGTAAGTACTATTTTATTCGGCGACAGTTGATTGGGGATTCGTGTACCTAGGTTGTTACTTGATTCTCAAGGCTATGTTAAATTCATAATCAAGAAATTTGTAATTTAAATAAATAAGCTATTTGATGACTTAAGAAACAAACATCACATGTTTTGATAGGTTATGATTGATATCTTATGAGTTAAGTAACTTTTGTGTTTAAGATATGATATGTTTGGCACTTTTCATGAAAAGAACTTAAGCTATGGTACTTAATATTGGATGACTTATGTGATAAGTAACTTATATACAACTAAGTTATGATAAAAAGAAATCAAGGAAGTTATAAGTTGAATAAGGAATTATGTAAATGATTTGCCAAATAAGAAAAATGTATTCTTGAGTATGGATGGTTTCTTTTTAGAAAGTAGATACGTTTAAATAATGTGCCTATATGTTGGTGAATGGTAGGAACATCCAAGAGATAAGACTTGTTCAAATACGTATAAACATATTTAAAATTAAGCTTAATCTGAATGCCTAAATGGGTAAGATATGTTCAAATACTCTATCATGCATATGCTGGTATATTATATGCAAAGTAACTCACATCCTGAGATACTAAATTTAACATCCCGTACGTTAGGAGAATCCATGTCTGTACTAAGTTAGGATAAATAACTTAAGTGGCTAGTAGTACATGCTAATTGGAAGATATGTGTAAGAAATTAGTGAATCCTAAGTTAATTTAATCTATTACTTTGTGAACTACGCAATGAGTAATTTTAGCAAGTATGATCTTGATACATCTAAGAATTAATTAAGGAAAAATTGCCATTTGAAACCTTGTAGTTAAAAAGAGGGCATGCATTCGAACTAATGTGCTATTGTATATATGTTGATATACTTATTAATGATGTTGTTTTCGAACCCATTAGATGATGAAATGTAATTAATCAGGCATGCTGATAGATTATATCCAATGAATTTGAGAAAGAATAGGGTTCTAATATATAAATTTTTTATTCATATATTGTAGTTGTTTTAAGCTATTCTTTAAACTGGTACTTACTCTATTCTTTGAATACATTTCAGGGCATTTATGCAGTCGAAATTCTGCTGAGCTTGGATGTGATCACAAGGGTTCATAAGTATGATTTGAATCTATACCTTAAGAACTCCTAGTTGGTGGCATATAGTTGTTAGGAATACATTATGCATTTAGATTTCCTTTATGGTTACATAAGTATATAAGTTTTATAAGTTTCTTGAAGATATGTAATGGGCCTTTAATGGTTTTGTGGTGACTTGCTATTTAGATTATATGGTTGATGTTTATATAGTAGTTGGATATTTACTTGTGCTTTGAGTGGCTAGATCAATTTGTGATATTTTTACATGTAGGCCTAAAATGGATCCAGTATTATGTGGTTAACCTAGCAAAGTAGAGTAGCTCGTTTGAATAGATTGATGGTTAACTAAGCATTTCGGTAGTATGTCAATAAATATAAGTAGTATACTATGCGAATAATTAGGATTAGAAAATGATTGGTTCGAGTATTGAAGTATGATATAATTATAATTCCGTGTTCATAAATATATATATGATTTAATGATTATTTGAGGTTGATGTAGTCTCTTGTATGTTATGTTAATAGAAGATTCTCATCATGCTAAATTGGAAGTTAATAGGTTGAGTAGATTGGTCTAATTGTTGTACCCAAAACTTTGTATGGTGCTTAAATGGAAATTTGAAATATGCTAAACTTTGGATCACACTTTTTAGGCGATGTTCGCGTAGAAACTAGTATGCTAGCAAGGTTGGTAGATGCGTATATTTGATGTTCAAGTATGTAAATGTAAATGTTTATAGGATTTCAAATGTTTATTGAAATAAAATTGTCACATGCATACTTGTAAATGATAAACCTTGATTGGCTTATGGAATGTTGTTAGCCATTAACCTGGTGTCATGAAAGTAGTTCACAACTTTCTAGATTTCTTAATTGAAAAGTGGAATTGGAAGAAATATGTCAAACTGAAATAGAGCATATTGTTGCGCGTAATAAGTGCTACGCAATTGTGCAAGTATACACGTTGCAAGTTATAGTATAAAAGATATCGTCTCCACAGGGATTGGTGCCACTTCAAGAATCTAGTCTCTTGCACTGTAAAAAGTAAAAACACAAATAGAAGATTATAGGAGTTTAACTAATAACTAAACTAGAAGGCAATAAAGTAAAAGAATAAATAAGATCAAATGAGAGAGATAGGCCAGGTTATCGTGAGTTGAGGTGTGATAGCCGATTGGATCGTCTTGGTAAAAGAGTACAAGGGCAACTCAGTTGCCACGGCAACTTGCACAACGGGGTTGCCTTGGCAACTAATCGATTGTTGCCTGGGCGACTAGTTGGGCAACTACTTGGGTGTCTGGGCAGCAACCTTCAAGGTTCGGCAGAGCGTTCTTCAATGGTTTCTTCTTATCCCTAAGTCGAAACTCTAGTTACTTGTGCATGCCTTGATAATACATCCCTGCGTGAATCAAGGGTGAACAACAACCAATGTTCCTTTTCTCTTAGCCGTTGAAATCCTTAACTTATTCCTAATCCGGATTAATCTTCACCATCAATAGATTGAATAAAGATCATATTCATTCGTTTCTTGAATCTAACTCTCCCGATATTAGATAAATAGATGAAGTTACGAGATTCTCTCCCAATTCACTCGCAAACAAGAATAAGAACCAAGAATGAATAAACCTTGGATAGAAAAGTGCAAACTCTTATTACCTAAACAAAATCCAATAGTTTTTCACAACCACAAAACACAAAAACCATAGCCAAATAGATTTAGTTCATGGCTAGGTTCCAAAGAAACACAAGATAAATTATCCCTAGCATGAACCTAATTGAACAAGAAAGAAAAAGATGAAGGATGAAGCTTGTCGAAATCCTCGTTGCCCTAGATGCTTGTTGAAAATTCTCTCTTGCTCTCCCTTGGAGTTGTCGAAATTCCTCAAATTTATAGGGCTAGGTCAAAATCCTTCTTTGAGGAGGAAGTTAAGTTGAAATTAAATTATCGTTAAAGAATATAATTCTTTATTATAATTATATTCCTTCTAGAACTTCTCCTATCTACTTGGAATTTAATTCTTCTTTAATCTCATCATGGAAATCAAACTCCTTTGGGATTTAGCTTTGCTCCACGTCATCTTGGGCTTGTCTAGTCATCAATTTTGACTACCATATCACCTTGTTGTTTGTCGACAATTGCCCTGGAAACTGGCTCGGCGTCTCCTTCATGCATTGCCCTGGCAACTAGCTCGGCATCTCCTTCATGCATTGCCCTGGAAACTAGCTCTAGCCTTGCTTTGGCAAGTGATCTTGCATATACACACAAAACACACCAAAGCAGCATCTTTTCCCACAAAAACTACCAAGTTATGTAATCAAGCTCAACGATGGAAGGAAACATGGATTAATGCATGAATGGCTAATTATGCAACTAATATGAGCCTAAGTCTAACAATAATATAAGTAAAAAGGGTAAGAAAAAAATAGTACTTTTGAACACTTATCACACCCCCAAACTCGAACTATTGCTTGTCCTCAAGCAATGCAAACTAATAATTACCTGCCAAAACTTCAATTTTCACAAACTTAGCTTTGAACTTGATTTCAATTCTCAGAACCGGGGCACAAAGTATGATTGGCTTTTCATTTTTCGAAAAACTTAGGAGTTACTCGGAATCAAACTATAATGCTTGTGAGTGTGTGCGGAGTTGTGTGCAAGTTGATTTTTCGGATTCTATGCAAACAAGAGGTTTTCAAATTACTTCATTGGGTTCTTTTTAACATGTTTTAACTAGAGCCAGTTTTGGGCACCTCTAGTGTTTTGTTTTTAGTTTTCTTAAGTTAATTTATTCGACTAGAGCCGGTTTCGAGCACCTCTAGCGATCAATTTTTTTAGCACATGCTAGAGCCAATTTTGGGCACCTCTAGCAATCAATTTTTTAACACATGCTAGAGCCAATTTTAGGCACCTCTAGCAATCAATTTTTTGGCACATGCTAGAGCCAATTTCGGGCACCTCTAGCATTCATCCAATTTTTATTCTAATCCCCCAATTTCTTTAATTATCAACATAAGTTCACTAGAATTCCTTAAATCAATCAAACCACAACAGTGTTTCATCAAATTTAGCATCATAGTAAAATTCTAGGTTTTTCCATGGTTATCCTAGAATAAAAATTCTATCAATTAAGTACATTGGCAAAGTCATCATCGGATATTCATCAAATCTAGGCAATTCTTGTTCCAACTAAAGGCATAGCAAGAAATTTATGTATCCTAAATGTAATACTTAAGACGAATGTAACTAAACATGGTAACTACTAATAACAATCTGTTGCGTGTGATAAGTGCTACGCAAATGTGCAAGTATACACGTCGCAAGTAATAAAGTGATACGAGTATCGAGTATCGTCTCTACAGGGATTGGTTTGGGCCACTTTGCTTAAGTTACTGCACTGTGAAAAGTAAAAACACAATTGATAATAGAGGTTTTATTTAACGATTAAACTAAGAGCAATAAACTAAAGGAATAGATGAAATTAAAATAGAGTAAATAGGCCAGGTTATCGTGAGTTGAGGTGTGATAGCCGATTGGATCGTCTTGGTAAAAGAGTGCAAGGGCAACTCAGTTGCCGTGGCAACTTTACAGCGGGTTGCCTTGGCAACTAATCGATGGTTGCCTGGGCGACTAGCTGGGCAACTACTTGGGCGTCTGGGCAGCAACTTCAAGGTTCGACAGAGCGTTCTTCAATGGTTTCTTCTTATCCCTAAGTCGAAACTCTAGCTACTTGTGCATGAGTTGATAATACATCCTTGCGTGAATCAAGGGTGGACAACAACCAATCTTGCGCTCCTCTTAGCCGTTGAAATCCTTAACTTATTCCTAAGCCGGATTAATCTTCACCATCAATAGATTGAATAAAGACCATACTCATTCGGTTCTTGAATCTAACTCTCCCGATATTAGATAAATATATGAAGTTACGAGATCCTCTCCCAATTCACTCGCAAACAAGAATAAGAACTAAGAATGAATAAACCTTGAATAGAAATGTGCAAACTCTTATTACCTAAACAAAATCAATAGTTTCTCACAACAACAAAACACAATAACCCCAACAAATCAAGTTAGTTCATGGTTGGGTTCAAAAGATATACAAAGAATAATCCCCAAACCATGAATCTAATGGAAGCAAAGAAGAAGAAGAAGAAATCGAACTCTCTCCCCCTTGCCCTCTTCTTGCCCTCTTCCAAGTTGACGATATGGCCTCGTATTTATAGGGCTAGGTCAAAGTCCTTCTTTGAGGAGGAAGTTAAGTTGGAATTAAATTATCTTTAAAGAATATAGTTCTTTATTATAATTATATTCCTACTAGAACTTCTCCTATCTTCTTGGAATTTAATTCTTCTTTAATCTCTTCATGGAAATCAAATTCCTTTTGGATTTAGCTTTGCTCCACGTCATCTTAGGCTTGTCTAGTCATCAATTTCGACTACCATATCACCTTATTCTTTGTCGACAATTGCCCTGGCAACTGGCTCGGCGTCTCCTTCATGCATTGCCCTGGCAACTAGCTCGACATCTCCTTCATGCATTGCCCTGGCAACTAGCTCTAGCCTTGCTTTGGCAAGTGATCCTGCACATACACAAAAACATACCAAAGCAGCATCTTTTTCCACAAAAATCACCAAGTTATGTAATCAAGCTCAACGGTGGAAAAGAAACATGAATTAATGCATGAATGACTAATTATGCAACTAATATGAACTTAAGTCTAACAATAATATGGGTGAAAAGGGTAATAAAAATAGTACTTTTGAACACTTATCACACCCCCAAACTCGAACTATTGCTTATCCTCAAGCAATGCAAACTAACAATTACCTGCCAAGACTTTAATCATCAAATACATGCTTCAAACTTGAATTCAAACCTCGGAACCGTGGCACAAAGTATGATCACCTTTTAGTTTTTCAGATAGCACAAAAATTACCCAGAACCAAACTATAATGCTCGTGACAATGTGTGTGCGTAGTTGTGTACAAGTTCATTTTCAAGATTCTATGTGAACAATAGGCTTTTATCATTTTAATTGTCGGGACATTTATTTTTATTTTCACTAGAGCCAATTTCGGGCACCTCTAGCAAAGTAAGCAATTTCTCATTTTATTTTAGTCGACTAGAGGCAATTTCGGGCACCTCTAGTGATTCTTTAATGTGCATTAACTACTAGAGCCAGTTTCGGGCACCTCTAGCAAGAAAGTGTAATTACTACTAGAGCCAGTTTTGGGCACCTCTAGCAAGAAATTAACTTTTAATTTTCAATTTTAAATTTACCCTAATTTTAAGCAACCTAACTTCACTAAGTTTCTTTCAATCAACAAGCCACAACCGTGTAAAAAAAAATCAGCATCATAGTAAAATTATAAGTTCTTTTCATGTAATCCTAAAATTAAAGGTTCTTTCAATTAAGTGTAGTGGCAAAAATTCATCATTGGACATTCAACAAGTCTTAAGCAATTAAATCCAATTAAAGGCATGGTAAGTAACATATGCAACCTATATGTGATTGCTAAAGATGAATGCAACTAAACATGAAACTAACTAGAAACCAACACCCCCCAAACTCGAGAGAAGCATTGTCCTCAATGCATGTAAGAGTGAAATAAAATTTAAAATAAACTAAATGAAATGAGTTAGTCGGAGAGGTCGTCACCTCGAGTGATAAGTTTCCTTCGTGTCATTTGCTTGATTTATTTTCTGGTCGGTGGTTGAATGCTTGTGGCTGGTGCCGCGTGAATAGCATTGCTTTGATTTGATCCATGTTTGGGCATCAGAAGTTGCCGACGCCATTGTTGTTGCCTGGGCAATCTCTGTTGTGGTTGCTGTGGCAAGTAGTCGGCAGTGAATTTCCTTAGCATGGTGGTTGTGAGTCTTGTTGTGGAAAAGAAAAGAAAACAAAACAAAGAAAACCTGGAAACTAAGATATTGAAGAAAAATAAAATATCTCCTAAACATTCCCAAAAATAAATAAAGAGAGAAAAAAAACCCGAAAATAATAGAAAAAATAGTTAAAAAAATAAAAAGAAAAATAAAATATCGAAAGGAGAGCATGCTTATGCATCTCCTAAGGTGTCAACTTCTTTTTTACGTTCTACATGGGAACCGTTGTAGCGCTTCAATCTCTATCCGTTAACTTTAGATTCATGTTCTTCGGTAATAGACTTGATTATCACGGCACCATGGGAGAATGGTTTGACAACTTCGAATGGTCCCGGCCATCTTGATTTTAGTTTTCCCGGGAAAAGTTTTAGTCGAGAATTGAATAAGAGAACTAGTTACCCTGGCATGAATTGTCGCGACAATAGTTTCTTCTCGTGCCATTGCTTTGTCTTCTCCTTGTAGATTTGTGCATTGTCATAGGCGAGTGCACGAAATTCTTTTATCTCGTTGAGGTACAACAAACGCTTTTGTCTGACACTTTCCTAATCCATATTCACGGTCTTGATTGCCCATTGGTTTGTGGGTGATATTGCCCATCCTCTGGCAACGATCAGATTGCTTGTAAAACTCTTGGGCATCTTTGTACAGTGTTGGCCAATACAAACCGGATTGCAAAACTTTGGCCGTGGTACGAGTTCCTCCAAAATGTCCTCCATAGGGAGAAGAATGGCATTGCCGGAGTACATTCTGTTACTCCTTTTCAGGGACACATCGGTGTATAACTTGATCTGCACATTGTTTAAACAAAAGAGGCTCGTCCCAAAAGTAATGCTTAGCATCATGGCGAAACCGCTTCTTCCCTTGGTGAGTAAGGCCATAAGGTAAAATACCACAAACAAGGAAATTAACTAAATCCGCGTACCAGGGTATTGTCGAGGCATGTGCTGCCGTGGCGACTGCTCCCAAGATTGCCAAGTCGTGTGTGTCTAGAGTTGCCGAGGCATACGCGTCCATGGTTGCTGAGGCATGCGTATCAGTAGTTGTCGTGGCATCGAGGGTTGCCGAGGCATGTGCATCCATGGTTGCTGAGGCGTTAGGGGTTGCCGAGGCGTGCGCGTCCATGGTTGCTGAGGCGTGCGTATCAGGAGTTGCTGCGGTGTCAAAGGTTGCCGAGGCATGCTCATCCATGGTTGCCGAGGCGTGCGTATCAGGAGTTGCTGCAGTGTCGAGGGTTGCCGAGGCATGTGCATCCATGGTTGCCGAGGCATCAAGGGTTGCTGCGGCATTGAGGGTTGCCGAGGCAAGCTTTTCCTTTAGGGTTTCGAATGCTTGGGCGCAAGAATCATCAAAATTGAAGACTTTATCTTGGTGAGGGTAGTCTCTCGATCACGTCCACCTTAGCTTTGCCTACTTTAATTCTCTTGGATGAAATCTTGTGGCTGAGCACTATTCCTTCATCTACCATAAGATGACACTTCTCCCAATTAAGGACTAAATCAGTTTCTTCACATCTTGCCAACACATTCTCTAAATTGTCGAGGCAACTGTTGAAGTCACTACCAAAAATAGAAAAAGCATCCATGAAGATCTCAAGGAAGTCTTCGACCATGTCTGAAAAGAGTGCCATCATGCATCTTCTAATGTTAGTGCATATATGAGAAAACTTGAGGATGGTCGTTTTCGATACTTCTTATAGTTCATCCGCACCCTCCATCGGTGACAATATTGCCCAAAAAGAGTTTGGCCAATGTGCTTGCCACTACTCCCTTTTGTGTTACCATGGTGGAGGTGTCTTTCTTCTTTGTTCGCTTGTAGTCCATGTATACTCTCCACCTTGCTACTATTCCTGAAGGCACAAATATATTAATAGGAAAAATTATATCCATTCTCAACCATTCAATTACCTCATTCTTGTCGACTTCTATCATGGTTGGATGTAGCCTTTGTTGTCGTGGCAATTGCTGCTCAAGCCAATTGCCGTGGCAATCAGTTGCCAAAATTTGCTATAAGTCAAGGCAAGAACCAATTTTCTGAAAAGCTTTACGAATCCAAACACCGTTTTCTTTTGGCCTCTCAAACATCTCCATCAGTAGAGATTTTGATGGCTTCAAATCTACCAACCTCGGTTCTCAAGACATACATGCAATGGATGAGGTGAGTTTTTAAAGAATTCGAAAGGTTCAACCATTACCTGCTCATATTCCATTGGAAAAGTATTATCATCTCGTTGATCTTGCATGTGGTTGTGTAATTGCCGTGGCAATTGTAGATGAGAGCAATCTACAGATTCCTGCTTCAACTTCAATGTTGTAACCTTGTGGGCATCAGGTTCCTCAGAATTTGTTGTAGTATTGTTGTTCTCAGGTTCACTGAGTGTTGTCGCGGTATTGCTCTGTTCAGGCTCCTCCTTCATTGCCGAGGCAATTTGTTGTTCAGGCTCATCATGTGTTGGGTAGTCTCTCTCATTGGTATCCTCTTGACTTTGAGGTTCTAGTTATTCCCCACACATCGGAGAGCTTTCTTTGCATTGCTCCTTATCCTCTTGCCTTGGGATGTCAGTATCCCTAGGAATGAATTGTTGGTGCATGTTATCCATGACATATGTGGATCTCGCCAATTGATCTTCTGAATACCCTAAGGTTGCATCCCACTGAGCTATCCTCGTATCCATAGATTTTGATAGCTCTCGAATGTCTTCAATTAATCCGTCAAGTCTAGCCAAGGAAGCTAGTAACGTTTCCTCCAAGGAATTGGAATGCTCTTGAAAAGGATAACATTGCCATGGCATATCTGTTCCTGCGGCAAAATTGTTATGGTAAAAACATTTTTGAGCTTTTTGACCATACCATGAAGAATTTTGCTGCTGGTTCCCTCTATGGTACTCCATGAAGTTATATGCACCGAAAATGTGAGGGCAATTTTCAAACACATGATGTTCTCCACACATAGCACAAGATTTTTCCACGGTATAAGTTCTTTGGGCTTTTCTCGGTTGGTATAGGCAATCATCAAAGGGTGCAAGAAACTCTTGATTGGATTGATTCATATCTTCCAACATCATCTCTCGAATAGATCAGCTTTTATTTCCCGACATGTTGATGTCCCTTAACTTGTAGCGCACCTAATTTTTTTTTATAAAACAAACAAAAAGAAAAGTTCGTAAAACTAAGAGAAAAAAATGCAATAACAAAAACAACTAACACCAATTGCCAATCCCCGGCAACGGCGCCAAAAACTTGTTGCGTGTGATAAGTGCTACGCAAATGTGCAAGTATACACGTCACAAGTAATAAAGTGATACGAGTATTGAGTATCATCTCCACAGGGATTGGTTTAGGCTACTTTGCTTAAGTTACTGCCCTTTGAAAAGTAAAAGCACAATTGATAATAGAGGTTTTAATTAACGATTAAACTAAGAGCAATAAACTAAAGGAATAGATGAAATTAAAATAGAGTAAATAGGCCAGGTTATCGTGAGTTGAGGTGTGATAGCCGATTGGATCGTGTTGGTAAAAGAGTGCAAGGGCAACTCAATTGTCGTGGCAACTTGCACAACGGGGTTGCCTTGGCAACTAATCGATGGTTGCCTGGGCGACTAGCTGGGCAACTACTTGGGCGTCTGGGCAGCAACTTCAAGGTTCGGCAGAGCGTTCTTCAATGGTTTCTTCTTATCCCTAAGTCGAAACTCTAGCTACTTGTGCATGCCTTTATAATACATCCCTGCGTGAATCAAGGGTGGACAACAACCAATCTTGCGCTCCTCTTAGCCGTTGAAATCCTTAACTTATTCCTAAGCCGGATTAATCTTCACCATCAATAGATTGAATAAAGACCATACTCATTCGTTTCTTCAATCTAACTCTCTCGATATTAGATAAATAGATGAAGTTACGAGATCCTCTCCCAATTCACTCGCAAACAAGAATAAGAACCAAGAATGAATAAACCTTGAATAGAAAAGTGCAAACTCTTATTACCTAAACAAAATCCAATAGTTTCTCACAACAACAAAACACAATAACCCCAACAAATCAAGTTAGTTCATGGTTGGGTTCAAAAAATATACAAAGAATAATCCCCAAACCATGAATCTAATGGAAGCAAAGAAGAAGAAGAAGAAATCGAACTCTCTCCCCCTTGCTCTCTTGTCGAAATTTCTCTCCTCTTGCCCTATGGAGTTGCCGAAATTTTCCCTCTTCTTGCCCGCTTCCAATTTGACGATATGGCCTCTTATTTATAGGGCTAGGTCAAAGTCCTTCTTTGAGGAGGAAGTTAAGTTGGAATTAAATTATCTTTAAAGAATATAATTCTTTATTATAATTATATTCCTACTAGAACTTCTCCTATCTTCTTGGAATTTAATTCTTCTTTAATCTCTTCATGGAAATCAAATTCCTTTTGGATTTAGCTTTGCTCCACATCATCTTGGGCTTGTCTAGTAATCAATTTCGACTACCATATCACCTTATTCTTTGTCGACAATTGCCCTGGCAACTGGCTCGACGTCTCCTTCATGCATTGCCCTGGCAACTAGCTCGGCATCTCCTTCATGCATTGCCCTGGAAACTAGCTCTATCCTTGCTTTGGCAAGTGATCCTGCACATACACAAAAACACACCAAAGCAAAATCTTTTTCCACAAAAATCACCAAGTTATGTAATCAAGCTCAACGGTGGAAAGAAACATGAATTAATGCATGAATGACTAATTATGCAACTAATATGAACTTAAGTCTAACAATAATATGAGTAAAAAGGGTAATAAAAATAGTACTTTTGAACACTTATCACAATCCCCCCCCCAAACTCGAGTGAGGCATTGTCCTCAATGCATGCATTAAAGAAAAATAAAAATAACAAAAAATAAAATGCAAATGAGGACTTACTCTAAGAGTTCGTCATCGTGGATGATTAGTTTCCTTTTGGTCGGTGTCTTGATTCTCTTGCTTGAACGCGATGGTTGTTTTCTTGTTACCGGTGGTGGAATCGATCCTCGTACGGGGTAGTCCTCATCGTCCTCTTCATCAATGTCATTGGCTTTTCGCTTGGAGGATTCAATTGGTGCGGTCTTTGTTGGTGCAATGGAGGACTCGTCCGAACATGAAAAATTAGACAATGATTCTGTAGGAGTTGATTCGGGCATAGGTGCTTTACCTTTGGCTTTTGCAGTGGTTGTCGGGATGTCTTTAGCTTTGGTTGTTGTGGCATCTTTAGGGTTGGTTGTCGTGGCATCTGCTTGTGCAGGCACAATGTAGGTTGCCACGGCATCATCTTTTACGTTTGCCGTGGCGACTACTTCATTGGGTGTTGAGGCATGAATCTCGGTAGGAAAGATGGGGAACGACAGGCGATTGTCCGGGTACTTTTCTAGGATGACTTGGGTGATGGCATTTTTGTGCTCCTTCATGTACCGCATGAACATTATTTTCCGGTCTTCAATTTGCCTTAGGTGGCTCACCAATGGTTGCAAGAGTGCTTTAAAGTGTCCCGGGGTTGATGGCCGAGTTGCCCGGGCGTTAGGTGCTTGGGCATTAGGGATTGTCGGGGCGGCAGGAGTTGCCGCGGCAATTGGAGGCCTTGAAGATTTTCCCGGTGCCTCTCCTATTAGTTTTCGGATTTGTGCTTGATTCCAACCGGACTTTGGTAGGGCCTTTTCAACGGTGGACTCACTTGGGACATGCATCTCCTTGCAAAGATTAGAAATTAAGCAAGGGAAGAAAAGAGAACCCTTATCTTTTGAGCTACATACAAAAATCTCATCACAAATAATTTTTCCAATGTTAATGATGCGATTATGCAAAATAGAATGTATGAGTAAAAGACGTGGTATATCAACGGTAGTATTGTGTGCGGTGGGCATTAAAGAAGTTTTAACAAACTTATTCCATAGTTTTGCCTCGGGTTTAAGCTGAAGGCGATTTACCGTGCCCTTGTATTTACCGTCGTTCCAATGAGTTCCCGGTTGAGTGAGTTCTTGAAGCACCTTGTTGAGTTGCTTGGGCGTGATTTGATCAACGAAGGCTTGATGCTCGTCCTTCTCAATGTAATACCTGTAAAAGGTGTTGACATTTTTGGGGCTTATGAGTATGGCCTTGTCATGAACAAAAACATAAGGATTATCTGGGTTAGGTGAGTGAGCATAGAATTCTCTTACCCGTGAGATGTTGCCCGGTTTTGATTGATGGCAAAAGATTTGCCACTTTTGACGTGCAATCCTCTCGAAGATGAATGGTTCAAGGCCGAAATCTTGATGAGAGTTAGAGTATTCAAAGCCTTGTTCTTCATAAATCTTCCGACTTTCAAACTTGGAGTGAAATCTTTCTTGAACCACCAGTGTAGCAAACTTCTTGTATCTTGGTTATTTAGAGGAACTTGGATGAACCAAAAATTTAATTTTGGATGCTATGGATGATCTTGGTTGTGAGTTTTGTAAAAACAAATAAAAGAAAATAAAAGAAACTAAAGAGTTGCAAGATAAAAAGTAGGAATAGGTTAAGGGTGATGGGTTTTATAGAAAAGATAGGTGGTAAATATGGTGGGTGGGATTAGGGGAAGACGAAAAAAAGGGTTTTGGTTTAGGGGAAGGGTGATGGCAATGGGGGTTTAATTAGGGTAAGTTGGAGGCTTTATATAAGCCTTAGATTCAGCCCATTAATTTCCTTGTTGAATATGTTTTCCTTCTTGGATCAAAATTCCTCTTTATCTTGAACTCTTTTCCTACAATTCAAAGACAAATCAAATAAGGATTAAAATTAAAGATAGAATAATAAAAGAAAATAAATAAAGATGTGTAAAGGGATTCTTAAACTTAAAAAGATAAAAAAAATCTATCCTAAAAATATAATACTAATCGAAAAAAATAATTAGTTCGAAAAAAACTAAAAAAATAAAATAAAAATATAATGGAAAATAATAAAAATAAAATATCGAAGGAAGAGCATGCTCATGCATCTCCTAAGTTGACCACTTCTTTGTTACGTTTCACATGGGCACCATTGTAGTGCTTCAATCTTTGTCCATTAACTTTGAATTCATGTTTTTCAGTGATGGACTTGATTATCACGGCACCATGGGAGAATGGTTTGACAACTTCGAATGGTCCCGACCATCTTGATTTTAGTTTTCCCGGGAAATTTTTTAGCCGAGAATTGAATAGGAGAACTAGTTGCCCTGGCGTAAATTGCCGTGGTAATAGTTTCTTGTCATGCCATTGCTTTGTTTTCTCCTTGTAGATTCGTGCATTGTTATAGGCGAGTGCACGAAATTCTTCTATCTCGTTGAGGTCCAACAAACGCTTTTGTCTAGCACTTTCCCAATCCATATTCACGGTCTTGATTGCCCAGTATGCCTTGTGCTCGATTTGCATCGGTAGATGGCATGTTTTGCCATAGACAAGTCAGAAGGGGGACATACCTAATGGTGTTTTGAATGCAGTGCGATATGCCCAAAGCGCATAATCTAGTCTTAATGACCAATCCTTCCTAGAGGGATTTACAACTTTCTCGAGTATACCCTTCAATTCTCGGTTGGAAATTTCTGCTTGCCCGTTGGTTTGTGGGTGATATGCCGTGGCAATCTTGTGTGATACGCCGAAGCGTTGAAACATCTTGGCAATAAGTCTATTGTCAAAATGCTTGCCTTCGTCACTGATAATTGCTCTCAGCATCCCAAACCGTGTAAATATGTTTTTCTGCAATAATCATTTCACGGTCTTGGAATCGTTGTTGGGAACTGCAGCTGCCTCAACCCATTTAGACACGTAGTCGACGACAAGTAGAATGTAGAGGTTGCCGAATAAAGATGGGAAAGGTCCCATAAAATCGATCCCCCATACATCGAACAATTCTGCCTCGATGATGTTCTGGAGCGGCATCTCATGTCGTCTAGAGATATTGCCCGTCCTCTGGCAACGATCACATTGCTTGTAAAAGTCTTGGGCATCTTTGTACAATGTTGGCCAATACAAACCGGATTGCAAAACTTTGGCCGCGGTATGAGTTCCTCCAAAATGTCATCCATAGGGTGAAGAATGACATTGCCGGAGTACATTCTGTTGCTCTTCTTCAGGGACACATCGGCGTATAACCTGATCTGCACATTGTTTAAACAAAAGAGGCTCGTCCCAAAAGTAATGCTTAGCATCATGGTGGAACCGCTTCTTCCCTTGGTGAGTAAGGCCATAAGGTAAAACACCACAAACAAGGAAATTAACTAAATCTGCGTACCAGGGTATTGTCGAGGCATGTGCTGCCTTGGAGACTGCTCCCAAAATTGCTGAGGCATGCGCGTCAAGGGCTGCTGCGGCATCGAGAGTTACCGAGGCGTGCGCGTCCATGGTTGCCGAGGCGTCGAGGGTTGCCGAGGCATGCGTGTCCATGGTTGCCGAGGCAACTAAAATTTGTTCATCCGGGAACGCATTGCATATCTCTAGATCCGCGTCCTCCTCCCTATTGCGTTCTAAACATGATAAGTGATCGGCCACTTGATTTTCTGTTCCTTTCCTGTCCTTAATTTCAATATCAAATTCTTGTAAAAGTAATATCCAATGAATCAAACGAGGTTTGGCATCCTTTTTTGAAAATAGATATTTGATTGTCGAATGGTCCGTATGAACAATTACCTTTGTACTAATCAAATAGGATCGGAACTTGTCAAATGCGAAAACTACAGCTAGTAACTCTTTCTCCGTTGTTGTGTAATTCACTTGAGCACTATTAAGAGTTTTACTAGCGTAGTATATCACATGGAAGGTCTTACCTGTGCGTTGGCCTAGGACTGCTCCTACCGCGAAATCACTTGCATTACACATGAGCTCAAAAGGTAGCGTCCAATCTGGTGGAACGACAATGGGTGCCGAGGCAAGCTTTTCCCTTAGGGTTTCGAATGCTTGGGTGCAAGAATCATCAAGATCGAAGACTTTATCCTGTTCAAGCAAATTGCACAAGGGTTTAGTGATTTTAGAAAAATTATGAATGAACCTTCTGTAAAAACCTGCATGTCCAAGAAAACTTTAAATTCCTTTAATCGAACTTGGTGGGGGTAATCTCTCAATCACGTCCACCTTGGCTTTGTCTACTTCAATTCCCTTGGATGAAATCTTGTGGCTGAGCACTATTCCTTCATCTACCATAAAATGGCATTTCTCCCAATTGAGGACTAAATCAGTTTCTTCACATCTTGCCAACACCCTCTCTAAATTGCCGAGACAGCTGTCGAAGTCATTACCAAAAACAAAAAAATGATCCATGAAGATCTCAAAGAAGTCTTCGACCATGTCTGAAAAGAGTGCCATCATGCACTTTGGAAGGTTGTCGGGGCGTTACACAATCCGAACGGCATCCTTCGGAAAGCATAAGTACTGTATGGGCATGTGAAGGTTGTCTTTTCTTGATCTTCTGGTGCTATGGAAATTTGATTGTAACCTGAATAACCATCAAGAAAAAGTAAAAAGGTTTACTTGCAAGACGGTCAAGCATTTGATCAATAAATGGTAATGGGAAGTGATATTTCCTAGTGGCTTTGTTTAGCTTTCGATAATCCATACAAACCCTCCAACCGGTCACAGTCCTGGTTGGAATGAGTTCATTGTTTTCATTACTTACCACCGTTATACCTCCCTTTTCGGTACACATTGTACCGGACTTACCCATGTACTATCAGAGATAGGGTATATAATGACGGCATCAAGCCACTTGATGATTTCTTTCATTACAACCCCTTTCATGGCATGATTCAGTCTCCTCTGGGCCTCAATTGAAGGTTTGTGATCATCTTCCAACAAAATCTTGTGCATGCACACTGCCGGGCTAATTCCCTTCAAGTAGGCAATTGTCCACCCTATTGCCTTTTTGTGTAGCTTCAACATTTTGATCAGCTTCTTTTCCTGCTCAGGCTGTAACTTAGAAGAAATAATTACAAGCAATGTATTATAGGTTGCTAAGTATGCATATTTTACTTGCTCTGGCAATTGTTTCAACTCAAGAATCGGTGGTTGTTCAATAGAGGGTTTTTCGAGCTTACCTTCCTTACCTGAGTAATCCAGTGGTTCAAAGTATGTACCTGGTCGATTGACTAGCCAATTTGCCTCTTCTTGTTGTTCCTCATTGACCGGTTCTTCATACTCCTCAGGTTCCTCTTGATCGGCAATGTAGTTGCCGAGGCAACTAAATTCCTCGTCGAAGCTAAACTCTGCCGTGGCATGAACAAGTTGGCATTCTTTTGGATCATCGGCATGCCTTAGTGTTTGGAACACATTTAGTTTAACTTGCTGGTCATACACCCTCATTGTGAGTTCTCCCTTTTCAACATCGATCAAGGTTCTCCTTGTTTCTAGGAATGGTCTCCCGAGAATGATAGGTGCATGCTCATCTGCTTCACAATCCAAAATAATAAAGTCAGCGGGAAAAATAAATTTATCAACTTTTACCAGTATGTACTCGATTTTTCCCTCTGGTTGCACATAGGATCTGTCGGCTAGCTGTAGCATAACTATTGTAGGTCTTGCCTTCCCGATTCCTAGTTTCTGGAAAACCGATTTAGGCATCAAGTTTATGCTAGCCCCAAGGTCGCATAATGCTTTCCCGACATAGTGGTTTCCAATGGAACAATGTATTGTGAAACTTCCGGGATCCTTCAATTTGGGTGGCATACGATTGTGCAACATTGCCATACATCCCTCTGTTGCGGCAACTGTTTCAAACTCTCATAGCCTTATTCTCTTGGACACAATGTCTTTAAGAAACTTGGCATAGTTTGGCATTTGTTCAATTGCTTCCACCAATGGCAAGTTGATGTGGACATGCTTTAGGATATCAAGAAACTTCTTGAATTGATATTCTTGCTTTTGTCGCTTCAACCTTTGTGGGAATGGTGGTGGAAGTCGGATATATTCGATCCTTTCATTGGTTTGGAACCTGATTGATGGCATTGCCAGGACAACTGGAGTTGCCGAGGCATTATCAATTAGGGATGTCGAGGCATGCTTATCACAAGTTGCCAAAGCATCCTTATCGTCGGTTGCCGAGGCATGCTTATTGCCGATTGTAGCGGCAATTCCTGGTTCAGCATCTGAGGCTTTGCCGCTAGGTTCGTCTTGATATTTTTGTGGAGTTTTGTTTGATGAGCGGGCTTGAGCCTCTCTAAGTTGTTGGCCACTTCTAGTGGTGATCGCCTT
The DNA here is from genome assembly GCA_019671005.1 of Hibiscus mutabilis. Lineage (NCBI taxonomy): Eukaryota > Viridiplantae > Streptophyta > Magnoliopsida > Malvales > Malvaceae > Hibiscus > Hibiscus mutabilis. Next base: position 32,737,426 of record CM033719.1, on the reverse strand, counting down.
ACATTGCTCATGGCCAGTTCCTTTTGCGACTTCAGTATCGCTAGGTAAACCTCCTTACGGTCTAGTATTCAGGTTTTGAGCAAACTGTCCAACTTGATTTTCTAATGATTTGATTGCCGCCTCTTGGTTTTGCAATCTCATCTCGGTACTGTTAATAAAAGCATCAATTCTTTTTATGAAGTTACTATTCTCAGCCATATAGGATTCAGTTTTCATCATAAAAACATTTAGAGAATTTTCCAAAGAACTAGATGTTGTCGGTTGTTGCTACGGCAACTGTAGCCATGGCATATTCTGCTGGAATCCCGATGCTTGTGTATTCTGATTGTTCTGGTTTAGAGCATTGTTGGGATTACTCCATGAAAAAATAGGGTGCTTCTTCCAAGCTGGATTGTATGTATTGGACATCACGTTGGTGTTCCGATTATAATTCCCCACATAGAGGCTGAATTCCAGTTTTTGCATACATTCATAAGAGTCATGGTTATCACCACATAACTCACAAAAAGAATCCATTACCTTGACCTCATGTGTGTTGTTTGGTTTTTGCATGTTCTGGACCATCTTGGTTAAAGTGGCCAATTGTGCCGAAATTGAATCTGATGATCCTAGTTCATGTATTGTGGCTTGGCGTCTAACTCCTCCTCTTCTAGTAGAGGGGGTTGATAATCATTCTTGGCCAGCCTGTTTAGAATTTGCATTGCTTCCTCCGGCGACTTATCTAGGAGTATGTCATTTGCCGAGGCATCTAGCATCATCCTTGTTGGTGTATTCACGGCATTGTAAAACTTTGTTACTTGAGTCCACACCGGGAATCCATGTAGGGGGCATTTGTATAGAAGTTCTCTATATCGCTCCCAAGCCTCGTACATGGATTCATCATCGACCTGCCGAAAAGAAGTAATGTCATTACGAAGCTTATCAGTAAAATTTGTAGGATTAAACTGAGCAAGAAAATCACGACAAAGATCGGTCTAAGATCTTATTGATCCGGCAGGAATGCTATTCAACCATGCTTTCGCCTTATCCCTCAGAGAATAGGGGAATAATATTAATCGTAAAAAATCGGGGGTGACTCCGTGTATTTTGAACGAGTTGCAAATCTCGAGGAAAGATTTAAGATGTTGCCGTACATCTTCAGTTGCTGAGCCGCCAAATTGACCAATTGTGTTGATCATATTAAAATTACCAGTTTCAACTCAAAGTGGTCGGCTTCAATTTCAGGTGCGACAACTCCTGGATTAAGTCTATCAAGATCTTCTTCAAGATAGTCTCAAATAGTTCTGTTTCGTGCAAGAATCACTCCTCCTCCTACTAGAACATCTTGATTCATATTGCCGTCTTGATTAGCCATTGCTACTCTTATCCTTCGTCTATGTCTTTGTAAGGTTCGTTCGATTTCTGGATCAAAGGGATATTTTGGTGTAATCGGTCTCGCCCTGGTCATATACCAATGCAAAACCAAAGTTTGTGAGCCCTTTGAATCTTAAACAAGAAAAGTAAAAAGAAAGTGCAAGAAAATAAAAACAAAGTCGCTATTGCCAATCCCCGGCAATGGCGCCAAAAACTTGTTGCACGTAATAAGTGCTACGCAATTGTGCAAGTATACACGTTCCAAGTTATAGTATAAAAGATATCGTCTCCACAGGGATTGATGCAACTTCAAGAATCCAGTCTCTTGCACTGTAAAAAGTAAAAACACAAATAGAAGATTATAAGAGTTTAACTAATAACTAAACTAGAAGGCAATAAAGTAAAAGAATAAATGAGTTCAAATGAGAGAGATAGGCCAGGTTATCGTGAGTTGAGGTGTGATAGCCGATTGGATCGTCTTGGTAAAAGAGTGCAAGGGCAACTCAGTTGCCGTGGCAACTTGCACAACGGGGTTGCCTTGGCAACTAATCGATGGTTGCCTGGGCGACTAGTTGGGCAACTACTTGGGCGTCTGGGCAGCAACCTTCAAGGTTCGGCATAGCGTTCTTCAATGGTTTCTTCTTATCCCTAAGTCGAAACTCTAGTTACTTGTGCATGCCTTGATAATACATCCCTGCGTGAATCAAGGGTGAACAACAACCAATCTTTCGCTCCTCTTAGCCGTTGAAATCCTTAACTTATTCCTAAGCCGGATTAATCTCCACCATCAATAGATTGAATAAAGATCATATTCATTCGTTTCTTGAATCTAACTCTCCCGATATTAGATAAATAGATGAAGTTACGAGATCCTCTCCCAATTCACTCGCAAACAAGAATAAGAACCAAGAATGAATAAACCTTGAATAGAAAAGTGCAAACTCTTATTACCTAAACAAAATCCAATAGTTTCTCACAACCACAAAACACAATAACCATAGCCAAATAGATTTAGTTCATGGCTAGGTTCCAAAGAAACACAAGATAAATAATCCCTAGCATGAACCTAATTGAACAAGAAAGAAAAATATGAAGGATGAAGCTTGTCGAAATCCTCCTCGCCCTAGATGCTTGTCGAAAATTCTCTCTTACCTCTTGCTCTCCCTTGGAGTTGTCGAAATTCCTCTAATTTATAGGGCTAGGTCAAAGTCCTTCTTTGAGGAGGAAGTTAAGTTGGAATTAAATTATCTTTAAAGAATATAATTCTTTATTATAATTATATTCCTTCTAGAACTTCTCCTATCTTCTTGGAATTTAATTCTTCTTTAATCTCTTCATGGAAATCAAACTCCTTTGGGATTTAGCTTTGCTCCACGTCATCTTGGGCTTGTCTAGTCATCAATTTCGACTACCATATCACCTTGTTCTTTGTCGACAATTGCCCTGGCAACTGGCTCGGCGTCTCCTTCATGCATTGCCTTGGCAACTAGCTCGACATCTCCTCCATGCATTGCCTTGGCAACTAGCTATAGCGTTGCTTTGGCAAGTGATCATGCATATACACACAAAACACACCAAAGCAGCATCTTTTCCCACAAAAACTACCAAGTTATGTAATCAAGCTCAACGATGGAAGGAAACATGGATTAATGCATGAATGGCTAATTATGCAACTAATATGAGCCTAAGTCTAACAATAATATGAGTAAAAAGGGTAAGAAAAAAATAGTACTTTTGAACACTTATCACATATTTTGAATGGTGTCTGATATGTTAATAATCTTTAATGGGATTATTGATGAAGGATACATTTTAAGTTATATGTTCATTATTTTATTACCCATGATATTTATATTCTAATGTAATGACAAGATGATTTAAAATTAAATTTGGGTTATTTGGGATGATATGATAATTGTGTTCCTTTTTTTAGTGATCTTGATTGTAAGTTATTTTCTTGCTTGTTTAGGAACACTACCTAATTCGGTTTACTTCTAAGTCGGGTTAGGGTTGTTTCATGATCAAAAATGTGTTGTCTATTCTCTGTCTACTCAAAACTTACATCCTTTTGCAATAACTTCGTCAAAGGAGCAGCAATCCTCGAGAAACCATCCACAAAAAGGTGATAATATCCTGCCAACCCCAAGAAACTACGAACCTTCGACACTGACTTCGGTTGCTTTCAATTCACAATAGCTTCATTTTTTGCGGATCCACACGAATACCCTTGGCTGAAACTACATGACCAAGAAAAACCACTTGCTTGATGCAAAACTCACATTTTCTCAACTTCGCATAAACCTTATTGTCCAACAAAACTTGCAACACAATCCGTAGATGTCGATCGTGATCTTCCTCGATACAAAAGTACACAAGAATGTCATCGATGAACACTACCACAAATTGATCCAAGAATACATGGAACACCTGATTCATCATATCCATGAATGCTGCTGGTGCATTTGTCAACCCAAACGGCATCACTAAGAACTCATAATGCCCATAGCGCATGCAAAAAGCTATCTTCGACACGTCTTTATCCTTCACCTTCAATTGATAATATCCAGACCACAGATCAATCTTGGAAAACACCATAGCACCCTGAAACTAATCAAACAAATCATCGATCCTAGGCAAAGGATACTTGTTCTTAATCATCAACTTGTTCAGTTACTGATAATCAATGTACATTCTCATCGTGCCATCTTTCTTTTCCAAGAACAACACAGGTGCTCCCCATGGTGACACACTTGGCTGAATGAAACCTCAATCCAACAACTCTTGTAGCTACGTCTTCAACTCCTTCAATTCCTTCAGTGCCATACGATACAGTGCAATTGACATCGGAGCCATATCCGCGTACGTCTCAATGCAAAATTCCATCTCCCTGTCCGGTGGCAAACCAGGCAACTCTTTTGGAAACAGTCTTGGAAAATCACAAACTGTACGAATATCCTGGGCATGCACTTCCTTCATATTAGGGTTTATAACATAAGCTAGGTATGCTTGACCCCCAGATTCTAACATCTTTTGCGCTTCTAAAGCCGAAACAACATTAGACAAGAATTTGACATTCTCGCCCACAACCACCACTTCATAATCCTCAGCAAGTTTCAACGAAACTCGCTTGGTCTCAAAATCAGCCACAACCTTATGCTCAAACAACCAATCTATCCCCAAGATTACATCAAAACCATAAAACGACAACACTATCAAATCAGCCGCAAACACATGGCTTTAAAACATCAAATGGCATCTTCTATACAACCTCCTAGCAACTACTGTCTCACCAAAAGAACTAGTTACCTGCATACCCACATCTAACACCTCTACATGTATATCAAGCAAGCATACATGTTCGCGCAAGATATATAAATGTGTAGAACCAAAATCTATCAAAGAAAGCAATGGTATGGACTGTAAAGTAAATGTACCTACAATTACATCAGTATCATTCCTTCCCACACAATACGCAAAAACCCTTGTTGGTCTACCACCCTCATGTTGAATCGTTACGATATGAGAAACTACCCTCTGACCATTATCCCTACGCTAGAAATATCCACAGCCGCGTCCATGGCCTCTCTGTGGTACAACAGCAGGTGTAGTAGCCTGACCTTCCTAGCTAACTGTGGACAATTACACCTAATGTGATCCCGCAAACCACAAAACATCTCTAATGCCAAAAAATTGCTAACAAAACGACAACCTTAGAAAATTTCTCAACGAATTTTTATAGTAATCAACTAATCCTCAAAAACCACACACTCCTAACACCAACCTTGGTCGTTTCAAGTCTAACACAACTTCAACCTCCAAAATCCACCTTTAACACCTCCAAAACCCTACAAGATCCTAAGGATTCTCCTCGCTAGTCTAACTTCCATCGTAATCTCATCGGTCTCCGAAAAGTCATCCGTAAGTGTGAACATATGTGTGCATGATTACCTATATGCCCTCATAGATGCCTATGCACATGTATGAAAAACCTCTAGTGTCAAGCCCAATTGTATGCATGTAACGACATATTTAAATATATACATATAAGTGTTTTGTACTGTGCATGTTTAATAATTCATACTTACTAACAACATTCTCTGACCGAACTTACTCAACTTCCTCGCACCCTCAAAACACGAAGATACTGTTGCGCGTAATAAGTGCTACGCAAATGTGCAAGTATACACGTCGCAAGTTATAGTATAAAAGATATCATCTCCACAGGGATTGGTGCCACTTCAAGAATCTAGTCTCTTGCACTGTGAAAAGTAAAAACACAAATAAAAGATTATAGGAGTTTAACTAATAACTAAACTAGAAAGCAATAAAGTGAAAGAAAAGATGAGATCAAATGAGAGAGAGATAGGCCAGGTTATCGTGAGTTGAGGTGTGATAGCCGATTGGATCGCCTTGGTAAAAGAGTGCACGGGCAACTCAGTTGTCGTGGCAACTTGCACAACGGGGTTGCCTTGGCAACTAATCGATGGTTGCCTAGGCAACTAGTTGGGCAACTACTTGGGCGTCTGGGCAGCAACCTTCAAGGTTTGGCAGAGCGTTCTTCAATGGTTTCTTCTTATCCCTAAGTCAAAACTCTAGCTACTTGTGCATGCCTTGATAATACATCCCTGCGTGAATCAAGGGTGAACAACAACCAATCTTGCGCTCTTCTTAGCCGTTGAAATCCTTAACTTATTCCTAAGCCGGATTAATCTTCACCATCAATAGATTGAATAAAGATCATATTCATTCGTTTCTTGAATCTAACTCTCCCGATATTAGATAAATAGATGAAATCACGAGATCCTCTCCCAATTCACTCGCAAACAAGAATAGGAACCAAGAATGAATAAACCTTGAATAGAAAAGTGCAAATTCTTATTACCTAAACAAAAACCAATAGTTTCTTACAACCACAAAACACAATAACCATAGCCAAATAGATTTAGTTCATGGCTAGGTTCCAAAGAAACACAAGATAAATAATCCCTAGCATGAACCCAATCGAACAAGAAAGAAAAGGATGAAGAAGGAGGCTTGTCGAAATTCTCCTTGCCCTAGATGCTTGTCGAAAATTCTCTCCTCTTGCCTTCCTTGGAGTTGTCAAAATTCCCCTCTCTTACTCTCTCCCAATTGTCGAAATCTCCATCTTATTTATAGGGCTAGGCCAAAGTCCTTCTTTGAGGAGAAGTTTAAGTTGGAATTAAATTATCTTTAAAGAATATAATTTTTTATTATAATTGTATTCCTACTAGAACTTCTCCTATCTTCTTGGAATTTAATTCTTCTTTAATCTCTGCATGGAAATAAATTCCTTTGGGTTTGGGCTTTGCTCCACGTCATCTTGGGCTTGTCTAGTCATCAATTTCGACTACCATATCACCTTTGCTCTTGTCAACAATTGCCATGGCAACTGGCTCGGCGTCTCCTTCATGCATTGCCTTGGCAACTAGCTCGGCGTCTCCTTCATGCATTGCCCTGGCAACTAGCTCGGCATCTCATTTGGCAAATGATCCTGCACATACACACAAAACACACCAAAGCAGCATCTTTTCCCACAAAAACTACCAAGTTATGTAATCAAGCTCAACGATGGAAGGAAACATGGATTAATGCATGGATGGCTAATTATACAACTAATATGAGCCTAAGTCTAACAATAATATGAGTAAAAAGGGTAAGAAAAATAGTACTTTTGAACACTTATCACACCCCCAAACTCGAACTATTGCTTGTCCTCAAGCAATGCAAACTCATAATTACCTGCCAAGACTTCAATTTTCACAAACTTAGCTTTGAACTTGATTTCAATTCTCTGAACCAGGGCACAAAGTATGATTGGCTTTTTATTTTTTCGGAAAACTTAGGAGTTACTCGGAATCAAACTATAATGCTTGTGAGTGTGTGCTGAGTTGTGTGCAAGTTGATTTTTTGGATTCTATGCAAACAATAGGTTTTCAAATTACTTTATTGGGTTCTTTTTAACATGTTTAAACTAGAGCCAGTTTTGGGCACCTCTAGTGTTTTGTTTTTAGTTTTTTTAAGTTAATTTATTCAACTAGAGCCGGTTTCGGGCACCTCTAGTGATCAATTATTTTTAACACATACTAGAGTCAGTTTCGGGCACCTCTAGCGATAAATTTTTAGCACATGCTAGAGCCAATTTCGGGCACCTCTAGCATTCATCCAATTTTTATTCTAATCCCCTAATTTGTTAATTATCAACCTAAGTTTACTAGAATTCCTTAAATCAATCAAACCACAACAGTGTTTCATCAAAATTAGCATCATAGTAAAATTCTAAGTTTTTCCATGGTTATCCTAGAATAAAAATTCTATCAATTAAGTGCATTGGCAAAGTCATCATCGGATATTCATCAAATCTAAGCAATTCTTGTTTCAATTAAAGGCATGGCAAGCAATTTATGTATCCTAAATGTAATACTTAAGATGAATGTAACTAAACATGGTAACTACTAATAACAATCCCACCAAACTCGAGTGAGGCATTGTCCTCAATGCATGCATAAAAATACCGAAAAATAAAAATAATAAACTAAAAAAATGCATACGAGGACTTACTCTGAGAGTTCGTCATCGTAGATGATTAGTTTCCTTTTGGTCAGTATCTTGATTCTCTTGCTTGAACGCGATGGTTGTTTTCTTGTTGCCGGTGGAGGAATCGATCCTCGTACGGGGTTATCCTCATCGTCCTCTTCATAAATGTCATTGGCTTTTCGCTTGGAGGATTCAATTGGTGCGGTCTTTGTTGGTTCAATGGAGGACTCGTCCGAATCTGAAAAATCAAAAAATGATTCCGTAGGAGTTGATTCGGGCATAGGTGCTTTACCTCTGGCTTTTGTAGTGGTTGTCGGGATGTCTTTAGCTTTGGTTGTTGTGGCATCTTCAGGGTTGGTTGCCGTGGCGTCAGCTTGTGCAGGCATGATGTAGGTTGCCGCGACATCTTCTTCATTGGTTGCCGGGGCAAGGATCTCGGCAGTAAATTTCCTTATAGTAGTTGTGAGTCTTGTTGTGAAAAAGAAAACAAAGAAAACCTAAAAACTAAAGATATTGAAGAAAAATAAAATATCTCCTAAAAATAAAAAAGAAAATAAAAAAAAAAGAAAAAGAAAAAGAAAATATTGAAAGGAGAGCATGCTCATGCATCTCCTAAGTTGACCACTTCTTTGTTACGTTCTACATGGGCACCATTGTAGTGCTTCAATCTTTGTCTATTAACTTTGAATTCATGGTTGTCAGAGATGGACTTGATTATCACAGCACCATGGGAGAATGGTTTGACGACTTCGAATGGTCCAGACCATCTTGATTTCAGCTTTCCCGGGAAAAGTTTTAGCCGAGAATTGAATAGGAGAACTAGTTGCCCTGGCGTGAATTGCCGCGGCAATAGTTTCTTGTCATGCCATCGCTTTGTTTTCTCCTTGTAGATTCGTGCATTGTTATAGGCGAGTGCACGGAATTCTTCTATCTCATTGAGATCCATCAAACGCTTTTGTCTGGCACTTTCCCAATCCATATTCACGGTCATGATTGCCCAGTACGCCTTGTGCTCGATTTCCACCAGTAGATGGCATGTTTTGCCATAGACAAGTCGGAAGGGGGACATACCTAATGGTGTTTTGAATGCAGTGTGATATGCCCAAAGTGCGTCATCTAGTCTTAATGACCAATCCTTCCTAGAGGGATTTACAACTTTTTCGAGTATACCCTTCAATTCCCGGTTGGAAATTTCTGCTTGCCCGTTGGTTTGTGGGTGATATGCCGTGGCGATCTTGTGTGATATGCCGAAGCGTTGCAACATCTTGGCAATTAGTCTGTTGTCAAAATGCTTGCCTTCGTCACTGATAATTGCTCTCGGCATCCCAAACTGTGTAAATATGTTTTTCTGCATAAATCGTTGCACGGTCTTGGAATCGTTGTTGGGAACTGCAGCTGCCTCCACCCATTTAGACACATAGTCGACGGCAAGTAGAATGTAGAGGTTGCCGAATGAAGATGGGAAAGGTCCCATAAAATTGATCCCCCACACATCGAACAATTCCACCTCGATGATGTTCTGGAGTGGCATCTCATGTCGTCTAGAGATATTGCCCGTCCTCTGGCAACGATCACATTGCTTGTAAAAGTCTTGGGCATCTTTGTACAAAGTTGGCCAATACAAACCGGATTGCAAAACTTTGGCCGCGGTACGAGTTCCTCCAAAATGTCCTCCATAGGGTGAAGAATGGCATTGCCGGAGTACATTCTGTTGCTCTTCTTCAGGAACACATCGGCGTATAACATGATCTGCACATTGTTTAAACAAAAGAGGCTTGTCCCAAAAGTAATGCTTAGCATCATGGCAGAACCCCTTCTTCCCTTGGTGAGTAAGGCCATAAGGTAAAATACCACAAACAAGGAAATTAACTAAATCCGCGTACCAGGGTATTGCCGAGGCATGTGCTACCGTGCCGACTGCTCCCAAGATTGCTGAGTCATGTGTGTCTAGAGTTGCCGAGGCATACGGGTCCATGGTTGCCGAGGCGTGCATATCAGCGGTTACCAAGGCGTGTGCATCTAGAGATACCGAGGTGTACGCGTCAAGAGCTCCTACGGCGTCGAGGGTTGCCGAGGTATGCGCATCCATGGTTGCCGAGGCGTCAAGGGTTGTTGCGGCATCGAGGGTTACCGAGGCGTGCACGTCTATGGTTGTCGAGGCATCGAGGGTTACTGAGGTATGCGCGTCCATGGTTGCCGAGGCAACTAAAATTTGTTCATCCGGGAATGCATCGCGTATCTCTAGATCCGCTTCCTCCTCCCTATTGCGTTCAAAATGTGATAAGTGATCGGCCACTTGATTTTCTGTTCCTTTCCTGTCCTTAATTTCAATATCAAATTCTTGTAAAAGTAATATCCAACGAATCAAACGAGGTTTAGCATCCTTTTTAGCAAATAGGTATTTGATTGCTGAATGGTCCGTATGAACAATTACCTTTGTACCAATCAAATAGGATCGAAACTTGTCAAATGCGAAAACTATGGCTAGTAACTCTTTTCCGTTGTTGTGTAATTCACTTGAGCACTATTAAGAGTTTTACTAGCGTAGTATATCACATGGAAGGTTTTACCTGTGCGTTGGCCTAGGACTGCTCCTACCGCGAAATCACTTGCATCACACATGAGCTCAAAAGGTAGCGTCCAATCTGGTGGAACGACAATGGGTGCCGAGGCAAGCTTTTTCTTTAGGGTTTCGAATGCTTGGGTTCAAGAATCATCAAAATCGAAGACTTTATCCTGTTCAAGCAGATTACACAAGGGTTTAGTGATTTTAGAAAAATTATGAATGAACCTCCTGTAAAAACCTGCATGTCCAAGAAAGCTTCGAATTCCTTTAACCAAACTTGGTGAGGGTAATCTCTCGATCACGTCCACCTTGGCTTTGTCTACTTCAATTCCCTTGGATGAAATCTTGTGGCCGAGCACTATTCCTTCATCTACCATAAAATGACATTTCTCCCAATTGAGGACTAGATCAGTTTCTTCACATCTTGCCAACACCTACTCTAAATTGCCGAGGCAACTGTCGAAGTCATTACCAAAACAAAAAAATCATCCATGAAGATCTCAAGGAAGTCTTCGACCATGTCTGAAAAGAGCGCCATCATGCATCTTTGGAAGGTTACTGGGGAGTTACACAATCCGAACGGCATCCTTCGGAAGGCATAAGTACCGTATAGGCATGTGAAGGTTGTCTTTTCTTGATCTTCTGGTGCTATGGCAATTTGATTGTAACCTGAATAACCATCAAGAAAACAATAAAAGGGTTTACCTGCAAGACGGTCAAGCATTTGATCAATAAAGGGTAATGGGAAGTGATCTTTCCTAGTGGCTTTGTTTAGCTTTCGATAATCCATACAAACCCTCCAACCGGTCACAGTCCTGGTTGGAATGAGTTCGTTGTTTTCATTACTTACCACTGTTAAACCTCCCTTTTTCGGAACACATTGTACCAGACTTACCCACGTACTATTAGAGATAGGGTATATAATGCCGGCGTCAAGCCACTTGATGATTTCTTTCATTACAACCCCTTTCATGGCATGATTCAGTCTCCTCTGGGCCTCAATTGAAGGTTTGTGATCATCTTCCAACAAAATCTTGTGCATGCACACTGCCGGGCTAATTCCCTTCAAGTCGGCAATTGTCCACCCTATTGCCTTTTTGTGTAGCTTCAACATCTTGATCAGCTTCTTTTCCTGTTCAAGCTGTAACTTAGAAGAAATAATTACAGGTAATGTATTATTGGTTCCTAAGTATGCATATTTTAGTTGCTCTGGCAATTGTTTCAACTCAAGAATCGGTGGTTGTTCAATAAAGAGTTTTTTGAGCTTACCTTCCTTACCTGAGTAATCTACTGTTTCAAAGTATGTACCTGGTCGATTGACTAGCCAATTTGCCTCTTCTCGTTGTTCCTCATCGACCGGTTCTTCATACTCCTCAGGTTCTTCTTGATCGGCAATGTAGTTGTCGAGGCAACTAAATTCCTCGTCGAAGTTAAACTCTGCCGTGGCATGAAGAAGTTGGCATTCTTCTGGATCATCGGCATGCCTTAGTGTTTGGAACACATTTAGTTTAACTTGCTGGTCATTCACCCTCATTGTGAGTTCTCTTTTTTCAACATCGATCAAGGTTCTCCCTGTTGCTAGGAATGGTCTCCCGAGAATGATGGGTGCATGCTCATCTGCTTCACAATCCAAAACAATAAAGTCAGCGGGAAAAATAAATTTATCAACTTTTACCAGTATGTCCTCGATTTTTCCCTCTAGATGCACATAGGATATGTCGGCTAGCTGCAGCATAACTGTTGTAGGTCTTGCCTTCCCGATTCCTAGTTTCTGGAAAACCGATTTAGGCATCAAGTTTATACTAGCCCCAAGGTCGCATAATGCTTTCCCGACATAGTGATTTCCAATGGAACAAGGTATTGTGAAACTTCCGGGATCCTTCAACTTGGGTGGCATACAATTGTTCAACATTGCCATGCATCCCTCTGTTGCGGCAACTGTTTCAAACTCTCCTAGCCTTGTTCTCTTGGACACAATGTCTTTAAGAAACTTGGCATAGTTTGACATTTGTTCAATTACTTCCACCAATGGCAAGTTGATGTGGACTTGCTTTAGGATATCAAGAAACTTCTTGAATTGATACTCCTGCTTTTGTCGCTTCAACCTTTGTGGGAATGGTGGTGGAAGTTGGATATCTTCGATTCTTTCATTGGTTTGGAACCTGATTGACGGCATTGTCGGGACATCTAGAGTTGCCGAGGCGGTATCAATTGGGGTTGCCAAGGAGTGCTTATCGCAAGTTGCTGAGGCGTCTTTATCGTCGATTGCCGAGGCATGCTTATTGCAGGTTGCCGCGACAATTCCTGGTTCAGCATCTGAGGCTTTGCCACTAGGTTCGTCTTGATCTTTTTGTGGAGTTTTGTTTGACGAGCGGGTTTGAACCTCTCTAAGTTGTTGGCCACTTCTAGTGGTGATCGCCTTACATTGCTCATGGCCAGTTCCTCTTGTGACTTCAGTATCGCTAGGTAAACCTCCTTGTGGTCTAGTATTCAGATTTTGAGCAAACTGTCCGACTTGATTTTCCAATGATTTGATTTCTGCCTCTTGGTTTTGCAATCTCATCTCGGTCTTGTTAATAAAAGCATCAGTTCTTTTGATGAAATTACTATTCTCAGCCATATAAGATTCAGTTTTCATCATAAAAGCATTTAGAGAATTTTCCAAAGAACTAGATGTCGTCGGTTGTTGCTGTGGCAACTGTTGCCGTGGCATATTCTGCTGGAATCCCGATGCTTGTGCATTCGGATTGTTCTGGTTTAGAGCATTGTTAGGATTACTCCATGAAAAATTTGGGTGCTTCTTCCAAGCTGGATTGTATGTATTGGACATCACATTGTTGTTCCGATTGTAATTCCCCACATAGAAGCTGGATTCCGAATTCTGCATACATTCAGAAGAATTATGGTTATCACCACATAACTCACAAAAAGAATCCATTACCTTGGCTTCATGTGTGTTGTTTGGTTTTTGCATGTTCTGGACCATCTTGGTTAGAGTGGCCAATTGTGCCGAAATTGAATCTGATGATCCTAGTTCATGTATTGTCGCTTGGCGTCTAACTTCTCCTCTTCTAGTAGATGGGAATTGATAACCATTCTTGGCCAGCCTGTTTAAAATTTGTATTGCTTCTTCCGGCGACTTATCTAGGAGTATGCCGTTTGCCGAGGCATCTAGCATCATCATTGTTGGTGTATTCACGGCGTTGTAAACCATTGTTACTTGAGTCTACACCAGGAATCCGTGTAGGGGGCATTTGTGTAGAAGTTCTCTATATCGCTCCCAAGCCTCGTACATGGATTCATCATCTGCCTGCCGAAAAGAAGTAATGTCGTTACGAAGCTTATCAGTCAAATTTGTAGGATTAAATCTAGCAAGGAAATCACGACAAAGATCAGTCCAAGATGCTATGGATCCGGCAGGAATGCTATTCAACCATGCTTTCGCCCTATCCCTCAGTGAATAGGGGAATAATCTTAATCGTAATACATCGGGGGTGACTCAGTGTATCTTGAACGAGTTGCAAATCTCGAGGAAAGATTTCAGATGTTGCTGTGCATCTTCAGTTGCTGAGCCGCCAAATTGACCAATTGTGTTGATCATATTAAACATTACCAGTTTTAACTCAAAGTGGTCGGCTTCAATTTCAGGTGCGACAACTCCTGGGTTAAGTCCATCAAGATCTTCTTCAAGATAGTCTCGAATAGTTTTGTTTCGTGCAAGAATCACTCCTCCTGCTCGAACATCTTGATTCATATCGCCGTCTTGACTAGCCATTGCTACTCTTATCCTTCGTCTAAGCCTTTGTAAGGTTCGTTCGATTTCTGGATCAAAGGGATATTCTGGTGAAGTCGGTCTCGCCCTGCTCATATACCAATGCAAAACCAAAGTTTGTTAGCCCTTTGAATTTTAAACAAGAAAAGTAAAAAGAAAGTGCAAGAAAATAAAAACAAAGTCGCTATTGCAAATCCCCGACAACGGCGCCAAAAACTTGTTGCGCGTAATAAGTGCTACGCAAATGTGCAAGTATACACGTCGCAAGTTATAGTATAAAAGATATCGTCTCCACATGGATTGGTGCCACTTCAAGAATATAGTCTCTTGCATTGTGAAAAGTAAAAACACAAATAAAAGATTATAGGAGTTTAACTAATAACTAAACTAGAAAGCAATAAAGTAAAAGAAAAGATGAGATCAAATGAGAGAGAGATAGGCCAAGTTATCGTGAGTTGAGGTGTGATAGCCGATTGGATCATCTTGGTAAAAGAGTGAACGGGCAACTCAGTTGTCGTGGCAACTTGCACAATGGGGTTGCCTTGGCAACTAATCGATGGTTGCCTGGGCAACTACTTGGGCGTCTGGGCAGCAACCTTCAAGGTTCGGCAGAGCGTTCTTCAATGGTTTCTTCTTATCCCTAAGTCGAAACTCTAGCTACTTGTGCATGCCTTGATAATACATCCCTGCGTGAATCAAGGGTGAACAACAACCAATCTTGCGCTCCTCTTAGCCGTTGAAATCCTTAACTTATTCCTAAGCCGGATTAATCTTCACCATCAATAGATTGAATAAAGATCATATTCATTCGTTTCTTGAATCTAACTCTCCCGATATTAGATAAATAGATGAAATCACGAGATCCTCTCCCAATTCACTCGTAAACAAGAATAGGAACGAAGAATGAATAAACCTTGAATAGAAAAGTGCAAACTCTTATTACCTAAACAAAAACTAATAGTTTCTCACAACCACAAAACACAATAACCCTAGCCAAATAGATTTAGTTCATGGCTAGGTTCCAAAGAAACACAAGATAAATAATCCCTAGCATGAACCCAATCGAACAAGAAAGAAAAGGATGAAGAAGGAGGCTTGTCGAAATCCTCCTTGCCCTAGATGCTTGTCGAAAATTCTCTCCTCTTGCCTTTCTTGGAGTTGTCGAAATTCCCCTCTCTTGCTCTCTCCCAATTGTCGAAATCTCCATCTTATTTATAGGGCTAGGCCAAAGTCCTTCTTTGAGGAGGAGTTTAATTTGGAATTAAATTATCTTTAAAGAATATAATTCTTTATTATAATTGTATTCCTACTAGAACTTCTCCTATCTTCTTGGAATTTAATTCTTCTTTAATCTCTGGATGGAAATCAAATTCCTTTGGGTTTGGGCTTTGCTCCACATCATCTTGGGCTTGTCTAGTCATCAATTTCGACTACCATATCACCTTTGCTCTTGTCGACAATTGCCATGGCAACTGGCTCGGCGTCTCCTTCATGCATTGCCCTGGCAACTAGCTCGGCGTCTTCTTCATGCATTGCCCTGGCAACTAGCTCGGCATCTCCTTTGGCAAATGATCCTACACATACACACAAAACACACCAAAGCAGCATCTTTTCCCACAAAAACTACCAAGTTATGTAATCAAGCTCAACGATGGAAGGAAACATGGATTAATGCATGAATGGCTAATTATACAACTAATATGAGCCTAAGTCTAACAATAATATGAGTAAAAAGGGTAAGAAAATAGTACTTTTGAACACTTATTAGATACCATCACTTCTACACATTATTTCTACTCGCCACCACAGCTCAAAAGAATTCAAGAGCCGTACCTAAGTACGTCTTAACACCGAACCTACCTTCACAACTAAAAGACAACTCCAGTAATATCATCTATAACATCTCAGGGAAGGATCCCTAACAACACATCTTTCGAAACCCAAACATCCTCAACCCTTAATTTAATAACACAATCGAGGTAACTTCACAACATAAGCCTCAACATCCTTCCAATCCCAAGCCAGTGCTACCTCAACCTTAGATTGATCCCTATCTCATCATTCTCTTCAAGGAATATGGACGTATTCAATTTCAGCTCTCGTCTCGGTTGCATACTAAAAAATATGAATTTATTGCATAAAAATATAACAAAATAATATTCAAACTAGCTTGAAGCAAGAATCCAAGGCACCCACGTTTCAAAACAAAATTCATTTAACACTAGTAGTAGTAAGGCAATGTGTCCCCATGCTAAACACCTAAACATAACACATATCGAATATAATCTAACAAATTTAAGCACCGAGCATAACAATCAACGGAATCATACATCAACAATACATCAAACCACTATAACCCACCTCCCAACAATCATAACCTATCTTTAATACCAATAAATATAACCCCCTTGACTAGGTCTAGTCGTAAGATTGAACCGAGTGAGCTACATTAGGGTTTGTTGAGATAAACTCAGAAGATTTGCTTAGAAAACGATCTATTTTTTATCTTATATAAATGCATATTTAGGTCCTAATGTGTACATGCTAGTTATGGTGAAGATTACAATTCAATCGGACTTCAAATTGACATCCAATTATACGAATTTCAGTTACATGGACCAAAATGTTATTTTAGATAATTAAGAAGACTTTCTTGCGATTAAAGTTACCAATCCTTAATTAGTCATATTTCATACAATCAAGTTAAGTCTCAACTTAAAATAACCATCCAAACTCATTTAATTGTCAGGGACTAAATTGCAAAGAATAGAACTTCAGAAGATATCTTAACAAAATTAACGATTGCGTATCGATACGGATACTTACCGTATCACAACGAGTGAAAAATATAAAGGCGTACCGATATGCTCCTCAAGCGTATTGATATGGGCATGTTATTTTTGAAAATTTGAATTCTATAAGCCAAGAGGCATACTGGTATGATTGCCCGTGTACCGACACCAAGCCAAATTATCTGTGATGCGTACCGATACGGTACCTAAGCATATCAGTACGCCAAGGAAATTTTGCTTAGATTGAACCGAGATAGGTCCCCGCTTACCGATCCCTGAAAACCTGTACTAGTATGGACAGACCTGTAATGACCTCTTGGTCCAATATGACACTTTTGCTTAATCTAACATACTCCAAACAACATCTAATCATCATAAAACTTGAAAAACATCAATTCCTCAGACATAGGGCATGGTAGAAGATCATACGCAACATATCAAATCCAAGAATAACTCCTATAAGCATGATTTCTACCCAACCATGCATAATGTTTTCCAACCCCTCAAAACCAAACATTAAGCATCCCACAAGTCCAAAACATCAAACCAAAATGGTACAAACAGTGAGTAACCAAAATAAACCTCCCAATTACAACTTGGTCATATTGCCTCTTATTACTACTATGCACTTGTAAAACCATACTTGCAAACACTTCAAATCCTTGGATCCTCCTTTGCTTACTCGCTGTCTGATGGCGTCTATTTCTCTGAATTGATGAAAAAGGAGAGCGTAAGCTATAAGCTTAGTGAGGAAATCTCAAAAACACTCATCAATGCATTGAAAACCATTTTATATCAAATCAAGCTTATATTGCTCATGCCAAAATCATCTTATGCTTCTATAATCTCTTCAAATATGCATATTTAAATCATTTGCAGCACGTGTATCATGGACTTCTATCATAAACCTCAATTTAAGCTTCATATGCCAAAAATCTCTAAATAGCAAGCTTAAAGAGCAACTCATGTATAAACCATATTATACAAAGCATGACCCATTTCTCATGATACATCATCTCATATATTGGCATTCAAGTGACTCAAAAGAAGTTTCATTCTATTTTATCAAAAACCACATCGATACACGGATTTCCCAAGTGGTTCCTTCGACCACTTCACATACGTCTTCGAACTAGAGCAACCCTTAACGGTTATAATGTATAAATCCACCAGTAGGAGAATTGGCACATTCTTGACCCCTCGACTGCTGCGGTTCTCATGGTGGAGCATGGCACACTCTTGACCCCTCGACACATATGAGGCGACTTATTATAGTGCAATTTAAACTCTATGGCATTGCCAACTATATTCGATAACATTTTACCTCAGCCACTTGCCAATATACACAATAACGACCTCATTAACTTGCTATTTTACATATGCATTATTTCAAACCATTTTCCAATACATTAAAGCTTGTATTCGAGCATTCTCTAAATACTTTCATAAATCATTTGCTATTCTCAAATCTCATCATGTATAATCATTTACATCTTCCATTTCTAAAACATGCATAAAACAGTAAGTAACCAAATCTATAATTATGTGCATGAGATTGTATTTTGCAAAACCGAAAACGAGAGAGAACTCAACCAATACTTCCGAGCTTAGATAAGCGTTTCAAACTTATTCTAAACTCCCAAAACTTCTTTCAAACCTTTTTATAGCAGTAAAAACACGTTTCCACTCACCAACAATCCAAAGCTCTCTTGTTGTTGCGAGAATCAAGCTTCCACAACCTCTCCAGAAGCTATAGGATTCAACTCCCTTGCTTTACCCAATCAAAAACAGAGGATTAATGCACTTCCATCATCTCTAATTTCTAGCAACCAATAAACACAACTTCGCCTCATAAGAAACCATCAAACGCCTCTCTAAAACAACCGAAATCATCATCAAACCTCATACAAACAAACTCCAGCCGAAACCTATTGATTCCAACATCTTAACAACATCAATTAACATCCAAAAACATCACTATAACGTCCTTATACCTCCAGCAACCCTACAACACCAAGATCACCCCAAAATCTAACTATTTACAACCTAGAAAATTAGCAATTCACATAGTTTCGGGATTTCTTTAATTAATCACCTCTTTCAACATTAAAACACATCCTAATAGGAATTTAAATCAATTAGATTCAATACAAAACAGATCCAAAATAGTGTCCATCAAATTTTCATATCAAAGCTCAATTTAATCAACATATTCATGTTTTAATCATAATTCCATAACATAAATCAGTTATAAAGGATCAAGAACTTGAGAATTTGATTAAAGAACCTTTAACTATAGGAGAAAAATGAAAATCACCTATACTTGCTGATTTCCCCCTTAATTGGCAAAGATTGGTTGAAATCCAAATAGATTTTGTTGCAAGAATCAAAGGAATCAAGTAGGAAATCAAAAGAGATTAATTCCTGGAAATTTTGGAAAGAATTCAATAGTTGGTTGCCGAGAAATTTAAGAGAAAAGTGATAGCAAAGTTAGTTACGTGAGAAAGTGATTTGTAAAATTAAAATCCTTTTTATAAAATCTATTTTCTTTTAATATTAAAAAAACAATTAAAATTCTTTAAAAATAGCCTAAACTAAGGGGGAAATCTGATAGAAAAATTTGGTTAATTAGCTCCTTAAAGATTTTAAGTTTTGACCCTTTTATGATTTAGTCACCAAAAAATAGTTTTGAAAACTTTTCATTTTAGTCACCGGACCAAAATGTCCCAAAATAATATTTAATTTCCTCAAATTGAATTTACCAAAATACTTAAAATATTAATTAATATTTTTTAATATTTTTCCATATTTATTTCAGCCAAAAATGATTTTATAAGATTTAATTCTCGAACCTAACTCAAATTGCCTAGTCCGGTTCTCCCGAACCATCTAATCAATCCGGCTAACATCTAGGCCCAATTTCAGGGCGTTACATAAGGCTTTACTATCTATGTGTCATCATCTAGCCTACACCAGCTAGAGTTCTTGGATCACCTATCTCAAGGCATCAACAAGTCTACAAGTAGTCTTACATGTTCCACAAAGATGCAATTCTCGAGATCACATAGCCTATTGAGATACTCGAGCTCGCGCAGCCCATCGAGTTAATACATTCATAAGCTATCATCCATAGCATCCACACAGCATACATAAATGAACCCATACATCATCTACATAATAGATAACGAAGCCCTACTTTACCTGTGCTCACAAAGTCGTCGGGTTACCCGTGTTCACACAGTCGTTGGGTTAAAATAGACCATATCCGGATCACTATAGCCATAGATACGTCCTAGACATACTTGGATCACATTAGCCACAAGTAGTCCTCACCTGAGGTCACCCAGCCTATCAGGTTATTCGAGCTCACTTAGCCTATCGAGTTAATTACCTTATTTGGATCACCATAGCCATTGATAGGTTTCTAATCGTACCCAAATCACTTAGCCCGTGGGTACATCGGATGTACTTGTTCACTCAGCCCGAAGTACACATCCCCTTAAACAAGTATCGTAGTACTAACTCTAAGATATCTAGATCCTTTATAACAATCATAAGATAATACATGCTCTCAAGCATTCATACACCTCACCAAGAGGTAAGTGGCACCAAGCCAAGCTATCAAGAAAATGCCCCAAGGCATGACACCAACCAACATGGTTATCATCAAAAATGAGTCACACAAAGCTTACCAAGTTATTACACGTATTGCTCATTCATGAGGGTTAAATCTCATTCTTTCAGTTTTACAATTCATTTTACCCTATTAATAGCCTATTGGACCATAATCCTTGAATTATCAACCCCTCAAACTCATTTTCAATATTTACGGGCAGATTGCCCAGTGGGTACTGATACCCACTTAGGAGTATTGATACGCCTCTTTGGGTACCGATACCTATCCTATGCATACCAATACTCGGCTTTACATGCGCAAGGGGTTTAACCAAAACCCTATACCGGTACACAGGGGCATGTATCGATACCTTTCGTTATCGATACGCTCCTAAGCGTATCGATACACTTTTTCGCTGCTGGAATTCTAATAGAACAGGGGTACCGATACCCACCTTAGGCATACTGATACGCCCTTCAAGAATTACATGTGTTCATCCTTTAGAACATAGGGTATTGATACATGCTCCCCTGCATCGATATCAAAGCCTAAAAAAGACTCAGGAAATTACTTTCCAAGCCTCCAAAACCTAACCTTTAATCCATTAACCCGGTCCTACATCTTATGGAAGTTGTTAATCTGGGATTTACCATTAACAAAGCTTTAAGCTACCAAACCACCAAGGCTAGCAATCTTAAACAACAAAATCAAGCAAAGCAACCACTTTATGATGTTCAAGAAGAGTAAGAGTCATAGATGTACTGACCTTTAGCTAGAAATCTCAAAACAACTCACCCACTTGGCTTCCTCAACTTCCTTTCCTTGACCCAAGCTTAGAATAACCCCAAAAAACCTTCTTTTTGCCTCACAAACAAGAAAACGAATCAAGACTTAAACCAAATACTAGAGGAAGGTTTGGCTACAAATTAACAACCTTAAAAATATGGGAAACCCCCCCCCAAAGCTTAATCCCCTATAAAAAACTAAACAATGGAGAACTCGCCTTTTGCCACAAGAGTAAACTTTTCTTGAAGCTCACGAAGAGGGAATTAACATATCAAAATCTTGAATCTTTGAACTTAGAAAAATGGGGTTTGAGGAATAGAGAAAATGAGGGTGTTTGAAAAAGATCAAGAGTGAAAGAGGGTGATATTACTTTGTCCCCTCTTCCCACGTGATAATCCAAGAAAATATGGGGATTTTCAACCTTTATTTGAAAAGGGGTATAATTAACTCATAAAACCCTTTATTCTCTCCCTTTTTACAAAACAGTCACCTTTTAAGCTCACAAGATCCAAACCTCATCCAAAAAGGCCCAAACTTAGCCCAACGGGTCCAAATACTCCAACCATCACGAAGGTCCATGACTCGGGTCAATGCCCTAAATGTTGACTCAGAAATTTGGGTCATTATAGGTAACCGTACCGGTAAAATTAGTTGTTAAACGAGACAGGAACAGTTACGATTCTTCGCTAAACAGTTAACCGAAAAAGTAAGAAATTTAATATTAATTTTATAATGATATTAAATTATTGATTATTACTAATATTTGTGTAATTATCATACTTAGACCATACTTTATAATGATAATAAATTATAATCGTAAGAAAATTTTATAATAACATTAAATTATAATGATATTAAATTTAATAGTAAGAAAATAAAAATTTTCAATTGCTTTAAACTTTGAAGACTTTTTAAATATAAATACACAAGACTTTATTTGAATTTATTTGGTTTATATTTTAAGCTATTAAAATTAGTAGTAATAAATACATATAATATTTATAATACTATATGTAAAATGGTTCATGGTTAACCGATTAACCGTACCAAATAAATTGGTTAACCGTTTAGGCGGTGCCAGTTTAAACGGGACGGTAACGGCTCATCAAAATATCAACAGTTTCATTTTGGTAAACGTACCGATAAGTCGTTCTGGTACAGCTAACTGTCCATGAACACCCCTAGATGCAATTGCTCCCCTAGAAAGTTAGGGTGCCTGAGTTGGTGAGAGACAATATTTTGTTGAACTCCCATGGAATCAATCCAGTAAGCTTGTTTTTGAAGAGAAAAAGTGCTTGAGGCTATCTTATGTTATGTTACTTATGTGTACATATGTGGAGCTTCTGATAGTGTACCAATTTTTGTGTCCATGTTGTAAAACATTATAACTTTTCTTAGTAATTTCAGTGTTGTGAGATCTAACAGAAAAATCGTTTAAAGAGTCTCATGTATTTGAGGTGAAATAGTGGTGATGAAAAGGGAGAAGAAATAAAGAGTAGAGGAAAATAGGTGTTTGAAGAGAAAATATTTCACTCTTTTTTTTTCTTTCGAATTTCTCTTGAAAGTGATATTTAACCATAGTTTTTTAAGTGAATGATTATTTACAAGTGTCAAGGATGGAACAGGCCGGTTTTTAGCCCCGCCCTGATGTCTTCCTTCCCAAAATTCGCCCCACTTCAACTCCTTTTCTAAAATTCACAGCTCCAAACTCGAATTTTGAAAGAAAACTCATCCCCATCAAATCGGATTGAGTCGAGACTCGTCGAGCTCGAATCAAATTGTTATCACCACTAAGTGTATTATTTTTTTCATAGTCAATTACCCTTATTTGATAAGATTATTAAAAATCATGTTTTTCACATTTATGTCATTTTATTGCTAAGTGCCAAATCTTTATGATAGTGTAAAACTTGAAATATTACAATTTGTATCCGATCTGATAAATAAAAAGTCAAATAAAATATCTAAATTTTCAGATCGTAAAAATAGATAGGATCAGATCGAATATATTTGCACAACCTAGTTGTCAAAATCTGCCCCTGATTGACGTCTGAAGAGTACTAGGGTCGTTTGGATGGTGAATCAAGGTCTTTGCATGAGGCCGACAAAAAAACGGGCTTAGGAGGACGTTTACAATATGGAGTTGGCAGCTCAATGAGGCTCATCTAATGGGCAACCATTTCCTAATGTATTTAGTAGTAGTCGACACAATCCTATGGAAGATGGAAATGAAATGAGTTTAATTAGGGAGGAGTGTGCAGGTTATTTAGCTGCTAGAACAGTTTTGGAGAAGACGGGGAAAGTAAAAACGTGTTTACGAATACGAGGATGAAGCAACGACAAAATTAAGGAAGAAACTTGAAGAATCGGAGACGAAGAAAAGAAGGGGAAGATCTAGCAAGATAAACTCTAGAGATCATAAGGAGAACTCATCTTCTAGGAATTTTGTTAATGAATCCCTATCGGATTTCGATTTTAAAAACCGAAAGAAGGTAAGGTTGAAAGAAGCTAGGGAAGCACTGGAAATTAGTAAGCGTGTAGGATTAAGGGTGATCAGAAATGAAGAGGATGTTATTGACGATATGGTCCAAATGGAGATGGACAAATTGAAAACCAAGTTGTCACTGCAGAACCATAAACCCTAAGCCTATGTCTTAACAATTATGAGTTCAAGAGTGTGGAATCCACGGGAGATGAAATCAAAACCCATCACCTTGAAACCAAGTGAGGAATTGACAGGCCATTTGTTGCTTTGATCAATTTGTAACTTTGGAGTTCACATCAAGTACTCAATTCGTGTTCTTTATTTATATGTTACTAAGCAAATGATAACAGCTTTGATCATGTACCCCATGTATGTTATCTTGAAAAGGTAAGAGACCTGCAAGTGGAAATATGTTCTCACTTTTCTCCCTAAAACCAATGGCGTAGTTGTTTTACATAAATGAACCAAGCTTGATCGAATAAGGTTGTGTTCGTATTCGTTTGGTTATTTTTTTCAGGTGTTCATGCTCTTTTCGTGTTCATGTTTATTTGTTTATTTTTAAAAGTATTTGTGTTCGGTTCATTTCGCGAACATGTTTATTTGCATGTTCATTAACATGTTCGTTTAGCATTCGCGAACATATTCGTTTTTATGTTTAGAAATGTTAACTAAACAAAAAAAATAAAACATGACCAACCAAGTAAAATGGTAAGAGAAATTGTGAAATTACGCCAGTAGTCCTTAAGCTCCTCAGACTTCACAGTTTGAACTCCAAAGTTCTCCATGCGTTCAATTTAGTCCCTACATTCTCTGATATTTAAAATATAAAAAAAGAAAAGAAAAGAAAAGGAGAACTGGGTAAACAAGTTTATAAACAAGTCGATATACTAGCTTATTTGTAAACATAAACGAACCAAACACATCTTTGTTCATATTCACACGTTTATTAAATGAACATAAAAAAAATCCATACTCGTTTGTTTAGCTTATAAACGAACATAAGTGAACGTTATATGAATGGTTCACCAGCAGTTCATCGAACATTTTTATTCATTTACACCCCTAACAATAAATAATTGTAATACCCAAATTTTATCCGGCTATAGATACATATATACATATTACTATTCTCTTAAATAAATAAAAACAATAAATAAATACAAATAGTGTCTAATAAAGCCATTTACAATTCAAAATTCAATGCTCAATTACATTTTCAATTACAAAGCCCTAAATTTATATTTGTTACAACTCATTCCTTCCCAAATAACCCAATATAGCTTGTATACAACTCATTTACAATTCACTGTGCCATATGGCGTTTTTTCATTGGCCGAGAAAGATAGCCACATATTGTGCTTTCTCAAATAATAGTTGGTACCAGCTAATTGACAACTGGTGATGATGTCAATATTTTTGGACCTATAAATACAGAGAGAGAAAAATTAGTCAAATCATTAATGATTATGTAATTATTACCAAAATTAAAAAGAATAAAGTGGGAGAGAGAAAATACCTAAGGGAAGCCGAATCAGTTGGGAGATTCGAACCGTTGTTGGAACTTTACCGTCATGGAAAGCGTAGAAGACGCTAGAGAAGTGGATCGTCACTAGAGCATCACCGAAAAGGTATATTTTTTCTTTCATTTTATTCATGTAAAAAAACAAATATCAGTGTGAATAAATTGAAACATAAAAATATCGAAAAGGACGAGGTGGTTGTTGGAGTGCTAATTTGCCACGACGAAATTGAAAAGAGTTTGGGAACGGGTAATTTAGGCTTAGATCAGTGAAGAAAAGGCTAGATCCTGTCTATTGGGTTAGATCTAGGGATTTAATTTGAAAAGAGAAACATTTTGATTTTGGGGACGACGACCTAAAATCTCTCTACGACTTTCTGAGTGAGTAGAATGGTGGTCAGAATGTCTAGGGTGGCGGTCGAAAAAATTATTAAGGTATCCAAAAGTTTCTTGGGAGGTGGTCAGAAGTTTCTAGAGTGGTGGTCGGAGTAAAAAAGATGGCGAAGCTTCATCGGTGTTCTTCGTATTCTTGAAAAACACTGAAGAACACCAACCAAAGAGGTGGTATTTGATTTGTTTAGGGGGTTATGAGAAATTTAGGTGTTTGAGTAGAGAGGTTTCAGAGAGAGAGAGAGATGGTTCAAATAAGGAGACAGAATGAAAATGAAAAGAAGAAAAAATTAAAAGCTAAAAAGGGTAATATATAGAGGGTGTTAAATGCACCGTTTTGATGCGGGTCAGATCCTAGGATCCGCATGTTCTCATTCAGGCCGAATCCTAGGATACGTGCCCTTTTAATCTGAGCTATTGTAATTTGAATCCTCAATTTTAAATAAATTCAATTTGGTTCTTATTTCTTTGTTTTTTTAAGTTTCAATTTAATTCAATTTGATCCTGGATTATTTAATTTCAATTTTAATTGTTAATTTTATATGCAATTTAATTCATAATTGTATTATTATTATTATTATTATTATTATTATTATTATTTAAAGCATGTAGCATTAATTAGTTTGACTTGAACACGTAGTTTATTTTAATAGCATGTTAGAGCTTTAGTGTTGGGTTCTTTAATTAAGGATTTTAATTAAATAAATTGATTCGAACTTAGATAATTGTATTAAATTAATGAATATTATTTAGGAAATTTATGAATTTAAGTTTGAATGTTGTCCTAAAACAATTGGACATTTTTCAACATGAACTCCTAAATTGAACAAATAATATTTGTTAAAATTATAGAAAAATGTTAAATAATTTAGATAAGTGATATAAAGCCTTTAGATATGATTAATTACTTTAATATTATAGTTTATTTAATTAATAGGAGAATATTATCTATAATTTTGGAATTCAATTAGGAATGATAACCTAAATCAACTGGGTATTATTCCATGTAAAATTTGAAATTAAATAATATTCATAGATTTAAATAACTCGTGAATTAATTAAGGCCTTTTTAAGTTATTACTTAAAAATGAAATTTCCATTATTAATTGCATACATAAAAAACCTTTTAGAAGCAAAATATACTTTAGGAATATAAAGACGATTCTCTGATCGTATAGGGGTGTTTTCAATTTTATATTTGAAATAAATTATATTTTGTTATAAGAGGAATATTTTCATTCCAAATATAAACACAATTGGTAATGAATGAATCAAAGCAAATTTAAATTATTATTTTAAATGTCAAAATGTAACACAAAATTAAAAGGTGTCAATTCTTGGTTATGGTGGGAGCTTTTTATGGACATTGATAAGGCAGTTCGGAGGACTGGCAAGACTCAAATTTTCTTTGTCCCTCGATTAAATAATGGTTTGGTCGATTGCCTAGCTAAAGATGGTCTGAATTGACTCGAGTTCTTCAAAGCTTGGTGGTAATTTAGGTGCGGTGCTGAACCATGAAAAACGGATTAGGATCGATTGATTTTTCTCTAGTAAGTCACATGTTTATCCATTTTGTTGATGTTTAAGGGTTGAGTGTGAAAAAATGTGTGGATCTGTTTGGTTTGATGGGTAATGGTACTCGATGTATGTTGTGGCTGATGGTACTCTAAAGAGCATGTATTTTCTCCTATTTATCAATTAACTTGTCCCCACATTAGTTTCTCATGCATACTTTCTTGCATTTTCTTAGTTTAATTATGCATTTCCTCTAACTCAATTATACTTGTGCGCTTTGTGCTAAATTTGGTAAATTCTGTTGTTTTCATTGCAATTCTAATGTCGCTGTAAAAAGCCTTCTTTATTGTAGCCAGATATATCATTGCAGTTATAATGTGGCTGTAAAAGCATCTTATTATTGCGACCAGTCACTGTCGTTGCATTGACAACTGCCAAAAAGATAAGATCAAATGACATTGGCGAAAGGATAAGATCAAAGGATGATGAGCTAACAGTTTGTTATAACAACTTTTGTCTAGACATGATGTCGACACAATTTTTGCTACAATACCAACACATTGTAGTAACCATTTTCGCTGTAATGACAACTGTCAAGATAAGACAAAAGGACGATGAGCTGTCCATTAATACAGCTGTCCTACACAAAATTGACAGCTATAAGTCTATAAAAAAACACCTGTAAACACTCAATTGGAAGATGAAAATGATATATATACATATATTCTTACCCTAAAAGAGGACTCATATCATCATCTTTTGAGAATATCATTTTCTCATTCCTTTGAAGCTTCTCTCATGGCTGTTTCTGGTGAACTGAGGTGGTAATAAGGCAGAGCTCTTAGTGACAAAGAGGACTCAAATACTTTTTGCAAGGAGAACATATGGATCATGCCAACTCAACTAGGAATAGAGGTTTTCGTATGATTTTTATATTCTTTTGTAAATATTTTATAGATGATTTATTGTTTATCTTTTCGTAGACAGAGTGACACCTCTGAGGTTGTAGAACTCTGGTTTATTTTATAACGCTTTCTCTCTTTTCCTTACTTTTGGATTTGAATGTTTTGTTTGCACGAAAGTGTTTCATTGCAGCACTGACATTGAGAGATGCAATGACAGTTTAGATTAACAAGTCATCACAACGAGAGTTAGATGAGGATACAACGAGAGTTGATCCACTTATTTGAGGATGTGTAGATTTGGCCACCAATGAGAGTTGTGGTTGAATTGCATATTTTAGTCATTGGTTTGGAGTGGAAGGAAAGTTAGTAAAATATTCCTATTCTTCATTGGTAATTAAATCATCATATGTTTTTACCTTGCAACATTTGTTCATTTGCCAAATTAAACCAAAGAGGTCCAGTTTAGATATTGATATTCTCTCCTTTTTTCCTTTATTGTTTTTGTTATTTAGTTATTGCACTCACAACATTCACTGCAATCAATTACATTTACATTTCCTTTGCACCGACAACTACACTCATATTTCCCTCTATCTTTCAAAACTTTTACACTGACATCAATAGGTAAAAAACCACTTTCCTCGTGGGATCGATATCTGATTGGATCAACCTATCAACTATACTTGCATCGACCGTACGCTTGCACAATTGCTATGGCGTTTCAAAGCCGATCAAGTTTTGGCGTCCTTGCCGGGGAAGGCGTTCTTTTGATGTTTATTTTTTGTGCAATTTGTCTATCTTTTAGATTATTTATTAGTTGCTTCTATCTTTGCTTTTTTTCTGTAGTTGTTTTATTTTTTAGAATTCATTTAATGCGTTTTCTTACCTGAAGTAATCCAAAGTTTCTAGCTGACTTTGATTCAAGAATTGAAAGAACCGCTAGGAGGAGGCTACAAGAACAAATGGATGTGGTTTTACCAACAAACGATGTATTCATACCTACAATGAAGCCACAACATCTTAATGACTCTTCGTTGCATCAAAATGCTCAATATCACAACAAGACCATCCAAGGAGCTATGGCACCAGTTTTGGATAATTTACAACCAGTGATTGTTAGACACTAAATTCTTGCTGAAAGTTTTGAACCCAAACCAGTAATGTTTCAAATGCTGGATTTTTATGGGAAATATGATGGAATGCCTCATGAAGACGCAAGAGAACATCTAAATCTTTCTTGTTTATTTGTACATCGTTTATCCAACAAGGTGTTCCTAATGATGTTTTGAAACTACAATTATTTCCTTTTCTTTGCAGGGATGAGCTCGTACTTGGTTTCTAAGTCTACCTGCCAGATCTATCACGTCTTGGGATTCCTTGGCAACGCAATTTGTTTCGAGGTTTAACTCGCCAGAAATGAATGCTCGTCTAAGAATTGAGATTACATCTTATCATCAATTAGATGGCGAGAATCTTCATACAATATGGGAACGTTATAAATCTTTGCTGCAATGTTGTCCCATGCACGACATTCAATAAAAGGTACAAATTGAGATTTTCTATAATGGGCTGAATGCACACACTAGGAATCTTCTTGATTGATCAACCAATAGACTGTTGTTGGATTGCACTTACAATGATGCAGTTGGTATTTTGGAGAGATATGCTCAACATGATTTTTAACATTCTATTTCTAGAGATGCTTCGAGAGTTATAGAGCTAGATGAAATTTATGTTCTTCATGCTAAAATTTATTTTGTTGACAATGGGATTAAAAATATGCAAGGGACTAGTAGAATTCCGCCTAGTCAAATTGCTCAACCAATTAATGTCCTTACATTCTACTGCAAGATTTGCAGTGACAAGCATAGCTACAAAGTTTGCCCACAGTATGTGAAGAATGCGTGTTATGTGAACACTATACGGGGTAATTCTCTTGGTATTTCTTACAATGCTGCCACCGCCAGTATTGGGGAAATTCAAATTCTAGACAACATGTGGGAGCATTCGGCTTTGGGAATATTGTTTTCCAAAGAAATTCTAATGTGCTACAAGGTAAATTCACTCAACCAAAACAATATTACACTTAGAAAGTTTCATTGCAGTCACAAAAGAACACAGTACAGTCACAATATCTTCTTTGGCAAAATTCGTAACCACAACACAGTTTGTAGACTCAGATGCAGTCACAACCTGGTCAGAATAATATGCTCAGATCTTTTCAAAGCATTAATGCAGGAATATATTTCTTGAACTGAAGTCATTGTACAAGGCAACACGTTTTCAATTCATGCTTTGGAGGTTCAATTGGGACAACTAGCATCTACTATGACTTCTCGACAATAATGCATACTCCCTAGTGCCACCGAAACTCCGGTGATCAAAGAAAATGAACATTGCAAGGCTATCACTCCAAGAAGTGATGTACAATTAAGTAAGTTATGTCAAAAATTAGTTACATTTGCTTCAGATCGAGATGAGTCATCTAAAAAATATCAAGTCACTAAGGATGGGGTGGATGAAAGCCTGAAGGATGTTACTCCTTAAGTTATCACTCATTTACGGTCAATTCTAAAATCTAAGTTGTCAAAACAACACCAATTGTCGATGCAGTGTCAAGCTATAGAGAAGTGTCATTTTGTCCACATACAAAATGATTCAACCCAGAAAGAATCTAGGAAATGTGAGTGGTTAATTCCTTGGGATGCAGCCACAATCAATAAACTGTTTGGTGCAAAAGCTGACGTGTTTAAGGAAGTCACTATAACTGATTCACTAGGTGACAATTCTGTGTTTGAGCAAGATGTAGTGCGATGGGCAGAAACTGTGGATGCAATGGTAGAAGCATAAATCAGGCCAT
Organism: Hibiscus mutabilis; assembly: GCA_019671005.1. NCBI lineage: Eukaryota > Viridiplantae > Streptophyta > Magnoliopsida > Malvales > Malvaceae > Hibiscus > Hibiscus mutabilis. Next base: position 32,706,312 of record CM033719.1, on the reverse strand, counting down.
GAAAGTTATTGACACTCAAAGTGTTTTTTTATGAATCAAAGGAAGCCGATGTTGTCTAACCGAAACCAAAAGAGAAAAATAAGGATCATTCAACATCGAAAGCATTGCAAAGTCATTACATATAAAATCTAATTTTGCTCAGTAAAATCTTTTATTTTATTTTTATTCTTTTTTGCGTAATTTTTTTCTTCTTTTTCTACAGAATAAAAATCATTTGCACAGTTTTGAATCCTTATCTCTTACAAGAAGAAATTGCTATCGCTGCAGCCAATTCTGTTGCATCCAAGTTTGTGAATGCAACGATAATGACTAAAGAACTCCACTTGGAGCCAGATGTAGTGAGATTGACAGAAGCTATCATCACTATGAAATAACAAGAGGTCAGCCCTTTTGCTATGGTAGATTATACACATCTACTCCAGTTTATATTTCCTCTTGTTGAGATAGCCAATGATGCCAAAATGGAGATAGAACCATTCTGAGGCTGCTCCAAAGAAGAATGACAAGAAGCGTAAGCACTCCAAATCAAAAGACAAGCAGAAAAAAAATTGCAAGGATGAAAAGACGAGGAAGATGAAGAAATATTATGCTATCTCCCTTGCACCTGAGCCATAACTGAGTTAGTTAGTTTTTTGTTTTTATAGGCATGCATTCCATGTAGTGTAATTTCATTCTGTATCCATGTTTATGTCATGACATTTGCATTTTCATTGTAATAGCATGTAGTTGTAGTAACATTGCATTCATCTTTGTAGCCACATGTTGTCATTACATTATGTCATTGCATTCTATCATTGCATCCTGTTTTTGCATTGGGGACAATCTAATCTTTAAGTTTGGGGTCATACACCTGGAGTTGAAATGCACCCTTATTTCAAAAAAAATAAAGCAAAAGCAAGGTTTTCTTTGTAATGTAAATCTTTTGTTTAATTTGATGTTTAAATCTTGAATCATTATAATTATTGATGAGTTGATTGGATATATATGCTGGATGATTGCAATTTAACTTTGCATGAATACATTTACTTGCTTAAGTAAATGATATCTAGCATCATCTCTTTGGTTTTGGATAAATTATGCCTTGTTCAGCTTGTGTTATATATACTAATAGTACTTATTATGTGTAAATAAATGGCAATCCAATGTGAGTGCAATAAGATAGTAGCTTAAGGGGGAACACTCCAGTACATGCATTACAAAATGAATTTGGGCAAAGACTATCGCTGCATGAGTGTGTGTCGATGCAATGAAGTACTTCCTGGGTTTAGGGTTTAGGGTTATCTAGCATCATCTCTTTGGTTTTGGATAAATTATGCCTTGTTCAGCTTGTGTTATATATACTAATAGTACTTATTATGTGTAAATAAATGGCAATCCAATGTGAGTGCAATAAGATAGTAGCTTAAGGGGGAACACTCCAGTACATGCGTTACAAAATGAATTTGGGCAAAGACTATCGCTGCATGAGTGTGTGTCGATGCAATGAAGTACTTCCTGGGGGCTCGTTGCACAACATCTTACTTCTCAGGGTTTAGGGTCATTCATTGTTTGATATCCCTCGCTTGATATCCCTCGCTACAAATAAAATAAAAAAATAAAAAAGAAGAAGAAGAAAAGTAATATTTATATATATATATGTTTGTTATTTTGTGTTAAATAAATGTTGTGAGGCAGAAAGATTCTAATTTGATAGGCATAATGTTATGTATTGTTGAAATGCTAGTTCATGTATTTATTCTTGAGTTGTTGATGCAGTCCTTTATCATGTCGATGCAATTGATTCGATGGAATGATTCAAGTAGCTAGAATGTCCTTAAACTTTTGGTAGACCTTGCTGCTTATTATTTTTTGCTTGAGGACAAGCAAAGACTCAAGTTTTGAGGGTGTTATGGTACTCTAAAGAGCACGTATTTTCCCCTATTTATCAATTAATTTGTACCTACATTAGTTTCTCATGCATACTTTCTTGCATTTTCATAGTTTAATTATGCATTTCGTTTAACTCAGTTATACTTGTGCGTTTTGTGTTGAATTTGGTAAATTATATTATTTTCATTAAAATTCTAATGTCGCAGTAAAAAGCCTTCTTTATTGCAGCCAAATATGTCATTGCAGTTCTGATCTCGCTGTAAAAGCATCTTATTATTGTGACCAGTTACTGTCGTTGCATTGACAGCTATCAAAAAGATACGATCAAATGATGTTAGCGAAAGGACAAGATCAAAGGACGATGAGCTGGCAGTTTGTTATAAAAACTTTTGTCTGGACATGATGGCGGCACAATTTTCGCTGCAATACCAGCACATTTAAGTAGCCATTGTCGCTACAATGAAAAATGTCTAGATAAGATCAAAAGGACGATGGGCTGTCCATTAATAAAGTTTTCCTGCATGAAATTCACAGCTATAAATCTATAAGGACACTTGTAAACACCTAATTGGAAGATAAAATTGTACAAGCTACACTCTTGATGCAAGAATAGAAACAAGGAAATCATGTTTGAACATCGATCCCACGAGGATGTTGTATTACGCTTATACTTCTATGACTACAATACAATATTGTGATTGTGGTGGCTGTGGGTGCAATGGTGGTTGCAATAGCAGTAATAAGAGGGAAATAAATGATTTAATGTGGTAGCAAAAAACAAAGTGTAATAAAAGATAGAGAAATATGAGAAATAAGCCTAGATCTCCTTGGTTCAGCTCGGCAGAAAGATCAAATGCACTTCAAGGATAAAGTATGGTTCAATCAGTGATGATGTGGCCAACTTGCGTATTAGCTTCTATTTAACCTTCAACCATTGACTCAGGGATATAGATCACCTTCAACTTTCATCGTAAGTGAATACTATCGCCCTTAGAACAAGTGGACCAACTTTCGTTGCATCCTATCAACTTTCATTGTAAAAACTCATTAATCTAACCCTTCATTGCATCGTCGATGTCAGCGGCTAGTTTAACACTCTCATACAAAATATAAATCAGATCCAACAATTAAAGCTCAAGAAAAAGCTAATAATAATGTATATTAAATTGAAGAAACAGTTTAAATAAGTTCAACAAGCTCCAGAAAATTAAACCATTTTCAAGATGAGCACAAATACAAGTAAATCTCCAAAAACAACATCAAAATAAAGAGAAGTTTAAGAAGATAACTAGATATTTCCTCGATCAGTACTTGAATCCTCATTTTCTTGGATAGATCTGCCTTACTTCACCTCGGATATCCAAAAATAAGCTTAAGCTGCCATGGGAGGGGGGACAAAAGCTCAGAGGTTGAAGATGGTGTAAAAAATAAGAATAGTGTGACCCTCTCTCTCCTTCAAAATAGTCCTTTTATAGGCCACCCAAGGGAGGACACTTGTACTGCAGGTTATTTGTGTGTCAGACGTCGTACATAATTTGTTGTAACAACCTGGACAGCTGACATATTCGTTCTTCTCCTTTAACAGACTGGACAGCTGGCAGATACGGTGTCAAACTAGCTGCAGTGGCAAAAACTTCCTCTGTACGGGCACTAGTAATGCAGCGACAACAAGGTAGAAATATACAAAACACGAGCCACAAGAACTGAGTTAAAAAAATGCAGAAATAGACATAAAAAAGCAGAAATGGATGCAATGAACACCAAAGTCGATATAATTAGACATATAAATCAAGGGAAAAACATGCTCTTTAAAGATCTATCACACCCACAAACTTGAGTTTTTACTTTTCCTCAAGTAAATATCAAAACAACAAGGTCCCACAAAAGAGCATAGGCATTCTAGATACTTGAATTATTCTAATCAAGTAATAAATCATATTCATCGACATGAGAGATAATTGCCTAACCAACTCCACATCAATAGATAAGTAAGCAATTCATATATGTATTTTCCATAATTTTCTCTTTTCTTTTTTATGTAGCGAGGGATATCACACAAGGAATGCACCCTAGACCCCGAGAAGTAAGAAATCTTGCAATGAACCCCCGGGAAGTACTTCATTGTAACGACACACACTCATGCAGCGATAGCCTTTGCCCAGATTCATTTTTCTAACGCATGCAGAGGAGTATTCCCCCTTGAAACTAATTTATTTATTTTTATGCACTCACATTGGAATGCCTTTTATTTATAATATATACATATACAAATATATAACACACATGCTGCAATAGGAGAAAGTCATCAAAAATCAAAGGAATGATGCAAGATATTCTCTAATCAAACAAACAGGTATATCAATGCAGAGTTAAAAAATACAATTATCCATCATGTATATCCAACAAACTTATCAATGATCAGCACAATTCAAGATTTACACATTGAATGCAAGCGAAGCATTTTCAAAACAAAAGGAACCTTGAAATTGTATAGTAAAAATTGAAATATTTGAAATGAGGGTGCATTTCAACTCCTAGGCGTATACCCCGAAACTTAAATGTTGCGTTGTCCCCAATGCAAAAGAAAACAAAATGGAATGAAAGAATGCAATGGCAAAATGCACTAATAGAATGTAGTTACAATGATGAATGCAATGCAATTACAACTATATGTCGTTACAATGACAATGCAAATTCAATGACAAAACAAGAATACAAAAGAAATTACACTACATGAAATGCATGCCTACAAAAACTAAAAACAAACTAACTCATTTCTCTAGCTCATGGGAGGAAGAGGTGTAGTGTCTCTTCTTCTTATTGTTCTTCTTCTTTTCTTCTCTACAAAAAAGAAATAAAGGAGATTAAAAGAAAAACAAAAATAAAATAAAATCTAAACCTAAGAAAGCAATTAAAGAGATTTTCAAAGAAAAAAGACCAATTTAATGGTCTCAATATTTCTAGGATTAAAGTCACCACGATAGAGTTTGAGTCTTTGGCCATTGACTTTGAATGGAGCTCCTCCTTTTGAATATTTGATTGTGACTGCACCATGTGGAAATGCTTCCACAACTTCAAAAGGTCTAGACCATCGTGATCTCAATTTTCCTGGGTGCAATTTCAATCTAAAGTTGATTATCAAAACCAATTGTCCAGCTTTAAATTGTTGGTGCAAAATAATCTTATCATGTCACCACTTTCTCTTGTCCTTGTAAATAGAGGCATTTTCATAAGCGTTGTGTCAAATTTCCTCTAATTTAGTAATATCTAACAAACGCTTTTTTCCAGCTACCTCATAATCATGGTTGACTTGCGTAAGGGCCTACAAAGCCTTGTGCTCAAGTTCTACTGGCATATGGCAAGATTTTCCAAAAACAAGTTGATATGGCAACATTCCCAATGGAGTTTTGTATGCAGTATGTATAGCCCATAATGCATCATATAGACGAGAGGACCAATCTTGTCTAGTGGTGTTTACCACTTTTACAGAACATTTTTATAGCTCTATTAGACGCCTCTTCTTGTCCATTGGACTAAGAATGATATGTTGTGGCCAGTCTATGATTTAGTCTATAGTGTTTCAACGCATCAGCCACCTGATTACAGTGGAAATGTTTACCCTGATCGTTGATCTGTGCTTTTGGTGTTCCAAAGCGGGTGAGTATGTGTTTGTGAAAAAACTTTAAGACTGTCTTTGCATCATCTTTAGGCAATGCTATAGCTTTTATCCACTTTGAAACATAATCATCTGCAACCAAAATGTATAGATTTCCAAAAGAGTTAGGAAAAGGACCCATAAAATCCAATCCCAAACATCGAATAGCTTGATTTCCATTATTGGTTGTTGTGGCATCTTATTTCTCCTAGATATCAAACTGGTGGTGCATTGACATCTATCTTGGCATTGAGTGAACTCATTAGCATCTTTGAACAAAGTCGGCCATGACTTTTGCATCCGTTCTCATTCCACCAAAGTCCCCTCTATAAGGGGCATTATGAAAATATTGTAGAATAAATTTAATCTATTCCTTAGGGATACAGTGTTGAATTATATTGTCATTACAAACCTTGAACAAGTAAGGTTCATTCCAATGATATTTCATAGAATCTGTATCCCCCTAAACCCATTCTAGCCAAAACCGAGTTAAAAGAGCCATATTAGGTTTACCGAAGCAAACCCAAACTAATAACCTAAAATGGGTCCTTTTTTCTCTTTATCTTATATAAATGCATCAATTTAGATCCTAAGGTGAACATGCATCAACGGATTTGTTACATTGCAATCATATTGCAAAATAGGGTTCAATTGCTCAACCATGCACTTCAAGGACCAAAACATAATTTTTCACAAACTATAAGGACTTAATTAAAATCCAAGTTACCAAACCTTCATTAATCTAATTTCATGCTCATATGTCAAATTCCAGCTCAAAACAATCAACCAAACTCATCTAATTACATACATATCATTCAGGGATTAAAATGCCCAATTTTCAAACTTCAGCACGCAGAAATCTAAAGATATACACTGTGTACCGATACGGACATAACCGTATCGATACGGTTCAACTAACATAACGACTCCGTGTACTGATACAGCAGACCCCGTATCAATACGGTTCTACCCCGTAACGATCCTTTAAGGATTTTTTTTGAAAACCAAATTCTAGTAGCTAAAGAGTGTACCGGTACGGGAGCCTATGTACCGAAACCAGTGTAAATTTTCCCCTAGGCGTACCGATACGGTGGCTAGGCGTACCAGTGCCCTTTGTAAATTTTCAATGATATGAGTCCTGCCAGACCCCGCGTACTAAAACCAGGGGACCCGTACCAGAACGTGAAGGCATGTAATGACCTCTAGGTCCAACATATGACACTTTGGCTCACTCTAAACATTACCAAACCTTGCCTAAACAACAAAGGCATACTTTACGCAACCATACCACCATTTTAAGCAAATCAAACAAGCATAATTCAAATATCCACAATATCTATAGGCATGCTCCCTACTCAACATTCAAAACATAGATCCAAGCACACATCAAGCATTTTAAGCCATAAACCAATCCAAAACAACATTTAAAACTTGCATCAACAGGGAGTCTAACAAAACAACCCTCCCAAATGACAATTAACCATATTGCCTTTGTTACTACGAGTCTAATTCGAAACTGTACTTTCAAAGATCAGGTACTTGGATTCATTATTGCTTTCTCGCTGCCTCCAACACTTTAATTTTTGCCTTGATGGAAAAAGAGAGTGTAAGCACACTAGGCTTAGTGAGGAGTGCTCTAAAACAAACCACCATCAATGCATTTAAAACAGTTTAACAATCCAACTTTGAAAATCACTTTTCAAACATCTTTCAAAACATCATCAACGTTATCATGCCTTGCAAAACCATGCACTTAACATTTCCAAAACATGCGCCTTTAACCCATATGCAACGTGAATCATGGATTGACAGCAAAATCTCATTTGCTACACTAAATTTAAGCTTTCCCATGCATAACTCCCAAATGCAAAGCTTAAAGAGTAAAACATGTATAAACCAACATTATACAACAAAATCCATCGTGTGATACAACATCAATTATATTGGCTTACAAGTGATCCTCAACCAAGTTCCGCTTTGCAAAATATTACATCAGATACATGGATTCAACAAGTGTTCTCTCAACACTTCATACAATCTTAGCTAGAATCATCCAAAGTCCACCAATAGGAGTTTTCGGTACACGTAAACCCCTCCACTGTTAAGGTACTTATGGTGGAGTTTTCGGTACACATAAACCTCTAAACACCACTCATTGGCTAGATTATAATCCTCTAACGGTTGTTTTTGATATCGTATAACACCTAAACCGTTATGGTACTTGGATGGAGTTTTCGGTACACATAAACCCCTCAACACCCAAGGTGACTCTTTATAGTGCACTATCAATCCTACGGCCGGCCAACTATATCCGATAACATTTTAAACCACATCACTTGCCAATATAATTCATTTCATTAACATTAACTCATTGTTTCCATATGCATCAATCAAAACCATTTATCAAATACATCCAACCATGCATTAGCCAATGTTTGAAAACATTATCAAAATATGCATTACTTCTAAATGCCTCATCATCATTTTATAACCATTTTCCAGCATTAAAACATGCTAGAATCAAGCATATAACAGTGAGAAATCAAATCGTCAAAACAAGTGCATCAAAATCAATTGCCAAACCGAGAACGAGAGAGAAATCATCATTTACTTACTTACGAGCTTAGACCAGCGTATCAAGCTTAATCTAAACTCCCAAACACAACTTTCAAATCTTTGAAATGCTGAAAACCATGTTCTCACTCACCGACATGCAAAGCCTCGCTTGCCGGTACGGTAATTACTCCTTTAAAGCTTCTAGAACTTTCGTTCAAGCTTGAGGTTCAACCTCCCCTACTTTTTCCACAAAAAAACAGAGGATCCAATGCATTAAAATTCATTCATAACCCAACAATAACATTCTATATCAAACCTCATCACTTTCCACTCAATTACCCATCCACCGCAACCGAAACCAACACCAAATCAACTACAAACACAGCCCAGCCACAAACAACAAATCTCAACCTTCAATTAACATCAAACAACATCCAAAAACATAATTACCACATCCTTATGCCTCCAACATACATTAAACATCCACAACTCCTCAAAATTCATAACTAACAACTTAGGAAAATTAGGGATTCACCTAGTTTTGAGATTCCAATATTAAAACCAACTTATTAACATCATAAAATATCAAAATCATATTCTAATCAAATCAAGAACCCAACAAAATAGATCAATAACGAAGATCAATCAAATACATCTATTAAACCTTGATTTAACCAATTTTCCATAATTAAGTGATTAAAACCCATTAGAAAACATTTATAAAGGATCAATAACTTGGGAATTTTAGTAAAGAACCATATATTAGAGGAGAAGAATGAAGCTCACCTCTAATGGCTGGCTTTCCCCTTAATTGGATGAATTTATATGAGAAAACAAGTTTAAAACAATAAGGTTTTGTTAGGAAATGAATAAGAACTCTTTTGAAATCAAAAGATTGTTGAAATCAAGAATTTACCTGAGAGAATTGGAGTAGAAAAGAGTGTTTGGCTGGAGAGAATTTGAGAGAAAATCTTTTAGATAAAAGTTAGTTATGTAAAGTTTATTTTGAAGGTTAATTATCAAATTAATTATCCAAGTCCATTTATATTTTTCTTAAAACCTTTTTAAAATATCCAATTAAGGAGAAAAGTCTGATATTAGACTTTGGGCAAATAGCTCCTTAAAGATTCTAATTTTTGACCCTTTCCAAAATAGTCACTAAAAATATTTTCATTCTTTACATTTTATCACTACCCAAAATGTCCAATTTCGAAATCCCATTTTCCAAAATTGATTTTACCAAAATCATTTACATATTAAATAACGAATTTAGGATTTTTTTTATATTTTTATCTCTTATAAAAATACTTATTTCAACTTAATCTCGAAAGTAACTCAAACCCTCTAATTCGATCCAACGGACCATCTAAATAACCTAGAAAACACCTAGGCCCAAAACTGGGCGTTACAACTCTCCCCCACTTAAGAAATTTCATCCTCGAAATTTACCTAATGGAAACAGATGTGAAAATTTTTCTTTCATGTCTGACTTACTCTCCCAATTGGCCTCCTCAACATCACGATGTCACCACAACACTTGAACAAGCTCAATCGTCTTACTACGAAGAACTTTACTATTAACATCAAGGATCTGCACCAGTTCCTTATCAAAGGACAAATCGCAACTCAACATCCTCCACTGGCATCACATGTGATGGATCTGAATGATACCTCTGCAACATGGATACATGAAATACATCATGATTCTTCTCCAACTCGGGAGGCAAACTCAACCAGTAAGCCACAGGGCCTACGCGCTCCAACACCTCATAGGTCCAATAAACCTTGAATTTAACTTTCCTTTACGCCCAAAGCGAATCACCTTCTTCCAAGGTGAAACCTTCAAGAAAACCTTTTCACCAACCGCGTACTCAACTTCCTACGCTTCAAATCTACGTAAGATTTATGCCTATTCGAGGCCGCTTTCAAGCAATCAAAAATAAGCTTCACCTTCCCATCCATATCTTTCAACACATTAGACCTAGAAACATACTTTTCCCTACCCTCAGCCCAACACAAAGGAGTACGACACCTTTTATTATACAAGGCCTCATACGGTGCCATTTTAATACTTGTCTGATAATTGTTATTGTATGCAAACTCCACCAAAGGCAACTGCCTTTCCCAAATTCCATGGAACTCAATGATACAACACCTCAACATATCCTCCAAGACCTAAACTACACACTCAGATTGACCATCTGTCTGAGAATGATATGAGGTACTAAAATTCAAGAAAGTACCCAAAAATCGATGCAAACACTCCCAAAACCTTATTGTAAACCGCAGATCCCTATCTAAAACAATGGACTTGGGTACCCCGTGCAATCTCACAATCTCAGCAATATAAAGATCTGCCAACCTATCCAAGGTATACGTCGTATGCACAAGCAGGAAATGTACACGCTTCGTAAACCAATCTACAATCACCCAAATGGAATCCTTTTTAGTCGGTGTCAAAGGTAACCTGACACAAAATCCATGGTGATCCTCTCCTATTTCCACTCTAGAATCCTCAATGGTTACAATAACTCAGAAGAAAACTAATGCTCAACCTTCACATGCTGACACACCATACACCTAGCAACAAACTCAACCACATCCTTTTTCAAACCCACCCAATAGTACTCCTCCTTTAGATCTTGATACATCTTGGTACTACCGGGATGCATAGCAAAAGGACTAGCATGAGCCTTGATCAAAATAGTTTACCTCAGCTCATTATCACTAGGCACCACTATCCGATCTTTGAAACATAACACTCCATCACCATTAAAGTGAAAATTCGTAGGATTTCCATCCATGATATCTTTAACATGTGGTACCAATGCCTCATCATAAGGTTGGTTTTGTTTAATCAAGTGCGATAAAGATGGCTTCACTTGTAACTCGATCAACAAACCAACATCATGCGTCACACTCAACCTCGCAAACATGGCCCTCAACTCAACAATCATTTTCTACTTAAAGTATCGGCCACAACATTTGCTTTGCCCGGATGATACTTGATTATCAAATTATAATCCTTGAGCAATTCCAACCATCTACGTTGCCTAAGGTTTAACTCCTTTTTTGACATCAAATACTTCAAACTCTTATGATCCGTGTACACAATACACTTCTCACTATATAGATAATGCCTCCAAATCTTCAATACAAGCAATACAGTGACAAGCTCTAAATCATGCGTAGGATAATTGCGCGAATGCACCTTTAACTGCCTAGATGCATAAGCTACAACTTTCCCATCTTGCATCAACACACACCCTAAACCAACGTAGGATACGTTGCTATAAACCACAAACTCTTTTCTTGACTTAGGTTGAATCAAGATCGGAGCTTGCGTCAAAGCTTCCTTCAACTTCTCAAAAGCTTGTTGTCTAGCCTTCGTCCATTAAAAATGTACATCATTTTGTAACAGCTTGGTCAATAGAGCCACAACCCTTGAGAAACCATCCACAAAGCGACAATAATAACCTACCAACCCCAAGAAACTATGGACCTCTGTCATCGACTTAGGTTGCTTCCAATCCACCATCACTTCAACCTTTTACGAATCCACCCGGATACCTTCTGAAGAAAAAACATGACCAAGAAAAACCACTTCCTTAATCCAAAACTAATACTTGCTTAACTTGGCATAAAGTTGATTATCCAACAGGGTTTGTAACACAACCTTCAAGTGTTAGTCATGATCTTCCTCGGTACAAGAGTACACGAGAATATCATCAATGAACACTACTACGAATTGATCCAAAAAATCATGGAATACCCTATTCATCATATCCATGAAAGCTACAGGCGCATTCGTTAACCCAAACGACATTACCAAGAACTCATAATGCCCATACCTCGTACGAAAGGCAGTCTTTGGCACATCCTTTTCTTTAACCTTCAACTAATAGTATCCATATCTTAAATCAATCATAGAAAATAACGTAGCACCCCAGAATTGATCGAACAAGTCATCAATTCACGGAAAAGGATACTTATTCTTATTCGTCAACTTGTTTAGTTGTTGATAATCAATGCACTTCCTCAAGGTCCCATCTTTCTTCTTCACAAACAACACCGGTGCACCTCACAATGACACACTAGGTCAAAGGAAACCATGGTCCAACAACTCCTGAAGTTGCATCTTCAACTCCTTTAACTATTTCGATGCTATGTGATACTGTGTAATCGACACCGAAACCATATCTGCATACGCCTCAATACAAAAATCTACCCCCTATCTGGCGGCAACCTAGGCAACTCCTCTGAAAATACCCCCAAAAATCATAAACGATACGAATATCTTTAGTCCACACTTCCTTCATATTTGGATGTATAACATATGCTAGATATGCTTGACACCCACACTCTAACAACTTTTACGCTTCCAAAGCCGAAACCACATTGGATAAGAACTTAATATTCTCACCCACAACCACCACTTCATAATTATTAGCAAGTTTCAACGAAACTTATTTGGCTACAAATTCGACCACAACCCCATGCTCAGTTAACCAATCTATACCCAAGATCACGTCAAAGCCACGAAACAGTAGCTCCATCAAATCAACTATAAACATTTGACCTTGAACCATCAAAGGAAATCTCCTAAACAACCTCCTCATAACAATCGTCTCTCCAAAAGAACTTGTTACTTGCATACCCATATTTAACATTTCTACCGGTATATCAAGCAAATGCGCATGCTCATACAAAATATATGAATGAGTATGACCAGAATTTATTAGAGAAAGTAATGACATAGACTACAAGGTAAAAGTACCTACTATCACATTAGTGCTATTCCTCCCCTCATGATGCTCATAGATCCTTGCGGGTCTACCACCCTCAGGTTGAACTCCATTGTATGAGCAACTATTCTCTGTCCTTCCTCCCTCCTAAGAAATTACCTCGACCATGCCTATGACCTCTCTATGGTGCAATAATAGGTGTAGGTGCCTGTCTACCCCTAGCCAGCATTGGACAATCACGTCTCAAATAATCTCTAGAACCACAACTCCAGCAAGAATTAGTAACAACAATCGAAGGAGCTTGTCCCTCCCTGGCCAAATGTGGGCAGTCTCGCCTTATGTGATCTCGTGATCTAGATACCCACATGTATTATGTAATTCTCTAACCTGGGTACTCTTACCCTGCGACCCTCACCCAGCATTACTTCCACCCCGTCTCTATTCAGGGCGATACCTCCTATCATGCTGTCTCTTAAACTAACCACCACCAGAACCAAAATTTGCAACTCTCTTCCCAGAGCTAGAACCTCCTAAATGAAAGGATAAACCCAGGCTCTGCTCGATTTCCTTCGCTCGTGTAACCAGTACATCATAATTTGTATAATCAGGGGCCAACATGTATGTCTTAACATCTTGCACTAATCTATAACAGAATCGATCAAAGCGATGCCTTCCATCAGACACCAACTCACACGCATACTAACTTAACCTCTAAAATGTTCCTCGTACTCAAATACTATTATACTACCCTGAACCAAGGCCATGAACTCACGTTTCTTCTCATCCAAGTATCTAACTCTTAGATACTTCTTTTTGAAGGTAGCTTGAAAGAATTCCCATGTCACATCATCGGGTTCCAAGCTCGTGATCATGTAGCTCCTCAATAGTATGAATAAGACTCTAATGGCTATAAGAAAAATAAGATACTATTAGATTTCGTCAGTTGACGAAATTTGAGGGTTAAGAAAAGACCCATAGTGGATATAACACGGTGAAATAAATATGGTAGTTAACTCCTATCCAGGATGAGTTATCTGTATAATAGAGAGCTGGTACAGTAATTATAAGATGTTAATTGCTAACATCTGTATTTTAACTTACGCTTATAATAGCATAAGTTATAAGAAATTTAGAGAGTAAGGGCTCATATGCACATTTCAAGGTAAAAGGGTAGTCATAGGACGGTAAGCTTATGATTAAATACAATTGTGATTGTTATTAATAAATTAAGATAGTCAGATATGAAAAGCTAGAAAAAGAAGAAGTATTCTTATTCTGGAAATACATATTTATTAAATGGCTAAACATGAAATTGTTGGAAATTACTACAGATGTAATCTGACAGCCTACTTAAGATAAGCTAGAGGCTGAAAATATGAAAATTTTGATGGGAATAAGTTAAGAGATGAAGAATGCCCTGAAAAGAGAAAGCAAGTTGAATCTAGAGAAGCCTAAGATTATGAAAACAAATCCGATGGATTGCTATTAAGGAAAAGTTTATAATGATGAAATGAAGAAATAAATTTAAAATAGAAGGACAGTCCATTGGACTATTCTGATCTTTGATGATAAGTTACGAGCCTATATTATTGCAAACGCATGATTGTGGGAAAGGATTGAAATGTTCGGAATAATCCAAAAGTGGGAATTCAAGGTTAAAGTTTAGTGACCAAAATGACCCTTAAGCAGTACTGTTTAAGGGTACTCACAAAGTTTGGTAATAATCCAAGGAAATTGGAATGGGAATTCAAGGTTAAAGTTTAGTGACCAAAATGATAAGTTTTCAAAACTTGTATGGTACAAGTCAAAATATGAAAAGTTGAAGGACCAGAGTTGTAATTTCCCAAAAGTTAGATTTTTATTTCATATAGATAGAGCACCTATTGGTATGGACCGAATGTGGAATTACTGTTTGATCCGATATTTGGAATATTGGGAAATGACAGTCAAAGTTTAAGTGGAATCCAGATGCCCAGATTGAACTGAAAAATTATGAAATTTTACCATATGATAAAGAAAATTTTCATGCAAAACCCTCAAAATGTGAGTTTGGTTATTAGAAGTGGTTTTCTTAGGTCACATTGTTTTAACCGAAGGGATCCACGTCGACCCTAAAAAGATACAATCCATTTATGGAAGGGAAGGTCCCATGTTAGTACTTTAGATTGATAAAAAGGAATCAGTCCGAGTTAATATTATTCATATGGATAGCCGATTAAGAAATATTAAGAGAAATTATATCCGATATAGATTTTGGGTAATTATAGGTATATTTGGACCGAGTCAAAATTTTAAGTTTGATTTCATAAATATGGAATATTTTATTTGATAATATTATTTATTTTCAGATATGGAAATAAGGAATTTTTAGAATTTATTTGATAGCCCGGTGAAGGGGAAATCGCATTAGAAGTAGTAAGTGAATATCGGGAAATCGATCGAATCAAAATTTTAGAGGTTGTTCCATAAGTCACAAAAAATTCATAAAATATTATTTTATGAATAAATTATTAATTGGTTGATTGTGATCTAACTATAATAATTGGATTTTTACAAAATGGCAAAATTAATGATTTAAGTGACTAGTTTTGCTAATTTGGTAATTTGGTCACAATGGCAATTTTGAAATATTTTGAAAGTACCATGGGCAATATGGTAATTTCCCATGTGAAAAAATTACTCTAGTTTGGTTAGAGTTGAATGGAATTTGGTTGGAATTGAACTAGAATGGCAACTTGTAAATTATGATTCAGTTAGAGGTTAATTTTGGAATAAGGATTAAATTGAATAAAAAAATCAATTTATCAATACATGTGGCATAAATTAATAAAAGATGAACAAACATATGTTCATCTTTTCTCCTTCATTTCGAAAACACCATGGGAGAAAGGGGAAAATTTACAAAATTTTCCTAGGCAATTTTGAAGGCTCCCGAACAAGGTTCAAGGTATGTTTTTGGTAGAAAGTTGATCTATTTTCAATTCTCTGTCATTTTATAGTAATTTTATCAAGAGTTATGAAGATTTGATTATGTTCTTGAAGAAAGAGAAAATAGGGTTTCATGTTCCATGTTTAGATTGAAGCTTGATTTATGCAAATCTAGTGTTGTAAAGATGAAATCAAGCTTAGATTGTGATTAATTTCATGTTTAAGGTTAAAAACCCTAACCCTAGAATTTGGGATTTTATTTAGGGTTTTAAAATTGATGATGAAAAAGAAAGATTGATGTTATTAGAAGATTGATTTTGATGTTAGAATGAAAAATCCTCAACTAGTCCTTTAAATGACCATTTCGGCATACATGAAGAAATTTTGAGAAATATTGTGAAAATTATCCTAGTTATGGATTTGAAGAGATTATGAACTTAGAAGCTTGATTATGGCTTTTGGACTAAAATAAAGTCCTTGAAAAGTTTAGACACCCAATTCGGCTTGAAGGAAGAAATTGGGGGGTTTTAAGTGTTAATTCTTGGAAATGAAGAATATATGTTGGAAAAAATTAATTTGAGCATGTTAGATGTTGTTTGGATGAAAAATGAGCCTAGAGAAGCTAAGTGACCAATTCGGCCACATGGAAGAATAATGGGAAATTTTTATGAAAATTATGATTATGAGATTTTATGATTTGAGTATGTTGTATGAAGTTAGAATTTAAATTAGAATCCAAGGGACTAAATTGACAATAAAGGAAATGGCAAGGGACCATTTCAACAACCCTGGTTAGTTCAAGGACCAATTCAGTTTGGGTCTAAAAGTAGGGGAAATGTGAGAAAAATTATAGAAATGTTGGATTAATTATTTGATACAAGTTTGCAAGTTTCTGTGTAAAATTAGTGACTAAAATGTCACTTTGGTAAAAGTTAATGGATGAAGGGTATTGAATAAAAGTTAGTGAAAAATGATGGAATTATTGAATAATTGTGTTTCGAGCTTGAATAAATTGCAAAATGTGCAAATTGGTCACTAGGGACCATAATGAACAATTCAGCATTATTAAAGGAAAAAGTGAAATTTTGGAAATATTTTATATTTGGATAATTATACTAGTATAGTATAGTTAAGCAGTGTTAGATTAAAAATCTAACATGAATATTGTTATGTATATTCAAATGGTATTGTATAGCTATTAACGAGGCTAAGAGTACTAGATCAAAGAAAAGCAAGGAAAAAGTATCGAAATAGCTTAGTGAGGCTAATATCATGCATGGCCCATGTGAGAGCATTTTTACTTACTTATTGTATATGTGATATGAGTGATTGCAATATATGTATTTATGACATGTTGATAAATAGGACAACTTGCGATAAACTGGCATTGGTATAATGATGGCTTATTGCAAATAACATGAAATATTAAATGGCATATTGATACAATGATTGTAGCATAATGATTTACTCAAGGTAAATCGAATTTTAGATATTTGGATATGAACTGTCCATTAACGATTTATGGATAACAGTATTGAAGGATTGGATATTAAATATGAAAATATTATATTGTTATGCCCAAGTACTAGTGTGAGAGTCTTTGGTACAATTGGATATCTATAGAGTTATAGCAGTTGCAATCCAGCACTACGGTCCGATCCAGGCACTTCAGTGTTGATAACAGACGCTACGGCATTGTAGTCACTTCGGTGATGATTAGACACTATAGTGTCGACTAGCAAAAAAAGATGTTATAATGAGGAGCAATGGGCATCCTCGAGTACGTACTCACCATCAGATGCTACAGCGTTGCAGACACTACGGTGCCGTTATGATGACTCGTATACCATAGGTACACTTGAGAATCCTTGGTATAGTTGGATATCCATAGGGTCTTAGCAGTTGCGTCTTAGCACTACGGTGCGTTCCGTCACTTCGGTGATGTTTAGACACTTCGGTGTTGACTTAGACGCTACGGCGTTGTTCAGACACTTCGGTGTTGTTAGAATAAAAAGTATGATAATAAGGAGCAAAGAGCATCCTCGAGTACGTACTCATCTTAGTCGCTTCGACGATGTAGACGTTACGGCATCGTAGACACTACGATGTCGTGATGAATTGCGTACCATGGCATCACATGATTTTGTACTTTGGGCTATAAAACTTGAAATGCATTTATGCAGGTAGTTAAGCTAAAAAGCTTATCGTACACAAGACTGGTAAGACAGATCGAATCCTATGATTTCAATATTATATTGGTTTAATGAACTATACATGTAAGGTAGTTCTATGCATGATAAAATGTTATCAACTGCAATTGGAAATTGCTTGCCATTTTGCAGGTACTGTATTGCACTGGTATATATGATTTGATATTTACTTTGGGCCATAAGATTTTATAGTACAGTACATGACTTTACAGTACAGAAATATTACATTACAAATTTCTTACATGATTATTCCTGCATTAAAGATTAATAATCATTATTTACATTGTTATGATTATGACTCACTAAGATATGCTTGGCTTGTGTTTTGTATCACACATAGGTACCTCGGAATAGATAGCAGAGGAGGAGCTGCACATCATTGGATCAAGTTAGCCTGCATTATCAGTAAGTATCACCACATCCTAGTCTAGTGAGGCATGTATAGATATTAAATAAGTAGCTATTTTGTATGATATAGAAACATGATTTAGTCTAAGGAATTAAGAATATTATAAAAGATGTTGCAAACGATTTTTAAACTTAGTGTTTATCACGTAGCGATTTTAAAATCAAGAAAGAGTCTAGGCATCTCACATAGTTTTCACCCTAAATTATATTTTAATTTTAATAACTGCTTAAAGTATATTATAAACCAATTCAAGGTCGAAACTAGGTGACTCTAGACAGATTTGTAATTTAGTAGAAACTGAGAAAGGGCCAACCACTGACTATCTAAGCAAGAATAGTATAAAAAAATTACAAGTATGAAAATCAGTATAAATCAGTTAGTAATGTAACACCCTAGAAATCAAATTAAAAACCCTAACCCTAGTTTCAAAATTTTCTAAATCAAAACCCTAGAATTTGGGAATTTCGAATCTACAACCTTAATTAAATAATTAAGGGATTGAGATGAGTTAAGTTAATTTTTGTGACCCAATTGAAAACTTTAAATCTTGTGGCTCTTTCTAAAAACTCAGGCTAATTGCGGGGACCTCCCCTACAATTTACCCTTTTCTTTTAAAGGGAATTAAAATCCCGTTGTGAACCCTAAAGGTCTATTCTGCCAACCCTCGCCTCTCAGCCGTTTCCCCAAAACTCTCCCTCTCCATTTCAAATTCTAAAACCCATCCTCTCGCTCGTCTTCCGGTAACCCTCCGGCGAAGGAGTTGTTGTCGTGCGTGTGTCGCGCGGCTCCCTCACTGCTTCCCCTTGTTCGTTCCAGCCAAACCTCGTGCCATGTCCTTGCATATCTTGCCGTCGATTGTGAGTAACGCGTTCAAAGACCCTTCATTCCTCTTCGCTGCTGTGAACACCGTCGTTGGTCTTTCTCTCCATTCAAAGTTCGGTAAGTGGGGGAAAAGCTTTGTTTCGTGTTTTGAGGTAGTGGTTGTTGGGATTTTCGAACCGGTGAGGTCCCTCATTGTCAGAGGTTGGTTCTGCTGTCACTGTCGTGTTAAAATGCTGTCGTTGTACGCCGAGGAGTCACTGCCGCACCATTGTTGTTGCTTCCCTGATTCATTAAGCGGCCGCTCAGTTGGGGCTCTAAAAACCCTAATAGCAGTGCGGCTTGCCTTGGAGTGGGATGTGGGTGTAGGCTAGTTGGTGGGTTTAGGGCCATTTGAATTGGGTCGCACGGGTGAGTAAGAGAGAGAGCCCGAGTTTAATTGTGTGAACCAGACCGAACCAGTTGGCGAACCGGGGTTGTTTGAACCAGACTGAGCTGAATCGGTTGGGGATGGACTGAACCAGGATTGACCCGTGACCCAAGATGATGTCAGCATGGACTTGAACAATGACTTCAGCGTTGATCAAGGGGGATGACATCAGCGTTGACCGGTGCGATGATGTCAGCGTTTACTTGATCGGTCAAAGTTAACGCTGACCGTTGACTTTTTTAAACAAATTGAACTTGACATTTCTCGACGTCCTGAGTCCGTTTTTGCATCCCGTTTTGCCTAATTCGAACCCGAATTGATAGTTTTGCTAGTTATAATCTATTTTTTAGAAATTTAAGAATTTGTGTAAGAGGCCTAATGAGATTTATTTATGTGTTTCAGACGACATCGATTTCGAGGATGACCTTTTACCACCCCCACCTCCTGTTCAGCCAGCCCCTGCACCTTCTGTGAGAGATACACGTGAGTTCTTAGCATAGTTCAGTTAGGTGGCACAGTAACAATTTCGTTAGAATGTGAATTTAACTTAGAATTCTACTTCGTAGGTTCTTACTCAGATAGACTAGAGCTAATTCAGATCGTGCTATATTTTGTGAAATGTTTTACAAACTTTGCATGACTATTTTCTGCGTTGAGATTTTACTATGTTTTGAGATGTCATGCATACTGTGTTACTGTGATCGATGAGATTATCAGAACTTTTGAACTGTGTTCCTCGTATTTAGTACGATATACTGTGTTAAGACTGTGTTCATAAATATTATTTTATCATACATGGGGTGGGTGGTACGAAGGAAGAGTGGTTTGACCATACTGCGAACGGAGAAATAAGGGGTGAGGGGTTCAGGGGAACTACCTCCACTGTGACCGGTTGGCTTTGCCACCACTGTGATTGGCATTTGTAGTTGGGTATTATGACTATATATTAGCATCATCTCGTGCACTGTGTTTTTAACATGACATGTTTTACCGTGTGATCTTTTTTAGAAAGACTGTGTTTTTGATTGTTGCACTTAGAGACACATTGGGCTCAATAGCTCACTCCCCTATAGTTTATCTTTCAGATATTTGACTCTAGGCGATTTGGTACTCGGAGGACCTCTTGCATATTCAGTTTATTTCCACATCAGTACGGACCATAGTTTTTAAGTTATTGTTATTATTTTCATTATATTTTATCAGATTCAGATTGTAATTTAGACTTGAGACTATTTGGGATTTGGGATTATTTTCTGTATGCATGTTTTTATGATTATTTGAATATTTTATTATACTTTTGGATTTAATATTTTAATAAATGATAACGAACTTATAAAGTATCTTTTATAGAAAAGTTAAATAATTTGTTATAAATAAATCTATTTTTGAGGGCAAAGTTTTCAATCATGACTTCCTAAATTCGGCCTTTTCTTCTTGGCCGAGTTTAGGTGGTAACATTTAGTGGTATCAGAGCTAAGTTCAACTCTCAGACTGTGAGGCTCACATGAAACTTTTTAACTAAAATTATTTTTGCATGCATAATAAATGTTTTGGGTAAATGAGAAGTTTTAAATAATGGATTACCTAATTATTAATTTTAAGTGTTTTGAAAATTTTGAGACTCAGGTACCAGTTCTAATCTCTAGGTTCTTATTCTTGTAGATAGAGACTATGCCACCCCGTAGGTGTGATAGACTCGATTCGGTTAGAGGTCGAGGCCGAGGCCGTACAGCGGCTGCTGCTAGTGAACCACCTCCTATTGTTGATCATGCGGACGATCATGAGGAGATGCAGAATCCGGTAGGGACCCAGCCACCTGCAGGACAATAGACTGTGAGTCAAGAGTCTGGTGATGGAGATGCTCATGATCAGCAGCTACCTGGTGAGGGTTTGCTGGATTCTGATGACAGTGAGACAATTAAGGTGGATAGTGCTACTGTTAATCAGAAGCTATTGCGGTATTTTCGAGATCAATAAAAAATTCGAGAAAGCCTATCTCTACAATTTTTCTGAGTGCTGGGATGAGGGTATTCTCGGGGTATCTAATGAACACGCATCTGATGTTGAGTTATGGATGGAGGATCTTGAGAGGCTCTTTGAGGAGATGGACTATCCTGCTAACAGGAAACTGAGAGCAGTTGTTTCACTGCTGCATGGTGAAGCACAACATTGGTGGAAGGCTGAGCAGAGATTGAAGTCAGTTGATCAGATGTCATGGGAGACTTTTCGTCAGGCATTCCAGAACCGCTATGTGGGTGAGTAGTAATTAGCTGACCGTCGCCAAGCATTCATAGACCTTAAGCAGGAGAGTATGACAGTATCATCTTATGAGATTTGGTTCATCGAGTTGTCTCGGTATGCACCTGAGTTGGTGGACACAGAGAAAGATAGATGTAGGGAGTTTCTTAAGGGCCTCCGTTTTCCAATTCGTGAGAAGGTGGCTCCGTTTAAAGACAAGATGTTCAGTGAGTTAGTGGATCGAGCTAAGATAGTAGAGAGAATGGAGACACTTGCCCAAAGTCAAACAGTGCAAGAGAGGGATAGGAGCAAGAAACAATCAGCTCCAAGTGTACAGCAAGGTTCAGTTGGATTTACTGGCAAGAGAACTAGGGAGGAATCTGATCAGTAGGGCAGCCAGAGTGCGAGATCAGCCATTTTGGCAGTTTTGACAAGTAGTATCGGTGGATTGACAGGTTCTTATTCTGTGCCCCAGTGTAATTATTGTAAGAAATGGCATGATGGGGAGTTTAGAAAGAAGAACGAAGCTTGTTTCGGATGTGGTTCTCTTGATCATTTCCTTAATGATTGTCCGTGATCACGTACTGGTTTAGTTGTGCAGAGTCAGACAAATGTGTCAGTTCGGGAACCTCCTAGGGGTAGAGAGCAGAGTAGGTCAGCTGCTTCTGGTAATGCTAGTAGAGGTATAACTTCCAAGGGTGTTAGATCGGCTAAATCTGAGGCTTGACGACCAGGTTTAATTTATGCAACCGGAGCTCGTGGTAATTATGATGATGAGTTTGAGGACATAGCAGGTACCGTTATGATGTTTTTAGTTCTTATTTTAATCATGATAGATGAAGAATTTACAATAAAGAAGTATGTGTGCGCACATGTTAATTTTAGGAATTTATCGCTAAGTGTGAAATTTTGAGGACAAAATTTCTTTTAAGGGTGGGAGAGTTGTAACACCCTAGAAATCAAATTAAAAACCCTAACCCTAATTTCAAAAATTTCTAAATCAAAACCCTAGAATTTGGGAATTTGGAATCTACAACCCTAATTAAATAATTTAGGGATTGAGATGAGTTAAGTTAATTCTTGTGACCCAATTGAAAACTTTTAAATCTTGTGGCTCTTTCTAAAATCTCAGGCTAATTGCGGGGACCTCCCCTGCAATTTACCATTTTCTCTTAAAGGGAATTAAAATCCCATTGTGATCCCTAAAGGTCTATTCTGCCAACCCTTGCCTCTTAGCCGTTTCCCCTAAACTCTCCCTCTCCGTTTCAAATTCTAAAACCCATCCTCCCGTTCGTCTTTTGGCAACCCTCCGGTGAAGGAGTTGTCGTCGTGCGTGTGTTGCGCGGCTCCCTCACTGCTTCCCATTGGTCGTTCCAGCCAAACCTCGTGCCATGTCCTTGCGTATCATGTCGTCGATCGTGAGTAACGCGTTCAAAGACCCTTCGTTCCTCTTCGATGCCGTGAACACCACCATTGGTCTTTCTCTCCGTTCAAAGTTGGGTAAGTGGGGGAAAGGCTTTGTTTCGTGTTTTGAGGTTGTAGTTGTTGGGATTTTCGAATCGGTGAGGTCCCTCGTTGTCGAAGGTTGGTTTTGTTGTCACCGCCGCGTTATAACGCTGCCGTTGTACGTCGAGGAGTTGCCCCCGCACCGTTGTTGTTGCTTCCCTGATTCATTAAGTGGCTGCTCAGTTGGGGTTCTGGAAACCCAAATAGTAGTGTGGCTTGCCTTGGAGTGGGCTGTGGGTGTACGCTAGTTGGTGGGTTTAGGGCTATTCGAATTGGGCCACACGGGTGAGAAAGAGAGGGAGCCCGAGTTTAATTGTGTGAACCGGACCGAACCAGTTGGCGAACCGGGGTTGTTTGAACTAGACCGAGCTGAACCCATTGGGGATGGACCAACCCGGCTTTGACCCGAGATGACGTCAGCATAGACCTGAATAGTTGCGTCAGCTCTGACCAAGGAGGATGACATCAGCGTTGACCTGTGTGATGACATCACTGTTGACCGTTGACTTTTTCAACCAACTTGATCTTGACATTTCTCGATGTCCTGAGTCTGTTTTTGCAACCCGTTTCGCCTAATTCGAACCCGAATTGATAGTTTTGCTAAGTATAATCTATTTTTGAGAAATTTAAGAAGTTGTGTAAGAGGCCTAATGAAATTTATTTATTTGATTTAGACGACATCGATTCTGAGGATGACATTTTACCACCTCCTCCTCTACTTCCTGTTCAGCCAGCCCCTGCACCTTCTGCGAGAGATACACGTGAGTTCTTAGCATAGTTCAGTTAGGTGGAATAGTAATAATTTCGTTAGAATGTGAATTTAACTTAGAACTCTACTTCGTAGGTTCTGACTCAAATAGTCCTAGAGCTAATTCAGATCGTGGGAGGCGTCATCACCGACGTTAGAGCTTTGGCCACTAGAGGTGTGTTCTTTGTCTGTGCTATATTTTGTGAAATGTTTTACAAACTTTGCATAACTATTTTCTGTGTTGAGATTTTACTATGTTTTGAGATGTCATGCATATTGTGTTACTGTGATTTATGAGATTATCAGAATTTTTGAACTGTTTTCCTCGTATTTAGTACGAGATACTATGTTGAGACTGTGTTCATAAATATTATTTTATCATACATGGGGTGGGTTGTATGGAGGAAGACTGGTTTGACCACACTGTGAACGGAGAAATAAGGGGTGAGGGATTCAGGGGAACTACCTCCACTGTGACCGGTTGGCTTTGCCACCACTGTGATTGGCGTTTGTAGTTGGGTATTATGACTATATATTAGCATCATCTCGTTCACTGTGTTTTTAACATGACATGTTTTACCGTGTTATATTTTTTAGAAAGATTGTGTTTTTGATTGTTGCACTTAGAGACACATTGGGCTCAATAGCTCACTCCCCTATAGTTTATATTTCAGATATTTGACTCTAGGCGATCTGGTACTCGGAGGACCTCTTGCATATTCAGTTTATTTCCACATTAGTACGGACCATAGTTTTTAAGTTATTATTATTTTCATTATATTTTATAAGATTCGGATTGTAATTTAGACTTGAGACTATTTGGGATTATTTTCCGTATGCATGTTTTATTTTAAATTCGAATATTTTATTATAAATTTTTGTAATTAATAATATGATGAATGATAATTATTTTTAGAGTATTTTGTTCAAAAGAGTTAAACGATTTAATAAAGATAAAATTGGTCTATTGAGGGTAAAGTTTTCAAAAACGACTTTCTAAATTCGGCATTTTTCTTCTTGGTCGAGTTTAGGGAGTTACAAGTAACATCTTTAATGTGTATTCGAATATTGAATATACGTTGAGGGTGTTACACATCCACAATTATATTGGCTTGCAAGAGATCACTAACCAAGTTCCATTAACAAAATTGCTCATCGGATACACGGATTCAACAAGTGTCCTCACAACACTTCAAGCCATCTCAACCGAAATAGCGATACAATCACAATCGAGGTACATTACAACTAGGTACAATTACAACCCACGGGGACACCAACCCCAAACCTCGATTAGATGCTTAATCCACTAACGAGAGTTTACGGTACCATATAACCCCTCGACTGTTAGGGTACCTGGATGGAGTATTCGGTACACCATATAAAACCCCTAGACATCCAAGGCAACTCTTTATAGTGCATTATCAATCCTATGTCCGACCAACTATATCCGATAACATTTTTAAACCACATCACTTGCCAATATAATTCACAATTAACCACATACCTCACTGTTTTTACAAGCATTAAACCAAACTATTTTTCCAAAGCAACAAACCATACTTTTCACAAGTATTTCACATACTTACAAGGATCACTTACCATGTGAATCCTTCAACCATTCATGATTAAAAATAGTATCCCATGTACTTTAAAACATACTTAAACAGTAGGTACTATGTAGTTCAAAACAAGTGCGTAAAACCATTTCATAAAAGCACGGGCAAGAGAGAGAACCACTTTAACACATAACAATAGAGGATTAATGAATTTCAATGCATTCAAACCACTGCAGCAACATTCCTCACAAAACATCAACAATCCTTTCACAATTACCCAACCACAACAACCGAAATCATCATCTAACTCTTTCCAAACATAGCCCAGCCACAATCTATCAATCTAACACTTTCATAAACATCAATTAACACTCAAAATAGGATTACATCTTCCTTATATCTCCAGCAAATAAACAGCCACCACAACACCTCAAAAACACAAATCTAACAACCTATATAATTAAAGATTCATGGAAATTCGGGATTCCAATGTTAAGAACAACTTATCAACATTATAAAACATCCAATCCATGTTTAAAGTCAATCCTCAACACTGGAAATCAGATTCAATACGAATCTACCTCAATTTCATCAATTAAACCCAATTAAATCAAATAATCATCATAAAAACATAAAATCATACTATAAATCATAAATCAATGATCAAGTACTTGGGAATATCAATAAAGAACCATCAATAGAGGAGAAGAACGAACCTTACCTCTATTGTGTGATTTCTCCCTCAATTGATTGATTAAAGCTTGAAAAACACAAGATTTCAATGAGGTTTTGTAAATCAAAGATAAAGAATCAATTATAAATCCAGAATCCATGAAAATAGATCTCTCACCTATAGATTTTAATGAAAACAAGAGTGTTTAGCAGAAAAGAAGTGGGGAGAAAAGTTGAGAGAATAATTTACGTCAAATTTCTTTAAAATCAATAACTACCTTTTCATTATAAAATCCCTTTTAATTAATAATTAAAACACATATTAAAAGTCTTAATTGAAGGGAAAAACCACCAGCCACAAGTTGGTAAAATAGCTCCCTAAAGATTCTAATAATTTGATACTTTACAATTTAGTCACCTTTTAAAAATAGTTTTCAAAAATTACATTTTGGTCACCAACCAAATTGTCACCCTTCCAAATCCAATTTTCCAAAATTGATTTCACCAATATTTTCATATATTTAAATATGATTTTTAACCATTTTTCCATATTTTTATCTTACTCAAAAATATTTATTCTTGAATCCGACTCGAATCTCTAACTTGGTCCACTAGACCGTCTAACTAGCCCTTAAAACCGCTAGGCCCAAAACGGGGACTTTACAACTCTCCCCCACTTAAGAAAATTCATCCCTAAAATTTACCTGAAGGAAACAGATGCGGAAACTGTTTCAACATATCCGATTTACTTTCCTACGTGGCCTCCTCAACACCGCGGTGCCTCCACAACACCTTAACAAGCTCAACTATCTTGCCATGCAAAACCATACTGCTTGTATCAAGGATCTTTCCCGGTTCCTCATCATAAGATAAATCCTACCTCAGCTCAATATCCTCCACCGACATAACATACGATGGATCCGACCGATACCTCTGCAACATCGACACATGAAACACATCATGAATCCTCTCCAACTCAAGAGGTAACCTCAAACGATAAGCAACTGGACCCACACGCTCAACAATCTCGTATGGTCCAATAAACCGCAGGCCACCTAAAACGCATCCCCTTCTTCCAAGGTGACACCTTCAAAAACACTCGATCACCCACAACATAATATGTATCCCTGAGATTCAAATCCGCGTAGGATTTTTGACGATCCGAAGCCGCTTTCAAGCGCTCACATACCAACTTCACTTTTTCATTGGTGTCTTTCTACACATCAGGCATCGAAATGTGTTTTTCTCCAACCTCAACCCAACACAACGGTGTACAACATTTCCTACCATACAAAGCCTCGTACGGTGCCATCTGTATACTAGCCTGATAACTGTTATTATAAGCAAATTCCACCAAAGACAACTACTTTTCCGATGTTCCTTGGAACTCAATGATACAACATCGCAACATATCCTCCAGGACGACCTAAATCACATGCTCTGTCTGACCATCCCTCTAAGGATGATACAAAGTGCTGAAATTCAGCCGTGTTCCAAGAGCACGATGTAAACACTCCCAGAACCTTGTCGTAAAGCGCAGATCTCTATCCAAAACTATAGATTTGGGCACCCCATGCAAATGCACAATCTTAGAGATGTAGAAATCTGCCAACCTATCCAAGGTATACGTTGTATGCACTGGCACAAAATGCGCACACTTCGTAAACTGATCAACAATCACCCAAATAGAATCCTTTTTGGTCAAAGTCAAAGACAACCCACACACAAAATCCATGGTGATTCTTTCCTACTTCTATTTTGGTATCCTCAACGGATGTAACAACCTGAAAGGAAACTGGTGCTCAGCCTTTACTTGCTGACATACCATGCATTGAGCCACAAAATCAGCAACATCTTTCTTCAAACCAACCCAATAGTACTCTTCCTTCAAACCCTGATACATCTTAGTACTACCGGGATGCATAGCAAAAGGACTAGCATGTGCTTCAGTCAGAATGGTACGCCTCAACTCTTCATCATCAGGTACCACAATTCGACCTTTAAAACACAACACCCGATCGTCGTTAAAATGAAAATCTATAGGATTTCTATCCATGATATCCTTCACATGCGGTACCAAACTCTCATCATGAGGCTGTTTCTATTTAATCAACTGTGACAAGGACGATTTTACTTACAACTCGGCCAACAACCCACTGTCACGTGTCACGCTCAACCTAGCAAACATAGCCCTCAACTCCACGATAGCTTTTCTACTCAAAGCATCAACCACAACGTTAGCTTTATCCGGATGGTACTCAACGGTAAAATCGTAATATTTAAGCAACTCCAACCATCTTCGTTGCCTGAGATTTAACTCCTTCTGCGACATAAGATACTTCAAACTCTTATGATTCGTATAAACTACACACTTCTCACCATAAAGGTAATGCCTCCAGATTGTAATACCCCAAATAGTGACCTAGAAGTTTTGACCATTTTAAGTAAAATTTGAACAAATTTGAGATACTTTTAGTATAGGAATTAATTGGCATGGACTAAAAGTAAAGATAGGAAAATAGGTTAATCAAATCAAGAATGACTAATTTGAATATCTAGATTAATAAGATGCTTGCATGTAAGAATAGAAAGAATGTAAATCTTGTACACATGTCACCTTGGTGAGGAGACATGAGAGAAAGGGACCGGCTAGGTGGAGAACAATTAGCCATTGTCTCCTTCTTCCTCACATAGCCGAATCTCTCCAAAAATTTAGAGAGAATAGATATGGTAATTGGAGGAATTAAGCTTGAATGTTGAAGGTTCTCCAAATTCTCTTTTGAATATTACAAAGAAGATGTAAGCATTATTTTATCTCTTAATTTAGAGTTGTCATAGGATTTAATTCCAACTCATCCATGAATTGTGTTGTTGTTCGAATAGATGGAAAAACTAAGCTCATGTCTTGAACTTATGGCTGTGATTGAAAGACATATGTAAATACATGTGTATGCATGAATTCCTACATCTGTGAAATGTTGAAAATGTAGTATTAAAAGACATGTTGTTGTTTTAGAACTCGAGTATTATTGAAGAATTGAGTTAAGAACTATTCAAATTATGAACTATTAAGGTTGTTGTAGGCCAATTCATGTTGGGGGAAATTTTCAGAATAATGCATATATAATGCTCGATTGATGTTTGGTTTCATTTAGATGTGTACACAACTATGATGGATTATTCGAATGTATAAATAGGCATAAAGATGAAAATATCTTGTTTTGAACATATATGTATGAATATAAAATCTAGACTGTTTTGGACACATATGGACTATTTGGTATATGTATTGTGTATCCTTGTCATTGAAGCTGCTTGGCATACATATGAATGATGTAGGGCTGTTTTGCAATAGTAAAAATAATGATGGACCATTTCTGTAAGTATATACACATAAATCTATGAATATATGTATGTTTGGGATTGATTTGAGCATTCGGTTATGGTCTTGTAGTTAAGAAAAATATGTTGAGAATGGATTTGTGATCATATTGATATTTAGATATCCATGTAGGGCCAGTTTTATATATATATACATAAGGCTGATTTGTAAATCTTAAAACAGGGCAATGACTAATCTATGACATTATTGGGTTGTTTTGAAGAGTTTAATACTATTTTGTAAACTGGAAATTAATGGGGACTATTTTACAAGAATTGCGGACTGCTCGAGTGAACAATTATATACTTATATATATACATGTATGATATTGGATCATTCAATTGTGAATTTAAGTGTAAAAGTGTGATTTGGGGAAACTGTTTTATATATGAACATAATTACAGATTATTTCGGATACTATGTGTGTGCATACATGATTGAGTTGTTGAATAAATAGATGGATGATAAGCATAATTCTAATATGTGAATGTACTTCTTGTTACTTTTAGACCAAGAATGAGCTAAGAGGGGATTTGGATAAGTAAAAAGATTAGATTAAGGATTCAAATATCCTGTAACTTTGGGATAAGAGGTGGGTGTAGTTTAAAGTCTCTGGAAAGGCTTGTACCTTCCCAAGCATCTCACATTGATTTAATTTATTATATTTAGATTTTAGGTTAAATTATACTTCAAATTTAGCTTGGAATCGAGGTAAGTATTTTACATATAAAGTATTCATGACATTCATCAATTGGTTAAATACTTGATCACATGAGAAGTCATATGTGTTGTTACATGTGATTCATATGATGGATTTTAAGTTCTGCTTAATTGATTAACAAAGATATGTGGTTGACATGCCTTGAAAAGTAAGATATAATCGAAAGCTTTACTTAATTGAAAGTGTTGATATGTTGTGAATTAAGTTACGATCATTCAATATAAGAATATAAAACAATGTTCTATTCAGATTCTGATATGATGTGATTACTCATGAGCTTTGGTTATGTGTTGATGTAATTATGGACCAATGTTTATAACTAAGCCTATGTGTGTTTGATAAGTAACCTTACCATACTACCATATGATTAAAAGAAAAGAAATATTATAAAGGTTGAGAACTTTGTTTACAAGTTGTATATGTACTTGAAACGAACAATTAAAGGCTATGATTATTGATGCTTTTATTATAGTAAGATATGTTTGAAGGGTTAACTATGTTTGAATGACACACGTACATGTTTGAACTTGTGGATACTATGAAGTAAGCCTTGATGGCATGATATCAACAATGTAGAGCAGTGCTCATCCTTGATAAGAATGTAACAAGTTCATAACTATATGATTGAGGAGCTAAGCTCGACTCTGATTCTGATAAGATAAGACTATGTGAAAAGCCTTGGTTTTGAGTCAGTCATAGGTATAGTTGGCATGCCATAGAGTCCATAGAGCTCATGTTTAAGGAGGACTACAGTCTTGGACTACGGTTTTTATTTGGTGACAGTAGGAGAGTAGCATTGTGGTCATTTGGCGATAGTAGGAGGGATTGACCAGTATTTGAGTACCTTTATGTTGGCGATGGTTGGTTGGGGATTCGTGTACCTAGTCTGTAATTTGATTCTCAAGGCTATGTTAAGTATAATAATAAAGATTGTAAACCAAGTTAAAGAATTAATTAAATACTACAAGTGACTACTAGTTCATGTTTATAATATGATGTGCTTGATATCTTATATATTAATAAACAGTTGATTATACGATAATATGTTATGTGCCTTGATGATAAATAACTTAAGCCTACAATAGGTTATGTTTGATATCTTCTAGGATAAGTGATTTTACCTATGTATAGTACTTTGTGTGTCAAATAGTTTATATATATGATATGTTATGTCAAACCTTAATTATGATAAGTGAATATAAGTTTAAAAATGCCATGATTGATAACTTACATGTTAAGTAACACCTATTTATTTATAAACCTATTTCGATGTTCAATAGATTAAGGGCTATTTATGAATGAATCTAACTATGTTATGAACTGTTATGATTGTCTAAAATTACATATACATGATTAATGGATTATATGCTAATTAACTTGAGTGTTGATATGTTAGTTTGACAACTTATAAAATAAGTAACAATGTTCAAGAAATACTAATTTTAATATCTTATATGAACAATAATCACATTTATGAAATGCTACGTTAGATAGCTTGAGTGACAAGTATCACTACTTATGAAATGTTATTGCTTATAAGATAGGTACTACATGTCTTTGATACATGACATCAAATGATTTGTATGATAAGAAACCATGATTTTGACATGCAGTATGTGATGCCTTGTATATCAAATAATTCATGAATATTAAATGTTATTGTTAAACGTCTTATATGCTAAGAAACTTATGACATAGCAACTTATGATTAATAATTTGGACAACCTGAAATTTTGTGTTAAAAAGGGGCTATGTTAAAAAGAAATTTTGAGGATTTATAAGTTAAACCCTAATTTAATGAATTAGCTTGCATGCCATGAAATGTACATATAATCAATTTACCTATATGCTTGATAGTTAAGTATGAAGAGATGAATACGTATATAAGTATACGTGGTCAATCGTTTTGATGCATTATGACAATTGAACTTCTTTTTCATGCTCTATGTATACACTATAGTGACAAGATTATTCTAAAATTTGCTAATACTCATTCAAACTGAGAACTATACTTGATTTCAAAGATTATGGATAAGAAACAATGAAGTTTACTAGCTAAATTAGAGAATCATTTGATAAATTATATAACAAGTAATATTGCTCCTATGGAGTCTAATTGATTGCTTTTTTAAGAAAATCAGGCTATGTTCAAGTAAGATAATTATAATTTCTTATTCCAAAGTCATAAGAAAATTTAGGGTGATTAAACATGGCGTAAACCTACTAATTAATAGGTCTGCTTGTGTATTGTGAGGTTTGAGTAAGTTTGAATTCAATCAATGATTTGAATTAAGTACTATGTTTTGATCTTATTATGAAATGAGTGTATATAAAGTTCGTTAAAACTGAGATATGGTATTAAATGCAATCACTTGATTATTACTTTGAGAATGTGAGTTAATGCATCTGATAAATTGAACTAATAAAGAAATTACTTGATAACATGTATGATAAGTAATGTTTTGTTGTAATCTTACTTGTGTTTTTCCTTGAGCAAGGAATAAGACTTTTTGAATGCTTGAAGTAAACTAGCTAATGTCCTACCTTAACAACTTACATGACAATAATGGTTGTCTTCATGAAAGTTGTAATTGTTTGTAATATAAGAATCTATCACTTAAATGAATAAAGTATTAATATGAATAATTGCTTTGTTAAGTGAGAAACCCATATAATCTACGCTTAGATTTATTGTAAAGGATATATAGATTGTTGTTAGATAAAGGTATGATTGTGATTTTTCTTTAAGCTACCTCACTAAGCAAATGCTTACTCTTTTCTTTCTAACATTTCAGGGTAATCTTTTCTTTCTATTATCTTGAGAGTTTGGACAAGATCACAAGGACCATGATGTATGTTTGCAATCTTTTAGTGTACTCCTAGTTGGTGGCACATAGTGATTAAGCATGCATTGAATATCTAGATTTCATTTGTGGTTTATTATGTATATAAGCCTAGTAAGTATTCAAGTTTGTAATGGGCCTCTATTATTTTCTTGGTGATTGCTTGTTGCTTATGATTTAATAATTAGCCAGACTTAGTAGTTGCTTGATAACTAAGTTATGATAGTGATATATTCGAATGTCTACCCATCTTAGAAATCACATGAATTATGATGCTTTAATGTTTTGGGATCATGAATGATTTGGTAGGACACAGTGTAACTTGAATAAGATAAAAAAAATTATAAATAAAACAATTGTTATGCTAAAAATTAGTGATTGTTGTGTATCAAATACAATATGTTGATATTTATCTGTAGGACTCTTAAGTTGATTATTTCATCTTGTTGGTTTGGGTGTTGTCAATTCAAAAATGTAAGTTATCGAGTTAAATCTTAAGTAAAAGTAGTATAGTTTAAAAGGGCTAATTTAACGGTTAGAGTAAGTAAATGTTTAAAAGCCAATGGATTTAGTTTTGATCACGCTGTGTAATGGTTATATATATGTCTAGGATTGAATTAAGCGTTGATTTATTTTGAGATTTGTAAATAGAGATGACTAGCACTCTTTGTAAATAGTCTTTAAAGTCACGAATGTTTGCTTGTTGATTAAGCTATATTATATATATATATGATGTTCAAATGTTCACCATGATTGTATGTTCTGTAGTGATAAACGTTAGGGTCTGAAGTACCCAGTTTATAAGCGTAAGCCATGGACTAGTAATTGAATAGTCTTTGCTTAAAATATGTATAATTTGCCTGAATGTGATCTAAAGTTGAAAACCTATCCAACTTATAAAAAGTTTTAAATTATCCTAAATTTTTTCCCATGCGCTTTGGTGACGTATTAAACTGTCATATGTTTGTTTCAATGATGTATGTTTGCTTGAATGTTTGTTCCATAACACTTTCTAATTCGGATTACTCTTAAACCAGGTTAGGGGTGTTTCACAGATTTTCAAGGCAAAATCAACTGGGGCGAGTTCAAGATCATGAGTAGGGTAATTATGCTCATGCACTTTCAACTATCTAGATGCATAGTCAACTACCTTACCCTTCTGCATCAGCACACAACCGAGCCCAACATAGGATGCATCACTGTAGACAACGAACTCTTTCCCTGATTTTGGTTGAATCAAGACCGGAGCAGCTATACTTTAACCTTTCAAAAGCCCGTTGCCTATCCTCCGTCCACTCAAAACGAACGTTCTTCTATAACAATTTGGTTAAAGGAGCAGCTATACTGGAGAACCCCTCAACAAACCTACAGTAATAACCGGCCAACCCTAGGAAACTCCGAACCTCTGACACAGAATTAGGTGTTTTCCAACTCATCACAGCCTCAATTTTGTGCAAATCAACACGAATCCCCTCAGCCGACACCACATGCCCGAGGAAAACAACCTCGCTAAGCCAGAACTCATACTTGCTTAACATGGCATAAAGCTGATTAGCCAACAACGTCTGAAGCACAATCTGTAGATGCCTATCATGATCCTCCTCGGTACGAGAGTGCACAAGAATATCATCGATAAACACAACCACAAACTGATCCAAAAACTCATGGAACACCCGATTCATCATGTCCATAAAAGAAACTGGTGCATTGGTCAAACCAAAAGGCATCACCAAAAACTCATTATGCTCGTACCTCATACGAAAAGCTGTCTTGGGCACATCCACATCCTTCACCTTCAATTGATAGTATCCAGACCTCAAATCTATCTTAGAAAACACAGAAGCACCCATAAACTGATCGAATAGATCATCAATCCACGACAAAGGATACTTATTCTTTATCGTCAACTTTTTCAGTTGCCGATAATCTATACACATCTGCAACGTACCATCCTTCTTTTTCACAAACAACACCAGTGCACCCTATGGTGAAATACTTGGTCTAACAAACCCTCGATCAAGCAACTCTTGCAGTTGCATTTTCAACTCCTTTGGGGCCATGTGATATGGAGCAATTGACACGGGTGTTGTATCCGCATAAACCTCAATGCCAAACTCCACCTCCCGATCTAGTGGCAACCCCGACAACTCTTTTGGAAAAACATCCAGAAACTCGCATACTGTACGGATATCCTGCACCCTCAATTCCTTCGAACCAGGATTCATAATATAGGCTAAGAAAGCCTCACATTTGGAATCCATCATTTGTCTCGCTTCTAAAGCCGAAATAGCATTAGACAAGAACTTAGCGTTCTCACCTACAACCACCACCTCGAATCATCAAACAACCTCAGGGATATCCGTTTGGCCTCAAAATATACCACAGCCCTATGCTCAGTCAACCAATCTATACCCAATATAACATAAAATTATAGAATGGCAACTCCGTCAAATCCACGTCAAATACATGTCACTGAACCATTAGCGGACATCGACGATACAACTTCCTAACCACGACTGTTTCCCTAAGATAATTGGTCACTCTAACACCCACATCAAGAATTTCAACAGGTATATCAAGCAACTGTGCATGCTCACTCAGGATATATGAATGGGTATAACCAGAATCAACCAAAGAATACAACGGTAAAGACTGTAAAGTGAATGAACCTACAATCACATCCGAGTCATTGCGACCCTCACGGTGCGCATACTCTCTAGCTGGTCCACCTCCCTCATGCTGGATACCAACCGTATGAGCCACAGTCCTCTGCCCACCATCCTGCGCTGAAACTGACCACGGCCACGAGCACGGCCTCTCTACGGAGCAACAACAGGTGCAGCACCCTGCCCACCTCCAGCTAACAAAGGACAATCACGTCTCAGATGGTCGCCAGACCTACAACTCAAACAAGCATTGGCCACAACACCCGCAGGTGCCTGACCCTTTCTGGCCAAACCTGGGCAATCTCGCCTCAGATGATCACGTGATCCGCAGACCCAACAGGTATTATGCAGAGCTCTAACCTAGGTACTATGCCCCTACACTCCTCACCCAATGACACCTCCACCGCATCTCTGATCAGGGTGATACCTCCTATACGGTGTATCTTGGCCTGACCACCACCAAAGCTAGGATCTGCCACCCTCTTACTAGAGCTAAAGCCTCGAGACCCAGAAGCCAAACCAAGATTCTGCTCAATATCCTTGGCTCACGTAACCAACATGTCAAATCTGTATAATCAGCAGCAAGCATGTATGTCTTAACCTCCTCCACAAGCCCATAGCGGAAATGATCACATCACTTCCACTCGTCAGGAACCAACTCAGGTGCATATCGGCTCAACCTCACAAACTACACCTCATACTCAGAAACAGACATACTGTCATGCACAAGAGCCATAAACTCTCTCTTTCTCTCGTACAAATACCAGACCCCCAAGTACCTTTTCTGAACAGCTTCATAAAAGAACTCCCAGGATATAATCATTAAACAAGTTCCATTAACAAAATAGCTCATCGGATACACGGATTCAACAAGTGTCCTCACAACACTTCAAGCCATCTCAACCGGAATAATAATACATTTATAATCGCAGTATATTACAACCGGGTACACTTACAACCCACAGTGACACCAACCCCAACCCTCGATTAGATGCTTAATCCACTAACAGGAGTTTACAATACAATATAACCCCTCGACATCCAAGGTGACTCTTTATAGTGCACTATCAATCCTATGGCCGACCAACTATATCCGATAACATTTTTAAACGACATCACTTGCCAATATAATTCACAATTAACCATATACCTCGTTGTTTTTACAAGCATTAAACCAAACCATTTTTCCAAAGCAACAAACCATGCTTTTCACAAGTATTTCACATATTTACAAGGATCACTTACCATGTGCATCCTTCAACCATTCATGATTAAAAACAGTATCCCACATACTTTAAAACATGCTTAAACAGTAGGTACCATGTAATTCAAAACAAGTGCATAAAACTATTTCATAAAACACTACTGAGAGAGATAACCACTTTATACTTACTTTTGAGTTTAAACCAGCGTTTCAAGCTTATTTTAAACTCCCATAAACCACCTTTAAATCATTTTAAAGCTGAAATACATGTTCTCACTCACCGATACGCGAAACCTCAATTCGTCAACGCAAATTCAAGCATCCGTAGCTTCTAAAACTTCACTGATAGCTTTCGTATGAACCTCCCCTGCTTTTAACACATAACAACAGATGATTAATGAATCTCAATGCATTCAAACCACTGTAGCAACATTCCGCACAAAACATCAACAATCCTTTCACAATTACCCAACCACAACAACCGAAATCATCATCTATCTCTTTCCAAACACAGCCCAGCCACAATCTATCAATCTAACACTTTCATAAACATCAATTAACACTCAAAATAGGATTACATCTTCCTTATATCTCCAGAAACTAAACAGCCGCCACAACACCTCAAAACACAAATCTAACAACCTAAATAATTAAAGATTCATGGAGATTTGGGATTTCAATGTTAAAAACAACTTATCAACATTATAAAATATCCAATACATGTTTAAAATCAATCCTGAACACTGGAAATTGATTCAATACGAATCTACCTCAATTTCATCAATTAAACCCAATTAAATCAAATAATCATCATAAAAACATAAATTCAGATTATATGTAACACCCTTAACGTATACTCGTATACCGAATATACGTAAAAGATGCTACTAAGTTAATAAGAAAACTTGACTTAAATTTTTTTAATACCAATTTACCTCGCAATTTAACCCTTTTCTCGATTCTGAATTAAAAACTATGCCAGGCTGTTGTAGCTAGTTTTGACCCTGAATTATTTTATAAAATTTATAAATGTGTTTTCAAAATAAAAATATTAATCTGGGTGAAAACTAGGTACCCTGCCTAGACCCTTTTCTTGATATTAAATTTATAACGCGTTTAAAGTTAAACAATATTTAACTATGTCATAAATCATAACCATTTGTAACAAACTATTTTCTAAGTCCATACATTCATATTAATATATATATTAATATGCTTAACTTTACCAAAGCAGTTATCCACTTAAAGTTACAAACCAGTTTACTCCTTTAAAATACATATTAACAAATACTTTAACATTCGTACATGCCACTAGATATCAACTACTTTAAAGATGTACATACCTTAGTTCTTATTATAACTTGATCTTCAAAAGACAGCTCCTCCTCACTAGACTATCTCGGAGAACCTACGTGTGAAACAATATCACACGCTAAGTACAAACTTAGTGAGGCATATAAAACAAATTTTAAGAAAACATGAAGTATTGAAATTCAGCATATCATGTATACAGTGCAATACGCATTCCCTATATATGGCAATCATGTCTCAATATCAACTTTCCATGTATCATCTATACTCTGTATCATATAACATTTCTATCATGCATCATGTAAAATTTCTACCATGTATCATGAACATTTCTATCATATATCATGTAACATTTCTATCATATAGCAATAGCATTACTATCATGTATGTCATGTATTTCTCTGTCATGTAACATAACATGCAACTTCTATATCATATAACATCTTGTTATTATTAGCATCGTGTCTGGCTAGAGGCCAATGGAAATCGCATAGCCTATCTGCACCGTAGTGCCATGTAGAGTACGTACTCGGGAGGACGCTCTTTGCTCCTTATATAAGAACTTTCTTTGCTCCTTATAATAAAACACCTTGCTAGTGCCATTTGCACCCCATGGTGTATCTTGTTTCATTTTAATCTTGTTATTATTCATATTCCATGTATAGACATGCATTGTCATTACACATAATAAAATTCTTACCTCATACTCTACTGAAGCTTGTATTTACCGAAATATGTGACATATCAAATTTTATATAATAATGCAATATCATTTTCAATTTAGGGTCGACTTATCACAAGTCTTCCCTTTTTCATCATTATGCAAGCATATAAAATTGCACTTACCCGTTTATGCCAGACAGCCTGACTAAGCTCAATCGATATTCTTTTCCTTCTTTTTGTTACTCGGGTCTTCCTCAAACTCCTTTTGAATTGTAGAAGACCAAACGAGCACAATTTATCACTATTCTTTATTAGACTTGAATCTAACATTACTAACTTAATTTCAGAGCATAATTATTCGAATATAAAATATTTCTAAATTTTTTCCCAAATCTTCATGTGATTGCCGAATTGGTCCCTAGCTCCTTAGTGACCATTTTGAACATCTTTCAATTGTTCAAGCTCAATTTGAACAATTTCCATTACTATTTACTTATTTTGGACTATTGTCCTTTTAGTACTTAAACTTTATAAAAGTGACATTTTAGTCACTACACCATATTTGTACACTTAATTCATGTACTAATTAATTCTTTACTCATTTCCATCATTTCTAGAATTTTCCTTTAACTTTCAACTTTGTCCAACTTAGTCCTTCAAGATTCTTTTATTTTGAAATAAGTCCCTAAATTTTCCTTTCTTGTCATTTCAAACCTTTTAACTTCCTATCATGCTTGAAACATCAATTCTACCAATTAATTATTAATTCCAAATCAATCCTCTAATTTTCTCAAATTGTTGAATTGATCCCCCAAATTTCCAAAATTTTCATTTTGGTCCCTAAACATCAATTCATGCTATTTCAATCATAGTTTCATCAGTTCAAGTTCTAAAATAAATTTTCAATAATTTCCCCTAATTTCTCAAATTTTCGAAAAAGTCCCTAAATTTCAACTTGGGGAATTATTTAATCTAACATCAAAATTAAGCTTTCAACATCATAATCCTTTCAATATCATCCTCAATTTGATTCCCTAACCAAAATTCTCAATTCTTAGGTTTAGGGTTTATAACTTCAAACAAAGAATTAATCTAAATTCAAGCTTGATTTTATGTTTATATCATCAATTCTACACAATACTACTCCAATTCCATCATATTCTATCAAAATCATAATCATCCTCATCCGTGTACATGAACCAACTTAACTTTTATCATGCAAAAATACTATCAAAATGAAGAGAATCAAGCTTAGATCACTTTACCTTAATTAATTTTGCTTGAAACTTGCCTTGATTCTTCAATTTTGGCTTGAAAGATGAAAACTTTTCTTTTTTTCCCCCTTTCTTCTCTAATTTCGTACAGCCCTTAGTACGTAAAAGATGATATTTGTTCATCTTTTAATATTAATCTACATGTTTAAAATAAAATGAATTTTTAATTCATTTTACATAGTGAAATTACCACTTTACCCTTTTCATCCAATGGCCAAGATTCAATCTCATCAAAAATCAATGGCCAAGATCAAAATCATGTATTTTTCACCTTTCAAAATTGCCCTCAAAGTTTCAAAATATTTCAAAAATGCCATCCATGGCAAATGTCCAATTTGCCATCCAACTAGACTTTATTTACTAACAAGGCTTGAAAATTGCCATTCCTTTAAAATCTAACTAAATCTGGTTAGAATCCAACAAAATATAATAAAATATTCATAAAATAATATTTTATGAATTTTCCATAATTTCTTAGAACTATCTTTAAAATTTCAGTTCGATTCGATATATCGATAATTATCGGGAAATTTTATCAGATACATTTCCTCTTAAAAATCTTATCTCCACAATCCACATCGAATATTATTGACTTAAAATGAACCCTTTTATCAGTCAAAATATTGAATATGGGACCTTCCCATTAGGTCACCCATCCCTGAACTACTCTGGTTTGAGCACACTTAACAATTTCATCGATCCAAAAATTCTAATAATATAAGCCTCGTATGAAAAATATGGGTAACACGGAAATTCCACTCTCGGCGGTGAACTATTCATTTACGGGGTTAACTTACATAACTTTTGAAAATTACACTTTGGTCCCTAAATTTTTCCAAAGTTCACACTTTAACCCCTAAACTTTCAAAAATTACATTTTTGTCACTAGTCCAAAATTTTGGGATATTACAATTCCTCCCCTTAAGAAAATTCATCCTCGAATTTTCAACTTGTACTCTTTTCAAAAAATTTTGGATACTACTTTTTCATTCTCTTTTTGGTTTCCCAAGTGGCTTCCTCAACTTTATGGTTCCTCCAAAGGACTTTAACCAGTGGAATTTTCTTGTTGCTTAATTCTTTAACTCTGTGTGCTAGAATTTTCACTGGTTCTTCTTCATATGTCATATCCGGTTGCAGCTCGATTTTTCCAAGAGAAATTACATGCGAAGGATCTGATCGATACCTCCGTAGCATGGACACGTGAAACGCATCATGAATCTTACTCATATTCGGAGGTAATGCTAGTTGGTAAGCCACTGGTCCAACTCTTTTTAAAATTTCATATGGCCCAATAAATCTAGGGCTAAGCTTCCCTTTCCGCCTAAATCGTAGTACTTTCTTCCAAGGAAAAACCTTTAGGAACACTTTTTCTCCCACTTTATACTCAATATATTTTCTTTTCTTATCTGCATGGGCCTTTTGTTGATCTGCGACGGCTTTCAGATTATTCTGAATAATCCTTACTTTATCTTTCATGTCTTGTGTTAAATCAACTCCTCCGATGTTTGAATTATTCATAACATTTCGATCTTGCAACTCGAACCAATTGAGATGAGTTCGGCACTTTCTTCCATACAATGCTTCGAAATGTGCCATCTTAATACTTGCTTGATAGCTGTTATTGTAAGCAAATTCAGCCAAAGGAAAGTACTTTTCCCATGATCCTGCAAACTCGATTACACAAGCTCGTAGCATATCCTCCAAAATCTGTATGACTCTTTCAGATTGCCCATCTGTTTGTAGATGAAAAGCTGTACTAAAATTTAATTTAGTACCCAACGCTTCATGTAATGCACCCAAAACCCTGAAGTAAATCTTGGATCTTTGCCCGATACTATCGATACTGGAATATCGTGCAGTCGTACTATCTCTCGAATATAAAGTTTTGCATATTTATCCAGTGAATAATCCATTCGAACTGGAATAAAATGAGCA
Organism: Hibiscus mutabilis; assembly: GCA_019671005.1. Classification (NCBI taxonomy): domain Eukaryota; kingdom Viridiplantae; phylum Streptophyta; class Magnoliopsida; order Malvales; family Malvaceae; genus Hibiscus; species Hibiscus mutabilis. The sequence goes on along the minus strand of CM033719.1, from coordinate 32,663,972 downwards.
GACTTTGTCAGTCGATCCACAATGACCCATATTGACTCCCTTTTGTTTGATGTAGTTGGCAATCCTGTTATAAAATCCATCGTCACATGTTCCCACTTCCATTGGGGAATAGAGATAAGCTGAAGCAATCCAGAAGGTACTTGATGCTCAGCTTTTACTTGTTGACATGTTAAGCATTTTGCCATGAATTTTGAGATTGCTCTTTTTATTCCGGGCCACCAGTATCGAGTCCTCAAATCTTGATAGATCTTGTTACTTCCTGTGTGCATAGTCAATGGACTATAATGGGCCTCTGTTAATATATCCTTCTTCAAATTGTTATTCTCAGGAACATACACTTTACCTCGATAATATAAACAACCATTAGGTTTGATCTCATAGTCTTGTACTTCTCCAACTTCAACTTGTCTCCTTCTTTCAAGACATTCTTCATCTGTAGACTACAAATCATTGATTCAATCCAACAAAGTTGGCTTTATCTGAAATTCTACTGTCAAGGAACCATCTCGTTCCGCCAATAAATGTGCATTCATCATGCGCAGAGCAGAAAAAGTCTTTCGGCTAAGAGCATCTGTGACTACATTAGCTTTTCCAGGGTGGTAGTCAATAACCACATCGTAATCCTTTAAAAACTCAATCCATCTTCTTTGTCGCATGTTCAGTCCTTTTGTGTCATCAGTACTTCAAACTTTTGTGATATGTATAAATATAACACTTTTCACCATACAGATAATGTCACCAAAAATTTAAAGCAAGAATTACAGCTGGCATTTCCAAGTCATGTGTTGGGTAGTTCTTTTCATGAGTTTTGAGCTGCCTTGAAGCATAGGCTACCACATGACCTTCTTGCATCAACACGCATCCCAAACCATAATGAGATGCATCACTGTACAGAATATATTCTTTTCCTGGTTCTGGTTGAATTAGAATTGGTGCTTCGGTCATGACTTTCTTTAATCTTTCAAAGCTTTCCTGAAACTTCTCTATCCATATAAATGGAATACCCTTTTGTAGCAGCTGGGTAAGAGGCATAGCAATGATGGAGAAATTCTGCACAAAGCGTCTGTAATATCCAGCTAATCCCAAGAAACTCCGAACTTCAAAGACATTTTTCGGCGCTTCCTATTCAAGAATAGCTTGTATTTTCTTGGGATCAACTCTTATCCCTTCTGATGACATTACATGTCCAAGGAAAGTTATCTCTGACAACCAGAACTCACATCTCGAAAACTTGGCATATAGCTGCTTATCTCTTAAAGTTTGTAATACTACTCGAAGATGATAATCATGATTAGCTTCAGTCTTCGAGTATACCAATATATCATCTATGAAGACCACAACAAATTGATCCAAACAGGGTTGGAATACCCTATTCATCAGATCCATGAATGCAGCAGGGGCATTCGTCAATCCAAAAGGCATTACCAGAAACTCATAATGTCCATAACGAGTTCTGAATATTGTTTTCAGTACATCTTCTTCTTTGACTTTAAGTTGATAATACCCCGATCGAAGATCTATATTCGAGAACACCGTTACACCTCTAAGCTGGTCAAATAAATCTGCAATCCATGGTAGTGGATATTTGTTTTTAATGGTTACTTTATTTAACTACCGGTAATCTATACATAATCGTAGGGAACCATCCTTCTTCTTCACAAATAATACCGGAGCACCCCATAGTGATACACTCGATCGAATGTAACCCCGGTCCAACAACTCTTGTAATTGAGCTTTAAGTTCCCTTAATTTCGTAGGCGCCATCCTATACGGTGCCATTGATACCGACTCAGTTCTGGGATAAACATCAATCCCAAACTGTATTTCCCTATCCGGAGGCAACCCTGGTAGCTCGTCCGAAAATACATCAGGAAATTCTCTCACAGTTAGGATATCTTCAATCTTCTTAGATACTATTTGTGTATTCACCACATAAACCAAACATGCTTCACATCCATTGTTTAACAGCCTTTGAGCTGTCATTTCAGAAATTACTGACTCTAAACTGTCAGCACTTTCTCCTACAACGATCACTTCAAAACCATCAGGTCCTTAAAGTACCAACCTTTTCTTCTTACATTTTACATCTGCATCGTATGCAAATAACCAATCCATTCCAAGAATGACTTCAAATTCATGGAACGGAAGTTCCATTAAGTCTGCCGAGAACTTAATCCCTTGAATTTCTATTGGACATCTCTTGCAAATTCTAGTCACTAGTGCACTATGTCCAAGAGGATTACTGGAAATAACATTACTAGATATTTTCTCCATATGAATCTTTCTTTGTTCTACTATTTTAGTGCTAATGTACGAGTGAGTCAAACCAGGATCAATTAAAGTAAATACTAGTTCACCCAAAAGTTGGAACGTACTTGCGATAATATACGGGTGATAATTTTCTTCATTGGTGCAGATATTGTATACTCGAGTTGGATTTCAAACTTCCCTATTGGATGCAGCCTCGGAAACTCCTTGTGTCGATGTCCTGGGTTGTCCACCACCGCGACCTTGACTTCGAAAAGATACAACTGCAGATTTTTCAGTCTGAGTGGGATTCTTAGACTACCCCTCCGAACAATCCCTAATATAATGCTCAGTATTGCCACATCTATAACAGGCTCCTGTGATTGTTCGGCAGACTCCCAAATGTCACCTTCTACAAATTTCGCACTCTGGAATCGTAGGCCTGCTCGATCCAATAACTGGCGTATAAGCATTCTGCCATTTCCTTGCAGAAGGATTCTTTTGAGTAGACCTAAACTCAGTTTTGCCTTGTAATCGATTACCTCTACCTTGTTTAGACTGTGTCGAGGTAGAAGTATCACTAGACTTTTTCGTCGCTCGAGATGACTGAGCTTTAACTCGTTCCAAAAAGGCTCTTTCTATCGCCTTTGCTCTGTTCACAACCTCTTGAAAGTTTGATAAATTCATGCCCAATAGAATTTCTTTGGGCCTTGGATGAAGTTTCTCTATGAACCACTGACATCGAGACTTTTCAGTCAGCATTAACTCAGCTACATACTGACTCAGTCTATTGAAATATAACTCGTACTCATAGACAGTACGAGTATCTTGTTTAAGATCTAGAAACTCTTATAGCATCTCCCTCTTGAATTGGTCTCCAATATACTTAGCTTAAAATGCTTCTTGGAAAAACGTCCAAGTTATCTCAGCAGTTCTATGGCATTGGACCACCAAATACGAGCATGTCCTCTTAGTAAGGAGACAGCTCCTTCCAACTTTTCAGCATTGGAGCAACCAAGCTCTTCCATCAGGATCTTAACATTATTTAGCCACCAGTCGGCAGCCATCGGACCACCTTCTCTGTGAAATTCTGGAGCTCCCAACTTTTTAAGTTCTTTCGTAGTCGATGCTCTAACTGACGCAGGCACCAGAGCTGGTGTTGGCGCTGGAGGCTGAAGTCTATTTACCATAGCCTCTAAAGCTTGTACTAATGCTCCATATTCTTATGTCGGAGCTCTCTATTGCGCTGGTGGTTCAGCCGGAGCATGAATGGGAGGTGGAGCTTGCAGTACATTGTTACTCCCACTTTGAACCTCCTCCTATTCCCCGCGATCCATCGCTTGTCATGACTCAGCAGTATTTGACATTATTTGATACTGCAAAAACCTATTCATACATATATACGAGGAGCAAAATCAAGTTATGCATATAGTACATCAGTAATATGACATCCTAGGGACATGTACTTAAAAATCAAATCATATTAGACTCGATTTAGCCTTTAGAACCAGCTAAACCTATATCTTTGATACCAATAAAATGTAATTCCCTTAACGTATACTCGTATATCGAATATACGTAAAAGATGCTACTAAGTTAATAAGAAAACTTGACTTAAAATTTTTTTAATACCAATTTACCTCACAATTTAACCCTTTCTCGATTCTGAATTAAAATTTGTGTCAGGCTGTTGTAGCTAGTTTTGACCCTGAATTATTTTATGAAATTTATAAATGTGTTTTCGAAATAAAAATATTAATCAGGGTGAAAACTAGGTACCCTGCCTAGACCCTTTCTTGATATTAAATTTATTACGCGATTAAAGTTAAACAATATTTAACTATGTCATAAATCATAACCATTTGTAACAAACTATTTTCTAAGTCCATACATTCATATTAATATATATATATATATATATTAATATTCTTAATTTTACCAAAGCAGTTATCCACTTAAAGTTACAAACCAGTTTACTCCTTTAAAATACATATTAACAAATACTTTAACATTCGTACATGCCACTAGATATCAACTACTTTAAAGATGTACATACCTTAGTTCTTATTATAACTTGATCTTCAAAAGATAGCTCCTCCTCACTAGACTATCTCGGAGAACCTACGTGTGAAACAATATCACATGCTAAGTACGAACTTAGTGAGGCATATAAAACAAATTTTAAGAAAACATGAAGTATTGAAATTCAGCATATCATGTATACAGTGCAATACGCATTCCCTATATCTAGCAACCATGTCTCAATATCAACTTTCCATGTATCATCTCTACTCTGTATCATATAACATTTCTATCATGCATCATGTAACATTTCTACCATGTATCATGTAACATTTCTATCATATATCATGTAACATTTCTATCATATAGCAATAGCATTACTATCATGTATGTCATGTATTTCTCTGTCATGTAACATAACATGCAACTTTTGTATCATATAACATCTTGTTATTATTAGCATCATGTCTGGCTAGAGGCCCATGGAAACCCCGTAGCCTATCTGCACCGTAGTGCCATGTAGAGTACGTACTCGGGAGGACGCTCTTTGTTCCTTATAATAAAACACCTCGCTAGTGCCATTTGCACCCCAGGGTGTATCTTGTTTCGTTTTAATCTTGTTATTATTCATATTCCATGTATAGACATGCATTGTCATTACGCATAATAAAATTCTTACCTCGTACTCTACTGAAGCTTGCATTTACTGAAATATGCGGCAGATCAAATTTTATATAATAATACAATATCATTTTCAATTTAGGGTTGACTTATCACAAGTCTTCCCTTTTTCATCATTGTGCAAGCATATAAAATTGCACTCACCTGTTTATGCCAGACAGCCTCACTAAGCTCACTCCATATACTTTTTCTTCTTTTTGTTACTCGGGTCTTCCTCAAACCCCTTTTGAACTGTAGAAGACCAATCGAACACAATTTATCACTATTCTTTATTAGACTTCTAACATTACTAACTTAATTTCAGAACATGATTATTCGAATATAAAATATTTCTGAATTTTTTCCCAAATTTTCATGTGATTGCCGAATTGGTCCCTAGGTCCTTAGTGACCATTTTGAACATCCTTCAATTGTTCATGCTCAATTTGAACAATTTCCATTACTATTTACTTATTTTGGACTATTATCCTTTTAGTCCCTAAACTTTATAAAAGTGACATTTTAGTCACTACACCATATTTGTACACTTAATTCATGTACAAATTAATTCTTTACCCATTTCCATCATTTCTAGAATTTTCCTTTAACTTTCAACTTTGTCCAACTTAGTCCTTCAAGATTCTTTTATCTTCGAAATAAGTCCCTAAATTTTCCTTTCTTGTCATTTCAATCCTTTTAACTTCCTATCATGCTTGAAACAACAATTCTACCAATTAATTATTAATTCCAAATCAATCCCCCAATTTTCTCAAATTGCCGAATTGATCCCCCAAATTTCCAAAATTTTCATTTTGGTCCCTAAACATCAATTCAAACTATTTCAATCATAGTTTCATCAATTCAAGCACTAAAATAAATTTTCAATAATTTCCCCTAATTTCTCAAATTTCCAAAACGGTCCCTAAATTTCAACTTGGGGAAATTATTTAATCTAACATCAAAATTAAGCTTTCAACATTATAATCCTTTCAATATCATCCTCAATTTGATTCCCTAACCAAAATTCCCAATTCTTAGGGTTAGGATTTATAACTTCAAACAAAGAATTAATCTAAATTCAAGCTTGATTTCATGTCTATATCATCAATTCTACACAATACTACTCCAATTCCATCATATTCTATCAAAATCATAATCATCCTCATCCATGTACATGAACCAAATTAACTTTTATCATGCAAAAATACTATCAAAATGAAGAGGATCAAGCTTAGATCACTTTACCTTGATTAATTTTGCTTGAAACTTGCCTTGGTTCTTCAATTTTGGCTTGAAAGATGAAAACTTTTCTTTTTCCCCATTTCTTCTCTAATTTCAAACAGCCCTTAGTACGTAAAAGATGATATTTGTTCATCTTTTAATATTAATCCACATGTTTAAAATAAAATGAATTTTTAATTCATTTTACATAGTGAAATTACCACTTTACCCTTTTCATACAATGGCAAAAGATTCAATCTCATCAAAAATCAATGGCCAAGATCAAATTCATGTGTTTTTCACCTTTCAAAATTGCCCTCAAAGTTTCAAAATATTTCAAAAATGTCATTCATGGCTAATGTCCAATTTGCGCTCCAACTATACTTTATTTACTAACAAAGCTTGAAAATTGTCATTCCTTTAAAATCTAGCTAAATCTAGTTAGAATCCAACTAAACATAATAAAATATTCATAAAATAATATTTTATGAATTTTCCATAATTTCTTGGAACTGTCTTTAAAATTTCAGTTTGATCCGATATACCGATAATTATCGAGTTTTTATTAGATACATTTCCTATTAGAAATCTTATCTCCACAATCCATATCGAATATTATTGACTTAAAATGAATCATTTTATCAGTCAAAATATTAAATATGGGACCTTCCCATTAGGTCACCCATCCCTGAACTGCTCTGGTTTGAGCACACTTAATAATTTCATTCGATCCAAAAATTCTAATAATATAAGCCTCGTATGAAAAATCCGGGTAACACGGAAATGCCTCTCTCGGCGGTGAACTATTCATTTACAAGGTTAACTTACATAATTTTTGAAAATTACATTTTGGTCCCTAAACTTTTCCAAAGTTCACACTTTAACCCCTAAACTTTCAAAAATTACATTTTGGTCACTAGTCCAAAATTTTGGGATATTACATTATAACTCATAAATCAATGATCAAATACTTGGAAATATCAATAAAGAAGAGAAGAAGAATAAACCTTACCTCTATTATGTGATTTCTCCCTCAATTGATTGATTAAAGCTTGAAAAACACAAGATTTCAATGAGATTTTGTAAATCAAAGATAAAGAATCAATTATAAATCAAGAATCCATGAAAATAGATCTATCACATCTGGATTTTAATGAAAACAAGAGTGTTTGGCAGAAAAGAAGTGGAGAGAAAAGTTGAGAGAAAAGTTTACGTCAAATTTCTTTAAAATCAATAACTACCTTTTCATTATAAAACCCCTTTTAATTAATAATTAGAACACATGTTAAAAGTATTATTTGAAGGGAGAAACCACCAGCCACAAATTAGTAAAATAGCTCCCTTAAGATTCTAAGAATTTGATCCTTTACAATTTAGTCACCTTTTAAAAACAGTTTTCAAAAATCAGATTTTTGTCACCAACCAAAATGTCACCCTTCCAAATCCAATTTTCCAAAATTCATTTCACCAATATTTTTCGTATATTTAAATATGATTTTTAACTATTTTTCCATATTTTTATCTTACTCAAAAAAAATTATTCCTGAATCTGACTTGAATCTCTAACTCGGTCCACAAGATCGTCTAACTAGCCCTTAAAACCGCTAGGCCCAAAACCGGGGCATTACAAATGAAATTGTGATGTATGCACGCTATGAATGCAGTTTTACAAAGTCTAAAAATGCAGTTTTGTGTAATTGAAAGACAATGATGGGTTGTAATAAATGAACTCTGTGTGCAGTTAATTAAATGCAGAACAGATACATAAAAATGTTGTACAGTTAGCTTAAATGCATATCAGTTCAATATAATGTGCAATTTAATGCAGAATGATGTTTAAGAATGTAGAATGTGTATGTATGAATGCAGTTTATATAGGTGCAGCTACTAGAAATTGTAAAATACAGTGTAGTATGGTTATGTATGTGAAAATCTGCTTTATGCAATTTGAAATGTAGTCATGTAATGTATGCTGGAAAATGATGTCTAAAAACTTAAATTGTTTGATAAATTAGTGATTATGTGAATATGATCTATGTTTTATGATCTATGAACTAGAAGTGATTATGTGAATATGATGTCTAAAAACTTTTGCCTTAATTCTATGAACTAGAAGTGATTATGTGAATATGATCTATGTTTTAAAACTTAAAACATGAAGTGTTGAAGATAATAGAATAATAAAGACTTTTGAGGGAATGGATTCTTAGAGACTTTGCTTTGATTTGCTTAAAAGTCATGTTTTAATTAGAGCATATAAGCTTGCTTTGAATACTTGAAATGTCATGAGATCAATTGAGGAAAATTAGTGTTGTATGTATGCTTTGAAAATCAGTTGGTACATGTTTGAATAGGATTAATACTAATAAATTGTTTTATTTTAAGATAAATACTTTATATGGAAGATATAATAAAGGGCGACTAAGTTGGGAATCAAATAAGAACAAGATGTGATTGTGGTTCAGGTATCCGTAACTTCGGGATATTAGGGGAGTGTAGTTACATTTGTCTCAAATTAAACGGTGTCATTCTCATATTTTTTGCTTTGCGATTGTTTTGCATACTGTAAAGTAAGGATGCATAAGATCATTTCTGCATATGGCTCACATAGAACACATGGGGAGGTTACATTCATGTCATGACATCTTTGATAAGTTGTTTAGATATGCTTGCACTACATATGCATTTATGCCTTGTTATGATATGACATGTATATGTAAAATGTATTAAACTCTGAAATTTTGACATAAGATACCTAATAAGAGATATGATTCTTAGATGCTATGAAACCCTTTAAAACAAAGTAAGTTCCAATGCTATAAACCCTTGAAGTCTTAAGTTCTCTAGAGCTAATAGCTGACATGTGCCATAAAGTACTAAGAAAAGAAATAAGTATAAGATACCACTCCTAATAGCAAAGTATAAGATGTATAAGTTACCTGAACATTGGAAGTCCTTGGACACTTTGGCTTGGTACAATGGTATAATTGGGACTACGGGCTACGGCTCAAGGGTGACGACCCATATATGTGATATAATGGCGACTGTAGGAGGTAACGGGGGAGATGGTACGAAGATTGGCGACAGTTGGCTAGATAGTGAAGAGAAGCTAGGTATGATATGCTATAACACTAGCCATTGCTTTGTGCTTTGTGCTAAGTGAAACTCAGACAAATGATACCTATGTCCAAATGTGATCCAAGGAAAATGTTCTAAAAGATATAAACTCTATAAGAATTTTGATAAACTTTGAAAAGAACTTCGATAAGCTCTTATATGAATTTCAACGTAAACCCTGATAAGAACTTCAATAATCCTTGTTAAAACTGTGATAAGTTAAGATATAAACTCTAATAAGTTTGAAAAGAAATCTAAAAGAACTCGGTTAAAAACTCTAAATGATTTTATTAAGATATGAAAGAATGTGAACTCCGATAAAGCTCCCATAAGACAAAGCCTCGTATAAGCTAAGACTAAGTCATAAGCACCTATTGCTAACTCATGCTTGTATTCTTTGGATTTTCCATTCAATGTCTTTAGCATTATGCTTTGTTATTTTAAGTCACTACCTCACTTAGGGTATATAAGCCTAATGCATTCATTTTCATGCATCTTCAGGATTACATCAGTTTTTATGGCTTGATTGTGGTTGGAGGTTGCAAGTCACTTAATAAAGTCTTTGTGTAATAATTATTCTTCCCTTGAAACTCCTAGATTGGTGGCATGTGGAATTTAGTATAAGCTTCTTAGTATTTTGAGAAACTAACATTTTGATATGATTTCTTTGGTATGTAAAACATAATTATGGGCGTGACTTGGTTGTCATTTGTATGAATCGTTTACATATATCTTTCTATGCTAAGTATAAGAATGCTTTGGATGAATGTCTATGCATGTTAAGTTATCTATAATAACTTGGCAAAGAGGTGTTTATTTGTATGTATGTTATGGAGTAAAAAAATTGTAAGTAGGCTTGTTTTGGAATTGACAATTAGAATTAATTGTCTTGTAGACAAATCATAAGAACTATAGAAAACTACGTTTGAAGTGAGATATACTAAGAAACTTTTGGTTAAAGTTGCATGGCATGAATCGTATGTCAATAGACATCTTCTGAAACCTTTGAATTAAAATATAGCATTGTTAAGTAAGCATGCATGTTTCGAATTACAATTGAAGAAGGACTAAATGTTTTTATAATCTTTTAATATTGTTTGAATAGAATGATAAGCTTAATTATAAGCCCTTTGAATCTATGCACGTATGATTTAGAACTCGCCATCAGATAATGATAAGTATGCTATGGTATGACTTGAATGTTATTATGGAAACTTTTTTTTGTATAATCTTAAAAGAAAGTTATAATGCATTGAAATCTGTCAAAATTGAATAGGTTTGAATTGAGATGGCATTGAAAGGTGAAGATTAAGTGTAATTCTTATGAGTAATGTTTAAATTCTTAATATTCTAAGAAAGATTTTTTTTGTAAGCCTGCTATTTTGGAACTTGCGATTTCCATATTCATTTATTTGTTCTATGAGTTGTTTCTGGGAACACCCCCGATCTCAATTTTCTTTCGGACTGGTAGGAGATGTTACAAACACGATCCCAAGGATCCCCTTATTGTTGTTAATCGTCAACATATCGTTTATTATACATTACCGAGTTGTTAATACATTATGGAGAAGTGCATAATTAATCTCATTTATCAAGGCATAATTCAACTATTAATATATTGTATTTACCCTTATCTTAGACTGGCATTTTAGACTATTCAGTTTAGCGACATCGGTACTCAAATATGAGTATCGATCCGATACCCCTGACTAACGGTACTCACACGTGTACAGCTACCAATTAGTTTACTAGAAATTCTTAATTTCTATAAATACCGTACGGTCCCACCCATACTGATATACCCTAATCACTTATCGGTACAGTCAAAGCTCATATCGATACCTAACTCACGAGTTCATACAATTTCTTTAAATTACTGTGTTATAACCCTATTAGGTCTCTAAAGCTTATGAAAGGCATTAAAGTACGTTGCTAGTATATTTAATTAATTATTATCACTTATCGTCTTTTCACCCATTTAATCAAATATTTATCAGTATTGTCTCTAATCAATATTCAATCAAACATATTAATTTATTCAGCTAACACACAAGGCATCATCATATTTCAATCAGTCAACCAATCACACAATCAGATAATTATACAGATATTCAGATAATCCTATAAGGCCTCTAAAGCTCATAACAGACTCGAACATTCTCAAGCTTATCAAGCAACTCAAAAGTTACCAAGCCTAGAACTATCAGTATCAACACATGCTTATTACTCATCTCCTAATTTGCAACCACTAACATGCAAAGCAATCACACTTATGATGCTCATAAAGTATTTCAAAGTTCGAGGTATACTAACCTTAAGCCGATATTGCTAAAATCTTTACCCCGAGCTTCTCGAATATTCCACTTGACTTGATATCCAAACCCGAGTGATCCTCATATACAAACAAATATGAAAATAAATTAATTCCATGCATTTTCTATACCATTCACAAGGTCAAACGCATAAAAATAGCTTACCGGGTTCAAATTTGACAAAACGGACTACGCCAATAGATCTAAAACATTGAGAAACCTTTGGGTAGGGTCTTTCAGAAAAAGTCAACGGCCAATCCGTGCCAGTCAATGGTCTAGTCAATTCTCTAGTAACCGAGTGCGACGTAGGTGCATGGGAAGCTTGGTGCACCTCAGGTATGTAATCTAGTACGAGCAAGTGTACTGCAACCTCAGTGCACCCACAGGGCATGCTTCAGTATAATAGGTTGCATGTGTACCCGGGGAGAGCTATCTCATGTGATGTGGTGCACATGAGCAGTGTGCACCCGCTTGGCCAAGCGCACGCCCACCCGCAAGGGCGGCACTTGGGGGCACGTGGGCCGTCCTTTGGTGGCTGAATGGCGGCAGTGAGCTCCAGCCCTACTATTCTCTGGCCACTGGTTTTGATGGTGGCCTCCATTTATAGCGGTGATGGCTGGAATGTGCTGAACCATGCTTCCATGATTCTTTTTTTCCTTCACTCTAGTGAACGGCAGCTCAAATGGCAACGAGATGACCACCGTTGGACTCGTCTAGGTGATACCTTTCCAATAACACTGACAGTGTCGTGCATGGTAGCTCCGACGGTCGTAGATTGAGGTTCAAAACCTCCCTCCTTACTTTTTCTATCTTTCCCTCGTTTTTCTCTCTTCCAAAATATCCCATTTATTTTTTTCCTTTCTTTATCCCCATCATATCACCAGACACCTTTCATTTAAAACACCCTTATTTTCTTTTCTTTTTTTAAATTATCCTCCCACATAATATCTCTTTAATTTATCACAAAGCCCAAATCCAACTATCCTTGATTTGGGCTTTCCAATATAAGGCCGAAATAAATTGGGTTCGAGGCCCAATTTTGCAAAGCCCAAGATTCGATTCGTTATAACTCTCCCCTCCTTAAAAGAAATTTTATCCTCAAAATTTGTATCCATAAATCAAAGAAGACGCTCAAACCCTTATAACTCTTCGACATTCTCAAAGATTTTACGCTGCGATACTCTAAACTCAACACTTGTCAAATATAGCCCTTGTCTTCTAACAATACAACATAATCTCGACTGATTCTATCCCATAGAAGAAATCCATCCTCACTCAGTACATTACAATGACAAGCAAAGCTCAATAGCACCCCGACAGACAATCACATGAATACAGAATCAAAGAAACTTAACTTACACTGTAGAAACCAAAGGATTGTTGCACAACAAAATCTGTCCATAGCTCCACATATCTAATAGAACATGAGGTTACATAACTGTAGTAACCAAAACAAAGCAATCCCTCTCGAAGTGACTCCCTAAAAGAGACTAACTCTGATGACGTACCTCATCAAAATTATCGCTTGCTTGGAGTAAGACATTCAAAAATGGACGACGTCTCAACATGCCTCTAACATTTACCTTAAAGTCGACACGATAACACATGTCAGCAACTAAACACTCCAAAGGCTCGGTTCACCCAAGAGACTTACACTCCAATACATAACGTATTTGAAACCCATCATTTGTACCCTCACTCAAATCTTTCATCGCATGAAATCCCATTAAAGGATAAGGTTCTATCACAAACTTCAAATCTCATGTCAAAAGGTAACACGTACACACCGCAATGCCGTACAACCAAAACCTGCAAATAAGCCAAGCATACTTTCTATTGGGATCTTACCTTTGCCGAAAATATAAATGATACATACCAAGGACTGTATCATTACTCAAAGAAATCCCATCAAAACTGTGCACTCACAATCCTTTACAAGATTTACGGTCATCCATTTAATTTCTACTAAGGAACATCGAAGCATCACAACAACTCTAAGAAATTCAATGTTTGACTCCCAATCGATGGCAAGCCAAACACTTATCGCAATATCAACATACGACTCTACATTGTTTCTTAAACACGTGGCAAAATCTCGATACCAACTATCGCTATCAAAATTCACCATATGCTGACCATTGTACTATATAGGAGGAATATCTTTCCTTAATACCTTTTTCTCTAAAGTACCCATAACAAGATCTCAAAGTCCATCGGAAACCATCAGACCCAAATCCAATCACAACATTGTATCCCCTTAATCAAAATCAGAAGCTAATTCTCACAGCTTCCAAAGTGAATCAATTTTTAACTCGAAGCTTAACTTACAAACATGCAGGTACCAGTACTAACCGATCAGTACCAACACCAGATGAATCGAGTATCGGTACTGTATAGAACTAGCATCAATACTACTTTATACGACCAACACTTGCGATCCTTAATCGTCTTACATGGGTTATATGATACTCTAACCTGAACTAACTTCGTTCAATCCATCTCTTACCAAGATCACTTACCTAGATGGTGATCAATCACGCGATCAACAACTCTTAATTACTTTGACTAGCGTCGTTGTCCAAATCTCAAATTCCTTAAAGATCGAGCACCCAAAGTTTCACATTGTTGAGTCGAACACAACATTTCCACTTCTAACACAAAAAATATAGCTCTGACGATACAACAAAACATCATCGCAGATCTTGAAATCTTATTTGACTTTAATCGAATCAACACCTCTGTCATAACATAACGGTCTCACCTAGCTTGGATCGCCAATAATGTTCTTCGGTTGCCTCAAGGAAACTGTGATACAAAATAAAAACATTTACGAAGCCTCTAACCCTTGATTCTTTAACTAAATACATGGTAACTAATATTTCCCATGCACAAGGTCATTTTCTCGTCAGATTCATATTTACATATTCTTTATACACTCATACATGTCAAGCAAAGCATCAAACTTATATTCGAGAGGCAATAGGTGGTCCCCACTATATCATCGCTGAAATGCCTCAAACATCACTGCAGACATCAACTGTTACCATGACCCATTTTAAAAAGATAAATCATTATTCCAAACTCTATTTTGAAACTCCAAGCCTGTAACACTTTAACAAAAACCATCTTATTCTCGAACCAATTCAAAAAAAAAACACGGGTACTTCATAATGAGTTAAATGAGTCATCTATCTTAAGAGACACGTAACAGTCTCTCACTTTACTTAACAAGCTATCAATGGTTTAAACATCACTACAACGAACTAACTTCTTGCTAGCGAAAAAGCCTGATTTTCTTTTGGGCGAAATATTCGAACAAAAGAAACTTCATTCGAGTTGAGCATTCACAACGGAACCTCTGACTTCCTCAATTGGCTCGGTGTCCTCTAACATAGGTAGTGGCCATCGACATCCAATACAACCTTACCTCAATATTCATCCATGCTCTTGACATGGAGGAAGTCTCGATGACTCTTCCAAAAGGCATAAACAAACACTATGGCAGTCTAAAAGCTCTCGAACGTCGAATTGCACACATTAGTATCTACAGAATGATCAAACATGTCTTATAACCCCGTTGTGACATTCTCAAAACAACCATCAATAAAATCACGGTAGAAGGGCGACGGTTCAACATTCTCATTACTAAAGGTTGGGTTCACTCGGGGTCACAAAGCCTCTAGCATAACTCTCGACATCAAAGGCTAGCGCCGCGCTCCATTAACTAAAGCAATTTCTAAGGGCAACAACTCTTCAGAAGGTAGCTCTATCAAACGCATAGAATGTCTAACTTTGGTCACACTCTAACGAACTAGTGGATCTTGAATCCATTATCTCTGAGAAATACCTCTAAGAAGGGCAATAATACTCTCCACGTATCAACAAAGACTCCTTTTTTAAGCAGACAAAAAGGGTCTTCCAACCAACGTGCATTCACTAATCAATTTTGAGAGCGAATTATCCATACCTGCAACACAACCATTATTCATGCATAACGATAAAAATTGCTTAACACTAACTCTCATAACAAATCTAAAGACTTAGGAGTGACCACCATACACAATAAAGATAATATCCTAGTGGCAAAATAAGGAAATATCCTTAACTCTGGCATCATTCAACTAACTCGTATCTCTACAATCTGAGGCGACTTCACCCTCATAATCGCTCCATGAGCGGCTCAACACTTAACTTGGCCCTCTAGGCCATAATCGCAACTACCTTAGCGTCGTAACGTTGAACACACCATCATGATTCCAGTCTTAAGAAGTACAAACTCAATTTAAGGGCATGTATTCACTAGAAACCTCACTAAAACACCTATACCACCTCGGGGTTTCCTAGAACCGGCTAAACCTAAGCTCTAATACCATTAAATGTAACACTCTTGATCCGAATGTCATATTTGGGCCACAAGCCCAAACCAAAACCATAAACTTCTCAAACTAGGTTTAGCCCAAACAAGTTATTTTCCAAAACATTTATATCCAATAATTGAAAACATAGATAAACAATTTAAATCGTTTACAAAGGAGCTCCACTTTAAATTAAAACACTTAAACATTTGACTTGATTAATATAATTCCAAAAATAAGAAATACAAACTCGACTACGTAAGGTCCTATGGATACATAGCTCATTAAACACAAGTATCGTACTCTAAAATCCTCCACATGCTGGAATCCCAAGTTGATAGTGCTCCTCGATCCCACAATCCAACGATCAAACTACGTATATAAACAACGATTTCGAGTATTGAGCTTATAAAGCTCAGTGGTACATATCTACTCTATTATAATTCATGCTAATCATAAACATGAGCATGCAAGCTAGTACAATTAATAAGAAAAGATAAATAAATATGCGGCGCTACCATTAGTCGCCTAAATACATTCTAACATCATAGCAATCATCATTCATGGCTCACAAGGCCCAACCATACCCGAGATCTCATCAAATCATCTAGGCAGAAAAACATATCAACAACAACAATAACTCTAGAGTGAGGTCATGTCACAAAATATCGGTACATACACTTCAGGTCAGGCCAAGTCATATAGTATATGAACATACACCCTGGGTGAGGTTGGGTCATATAGCATCAGAACATACATCCTGCTCAAAATTATCCTCGAGCATTTACATTCTGGGTGAGGCGGGGTCACATAGCATCAAAACATACACCCATACTCAGAATCTTTCCTCGAGTATCTTCGAATGAGCGGGAAACATAGCATTGGTAACCTTCATTCGGTATCCCAACTATGGTGTTACAACACTCTTTCATGGGGTATCAAAATCACATCAATCAAAAAGACTCAACCCATCAAATGCCTACCCGACATACAAGCAACGCGATCCCAATGATCCCTTATTGTTGCTAATCGTGAACATATTGTTTATTATGCATTACCGAGTTGTTAATAAATTATGGAGAAGTGCATAATTAATCTTATTTATCAAGGCATAATTCAATTATTAATATTTTGTATTTACCCTTATCTTAGATCGGTATTTCAGACTATTCAGTTTAGCTACATCAGTACTCAAATATGAGTATCGATACGATACCCCTGACTAACGGTACTCACACGTGTACCGCTACCAATTAGTTTACTAGAAATTCCTAATTTCTATAAGTACCGATACGGTCCCACATGTACTGATATGATCTTAATCGCTTACTGATAAAGTCAAAGCTCATATCGATACCCAACTTATGGGTGCATACAATTTTTTTTAATTACGGTGTTATAATTCCTATTAGGTCCCTAAAGCTTATAAAAGGCATTACAGTACGTTGCTAGCGTATTTAATTAATTATTATCACTTACTAGCTTTTTACCTATTTAATCAAATATTTATCAGTAGTGTCTCTAAACAATATTCAATCAAATATATTAATTTATTTAGCTAACACACAAGGCATCATCGTATATCAATCAACCAATCACACAATCAGATAATCATATGGATATTCAGACAATCCTATACGGTCTCTAAAGCTCATAACAGACTCAAAAATTATCAAGCTCATCAAGCAACTCAGAAATTACCAAGCCTCGAACTATCAATATCAACACATGCTTATTACTCATCTCCTAATTTGCAACCACTAACATGCAAAGCAATCACACTTATGATGCTCATGAAGCATTTCGGAGTTCGAGGTATACTAGTCGATATCGCTAAAATCCTCACTCGAGCTTCTCAAATATTCTACTTGATCCAATATCCAAACCCGAGTAATCCTTATATACAAATAAATATGAAAATATATTAATTCCAAGTATTTCTTATACCATTCACAAGGTCAAACACATAAAAATAGCTTATCAGGTTCAAATTTAGCAAAACAGACTGCTCCAATGGATCTGAAACATCAAGAAACCTTCGGGTAGAGTCTTTTAAAAAAGTCAATGTCCAGTCAATCTCTGGTAAACGTGATCAATGGTCTGGTCAACTCTTTGGTGATTTAGCACGTCACAGCTGCATGGGAAGCTTGGTGCACCCCAGGTACGTAATCCAATATAGATAAGTGCACTACAGCCTCGATGCAACCATGGGGCGTGCTCCAGTATGATAGGGTATATGTGCACCTAGTGAGAGCTATCCCGTGCGGCAATGTTCACATGAGAAGTGTGCTCCCGCTTGGCCAAGCACACTCCCACCCGCAAGGGCAGCGTGTGGGGGTGCGTTGTCCATATTTCAGTGGCCGAATGACGGTGGTAAGCTTTAGCTCTGTTATTCTCTGGTTGTTGGTTCTGATGGTGGCCTCTGTTTGCAGCGATAACGGCTAGAACGTGTCGAACCATGCTTCCTCGATTCTTCCTTATCTTTATTCTGGCAAACGACAACTCGAATAACGATGAGATGGCCACCGTTGGACTCATCTCAACTAGACCTTTCCAATGACACTGACGGTGTCGTTCACGATGGCTCCGACGGTCGTAGATCGAGGTTCAAAACCTCCCCTTACTTTTTTCTCTTTTTCCCTTCTTTTTCTCTCTCTCCCAAAATATTCCTTTTTATTTTCTTCATTGTCTCTCCCCATCAAATCATCATCCACCTTTCATTTAAAACACCCCTATTTTTTCTTTTCTTTTTAAATTATCCTCTCACATAATATATCTTTAATTTATCACAAAGCCCAAATCCAACTACCCTTGATTTGGACTTCCCAACATAAGGCCCAAATAAATTGGGTCCTAGGCCCAATTTTGTAAAGCCCAAGATTTGGGTCGTTACATTTAGATCCAATAGTTGAATATATAGATAACCAATTTAAATCATAACAAAGGAGCTTCACTTAAATTAAAATATTTAACATTCGACTTGATAAATACAATTTCAAAAGTAAAAATTACAAACTTGACCATGTAATGTCCTATGAAGCCCTCTAAACACAAGTATCATACTCTGAAAACCTTCACATGCTGGAATCACATACTGATAGTGCTCTTCAAACCCATGATCAGACAATCAACCTATGCATGAAAACAACGATTCCGAGCATTAAGCTTACAAAGCTCAGTGGTACACATCTACTCTACTATACTTTATTCTAATCATAAACATGAGCATACAGGCTGGTACAAGCAAAAGGAGAGATAAATAAACACATGGTGCTACCACTAGTCGTCTAAACACATGCTCTCCGTAACCTCTTTGACCCGGCCTAGAGGCCAGACTGAACCGAGCGAGCTACATTGGGTTTGCCGAGACAAACCCAAAATATTTATATAGAAAATGGCCTATTTTTATCTTATCTAAATGCATAATTAAATCCTAAGGTGCTCATGCTGGCAATTGTGAAATTACAACTCAATCGGGCGTGGAATTGACATCTAATTGTTCAAGATTGCAACTCAGGGACCAAAATGTAATTTCCACAAGTTTAAGGGTAAAATTAACAAATTAAGTTTACCAATCCACAATTAAGTTCATTTCATGCAAGCTCATGAAATTTCATCGCAATTAGATCATCATAGCACCCTCAATTTATCATCCAAACATTTAGAAACCAAATTGTAAACCTACAAAACTATAAGGACTTCCATGAACTTTGATTTACCAATCTTCAATTATTCAGGTTTCATGCATACATGTCAAATTTCAGCTTAAAACAACCATCCAAACTCATTCAATTGCATACACAACAACTGTGACCAAACTGCAAGTTTTCAAAGCTTAAATCGAACATATAACTAAAATAACGGTCCTTGGTGTCGGTACATGGGTTTCCAGATCGAAACATAGGAGGTTTCAAAACCACCCCTACAGGTTTCAAAACCAGGCCTCCAGAGCCCAAAACCCATACCGGTACAACTCCCCGCGTACCGCACCCCATAGCCAAAATTGGCCTACAGGTTTCGAAACCTCTAGGCCTGAGAAGAGGATTTTGACTGGTTTTCAATCCTAAAGCATCACAAACATGTTCTACACATTGCATAGGCATCATACATCAACATAGGCATAATTTCCACAATATTCAAACATACTAGGCACACGAACTCATAATGTAGAATTATGCATTTATCTATGGGCATGCTTCCTATAACCAACCATCTCAACATTCCATTAAGAGATTTAAGGCATATTATAGCACAAGAAGGAAACCAACAATCCACTTTTAACTATCAAAACATGCTAGTGTTGCAAAAGCATAGAAATAGATCATCACCATCAAGATGCATACCAAGGTACTACCTACCATCATCACCTTCTAGCATAGCAAAACTAGCATGCTTCTAACCACCATATATGCATCAAACCAAAACATAAAAACCAGAACATAACTGTAAACTCTCTAAGTGAATACTGGCAAAAGGGGTAGAAGATATGTATTGGAAAAGTATAAAACAGTGCCAAGATGAGTCTTTTGCTTGCAAGTATACACGGTCTGCAAGTAATACAACAATTAAGCTGAGTATCGATCCCATAGAGATCAACTTGGAATTCAATTGTCTTTGTTTGTTACTTTCCTTGAGAAAAAGTTGTTTGTTTTGAAGTTGGTTTTGGAAATATTTGAAATGAAATAAAAGAAATGAAAGTAAAGTAAGACGTTGGCAAGGAAGGTGCTTTAATGAATGATGAGCGTTGGCAGGGAATGCCTAGTTTTCACGCTATTCATGTCATGCCAGCCTTCAATAACAACCTATCTTGGCATTGTTTGCCGAGCAGATTCAAAATTAGCAAAGGCTCTCTCGATGGTCATTGCCCTAAATTGATCATGTAAAAACCGCTATATCTCTATAGTGCATGCTTTTAAATAAACCAATTTGATTAAGATCCAATCTATACTCCTAACGAGTAGATTTCACTCTCAAAGTAAGTTCATCTACTTGAACGACTTCTCTCGAAACTTCTCTCCTCAATATTCCACAACTTAATCGTTGCCACCTTAAGTTTGCTAAGATATTGAGGAGCAATAGGCCAACAGTGCCAGCTCTCTCTTGGCATAGTGTTTAGAAAACATTAAAGTATGCCGAATAGATAAAACAATGCCGAAGCCAGATTTATTATTAAAAACTAAAACATAAAATAGTGTTCAACGCAAAACATCCCCCACTAACTATTAGATTAGTTCATGGTGAGGGATTTAACCAAAAAACAATAAACGTTTTCAAAATACATCATCATTAAAAAGAATTCAAAGCAACTTAAAACAAGAGAAAGACAAGAGGGGTCTCTGGATGCAGCCCTCAAGATCCAAGCTCTCGGCCAAGTTGGTCAAACCACCCTTCCTAGGTGCAGCCGATTGTCAACTACCTTGCACTCCAACTCCTCACTCCAATCGTCTATCTCTCCAAAGTCCTCCTCGGTTGGTGTTTAAATATGCGTGTAAGGAAGGGATAGGATGATCTTCTCATTTGAATTTTAAATGCCGAAGGGATAAGAGATAATCATCTTATCCAAGTTTGAATAAGAGCTGATCAAGCTAGGGCTAACATCATACTGCTGACGCTGCCTTGGCATCCAAGCTTGGCATGAATCTGCCAACCAATCTTGGCACCATTCTATCCGCTATTTTTCGGAGATTGATATAATTGCTATCTTTTTGGAGCATGATCTTGTCCTATTTTTTCGGGGTCCAACAGCTTCTTGGCATGGCATCAAATTCACTTATCTGCCAACTGGTGCTTGGCATTGTTGGTCCATCTGTGCCAACAGTACTCGGCATTCTCTGTGGAATTCCTTCTTGTGTTGCTTTTCTAGGCTAAATACTATGCCAAACCTGCAAAATTGCCAACAAAACAACCCTTCACACTGGCATAGACAGAATTCTAAACTCCTTACTCAAATGCATGGTTTTAACATTCTAATGCAACTAAATGTGCCTAAAAACAAGCAAATGTATTGTAAGATTGGCATTAAAAATAGTACTTTTGGAGAGGTAACACACCCCCAAACCTAACTCATTGCTTGTCCTCAAGTAATGCAATCAAAATAAAAAAAAAACTGAGAAAATGTTACCTCGACAAAATTTTGGTTAGAATGCAAACAAGTGCTGGCAAGCAGAATTTGGCTCTATTTCTGTCCTCGGTATCTCAGTACAATAATACCAAGCAAGTAGTAATTCAAGTGCAGCAATATAACTCTAGTGTAAGTTCCTGAAGAGTGCATGATGTGTAGGCAATATGCATCCAGTATCCTTTCACTCCCTTAGCCAATTCTACTACCTAAACTCATATTCTTTTTATATCTTTTTTCTTCTTTTTTTTCCTCTTGCCAAGGGTTTCTGTTGGCATTAATTCAAGCTTGCTTCATGACACTATTTAGCGTGAGAGATAAGAAGGAGCATACCACGAATCCCCACCTTAGTCTAGACATCACTAGGCTTTCTCTTCAACTCATACTCTAAGGTTTTGGACTTAAGAACTAAGAATGAGCCAACCACGAAGCCCCAAGTAACTTATTATCCCTAGGTAGAGGAGAGTTCATTTTTTTCTTGCCTTGGTAGAACATTGCTGCCTTATTTGTTTCTTTTACCCTAGCATCATGTATTTTTTTTAAATCTGAGCCTAGTTTCAAAAAGTCTAAGTTTGCTAAGGAACTAGATACATACTACGTTTTAAGTGAAATTTTAGTTCCGTAAACTAGATATCAATTGCCAAGCTAACCTGGCATACTACTCTGCTGGCATGGCATGACAACTAAAGATTAAAATTTCCTCATTGGACAGACACCTAGATCAAATTAAACTTGCCTAACATGTGTTAACAATATTCAAAATTAAACCGAGGCAAAATTTTATTTTTCTTTTTTTAGTGGTTCGGTATGCATCTATTCTAAATGACCTAAATGGCATGGCAACAGAAATTAAACATGAAATGTATGGCATGGCATAAATGTGAGGAAATGCACACCCCCAAACCCAAGATATGCATGGTCCTCAATGCATGAAACAGCACATATATACAAGAAAAACAGAAGAAAATTAAAATGCATGATCATGTAAATGCAAAGAAATAAAAAGTAAAGGAGTTTGGATAGAAGATGACTCCCCTTCGGAGACTTCTTCTCGTGTGACGCAGGTCTTTCTTTTCAGAAATCGGCCATGGGCAGGGGCCATCTGTTTCTTTCCTTTCATGATTGGCTCTGAAGTGGCAGCGGAGGCTCCAACTTCCTCCTTTTCTTGGCAGGTTTCGACGCAGCAGATGAATCGGTGGCATCAGAAGGTGTTTGTATAGCAGGTGTCACTAGTGACTTGGCTTTGATTTCCTTTGATTCAGATGATGAATCAGAACTAGCAGACTCAACTTGTACTAGAGACAATAGGACTGTGGCATCGGATAAGGTACGCACTGGACTAGTTGGCATGGCATTGCCACTAATAGAGGGCTCGACTGGGAAATTTTAGAATTCTGGCATAAAGTAAGGGATTTTTCTTGAGAGCTTCCCTAATTACAACATCCCTGGCCTGTATGTAATGTCATAGCTTTACATTAAACTCTTCAGCCTTCTCTAATTTACTAAGTATGATCTCCTGGAGATGGTAGATTTGAGACAGCATTACCACTGAATCGGTTGGCATGGTGTCTTGCATGGTTGCTGGCTCTGCCTTTGACACTTTCGCCTTAGCGTGGGCACTTTTGCCTTCCCCTTGCCCTTGTCATTGGCTCGACAGCGGTGAGGTTTCTCCAAATAGCAGCTGTGATTATTGTTCCCTTAATCCTTTGACCTTTGTCTGTATCAAGCTTTGGCACACCATAGAGCATGCAAATGTTAGAAATTAACAAAGGAAAGAACAAACTGTCATTACCTTTTGCTGCACATTTGTAAGTTTCATCAATAACGAGCTTGGCAACATTAATCTTGCACCCCATAATGATGGAATGCAATAAGATCAACCTCTCTTCCGATACAGTCTCGTTGTGAGATGTTGGCATCAGATTTACCTTGACAAAGTGATTTCATCCTCTCTATTGGGGTTTCAACGCCAACCACTTTATCGTGCAGTGTCCCTTTGATGACACTGTTCATGCCGTGCCAGGCTCACACAAGTCTGCCAGCAGCTTTTTTCTCTTGGCAGTATTAATCAACTCGGCATAATCAAAATATTCATCCCCTACACCATCCAATTCAAACATAGTGTTAATATACCCCTCATCAAAACGAACACACTTACCTCGAATCGTCATGAATGGTGAATCCTTGGTCACAAGATGAGCATAGAATTCTTGAACAATGGTGGCATAAATCTCCCCTTCTTGCTGGCCAAATAGATTCCACTTGTGCATGTCAACTATTGCCACGAATTCTAGAGGGAAGCCAATGCTTGTCTCCATCTTGAGATGGAAGTGTTTCTCGTAGCAAAATGATCTTGAAGCAAAGTTAGCTTCAAACTTTTTCCGAATCTCCTCATTGAAAAATCGGTTAAAAGGGGTAGAAGAAGAAGCCATTGGAAACGTGCAAGAATTTGGACTGGTTTTGAATCAAGGAAGAAGAAAAAAAGACGATGTGAAGCTTGGTTCTTGCTTGAAAAGAAAAGTGGAAAATTGAGAGAGAGTTGGGTTCTTTAAATTTGGCTAGGGAAAGAAAGTTAAAATTTTGGGTAGTTTAATGGGGTTGGTAACCGAGTAAATAGGGATAATGATGGAAGGTAAAAAGATTTGATTTAAAAAAAAGGGTAAAGTGATAAGGTGAAGTGATAAGGTGAAGTGATAAGGTTGTAAGTGATAAGATTTGGGTGATAAGGTGATTTGATTGAAATTAAATTTCAACCCAATTTTGGACAGCTAGGGTTTAAATTAAAACAAAAATACTCTCTTTTATCTAGTGGGCCAATCAAACTAGGGTTTATCTCCTCTTTTCATTTTTCAATTCACCACATGTCAGGCTGCTCTAGCATTGTGTTTGGCACACAGAATTCTCCTATTGTGGCATCGGCTCATGCCAAGTCTTTTCTTGGCATTGCTCCTGACATTGTTCCTAGCATGGTTCATGACATACTGATTCTGCATTGACTCAAAGAAAACCTTTCAACATAGACAAGGAATAAAAACGAAAAACAATAGAGACAAAAACTATTAAAAACCTAGAAACCTAAAAACAAAGAAAAACAACTATCCTAATATTTACAAAAATTCAAACCTGATGGTGCTTTCATGTTACCTCTGCCAAGAAGATCACCTCATTGTCATTGTTCCGATCACCTTTCATGTTCCTCCTTGGCATTGTTCCGATCACCTCCAATTCATTTAGGTCTAGTAACCTCTTCTCTACGGCAACTCTCTATGCCATGTCAAGTGTTCTGATGGCCCAGTAGGCTTTATGTTCAAGCTCTACTAGCAGATGGCATGGTTTTCCGAAACCAGTCTAAACGGTGAAGTACCTAAAGGAGTTTTAAAGGAAGTCCTGTAAGCCCACAATGACTCATCTAGTCTTAAGGACCAGTCTTTCCTTGATGGATTAACAATCTTCTCTAAAATGTTTTTAATCCCCCTGTTTGAAGTCTATTCTTGCCCGTTTGTTTGTGGATGATATGTTGTGGCAATTCTCTGCTGTATGCCATACCTGCACAAAGCTTTAGAGATTATATTACATTTAAAATGGGTGCCCTCATCATGAATATTCACTCTAGGGGCACCAAATCTAGTAAAAATGTGTTTGTGCAAGAACTTGGAAACAGCTTTGGCATCGTTTGTTGGCAGGGCAACATCTTCTACCCATTTAGATACATAGTCAATAGCCACAAGAATATATACATTACCAAATTATGGGGCAAAAGGACCCATAAAGTCTATCCCCCATACATCAAATAAGTCAACGGGCATAATGTTTTGGAGTGGTAGTTGGTGTCTACCAGAGATATTTCTTGTTCTTTGGGATCGGACGCACGCCTTGGCATACTCGTAGGCATCCTTATATAGTGTGGGCCAAAAGAATCCTGACTGTAGCACCATGGTGGCAGTCTTCATCCCAGCAAAGTGACCACCATACGGTGCGGCATGGCACAAATGCAATATGTTATGCTGCTCATCCTCGGGCAGACACCGGCCTATCACTTGGTCTGCACACTGTTTGAACAATATTGGCTCGTCCCAATAGTATTGCCTAACTTTCGCAAGAACCTTTTTTGGCATTGTATGCCAAGTCCAGTGGTAGAATGTTGCTTACCAGGTAGTTGACAATGTCAGTGTACCATGGCACGGCATTAACAGCAAGTAAATACTCGTCAGAAAATTCATCTCCTATAAAATTGGTCTTACCATCTTCAAGATGATGCTCTAAACGTGAGAGGTGGTCAGCTACTAAGTTTTCACTGCCCTTTTTGTCTCGGATATCAAGATCAAATTCTTGAAGTAAGAGCATCCACCGGATTAGTCTGGGCTTGGCATCCTTCTTTGCCAAGAAATACTTCAATGCCGAATGATCTGTATATACCACAACTTTGTTACCAATTAAATAAGATCAAAATTTATCAAAAGCAAATACAACTGCGAGAAATTCTTTCTCGGTTGTAGAGTAATTCAGTTGTGCTTCATTCAAGGTCTGGTTGGCATAGTAGATGGCATGGAAAACCTTGACATGCTTTTGTCCCAAGACTGCTCCAACGGCATAGCCGTTGGCATCGCACATGAGCTCGAAGGTCTCATTCCAGTCCGGTGTCACAACTATAGGGGATTTGATTAATTTCTCTTTAAGTTCTTGAAATGCTCTCAAACAAGAATCATCAAATGCAAAAGTGGCATTATGTTCTAATAACAAGCATAAAGGCTTAGCAATTTTTGAAAAGTCTTTAATAAAACGCCAGTAAAAACCGGCATGTCCTAAAAGACTCCTTATACCTTTGACACTTGTTGGCGGTGGAAATTGCTTAATTACCTCAACTTTGGCTTGATCAACTTCTAATCCTCTCTCAGTTACCTTGTGCCCGAGAACAATGCCCTCCTTCACCATGAAGTGGCATTTTTCCCAGTTCAACACTAGGTTCGTTTCTATGCACCTCTTCAAGACTTGCTCCAAACTTTGAAGACATTCCTCAAATGTTTTGCCAAACACTGAGAAATCATCCATGAATACTTCCATGTTGTGCTCTATCATATCAGAAAAAATGGACATTATGCAATGTTGGAATGTTGCCGCAGCATTGATAGACCGAATGGCATCCTTCTAAATGTAAATGTACCATATGGATACGTGAATGTGGTCTTCTCTTGATCATCAGGAGCGATGGCAATCTGATTATATCCTGAATAACCATTCAAAAACAATAGAAAGCTTTACCTGCCAACTAGTCTAGCATCTGGTCGATGAATGGCAATGGGAAGTGATCCTTCCTCGTGGCATTGTTCAGCCTCCTATAGTCCATGCACACTCTCCATCCTGTGATAGTTCTGGAGGGAATCAATTCAGCTTTATTATTTTGTACCACGTTCATGCCACCCTTCTTTGGCACACACTGCACTGGGCTAACCCAAGAGCTATCAAAAATGGGATAAATAATCACGGCAACAAGCCATTTTATGATCTCTTTTTTCACTACCTCTTTCATGCTTGGGTTTAGCCTTCTTTGGCCTTCAATAGTCTTTCCATGGTACTTGATAAGTGTTCAAAAGTACTATTTTTCTTATCCTTTTTACTCATATTATTGTTAGACTTAGGCTCATAATAGTTGCATAATTAGCCATTCATGCATTAATTCATGATTCCTTCCATCGTTGAGCTTGATTACATAACTTGGTAGTTTTTGTGGGAAAAGATGCTGCTTTGGTGTGTTTTGTGTGTATGTGCAGGATCACTTGCCAAAGCAAGGCTAGAGTTAGTTGCCAGGGAAATACATGAAGGAGATGTCGAGCTAGTTGCCAGGGCAATGCATGAAGGAGACGCCGAACCAGTTGCCAGGGCAATTGTCGACAAGAGCAAAGGTGATATGGTAGTCGAAATTGATGACTAGACAAGCCCAAGATGACGTGGAGCAAAGCCCAATCCCAAAGGAATTTTATTTCCATGAAGAGATTAAAGAAGAATTAAATTCCAAGAAGATAAGAGAAGTTCTAGTAGGAATATAATTATAATAAAGCATTATATTCTTTAAAGATAATTTAATTCCAACTTAACTCCCTCCTCAAAGAAGGACTTTGACCTAGCCCTATAAATAAGAGGGAGATTTCGACAATCCATAGAGAGCAAGAGAGGGGAATTTCGACAACTCCAAGGAAGGCAAGAGGAGAGAATTTTTGACAAGCATCTAGGGCAAGGAGGATTTCGACAAGCCTCCTTCTTCATCCTTTTCTTTCTTGTTCGATTGGGTTCATCCTAGGGATTATTTATCTTGTGTTTCTTTGGAACCTAGCCATGAACTAAATCTTTTTGGCTATGGTTATTGTGTTTTGTGGTTGTGAGAAACTATTGGTTTTTGTTTAGGTAATAAGAGTTTACACTTTTCTATTCAAGGTTTATTCATTCTTGGTTCTTATTCTTGTTTGCGAGTGAATTGGGAGAGGATCTCGTAACTTCATCCATTTATCTAATATCGGGAGAGTTAGATTCAAGAAACGAATGAATATGATCTTTATTCAATCTATTGATGGTGAAGATTAATCTGGCTTAGGAATAAGTCAAGGATTTCAACGGCTAAGAGGAGCGCAAGATTGGTTGTTGTTCACCCTTGATTCACGCAGGGATGTATTATCAAGGCATGCACAAGTAGCTAGAGTTTCGACTTAAGGATAAGAAGAAACCATTGAAGAACGCTCTGGCGAACCTTGAAGATTGCTGCCCAGACGCCCAAGTAGTTGCCCAACTAGTTGCCCAGACAACCATCGATTAGTTGCCAAGGCAACCCCGTTGTGCAAGTTGCCACGGCAACTGAGTTGCCCGTGCACTCTTTTACCAAGACGATCCAATCGGCTATCACACCTCAACTCACGATAACCTGGCCTAACTCTCTCTAATTCGATCTCATCTTTTCTTTTACTTTATTGCTTTCTAGTTTAGTTATTAGTTAAACTCCTATAATCCTTTATTTGTGTTTTTACTTTTTTACAGTGCAAGAGACTAGATTCTTGAAGTGGCACCAATCCCTGTGGAGACGATATCTTTTATACTATAACTTGCAACGTGTATACTTGCACAATTGCATAGCACTTATTACACGCAACAAGTTTTTGGCGCCGTTGCCGGGGATTGGCAATAGCGACTTTGTTTTTATTTTCTTGCACTTTCTTTTTACTTTTCTTGTTTAAGATTCAAAGGGCTAACAAACTTTGGTTTTGCATTGGTATATGACCAGGGCGAGACCGACTACACCAGAATATCCCTTTGATCCAGAAATCGAACGAACCTTACAAAGACTTAGATGAAGGATAAGAGTAGCAATGGCTAATCAAGATGGCGATATGAATCAAGATGTTCGAGCAGCAGGAGGAGTGATTTTGCACGAAACAGAACTATTTGAGACTATCTTGAAGAAGATCTTGATGGACTTAACCCAGGAGTTGTCGCACCTGAAATTGAAGCCGACCACTTTGAGTTGAAACCGGTAATGTTTAATATGATCAACACAATAGGTCAATTTGGCGGCTCAGCAACTGAAGATGCACGGCAACATCTGAAATCTTTCCTCGAGATTTGCAACTCGTTCAAAATACACATAGTCACCCCCGATGTCTTACAATTAAGATTATTCCCCTATTCACTGAGGGATAGGGCGAAAGCATGGTTGAATAGCATTCCTGCCGGATCAATAGCATCTTGGACCGATCTTTGTCGTGATTTCCTTGCTCGGTTTAATCCTACAAATTTGACTGATAAGCTTCGTAACGACATTACTTCCTTTCGGCAGGCAGATGATGAATCCATGTACGAGGCTTGGGAGCGATATAGAGAACTTCTACACAAATGCCCCCTACACGGATTCTCGGTGTGGACTCAAGTAACAATGTTTTACAACGCCGTGAATACACCAACAAGGATGATGCTAGATGTCTCGGCAAACAGCATACTTCTAGATAAGTCGCCGGAGAAAGCAATGCGAATTCTAAACAGGCTGGCCAAGAATGATTATCAATTCCAATCTAATAGAAGAGGAGGAGTTAGACGCCAAGCCACAATACATGAACTAGGATCATCAGATTCAATTTCGGCACAATTGGCCACTTTAACCAAGATGGTCCAGAACATGCAAAAACCAAACAACACACATGAAGTCAAGGTAATGGATTCTTTTTGTGAGTTATGTGGTGATAACCATGATTCTTCTGAATGTATGCAGAATCCAGAATCCAACTTCTATGTGGGGAATTACAATCGGAACAACAATGTGATGTCCAATACATGCAATCTAGCTTGGAAGAAGCACCCTAATTTTTCATGGAGTAATCCTAACAATGCTCTAAACCAGAACAATCAGAATGCACAACAATCGGGATTCCAGCACAATATGCCACGGCAACAGTTGCCGCAGCAACAACCGACAACATCCAGTTCTTTGGAAAATTCTCTAAATGCTTTTATGATGAAAACTGAATCTTATATGGCTGAGAATAGTAACTTCTTAAAAAGAACTGATGCTTTTATTAACAGGACCGAGATGAGATTGCAAAACCAAGAGGCGGCAATCAAATCATTGGAAAATCAAGTCGGGCAGTTTGCTCAAAATCTGAATACTAGACCACAAGGAGGTTTACCTAGCGATACTGAAGTCGCAAGAGGAATTGGCCATGAGCAATGTAAGGCAATCACCACTAGAAGTGGCCAACAACTTAGAGAGGCTCAAACCCGTTCATTAAACAAAACTCCACAAAAAGATCAAGACGAACCTAGCGGTAAAGCCTCAGATGCTGAACTAGGAATTGCCTCGGCAACCGGCAATAAGCATGCCTCGGCAACCGACGATAAAGATGCCTCGGCAACTTGAGATAAGCATGCCTCGGCAACCCCAGTTGATAACGCCTCGGCAACACCAATTGTCCCGGCAATGTCGTCAATCAGGTTCCAACCCAATAAAAGGATCGAAGATATCCGACTTCCACCACCATTCCCACAAAGGTTGAAGCGACAAAAGCAAGAATACCAATTCAAGAAGTTTCTTGATATCCTAAAGCAAGTCCACATCAACTTGCCATTGGTGGAAGCAATTGAACAAATGCCAAACTATGCCAACTTTCTTAAAGACATTGTGTCCAAGAGAACAAGGCTAGGAGAGTTTGAAACAGTTGCCGCAACAGAGGGATGCATGACATTGTTGCACAATCGTAAGCCACCCAAGTTGAAGGATCCCGGAAGTTTCACAATACCCTGTGCCATTAGAAATCACTATGTCGAGAAAGCATTATGCGACCTTGGGGCTAGCATAAACTTGATGCCTAAATTGGTTTTCCAGAAACTAGGAATCGGGAAGGCAAGACCTACAACAGTTATGCTACAGCTAGCAGACAGATCCTATGTGCATCCAGAGGGAAAAATCGAGGACATACTGGTAAAAGTTGATAAATTTATTTTTCCCGCTGACTTTATTGTTTTGGATTGTGAAGCAGATGAGCATGCACCCATCATTCTCGGGAGACCATTCCTAGCAACAGGGAGAACCTTGATCGATGTTGAAAAAGGAGAACTCACAATGAGGGTGAATGACCAGTAAGTTAAACTAAATGTGTTCCAAACACTAAGGCATGCCGATGATCCAGAAGAATGCCAACTTCTTCATGCCACGGCAGAGTTTAACTTTGACGAGGAATTTAGTTGCCTCGGCAACTACATCGCTGATCAAGAGGAACCTGAGGAGAATGAAGAACCGGTCGATGAGGAACAACAAGAATAGGCAAATTGGCTAGTCAATCGACCAGGTACATACTTTGAACCACTAGATTACTCAGGTAAGGAAGGTAAGCTCGAAAAACCCTCTATTGAACAACCACCGATTCTTGAGTTGAAACAATTGCCAGAGCAACTAAAATATGCATACTTAGGAACCGATAATACATTGCCTGCAATTATTTCTTCTAAGTTACAGCGTGAGAAAGAAAAGAAGCTGATCAAGATGTTGAAGCTACACAAAAAGACAATAGGATGGGGAATTGCCGACTTGAAGGGAATTAGCCCGGCAGTGTGCATGCACAAGATTTTGTTGGAAGATGATCACAAACCTTCAATTGAGGCCCAGAGGAGACTGAATCATGCCATGAAATGGGTTGTAATGAAAGAAATCATCAAGTGGCTTGACGCCTGCATTATATACCCTATCTCTGATAGTACGTTGGTAAGTCCGGTACAATGTGTACCGAAAAAGGGAGGTATAACAGTGGTAAGTAATGAAAATAATAAACTCATTCCAACCAGGACTGTGACCGGTTGGAGGGTTTGTATGGATTATCGAAAGCTAAACAAAGCCACCAGCAAAGATCACTTCCCATTACCCTTTATTGATCAAATGCTTGACCGTCTTGCAGGTAAACCCTTTTATTGTTTTCTTGATGGTTATTCAGGTCACAATCAAATTGCCATAGCACCAGAAGATCAAGGAAAGACAACCTTCACATGCCCATAAGGTACTTATGCCTTCCGAAGGATGCCGTTCGGATTGTGTAACGCCCCGGTAACCTTTCAAAGATGCATGATGGCACTCTTTTCAGACATGGTCGAAGACTTCCTTGAGATCTTCATGGATGATTTTTCTGTTTTGGTAATGACTTCGACAGTTGTATCAGAAATTTAGAGAGGGTGTTGGCAAGATGTGAAGAAACTGATTTAGTCCTCAATTGGGAGAAATGCCATTTTATGGTAGATGAAGGAATAGTGCTCGGCCACAAGATTTCATCCAAGGGAATTGAAGTAGACAAAGCCAAGGTGGACGTGATCGAGAGATTACCCCCACCAAGTTCGGTTAAAGGAATTCGAAGTTTTCTTGAACATGCAGGTTTTTACAGGAGGTTCATTCATAATTTTTCTAAAATCACTAAACCCTTGTGCAATTTGCTTGAACAGGATAAAGTCTTCGATTTTGATGATTCTTGCACCCAAGCATTCGAAACCCTAAAGGAAAAGCTTACCTCAGCACCCATTGTCATTCCACCAGATTGGACGCTACCTTTTGAGCTCATGTGTGATGCAAGTGATTTCGTGGTAGGAGCAGTCCTAAGCCAACGCACAGGTAAGACCTTCCATGTGATATACTACGCTAGTAAAACTCTTAATAGTGCCCAAGTGAATTACACAACAACGGAGAAAGAGTTACTAGTTGTAGTTTTCGCATTTGACAAGTTCCGATCCTATTTGATTGGTACGAAGGTAATTGTTCATACGGACCATTCGGCTATCAAATATCTATTTGCTAAAAAAGGATGCCAAACCTCATTTGATTCGTTGGATATTACTTTTACAAGAATTTGATATTGAAATTAAGGACAGGAAAGGAACAGAAAATCAAGTGGCTGGTCACTTATCACGTTTAGAACGCAACAGGGAGGAGGACGCGGATCTAGAGATATGCGATGCATTCCCGGATGAACAAATTTTAGTTGCCTCAGCAACCCTCGATGCCTCGGCAACCATGGATGCACACCTCGGCAACTCTCTACGCCGCAGCAGTCTTTGACGAGCACGCCTTGGCAATTTTGGGAGCAGTCACCACGGCAGCACTTGCCTCGGCAATAACCAGGTACGCGGATTTAGTTAATTTCCTTGTTTGTGGTATTTTACCTTATGGCCTTACTCACCAAGGGAAGAAGCGGTTCCGCCATGATGCTAAGCATTACTTTTAGGACGAGCCTCTTTTGTTTAAACAATGTGCAGATCAGGTTATACGCCGATGTGTCCCTGAAGAAGAGCAACAGAATGTACTCCAGCAATGCCATTCTTCACCCTATAGAGGATATTTTGGAGGAACTCGTACCGCGGCCAAATTTTTGCAATCCGGTTTGTATTGGCCAACATTGTACAAAGATGCCCAAGACTTTTACAAGCAATGTGATCGTTGTCAGAGGACGGGCAATATCTCTAGACGACATGAGATTCCGCTCCAGAACATCATCGAGGTGGAATTGTTCGATGTATGGGGGATCGATTTTATGGGACCTTTCCCATCTTCATTCGGCAACCTCTACATTCTACTTGCCGTCGACTATGTGTCTAAATGGGTTGAGGCAGCTGCAGTTCCCAACAACGATTCCAAGACTGTGCAACGATTCTTGTAGAAAAACATATTTACACGGTTTGGGATGCCGAGAGCAATTATCAGTGACGAAGGCAAGCATTTTGACAACAGACTAATTGCCAAGATGTTGCAACG
Source organism: Hibiscus mutabilis (assembly GCA_019671005.1). Lineage (NCBI taxonomy): Eukaryota > Viridiplantae > Streptophyta > Magnoliopsida > Malvales > Malvaceae > Hibiscus > Hibiscus mutabilis. The sequence goes on along the minus strand of CM033719.1, from coordinate 32,629,658 downwards.
CTTCGGCATATCACACAAGATCGCCAAGGCATATCACCCACAAACCAACGGGCAAGCAGAAATTTCCAACCGAGAATTGAAGGGTATACTCGAGAAAATTGTAAATCCCTCTAGGAAGGATTGGTCATTTAGACTAGATGACGCGCTTTGGGCATATCGCATTGCATTCAAAACACCCTTAGGTATGTCCCCCTTCCGACTTGTCTATGGCAAAACATGCCATCTACCGGTGGTCATTAAAACGTTTGTTGGACCTCAACGAGATAGAAGAATTTTGTGCACTCGCCTATAACAATGCACGAATCTACAAGGAGAAAACAAAGCGATGGCATGACAAGAAACTATTGCCGCAGCAATTCATGCCAGGGCAACTAGTTCTCTTATTCAATTCTCGGCTAAGACTTTTCCCGGGAAAGCTGAAATCAAGATGGTCAGGACCATTTGAAGTCGTCAAACCATTCTCCCATGGTGTTGTGATAATCAAGTCCATCTCTAACAACCATGAATTCAAAGTTAATGGACAAAGATTGAAGCACTACAATGGTGCCCATGTGGAACGTAACAAAGAAGTGCTCAACTTAGGAGATGCATGAGCATGCTCTCCCTTTGATATTTTTATTTTTATTTATTTTTCTTTTATTATTTTTATTTTTCGATTATTTTTTATTTATTTTTTTATTATTTATTATTTTCGATTATTATTATTTTTTTAGGATAGGTTTTATTTTTTTAAGTCAAGAATCCCTTTATACATCTTTATTTATTTTCTTTTATCTTTAATCCTTATTTGATTTGTTTTTGAATTGTAGGAAAAAAAGTTCAAGATAAAGAGGAATTTTAATCCAAGTAGGAAAACATCTTCGACAAGGAAACTAATGGGCTGAATCTAAGGCTTATATAAAGCCTCCAATTTACCCTAATCACAACCCCTTGTCGTCAACTTCTCCCTCACCCTAAACCCTTTTTCGTTTTCCTTTAATCCCACCCACCATATTCACCACCTATCTTTTTTATAAAACCCATCACCCTTAACCTATTCCTACTTTTTATCTTGCAACTTTTCAGTCTCTTTTCTTTTCTTTGTTTTTACAAAACTCACAACCAAGATCATCCATGGCATCCAAGATTAAATTTTTAGTTCATCCAAGTTCCTCCAAAGAACCAAGATAGAAGAAGTTTGCTACACTGGTGGTTCAAGAAAGATTTAAATCCAAGTTTGAAAGCCGGAAGATTCATGAAGAACAAGGCTTTGAATACTCCAACTCTCATCAAGATTTCGGCCTTGAACCATTCATCTTTGAGAGGATTGCACATCAAAAGTGGCAAATCTTTTGCCATCAACCGGAACTGGGTAACATCTCATGGGTAAGAGAATTCTATGCTCACTCACCTAACCCGGATAATCCTTATGTTTTTGTTCGTGACAAGGCCATACTCATAAGTCCCAAAAACGTCAACACCTTTTACGGGCTTTACATTGAGAAGGACGAGCATCAAGCCTTCGTTGATCAAATCACTCCCAAGCAACTCGACAAGGTGCTTCAAGAACTCACTCAACCGGGAACTCATTAGAACGACGGTAAATACAAGGGCACGATAAATCGCCTTCGGCTTAAACCCGAGGCAAAACTATGGAATAAGTTTGTTAAAACTTCTTTAATGCCCACCGCACACAATACTACTGTTGATATACCACGTCTTTTGCTCATACATTCTATTTTGCATAATCGCATCATTAACATTGGAAAAATTATTTGCGATGAGATTTTTGTATGCAGCTCAAAAGATAAGGGTTCTCTTTTCTTCCCTTGCTTAATTTCTAATCTTTGCAAGGAGATGCATGTCCCAAGTGAGTCCACCGATGAAAAGGCCCTACCAAAGTCCGGTTGGAATCAAGCACAAATCCAAAAGCTAATGGGAGAGGCACCTGGAAAATCTTCATGGCCTCCAATTGCCGCGGCAACTCCTACCGCCCCGGCAATCCCTAATGCCCAAGCACCTAACGCCCGGGCAACTCGGCCATCAACACCGGGACACTTTGAAGCACTCTTGCACTCATTGGCAAGCTACCTAAGGCAAATTGAAGACCGGCAACTAATGTTCATGCGATACATGAAGGAGCACAACAATGCCATCACCCAAGTCATCCTAGAAAAGTACCCGGACAGTCGCGTGCCGTTCCCAATCTTTCCTACCGAGATCCTTGCCCCGGCAACCAATGAAGCTGATGCCACAGCAACCAACCCTGAAGACGCCACGGCAACCAAAGCTAAAGACATCCTGGCAACCACTACAAAAGCCAAAGGTAAAACACCTATGCCCGAATCAACTCCTACGGAATTATTTTCTGATTTTTCAGATTCGGACGAGTCCTCCATTGAACCAACAAAGACCGAACCAATTGAATCCTCCAAGCGAAAAGCCAATGACACTGATGAAGAGGACGATGAGGACAACCCCGTACGAGGATCGATTCCACCACCGGTAACAAGGAAACAACCATCGCGTTCAAGCAAGATAATCAAGACACCGACCAAAAGGAAACTAATCATCTACGATGACGAACTCTCAGAGTAAGTCCTCGTATGCATTTTATTTTTTGTTATTTTTATTTTTATTTTTCTTTCATGCATACATTGAGGACAATGCCTCACTCGAGTTTGGGGGGGATTGTTATTAGTAGTTACCATATTTAGTTACATTCATCTTAAGTATTACATTTAGGATACATAAATTGCTTGCCATGCCTTTAATTGGAACAAGAATTGCTTAGATTTGATGAATATCCGATGATGACTTTGCCAATGCACTTAATTGATAGAATTTTTATTCTAGGATAACCATGGAAAAACTTAGAATTTTACTATGATGCTAAATTTGATGAAACACTGTTGTGGGTTGATTGATTTAAGGAATTCTAGTGAACTTAGGTTGATAATTAGAAAATTGGGGGATTAGAATAAAAATTGGATGAATGCTAGAGGTGCCCGAAATTGGCTCTAGCATGTGCTAAAAAATTGATCACTAGAGGTGCCCGAAACTGGCTCTAGTATGTGTTAAAAAAAATTTATCGCTAGAGGTGCCCGAAACCGGCTCTAGTCGAAAAAATTAACTTAAGAAAACTAAACACTAGAGGTGCCCGAAACTGGCTCTAGTTAAAACGTGTTAAAAAGAACCCAATGAAGTAATTTGAAAACCTATTGTTTGAATAGAATCCGAAAAATCATCTTGCACACAACTCCGCACACACTCACAAGCATTATAGTTTGATTCCGAGTAACTCCTAAGTTTTTCAAAAAATAAAAAGCCAATCATACTTTGTGCCCCGGTTTAGAGAATTGAAATCAAGTTCAAAGCTAAGTTTGTGAAAATTGAAGTCTTGGTAGGTAATTATGAGTTTGCATTGCTTGAGGACAAGCAATAGTTCGAGTTTGGGGGTGTGATAAGTGTTCAAAAGTACTATTTTTCTTATCCTTTTTACTCATATTATTGTTAGACTTAGGCTCATATTAGTTGCATAATTAGCCATTCTTGCATTAATTCATGATTTATTCCATTGTTGAGCTTGATTACATAACTTGGTAGTTTTTGTGGGAAAAGATGCTGCTTTGGTGTGTTTTGTGTGTATGTGCATGATCACTTGCCAAAGCAAGGCTAGAGTTAGTTGCCAGGGCAATACATGAAGGAGATGCCGAGCTAGTTGCCAAGGCAATGCATAAAGGAGACGCCGAGCCAGTTGCCAGGGCAATTGTCGACAAGAGCAAGGGTGATATGGTAGTCGAAATTGATGACTAGACAAGCCCAAAATGACGTGGAGCAAAGCCCAATCCCAAAGGAATTTGTTTTCCATGAAGAGATTAAAGAAGAATTAAATTCCAAGAAGATAGGAGAAGTTCTAGTAGGAATATAATTATAATAAAGAATTATATTCTTTAAAGATAATTTAATTCCAACTTAACTCCATCCTCAAAGAAGGAATTTGACCTAGCCCTATAAATAAGAGGGAGATTTCGACAATCCATAGAGAGCAAAAGAGGGGAATTTCGACAAATCCAAGGAAGGCAAGATGAGAGAATTTTCGACAAGCATCTAGGGAAAGGAGGATTTTGACAAGCCTCCTTCTTCATCCTTTTCTTTCTTGTTCGATTGGGTTCATGCTAGGGATTATTTATCTTGTGTTTCTTTGGAACCTAGCCATGAACTAAATCTATTTGGCTATGGTTATTGTGTTTTGTGGTTGTGAGAAACTATTGGTTTTTGTTTAGGTAATAAGAGTTTGCATTTTTCTATTCAAGGTTTATTCATTCTTGGTTCTTATTCTTGTTTGCGAGTGAATTGGGAGAGGATCTCATAACTTCATCCATTTATCTAATATCGGGAGAGTTAGATTCAAGAAACGAATGAATATGATCTTTATTCAATCTATTGATGGTGAAGATTAATCCGGCTTAGGAATAAGTCAAGGATTTCAACGGCTAAGAGGAGCGCAAGATTGGTTGTTGTTCACCCTTGATTCACGCAGGGATGTATTATCAAGGCATGCACAAGTAACTAGAGTTTCGACTTAGGGATAAGAAGAAACCATTGAAGAACGCTCTGCCGAACCTTGAAGATTGCTGCCCAGACGCCCAAGTAGTTGCCCAACTAGTTGCCCAGGCAACCATCGATTAGTTGCCAAGGCAACCCCTGCAGCAAGTTGCCACGGCAACTGAGTTGCCCGTGCACTCTTTTACCAAGACGATCTAATCGGCTATCACACCTCAACTCACGATAACCTGGCCTATCTCTCTCTCATTCGATCTCATCTTTTCTTTTACTTTATTACTTTCTAGTTTAGTTATTAGTTAAACTCCTATAATCCTTTATTTGTGTTTTTACTTTTTTATAGTGCAAGAGACTAGATTCTTGAAGTGGCATCAATCCCTGTGGAGATGATATCTTTTATACTATAACTTGCAACGTGTATACTTGCACATTTGCGTAGCACTTATTACGCGCAACAGTACTCCTCCAAGATAATCTTGTGCATGCAAATGGTTGGGCTAATACCTCAGATGTCTGGCAAGGTCTAACCCAATGCTTGCTTATAATTGCTTAATATTGCCAGCAATCTCTCCTCCTGACCATTAGTGAGATCAGTGGAAATGATCTCATTTAGTTCCAGTAGACGCTTCTTCCCTGTACTTTCTCAATCCATGTTCATGGTCTTTATAGCCCAATCGGCTTTATGCTCTATCTCCACCAATAGGTGGCATGTCTTGCCGTAGATGAGTCTGTAAGGAGACATGTATAAGGGCTTCTTGAATGTTGTTCGGTAGGCCCAAAGTGCATCATCAAATATCAAAGGCCAATCCTTTCGAGAGGGATTAACAACCTTCTTAAGGATAACTTTCAACTCACGGTTGGAAATTTCAACCTGCCTGTTAGTCTGCGGGATATATGTCGTGGCAATTTTGTGAGTCACTCAAAACAATGTAACACCTTGGTGATAAGTTTATTGTCAAAATATCTGCCTTCATCGCTAATAATTTTCCTAGGCATCCTGAACCGTGTGAATATGTTTTTTTGCAAGAATCGTTGTATAGTCTTGGAATCATTTCTGGGAACTGCAGCTGCCTCAACCCATTTAGACACATAGTCTACGGTGAGTAAAATGTACAAATTACTGAATGATGATGGGAAGGGCCCCATAAAATCGATGCCCCACACAACGAACAATTCTACCTCGAGGATGTTGATAAGTGTTCAAAAGTACTATTTTTCTTACCCTTTTTACTCATATTATTATTAGACTTAGGCTTATATTAGTTGCATAATTAGCCATTCATGCATTAATCCATGTTTCCTTCCATCGTTGAGCTTGATTACATAACTTGGTAGTTTTTGTGGGAAAATATGCTGCTTTGGTGTGTTTTGTGTGTATGTGCAGGATCACTTGCCAAAGCAAGGCCAGAGCTAGTTGCCAAGGCAATACATGAAGGAGATGCCGAGCTAGTTGCCAGGGCAATGCATGAAGGAGACGCCGAGCCAGTTGCCAGGGCAATTGTCGACAAAGCACAATGTGATATGGCAGTCAAAATTGATGACTAGACAAGCCCAAGATGACGTGGAGCAAAGCCCAATCCCAAAGGAATTTGATTTCCATGAAGAGATTAAAGAATAATTAAATTCAAAGAAGATAGGAGAACTTCTAGTAGGAATATAATTATAATAAAGAATTATATTCTTTAAAGATAATTTAATTCCAACTTAACTTCCTCCTCAAAGGACTTTGACCTAGCCCTATAAAAGAGAGGGGAATTTCGACAACTCCAAGGAAAAGAGGAGAGAATTTTCGACAAGCATCTAGGGCAAGGAGAATTTCGACAAGCTTCCTTCTTCATCTTTTTCTTTCTTGTTCAATTAGGTTCATGCTAGGGATTATTTATCTTGTGTTTCTTTGGAACCTAACCATGAACTAAATCTATTTGGCTATGGTTATTGTGTTTTGTGGTTGTGAGAAACTATTGGATTTTGTTTAGGTAATAAGAGTTTGCACTTTTCTATTTCAAGGTTTATTCATTCTTGGTTCTTATTCTTGTTTGCAAGTGAATTGGGAGAGGATCTCGTAACTTCATCTATTTATCTAATATCGGGAGAGTTAGATTCAAGAAACGAATGAATATGATCTTTATTCAATCTATTGATGGTGAAGATTAATCCGGCTTAGCAATAAGTCAAGGATTTCAACGGCTAAGAGGAGCGCAAGATTGGTTGTTGTTCACCCTTGATTCACGCAGGGATGTATTATCAAGGCATGCACAAGTAGCTAGAGTTTCGACTTACGGATAAGAAGAAACCATTGAAGAACGCTCTGCCGAACCTTGAAGATTGCTTCCCAGACGCCCAAGTAGTTGCCCAACTAGTCGCCCAGGCAACCATCGATTAGTTGCCAAAACAACCCCGTTGCGCAAGTTGCCACGGCAACTGAGTTGCCCTGCACTCTTTTACCAAGACGATCCAATCAGCTATCACACCTCAACTCACGATAACCTGGCCTATCTCTCTCATTTTATCTCATCTATTCTTTTACTTTATTGATTTCCAGATTAGTTATTAGTTAAACTCCTATAATCCTTTATTTGTGTTTTTACTTTTTACAGTGCAAGAGACTAGATTCTTGAAGTGGCACCAATCTCTGTGGAGATGATATCTTTTATACTATAACTTGCAACGTGTATACTTGCACAATTGCGTAGCACTTATTACGCACAAGTTTTTGGCGCCGTTGCCGGGGAATGGCAATAGCGACTTTGTTTTTATTTTCTTGCACTTTCTTTTTACTTTTCTTGTTTAAAATTCAAAGGGCTAACAAACTTTGCTTTTGCATTGCTATATGACCAGGGCGAGACCGATTACACCAGAATATCCCTTTGGTCCAGAAATCGAACGAACCTTACAAAGACTTAGACGAAGGATAAGAGTAGCAATGGCTAATCAAGACGGCAATATGAATCAAGATGTTCCAGCAAGAGGAGGAGTGATTCTTGCACGAAACAGAACTATTCGAGACTATCTTGAAGAAGATCTTGATGGACTTAATCCAGGAGTTGTCGCACCTAAAATTGAAGCCGACCACTTTGAGTTGAAACCGGTAATGTTTAATATGATCAACACAATTGGAAAATTTGGCGGCTCAGCAACTGAAGATGAACGACAACATCTTAAATCTTTCCTCGAGATTTGCAACTCGTTCAAAATACACGAAGTCACCCCCGATGTCTTACGATTAAGATTATTCCCCTATTCACTGAGGGATAGGGCGAAAGCATGGTTGAATAGCATTCATGCGGGATCAATAGCATCTTGGGCCGATCTTTGTCGTGATTTCCTTGCTCAGTTTAATCCTATAAATTTGTTGATAAGCTTCGTAACGACATTACTTCTTTTCGGCAGGCAGATGATGAATCCATGTACGAGGCTTGGGAGCAATATAGAGAACTTCTACACAAATGCCCCCTACACGGATTCCCGGTGTGGACTCAAGTAACAATGTTTTACAACGCCGTGAATACACCAACAAGGATGATGCTAGATGCTTCAGCAAACGGCATACTTCTAGATAAGTCGCCGGAGAAAGCAATGCAAATTTTAAACAGGCTGGCCAAGAATGATTATCAATTCCCATCTACTAGAAGAGGAGGAGTTAGACGCAAAGCCACAATACATGAACTAGGATCATCAGATTCAATTTCGGCACAATTGTCCACTTTAACCAAGATGGTCCAGAACATGCAAAAACCAAACAACACACATGAAGTCAAGGTAATGGATTCTTTTTGTGAGTTATGTGGTGATAACCATGATTCTTCTGAATGTATGCATAATCCGGAATCCAGCTTCTATGTGGGAAATTACAATCGGAACAACAATGTGGTGTCCAATACATACAATCCAGCTTGGAAGAAGCACCCAAATTTTAAATGGAGTAATCCTAACAATGCTCTAAACCAGAACAATCAGAATGCACAAGCATCGGGATTCCAGCACAATATGCCACCGCAACAGTTACCGCAGCAACAACCGACAACTTCTAGTTCTTTGGAAAATTCTCTAAATGCTTTTATGATGAAAACTGAATCTTATATGGCTGAGAATAGTAACTTCATAAAAAGAATTGATGCTTTTATTAACAGGACCGAGATGAGATTGCAAAACCAAGAGGCGACAATCAAATCATTGGAAAATCAAGTCGGACAGTTTGCTCAAAATCTGAATACTAGACCGCAAGGAGGTTTACCTAGTGATACTGAAGTCGCAAGAGGAACTGGCCATGAGCAATGTAAGGCAATCACCACTAGAAGTGGCCAACAACTTAGAGAGGCTCAAACCCGCTCATCAAACAAAACTCCACAAAAAGATCAAGACGAACCTAGCGGCAAAGCCTCAGACGCTGAACCAGGAATTGCCGCGGCAACCGGCAATAAGCATGCCTCGGCAACTGACGATAAGGATGCTTTGGCAACTTGTGATAAGCATGCCTCGGCAACCCCAATTGATAATGCCTCAACAACTCCAGTTGTCCCGGCAATGCCGTCAATCAAGTTCCTAACCAATGAAAGGATTGAAGATATCAGATTTCCACCACCATTCCCACAAAGGTTGAAGCGACAAAAGCAAGAATATCAATTCAAGAAGTTTCTTGATATCCTAAAGCAAGTCAACATCAACCTGCCATTGGTGGAAGCAATTGAACAAATGCCAAACTATGCCAAGTTTCTTAAAGACATTGTGTCCAAGAGAACAAGGCTAGGAGAGTTTGAAACAGTTGCCGCAACAGAGGGATGCATGGCAATGTTGCACAATCGTATGCCACCCAAGTTGAAGGATCCCGGAAGTTTCACAATACCATGTTCCATTGGAAACCACTATGTCGGGAAATCATTATGCGACCTTGGGGCTAGCATAAACTTGATGCCTAAATCGATTTTCCAAAAACTAGGAATCAGGAAGGCAAGACCTACAACAGTTATGCTATAGCTAGCCGATAGATCCTATATGCATCCAAAGGGAAAAATCGAGGACATACTGGTAAAAGTTGATAAATTTATTTTTCCCGTTGACTTTATTGTTTTGGATTGTGAAGCAGATGAGCATGCACCTATCATTCTCGGGAGACCATTCCTAGCAACAGGGAGAACCTTGATCGATGTTGAAAAGGGAGAACTCACAATGAGAGTGAATGACCAGCAAGTTAAACTAAATGTGTTGCAAAACTAAGGCATGCCGATGATCCAGAAGAATGCCAACTTCTTCATGCCACGGCAGAGTTTAACTTTGACGAGGAATTTAGTTGCCTCGGCAACTACATTGCCGATCAAGAGGAACCTGAGGAGTATGGAAAACCGGTCGATGAGGAACAACAAGAAGAGGCAAATTGGCTAGTCAATCGACCAGGTACATAATTTGAACCACTGGATTACTCAGGTAAAGAAGGTAAGCTCGAAAAACCCTCTATTGAACAACCACCGATTCTTGAGTTGAAATAAGTGCCAGAGCAACTAAAATATGCATACTTAGGAACCGATAATACATTGCCTGTAATTATTTCTTCTAAGTTATAGCCTAAGAAGGAAAAGAAGCTGATCAAGATGTTGAAGCTACACAAAAAGGCAATAGGGTGGACAATTGCCGACTTGAAGGGAATTAGCCCGGCAGTGTGCATGTACAAGATTTTGTTGGAAGATGATCACAAACCTTCAATTGAGGCCCAGATGAGACTGAATCATGCCATGAAAGGGGTTGTAATGAAAAAAATCATCAAGTGGCTTGACGCCGGCATTATATACCCTATCTCTGATAGTACATGGGTAAATCTGGTACAATGTGTTCCGAAAAATGGAGGTATAACGGTGGTAAGTGATGAAAACAATGAACTCATTCCAACCAGGACTGTGACCGGTTGGAGGGTTTGTATGGATTATCGAAAGCTAAATAAAGCCACTAGGAAAGATCACTTCCCATTACCCTTTATTGATCAAATGCTTGACCGTCTTGCAGGTAAACCCTTTTATTGTTTTCTTGATGATTATTCAGGTTACAATCAAATTGCCATAGCACTAGAAGATCAAGAAAAGACAACCTTCACATGCCCATACGGTACTTACGCCTTCCGAAGGATACCGTTCGGATTGTGTAACGCCCCGGCAACCTTCCAAAGATGCATGATGGCACTCTTTTCAGACATGGTCGAAGACTTCCTTGAGATCTTCATGGATGATTTTTTTGTTTTTGGTAATGACTTCGACAGCTGTCTCGGCAATTTAGAGAGGGTGTTGGCAAGATGTGAAGAAACTGATTTAGTCCTCAATTGGGAGAAATGCCATTTTATGGTAGATGAAGGAATAGTGCTCGGCCACAAGATTTTATCCAAGGGAATTGAGGTAGACAAAACCAAGGTGGACGTGATCGAGAGATTACCCCCACCAAGTTCGGTTAAAGGAATTCGAAGTTTTCTTGGATATGTAGGTTTTTACATGAGGTGCATTCATAATTTTTCTAAAATCACTAAACCCTTGTGCAATTTGCTTCAACGGGATAAAGTCTTCGATTTTGATGATTCTTGCACCCAAGCATTTGAAACCCTAAAGGAAAAGCTTGTCTCGGCACCCATTGTCGTTCCACCAGATTGGACACTACCTTTTGAGCTCATGTGTGATGCAAGTGATTTTGCGGTAGGAGCAGTCCTAGGCCAACGCACAGGTAAGACCTTCCATGTGATATACTACGCTAGTAAAACTCTTAATAGTGCTCAAGTGAATTACAAAACAACGGAGAAAGAATTACTAGCTGTAGTTTTCGCATTTGACGAGTTCCGATCCTATTTGATTGGTACAAAGGTAATTGTTCATACGGACCATTCGGCAATCAAATATCTATTTGCTAAAAAGGATGCCAAACCTCGTTTGATTCGTTGGATATTACTTTTACAAGAATTTGATATTGAAATTAAGGACAGGAAAGGAACAGAAAATCAAGTGGCCGATCACTTATCACGTTTAGAACACAACAGGGAGGAGGACGCGGATCTAGAGATATGCAATGCATTCTCGGATGAACAAATTTTAGTTGCCACGGCAACCATGGATGCGCATGCCTCGGTAACCGTCGACGCCTCGGTAATTTTGGGAGCAGTCACCACATCAGCACATGCCTCGGCAATACCCTGGTACGCAGATTTAGTTAATTTCCTTGTTTGTGGTATTTTACCTTATGGCATTACTCACCAAGGGAAGAAGCGGTTCCGCCATGATGCTAAGCATTACTTTTGGGACGAGCCTCTTTTGTTTAAACAATGTGCAGATCAGGTTATACGCCGATGTGTCCCTGAAGAAGAGCAAGAGAATGTACTACGGCAATGCCATTCTTCACCCTATGGAGGGCATTTTGGAGGAACTCGTACCGCGGCCAAAGTTTTGCAATCCGGTTTGTATTGGCCAACATTGTACAAAGATGCCCAAGACTTTTACAAGCAATGTGATCGTTGCCAGAGGATGGGCAATATCTCTAGACGACATGAGATGCCGCTCCAGAACATCATCGAAGTAGAATTGTCCGATGTATGGGGGATCGATTTTATGGGACCTTTCCCATCTTCATTCGGCAACCTCTACATTCTACTTGTCGTTGACTACGTGTCTAAATGGGTTGAGGCAGCTGTAGTTCCCAACAACAATTCCAAGACCGTGCAACGATTCTTACAGAAAAACATATTTACACGGTTTGGGATGCCGAGAGCAATTATCAGTGACGAAGGCAAGCATTTTGACAACAGACTTATTACCAAGATGTTGCAACGCTTCGGCATATCACACAAGATCGCCACGGCATATCACCCACAAACCAACGGGCAAGCAGAAATTTCCAACCGGTAATTGAAGGGTATACTCGAGAAAGTTGTAAATCCCTCTAGGAAGGATTGGTCATTAAGACTAGATGACGCACTTTGGGCATATCGCACTGCATTCAAAACACCCTTAGGTATGTCCCTCTTCCGACTTGTCTATGGAAAAACGTGCCATCTATCGGTGGAAATCGAACACAAGGCATACTGGGCAATCAAGACCGTGAATATGGATTGGGAAAGTGCCGGACAAAAGCGTTTGTTGGACCTCAATGAATAGAAGAATTTCGTGCACTCGCCTATAACAATGCACGAATCTACAAGGAGAAAACAAAGCAATGGCATGACAAGAAACTATTGCCGCGACAATTCACGCCAGGGCAACTAGTTCTCCTATTCAATTCTCGGCTAAAACTTTTCCCAGGAAAACTAAAATCAAGATGGTCGGGACCATTCGAAGTTGTCAAACCATTCTCCCATGGTGTCGTGATAATCAAGTCCATCACTGACAAACATGAATTCAAAGTTAATGGACAAAGATTGAAACACTACAATGGTGCCCATGTGGAACGTAACAAAGAAGTGGTCAACTTAGGAGATGCATGAGCATGCTCTCCCTTTGATATTTTATTTTTATTTATTTTTATTTTTATTATTTTTGATTAATTTTTTTATTTTATTTTTCGAAATATTTTTTTTATTATTTCCTATTATTTTTTTTTAGGATAGATTTTCTTTTTTTTCTTTTTAAGTTTAAGAATTCCTTTACACATCTTTATTTATTTTCTTTTATTAGTTTATCTTTAATTTTAATCCTTATTTGATTTGTCTTTGAATTGTAGGAAAAGTGTTCAAGATAAAGAGGAATTTTAATCCAAGAAGGAAAACATCTTCAACAAGGAAACTAATGGGCTGAATCTAAGGCTTATATAAAGCCTCCAATTTACCCTAATCAAACCCCTATTGCCGTCACCCTCTCCCTAAACCAAAACCTTTTTTTCGTTTTCCCTTAATCCCACCCACCATATTTACCACCTATCTTTTCTATAAAACCCATCAACCTTAACCTATTCCTATTTTTTTTATCTTGCAACTTTTTAGTTTCTTTTCTTTTCTTTTATTTGTTTTTACAAAACTCACAACCAAGATCATCCATGGCATCCAAAATTAAATTTTTAGTTCATCCAAGTTCCTCCAAAGAACCAAGATACAAGAAGTTTGCTACACGGTGGTTCAAGAAAGATTTCACTCCAAGTTTGAAAGCCGGAAGATTCATGAAGAACAAGGCTTTGAATACTCCAACTCTCATCAAGATTTCGGCCTTGAACCATTCATCTTCGAGAGGATTGCATATCAAAAGTGGCAAATCTTTTGCCATCAACCGGATCCGGGCAACATCTCATGGGTAAGAGAATTCTATGCTCACTCACCTAACCCGGATAATCCTTATGTTTTTGTTCGTGACAAGGCCATACTCATAAGCCCCGAAAATGTCAACACCTTTTACGTACTTTACATTAAAAAGGACGAGCATCAAGCCTTCGTTGATCAAATCACGCCCAAGCAACTCGACAAGGTGCTTCAAGAACTCACTCAACCGGGAACTCATTGGAACGACGGTAAATACAAGGCCACGGTAAATTGCCTTCAGCTTAAACCCGAGGCAAAACTATGGAATAAGTTTGTTAAAACTTCTTTAATGCCCACCCCACACAATACTACCGTTGATATACCACGTCTTTTGCTCATACATTCTATTTTGCATAATCGCATCATTAACATTGGAAAAATTATTTGTGATGAGATTTTTGTATGTAGCTCAAAAGATAAGGGTTCTCTTTTCTTCCCTTGCTTAATTTCTAATCTTTGCAAGGAGATGCATGTCCCAAGTGAGTCCACCGATGAAAAGGCCCTACCAAAGTCCGGTTGGAATCAAGCACAAATCCAAAAGCTAATGGGAGAGGCACCGAGAAAATCTTCAAGGCCTCCAATTGCCGCGGCAACTCTTGCCGCCCCGGCAATCCCTAATGCCCAAGCACCTAACGCCCGGGCAACTTGGCCATCAACCCTAGGACACTTCGAAGCACTCTTGCAACCATTGGCGAGCCACCTAAGGCAAATTGAAGACCGGCACTAATGTTCATGCGGTACATGAAGGAGCACAACAATGCCATCACCCAAGTCATCCTAGAAAAGTACCCGGACAATAGCGTGTCGTTCCCAATCTTTCCTACCGAGATCCTTGCCCCAGCAACTAATGAAGCAGCCGCCACGGCAACCACAACAAATGATGGCGCGGCAACCTACATCGTGCCTGCACAAGCAGATGCCCAGGCAACCAACCCTGAAGATGCCACGGCAACCAAAGCTAAAGACATCCCGGCAACCACTTCAAAGGCCAAAGGTAAAGCACCTATGCCCGAATCAACTCCTACGGAATCATTTTCTGATTTTTCAGATTCGCACGAGTCCTACATTGCACCAACAAAGACCGCACCAATTGAATCCTCCAAGCGAAAATCCAATGACATTGATGAAGAGGACGATGAGGACAACCCCGTACGAGGATCGACTCCACCACCAGCAACAAGAAACCAACCATCGCGTTCAAGCAAGAGAATCAAGACACCGACCAAAAGGAAACTAATCATCTACGATGACGAACTCTCGGAGTAAGTCCTCGTTTGCATTTTATTTTTCGTTATTTTTAGTTTTCTTTAATGCATGCATTGAGGACAATGCCTCACTCGAGTTTGGGGGATTGTTATTAGTAGTTACCAAGTTTAGTTGCATTCATCTTAAGTATTACATTTAGGATACATAAACTGCTTGTCATGCCTTTAGTTGGAACAAGAATTGCTTAGATTTGATGAATATCCGATGATGACTTTGCCAATGCACTTAATTGATAGAATTTTTATTCTAGGATAACCATGGAAAAACTTAGAATTTTACTATGATGCTAAATTTGATGAAACACTGTTGTGGGTTGATTGATTTAAGGAATTCTAGTGAACTTAGGTTGATAATTAGAAAATTGGGGGATTAGAATAAAAATTGGATGAATGCTAGAGGTGCCCGAAATTGGCTCTAGCATGTGCTAAAAAATTGATCACTAGAGGTGCCCAAAACTGGCTCTAGTATGTGTTAAAAAAAATTTATCGCTAGAGGTGCCCGAAACCGGCTCTAGTCGAAAAAATTAACTTAAGAAAACTAAACACTAGAGGTGCCCGAAACTGGCTCTAGTTAAAACATGTTAAAAAGAACCCAATGAAGTAATTTGAAAACCTCTTCTTTGCATAGAATCTGAAAAATCAACTTGCACACAACTCCGCACACACTCACAAGCATTATAGTTTGATTCCGAGTAACTCCTAAGTTTTCTGAAAAATGAAAAGCCATTCATACTTTGTGCCACGGTTCTGAGAATTGAAATCAAGTTCAAAGCTAAGTTTGTAAAAATTAAGGTCTTGGCAGGTAATTATTAGTTTGCATTGCTTGAGGACAAGCAATAGTTCGAGTTTGGGGGTGTGATAAGTGTTCAAAAGTACTATTTTTCTTACCCTTTTTACTCATATTATTATTAGACTGAGGCTCATATTAGTTGCATAATTAGCCATTCATGCATTAATCCTTGTTTCCTTCCATCGTTGAGCTTCATTACATAACTTGGTAGTTTTTGTGGGAAAAGATGCTGCTTTGGTGTGTTTTGTGTGTATGTGCAGGATCACTTGCCAAAGCAAGGCTAGAGCTAGTTGCCAGGGCAATACATGAAGGAGATGCCGAGCTAGTTGCCAAGGCAATGCATGAAGGAGACGCCGAGCCAGTTTCCAGGGCAATTGTCGACAAAGCACAATGTGATATGGTAGTCGAAATTGATGACTAGACAAGCCCAAGATGACGTGGAGCAAAGCCAAATCCCAAAGGAATTTGATTTCCATGAAGAGATTAAAGAAGAATTAAATTCCAAGAAGATAGGAGAAGTTCTAGTAGGAATATAATTATAATAAAGAATTATATTCTTTAAAGATAATTTAATTCCAACTTAACTTCCTCCTCAAAGAAGGACTTTGACCTAGCCCTATAAAAGAGAGGGGAATTTCGACAACTCCAAGGAGAAGATGAGAGAATTTTTGACAAGCATCTAGGGCAAGGAGAATTTCGACAAGCTTCCTTCTTCATCTTTTTCTTTCTTGTTCAATTAGGTTCATGCTAAGGATTATTTATCTTGTGTTTCTTTGGAACCTAGCCATGAACTAAATCTATTTGGCTATGGTTATTGTATTTTGTGATTGTGAGAAACTATTGGATTTTGTTTAGGTAATAAGAGTTTGCACTTTTCTATTTCAAGGTTTATTCATTCTTGGTTCTTATTCTTGTTTGCGAGTGAATTGGGAGAGGATCTCGTAACTTCATCTATTTATCTAATATCGAGAGAGTTAGATTCAAGAAATGAATGAATATGATCTTTATTCAATCTATTGATGGTGAAGATTAATTCGGCTTAGGAATAAGTCAAGGATTTCAACGGCTAAGAGGAGCGCAAGATTGGCTGTTGTTCACCCTTGATTCACGCAGGGATGTATTATCAAGGCATGCACAAGTAGCTAAAGTTTCGACTTAGGGATAAGAAGAAACCATTGAAGAACGCTCTGCCGAACCTTGAAGATTGTTGCCCAGACGCCCAAGTAGTTGCCCAACTAGTCGCCCAGGCAACCATCGATTAGTTGCCAAGGCAACCCTATTGTGCAAGTTGCCACGGCAACTGAGTTGCCCGTGCACTCTTTTACCAAGACGATCCAATCGGCTATCACACCTCAACTCACGATAATCTGGCCTATCTCTCTCATTTGATCTTATCTATTCTTTTAATTTATTGCTTTCCAGATTAGTTATTAGTTAAACTCCTATAATCCTTTATTTGTGTTTTTACTTTTTACAGTGCAAGAGACTAGATTCTTGAAGTGGCACCAATCTCTGTGGAGACGATATCTTTTATACTATAACTTGCAACGTGTATACTTGCACAATTGCGTAGCACTTATTACGCGCAACAGATGTTCTTTAATTGTATCTAATACCTTATAAAAATATTCCCCTTCCGTTGAAAACGATCACCTCTTGTAGAATTCATGGACATCTTTATAGAGAGTGGGCCAGTAAAAGCCAGACTATAAAACTTTTGCCGCTATGCGAGTTCCTCCAAAATGGCCTCCGTAAGGTGAAGAATGGCATTGTCAGAGCACATTTTGTTGCTCCTCTTCTGGAACACATTGTCGTATGATCGAATTTACATATGGTTTAAACAATAGAGGCTCGTCCCACTAATAATGCTTAGCATCATGTCGAAACCGCTTCTTTCCTTGGTGAGTAAGGTCATAAGCTAAAATACGGCTAACCAAAAAATTAACTACATATGCATACCAGGGTGTTGCGGTGGCAACTAACAACTGATCATCTGGGAAAGCATCATGGATCTCCAAGGATTCATCATTTTTATCGCCCCTTCCAATCTTGACAAGTGATCAGCAACCTGGTTCTCCGTCCCTTCTTGTCCTTAATTTCAATGTCAAATTCTTGTAAAAGCAATATCCAACTAATTAAACGAGTTTGGCATCTTTCTTGGCAATCAAATACTTAATTGCCAAATGGTCAGTATGGACAATTACCTTTGTACCAATCAAGTAGGAGCGGAACTAGTCAAATGTGAAAACTACAGCTAGTAGTTTCTTCTCAGTCGTGGTGTAATTCAATTGAGCACCATTAAGGGTTTTACTAGAGTAATATATCACATGGAAAATTTTACCTTTCTATTGGCCTAAAATAGCTCTGACCGTGAAATCCGTCACATCATACATGAGCTCGAAAGGTAGGGACCAATCACGGGGAATAACAATGGGTATCATGGCAAGTTGCTTCTTATGAGTATCAAATGTCGTGGCACAAGAATCATAAAAATTAAAAGTCTTGTCCTATTCAAGCAAGTTAGACAATGGTTAAGAAATCAAAGACAAATTATGAATAATTTTTTTGTAAAAAAGTGCATGTCCGAGAAAACTTCGGATCCCCTTGACTGAACATGGTGGCAACAATTTCTCAATCACGTCTACCTTGGCTTTGTCTACCTCAATTCCTTTCGATGAAATCTTGTGTCCGAGCACGATACCCCCATCCACCATAAAGTGGCACTTCTCCCAGTTTAATACTAGGTCAGATTCTTCATAGCATGCTAATACCCTCTCCAAATTGCCGAGGCAATTGTTAAAACTGTCTCCAAATACTGAGAAATCATCCATGAATATTTTAAGGAAATCTTCCACCATGTTAGAGAAAATTGCCATCATACACCGCTAGAAAGTTGTCAGAGCATTACATAATCCGAACGGCATCCTTCAAAATGCATATGTACCATAAGGGCACGTGAAGGTGGTCTTTTCCTGGTCTTCCGGTGTTATGGCGATTTGGTTATAACCTGTGTATCCATCAAGAAAATAATGAAAAGATTTACCTGCAATACGGTTAAGCATTTGGTCAATAAAGGGTAAAGGAAAATGATCTTTCCTAGTAGCCTTATTTAACTTAAGGTAATCCATACACACTCTCCAACCAGTGGCAGTCCTAGTTGGAATGAGTTCATTGTTTTCATTACTTACCACCGTTATACCTCCCTTTTTTGGTACACATTGTGCCGGACTTACCCATGAAATGTCTGAAATAGGATATATGATACCAGCATCAAGCCACTTGATGATCTCTTTCATCACAACTTTCTTCACGGTAGGGTTAAGCCGTCTTTGCGCCTCAATGGAATTTTTATGGCCATCTTCAAACAAGATCTTGTGCATACACACTGTCGGACTGATTCCTTTCAGGTCTACGATTGTCCAGCCTATTGCCTTTTGTGCAGGACCAACATGTCAATCAACCTCCTTTCCTGTTTAGGCTGCAACTTAAAAGAAATGATTACATTCAATTCTAAATCCAGGGGTTGCTCAATGGAAGGATTTGTAGGTTTACGTTCCTTACCAGAATAATCAAGAGTTTCAAAACTTTTACCTGGTCTACATACGATCCAATTCGTCTATTGTTGTGCCTCAATGTCTGACTCCTCAAGTTCTTCAATCTCAGCAAGGAAATTTCTGTGGCAATACTCCTATACATCGAAGTTAAATTTGGTGATAGCCTGAATAACTTGGCATTCTTCTGGATTATCAACATGCTTTAAGGTTTTAAAGACATTGAGCGTAAGTTGCTCATCATTTACCCTCATAGTGAGCTCCCCTCTCTCGACATCAATCAAGGTCTTCCCCGTTGCTAAGAACGGTCTCCCAAGAATAATAAGTGCGAACTCATCTGCTTCACAATCCAAAACAACAAAGTTAGCGGGAAAAATAAACTTATCCACTCTTACCAAGATGTCTTCAATTTTTCCCTCTGGATGCACATAAGATCTGTCTGTAAGCTTTAGCATGACTGTAATTGGTCTCACCTTCCCTATGCCCAATCTTTGAAAAATAGATTTTGGCATGAGGTTTATACTTTCTCTGAGATCATATAACGCCTTCCCGACATAGCGATTGCCGATTGCACAAGGTATTGTAAAACTGTCGAGATCTTTTAGTTTGGGTGGAAATCGGTTGTGTAACATTGACATGCATCCCTCTGTCGCAGAAACTGTCTCAAACTCTCTGAGCCTAGTCCGCTTAAAGACAATGTCTTTAAGGAACTTAGCATAGTTTGGCATTTTTTCTATTTCTTCAACCAGTGGCAAGTTGATGTAGACTTGCTTTAGGATGTTAAGAAATTTCTTGAACTGATACTCGTTTTTCTGCCTCTTCAGCCTCTATGGGAATGGTGGTGGCAATCTAATCTCCTTGTCATTTTCCATCTCATCTGGCTTAGAATTAGATGGACTTACCGCGGCAAGTGGATTTGCCGGGGCAACTATTGAAGGCTCATCATCAATGGTTGCCTTGGCATTGTTGCTTGATACATTTTCTTGAGCGGGGGACTGTTCTGTTGATCAACCACTATCCTCAGATTGGATAGGTCCATCATTTTCTTTCCATCCACTTTGGGTGGTGATAACCTTACACTGCTCATGGCTTATTCCCCGTATGACCTCAGTGTCACTGGGTAGACCACCTTGTGGCCTTGTATTCAGGATCTGGGCAAATTGCCCTATTTGCGTCTCTAATGCTTTCAAAGCTTCTCTTTGGCTCTGCATTGTCATCTCGGTCCTGTTAATAAAGGCATTAGTCTTTTTCATTAAATTACTACTCTCAGCTATATAAGATTTAGTTTTTAACATAAAAGCATTTATAGAGTTTTCCAAAGAACTAGCTGGAGCCGATTGTTGCTGTGGTAACTGCGGCTAAGGGATCGGTTGTTGCAGCATATGTTGTCGTGGCATGTTCTGCCAAAATCCTGATGCTTTTGCATGCTGACGGTTCTGATTGTTGGAGTTATTTTGGCTACTCCACGAAAAGTTGGAATGCTACCACTATGCTAGATTATATGTGTTAGAATATGCATTGTTGTTCCGGTTGTAGTTTCCAACATAAAAGCTGGACTCTGGGTTCTACGGACACTCAGAAGAATCATGGTCAGCATTACATAAATCACAAATTGAACCAATTACCTTGATCTCCTGTGTGTTGTTAGGTTGTTGCATATTCTTAACCAAATTGGTTAAAGTGGATAATTGTGCCAAAATAGCGTCTGACGACTCCAATTCAATTGCTGAGGCATTTCACCTGACTATTCCTCTTCTAGTGGTCGAGAACTGATAATCATTCTTGGAAAGACTGTCCAAAATCTCAAAAGCTTCCTCTATTGATTTGTCTAAAAGCGTGCCATTCATCGAGGCATCTAGCATCAACCTTGTCGGTGCGTTGACTAAATTGTAAAACATTGTTACTAGCGTCAATCTCTGAATCCGTGCATGGGACATTTGTATAGAAGCTTCTTATACCACTTCCAAGCCTCGTACATGGACTCATCATCAGCATGACGAAAAGAAGTAATGTCATTACGCAGTTTATCAGTCATATTTGTAAAACTAAATCTATAAAGGAAACTCCGGCATAAATTCGTCCAAGATTCTAAAGATCTGAATGGGATACTATTTAACCATGTTTCGTCATATCCCTCAGTGAATAGGGGAATAACTTTAGCCTTAAGACATCCTCATGGACTCCTTGTTGCTTGAATGAATCGTAGATTTCTAAGAACGATTTGAGATGTTGTCTAGCATCCTCAGTTGCTGATTCGTCGAACTGACCAACAGTATTGATCATATTAAACATTACTGGCTTTAATTCGAATTGAGTAGCCTGAATCTAAGGTATGACAACTCTCGGAGTGAGTCAATCAAGATCTTAATCTAAGTAGTCTCGAATGGGTCTATTCCTCACAGGAACAGGTTGATTAGGTATAACTGATTCGCCTCCTACTGCGGTATTTTGATTACCGTTGGTGGTATTTTGATTATCGTTGGCATTCAGATTTCCAACTGGATCAACAGGTCGATCTGCCATCACTGCTCTCAACTCTCTTCTACGTCTATGAAAAACGCATTCGATCTCCGGTTCAAGTGGGTAATCTGGTGTTGTCGGTCTATTCTTGGTCATACACCAATGCAAAACCAAAGTTATTAGCTCCTTGAAACCAAACACAAAAAAAGAAAAGAAAAGAAAAGAAACAGAGGTGCAAGAAAATTAAAACAAAGTCACTATGGCTAATCCCTGGCAACGGCACCAAAAACTTGTTGCGTGACTTAGGTGCAACGCAAATGCTGCAAGTATACACGTTGCAAGTAATAGTATAGTAAATGATCGTCTACACATGGATTGGTGAAACTCTGATATCTAGCTTCTTGCACGGAAAAGATAAATGAATAGTAATGTTAGGTGTTTGGTAACAACAAGTAAAATAACTAAGCAAGTAAAACGAATGGGAAAAATAATCGAATAAGAGAGTAGACTGGGTTATCATGATTAGTGGTGCAATAGCTGAATGGATTATCGTGGCAATTGATTGCTGAGGCAACTCAATTGTTGTGGCAACTAAGACCAGATGAATTGATGTGGCAACAAGGTCACAATTTATGCCGCGGCAACTGGACGGGTTTGAATGTTGTGGCAACTTGGTTTTCTCCTTCAAAGTCCGGCAAAGTGTTCTTCGATGTCTTCTTGTTATCCCTAACAGAAGAACTGGTAGATTGCGCATGCCTTGGTGATACATCCCTGCATTAACCTTGGGTGAGTAACAACCGATCTTACACTCCTTTTAGCCGCTAAAATCTAATCCTTATCCCTAAGGCAGATTAGTTCCCACCAACGATTGTTTGAATGAGAACCATGATCATTCATTCCATGAATCTAGTTCTCCTAAACCTAGATAAATAGATAACACTCGAGATCCTCTCCTAATTCTCTCAAGATGAAAAATAAGAAATCAAGAATGAACTAACCTTGAATATATTGAAATCAAAAACCTAAACCATCCAATCGTTTTATCACACCACAAACCCAAACAACCCCAGCCAATTTAAATCAGTTCATGGCTGGGTAAAAAGTAAATACAAAAGATTTAATCCCATGCATGTATCGCATAAAATAGAAGTGAAGAAGAAGGTGCGGTGGAATTCTTACGATCTACTTTCTCTCTCTTCAAATTCCCCCTCCAAAGCTGCGATTTGATCTCTATTTATAGAGTTGATGTGATCAGCTTTGTGTTGATAAGAAGGTTTTGAATGCATTGAATTCCATGGAGATCTGATCCTTATCTGATCGGGCGTTTGAAATTTAAATATGGGCTTTTTCTTTTACTTTCTAGATAATTCTGCGGATAACATTGTATTTATCCAAATTTATCCAGATATGTCGCGGTAATCAGCTTCAGCAATTCCTTCAGTATTCTCCCTATTTTCCACGGTAATCCTGTCCTCCACAAAATAGAGCGAACCAGCAGCGAATTTTCCACAAAAACCAACAAGATGTAATACCAAGCTCATTAATCAAGGAAACTATGCATGGATGCCTATCAATTCAACTAAAATGAGCCTAAGTCTAACAATAATATGAGTAAAAAGGGCAAGAAAAATAGTACTTTTACGCACTCATCACTTTACCTTCTCATTCGTGTCTTTTAACACATCCGGCAGAGAAACATGTTTTTCCCCAGCTTCAGCCAACACAAAGGCGTACGGTACTTCCTACCATATAAAGCCTCATACGGTGCCATTTGTATACTCGCTTGATAACTATTGTTATAAGCGAACTCTACCAAAGGTAACTACTTCTCCCAGGTTCCTTGAAACTCAATAATGTAACATCTCAACATATCCTCCAAAACCTAAATCGCACGCTCCGACTGACCATCCATTTGAGGATGATACGAAGTACTAAAATTCAGCCTTGTACCCAAAGCCCGATGCAAATATTCCCAAAACCTCGCTGTAACCGTGAATCTCTCTCTGAAACAATAGACTTGGGCACCTCGTGCAAACGCACAATTTCAGTGATATACAAATCCTCCAACTTATCCAAGGTATATATCTTATGCACTGGCACAAAATTTGCACACTTCATAAACTGATCAACAATCACCCAAATGGAATCCTTTTTAGCCTGCATCAACGGTAATCCAGACACAAAATCCATGGTGATTCTCTCCCATTTCCTTTCTGGTATCCTCAACGATTGCAATAGCATGAAAGAAAACTGATGCTCAACTCTGACACGCTGACGTACCATGCATTTAGCAACGAAATCAACCACATCCTTTTTCAAACCAACCCAATAGTACACTTCTCTCAACCCACGATACATCTTGGTACTACCGGGATGCATAGCAAAATGGCTAAAATGTGCCTCTGCAAAAATAGTGCGCCTCAACTTCGAATCTCCCGGCACCATTATTCGACCCTTAAAGCACAAAACTCCATCATCATCAAAATGAAAATTCGTTAGATTACCATCTGATATGTCCTTAACATGAGGAACCAAAGAACCATCAAACAGTTGATTCGCCTTAATCATTTGTGACAATGTAGGCTTGGCTTGAAACTCAGCCAACAAGCCACCTTCTTGTGTCACACTCAACCTTGCAAACATCGCTCTAAGCTCAACAGCAACCTTACAGCTTAATGCATCCGCCACCACGTTAGCCTTTCCAGGATGATACTCAATCGTTAAGTCATAATCTTTAAGCAACTCAAGCCACCTTCGTTGCTAAGATTCAAATCCTTTTGGGGCATCAAATACTTCAAACTCTTATGATTCGTATAAACAACACACATTTCTCTATAAAGATAATGTCTCTAGATTTTCAAAGCAAACACCACAGCTGCAAGCTCTAAATCATGCGTCGGATAGTTGTGCTCATGAACCTTAAATTGTCGCGATGCATAAGCTACAACCTTACCATCTTGCATCAACACACAACCCAAACCAACGTAAGATGCATTACTATAGACCACAAACTCCTTTCCAGACTTAGGTTTAATCAGTACAGGAGTATAAGTCAAAACTTCTTTCAACTTCTCAAAACTATGTTGCTGCTTCTCCTTCCACACATATGGAACATTCTTTTGCAATAACTTCATCAACGATGCTGTAATGCTAGAAAACCCATCCACAAAACAATGATAATAACTAGCCAACCCAAGAAAACTGCAAACCTCCGACACTGATTTAGGTTGCTTCCAATTGAGAATAGCCTTAATTTTCTGTGGATCAACACGGATACCTTCCGCGAAAACCACATGACCAAGGAACATCACCTCATTGAGCTAAAACTCACACTTGCTCAACTTGGCATACAACATATTATCCTTCAAAGCTTGTAACACAATCCGCAAATACTGATCATGTTCTTCCTTAGTACGAGAGTACACGAGAATGTCATCGATAAACACCACCACGAACTGATCAAGATATTCATGAAATACCCTATTCATCATATCCATGAATGCAGTAGGGGTATTTGTCAACCCGAACGGCATCACCAAGAACTCATAATGCCATACCTCGTATGAAAAGCAGTCTTAGACACATCTGCATCCTTAAACTTTAACTGATAATACCCTGATCTTAAATTAATCTTAGAAAACACCACCGCCCCATGAAACTGATCGAACAAATCATCAATCCACGGTAATGGGTACTTATTTTTCACCGTCAACTTATTCAACTGCTGGTAATCAATGTACATACGCATCGTGCCATTTTTCTTTTTCACAAAAAGAAATGGAGCACCCCAAGGTGAAACACTAGGTCGAATAAACCCATGATCCAACAACTCTTGAAGCTGCATCTTTAACTCTTTTAATTCTTTTGGTGTCATCTGATAAGGAGCAATGGACACTGGAGTCGTACCCGAGTACGTCTCAATATCAAATTCTACCTCTCTATCTGGCGGTAAACCTGACAACTCTTCGGGAAACACCTTCAGAAAATCACACACAGTTCGAATGTCTTGCACTCGAATACCCTTGGCTTCCTGATTCATAACAATAGCCAAATAAGCTTGGCAGCCTTCTTGCATCAACTTTTTTGCTTGTGTAGCAGAAACAACATTGGACAAAAATTTCACATTCTCACCAACCACCACAACTTCATAATCATCGGCTAACCTCAAAGAAATCCTTTTAGATTCACAATCCACAATGCCTTATGCTCACTTAGTCAATCCATACCTAGGATGACATCAAAACCATTGAACGAAAACTCTATCAAATTTGCGTCAAACTCATAACCTTGAACAACCAAAGGGCATCTCCTATACAACTTCCTAACCGTAACCATCTCACCAAAAGAACTAGTTATTAACATACCAACATTCAATATTTCAACAGGAACATTCAATAAATATGCATGCTCACTCAGGATATAAGAATGCCTAGACCCCAAATCAATCAAAGAAAAAATGACAAATATTGTAAGGTAAAAGTACCTGCGATCACATTAGTGTCATTACGACCCTCACGATGAGCATAGATCTAATCTGGTCCACCATTCTCTAATCACACCACAACTGTATGATCCACAGTTCTCTATCTTCCTCGTGCCTCTAAAAATTACCCCTACCACGGCCTCGGCCTCAAGCAGGTGTAGCAGCCTACACTGGTGTATCTCTCGCAGCACGAGGACAATCACGCTTCAAGTGATCAGGTGATCCACACACCCAGCAAGATGCAGCAGCTCCCCAATATGCACCCGTGTGGCGTCTACCACAACGCTCACACTCAGCTACGATACGTACCCCTTGGTTACTATTGCCACCACCGCTATGATTATAACCCGACTTGTAGCGCTTATCACGCGATCTCTTATTCTATCTCTCAGAAAAAATAGAATCAGCCACTCTCTTACTCGAGCCCACACTCGCCGCTTGTACAGACATGCACAAAGATTGCTCGATATCCTTAGAACAGTTAACCAACACATCAAAATTCATGTAGTCCGTGGCCAACAAATACATCTTGATATCCTTCACAAGACCATAAAGAAACCTATCACATCATTGACGATCATTCAGAACCAACTCTAGGGCATACTAACTTAAGCGAACAAATTCCACCTTATACTCGGCTACTGACATGCCATCTTGCACCAATGACATGAATTCTCGCTTCCTTGCATCCAAATATTGAGGACCCGGATACTTCATCTTAAAAGCCCTCCGGAAGAACTGTCAAGAGAAATCCACCTCTAAAACACCCACAATTGTGGTTGCCCACCAATGATACGCATCACCATGTAACAAGGACAGGATACAACCTAACTTATGCGCATCATTACAATCCATCTGATTTAGAATACAAATCGTACTCTCCAGTCATTCCTCAGCTGCCTCAGGGTTCAAATCCCTAAATTTCACACCGCTTAGACTACAAAGATGCTCCAAATGTAAACCTTGATTAACCACCACAGCAGGTGTCGGTGCTTGTACATGCATTCTAGCTATCACTGCCTGAAAAGCTCTCATTTTCACTTGGATCAACGAAGTCATATCACCATAAATCAGCCCTTGCAGAGCCCAAGGTACACCACCAACCCCAACATCAATAGGTGGAATGGGTGGAGGAAGAGGTAAAGGGTTGTAAGGGACCAATTCTTCCTCGCTATTCTGCCCACCTCCTACATTATTTACGGTAGAATGAGTCTCACGATGCGCCATACTAAGAAAATCCTAAGCTATACATCAAAACACATTAAAGTTAGGCTAGCAATCGGCAAAGTATCCAAGACAACCTTATAAAATATTTTAAAACCTCAGTAATAGGCAATGTGTTCCAATTTATACCATAACACATAAAATAACATCAACATGGTTCAAGAACATGTAAACCATCATCAATACACAAATCAATCAACCAACAACGTTACCCAATTATCGTAATACTCCCAACCTTTCACTAACCTGGCTCTGATACCACCAAATATAACCCCCTTAACCCAGCCTGAGAGCCAGACCAAATCGAGCGAGCTACATTGGGTTTGCCGAGACAAACCCAAAAGATTTATATAGAAAGCAGATCTTATCTAAATGCATAATTAAATCCTAAGGTGCTCATGCTGGCAGCGGTGAAATTTATAACTCAATCGGGCGTCGAATTGACATCCAATTATTCAAGATTGCAACTCAGGGACCAAAATGTAATTTACACAAGTTCAAGGGTCTAATTAAAAAATTAAGTTTACCAATCCATAATTAAGTTCATTTCATGCAAGCTCATGAAATTTCATCGCAATTAGATCACCATAGCACCCTCAATTTATCATTCAAACATTTAGGGACCAAATTGTAAATCTATAAAACTATAAGGACTTCCATGAACTTTGATTTTCCGATCTTCAATTAGTCAGGTTTCATGCATACATGTCAAATTTCAGCTTAAAACAACCATCCAAACTCATCAATTGCATACACAACAACTAGGGACCAAACTACAAGTTTTCAAAGCTTAAATCAAACATATAACTAAAATAACAGTCTTTGGTGTCCGTACACGAGTTTCCAAATCAATAAGGGGTAAAATTTCATAGGAGTTTTCGAAACTACCCCTACAGGTTTTGAAACTAGGACTCCAGAGCCCAAAACCCGTACCGGTACGACTCCCCGCGTACTGCACCCCATAGCCAAAATTGGCCTACAGGTTTCGAAACCAGGGGCCAGGTTTCAAAACCTCTGGGCCTGGGAAGAAGATTTTGACTGGTTTTCAATCCTAAGGCATCACAAACATGTTCCACACATTGCATAGGCATAATACATCAACATAAGCTTAATTTCCACAACATTCAAACATGCTAGGCACACGAACTCATAATGTAGAATTATGCATTTATCTATGGGCATGCTTCCTATAACCAACCATCTCAACATTCCAATAAGAGATTTAAGGCATATTATATCACAAGAAGGAAACCAACAATCCACTTTTAACCATCAAAACATGCTAAGAATAGAAATAGATCATCACCATCAAGATGCATACCAAGGTACTACCTAGGATCATTAGCTTCTAGCATAGAAAAACTAGCATGCTTCTAACCACCATATATGCATCAAACCAAAACATAAAAACCAGAACATAACCACTATAAATTCAATTACAAAACCCCCCCAAAATATGGTGAACACATTGCCTTATTAAATATAAAACAGAGTCGCATACTCAATAATAGTCTTGTTCTTGGATCCAACTCTAATGCTCTTCATCAATAGGAAAAAGAGAGCGTAAGCACACATGCTTAGTGAGGATGCTCTTAACAAAACATTGATGCAATAGTATTCCATTTGAAAACCATAAACGACTTGTTTCCAAAACATGTGTATGTTCAAAGCAATCTCTTTTGTTTCCAAACCAAAACATGCATAACAATCCTTATGCATCAACATATATAAATCTCATGCTTAACAACCAAAGCATTTATAAAACCTTATTCAAAATAAATGTTCCCATATATTGGTATTTATAGTGACCCCGGGTAGACAAACCTCTACCCTTGGATAGACAATCATCTATCCTTGGATGGACAATCCTCCATCCACACATTGGATACACGGATATCTCATGATGGGCAGTCCTACAACACAACTCACACCATGCCTAGTTAAACCGCATGATAAAACAAACCTTGCCTAGTTAAACCGCAAAATTTGTTAACCTTGCCTAGTTAAATCGCAAGATCACCATCAACTTGGGTGGCCTAGTTAAACAGCATGCCCCAAGTGATAACCCAATAGTCTGAGTAGCCTAGTTAAACTGCTATTCCTCAAGGACCTATGGCACGATCGATTTTCAGTATATATTATAGTGCACTTTCATCCTATGGCATGGCAACTATATCCGATAGTTTCTTACCTTGTCACATAGCCAATATATCATTTCCAAAACCATTTACTTTTTGTTTTACAATGCATTCCTCAAAATTATTTCATATGCAAAACCATATTGCCAAAGCAATAATACATTCTTTTAAGGAACAAACCTCAATTCTCACTAGCATTCTTATACTTGATAATTATTGCATATTTACCCAAAACAATGCATTTACAATAAGTAAATCAAAACATGTTTAAAACCAAAACATAAAATCAAACAAGCTCATATCCAAACCGATATTCAAGAGCAAAATGAGGGAAACTTACTTTCGAGCTTATGTAAGTGTTTCAAGCTTAACCTAAACTCCCAAAATCACTTTCATACCTTTAAAAGGATTTAAAATACATTTCCACTCACCGAAACACGTCGCCTTGCTAGCCAACACGAATCGAGCTTCCGGTAAACAATATACCACGTTAGGCAACCTTGCCTTGATCGTCCACTGTTTTAACCACATAAAACCAGAGGAAAAATGCATCACAATGCATTCAAACCATTGTTAAACAACAATCCCCTGCAACCTTCACGTTGCCCACTCAAAAACCACCCGAAACTACCGAAAACAACACCAAAACACCTTCCAAACTTAACCCAGCCAAAACCCTATGGTTTTATCCATCAATTAGCATCCAAAAACAATCTAATATCATTCTTACACTTCCAGCATTCATTAAACACCTTCAAAACCATAAAAACCCACAACTAGCAACCTAATCAATTAGAGATTCACTTAGTTTCGGGATTCCAATGTTAAAACCAACTTAATAACATTATAAAACATCAAAATCATGTTCTAATCTGATCAAGAACTCAACAAATCAGATCTAAAACGAAACTCAACCAACTTCATCAACTAAACCTCAATTAAACCAATTTTCATAATTAAACTATTAACTCATTAGAAACACATATAAAGGATCAATAACTTGGGAATTTCATAAAGAACCTTATATTAGAGGAGAAAACTGAAGCTCACCTCTAATGGATTGCTTTCCCCTTAATTGGATTGATTTACATGGAAAAACAAAGTTAAAACAATAAGGTTTTGATAGAAAACAATCAAGAACTTATTTGAAATCAAAATATTAAAGAAAACAAGAATTTTTCTTAAGATTTTGAAGAGAGAAAAAGTGCTTGGCTGGAGAGAATTTGAGAGAAAATCCAATTTGAGAAAGTTAGTTACGTGAAATTTTGTTTAAGCAATTAATTATAAAATAAATTCTCCAACCTATTTATATTTTCTAAAACTCTTTTAAAATAACCAATTAAGGGATAAAGTCTGATATTAGACTTTGGGCAATTAGCTCCTTAAAGATTCAAAGTTTTGATCTCTTTATAAAACAGCCACTAAAAATAGTTTTCAAACTTTACAATTTGGTCACCAGTCCCAAAATGTCCAATTCCCAAAACTCATTTTCCAAAATTGATTTTTACCATAAACATCCCCATAATTAATAAGGATTTTAGAACATTTTTCCCAAATATTTTCTCACCTAAAAATATTTATCCTGAATTTAATCTTGAAACTGACCTAAATATCTAATCCGGTCCATCGAACCGTCTATTCAACCCAAAATAGTCTAGGCCCAAAATCGAGGCATTACACTCTCAATATAGTATAACATCATACACAGCCTACAAGGCCTAACCATACTCGGGATCAAACCAGATCATTCAAGCAATAGTACACAAAGTCGTAACCACAAACCTGGTGTAAGGCCCGGTACCACACAACTTCAAGAATATACACTCTAAGTGAGGCCCGATGCCACATAGCTTCGGGAACATACACTCTTTGGGTGAGACCCGATGCCACACAGCTTCGAGAACGTACACCTATGCTTGAAATCTCTCGTCGAGTATCTTTGAATGAGACATTGTGCCACACAGCTTTAGGAACGTACATTCGTCATCTCTAATCATGGTGTTGCAACACTTTCTCATTGGGTATCCAGATCCTATAAAACCAGGTAACTCAACCAACCAAGTGTCCAAACAGCACACAGCATGAACACGATTCCACACAACACACAGTATTAACATGATTACCAATCTCTATGGTTTCTATCAATTATCAAGCAATCATTTAGGTTTACCAACTTGTTAATACATTATGAAGGTATACATTAATCATCCTCATTTATTATCTTTATCAACCCTTATTATCACATTATTGTCCCACTTAAATTTCCATTTTTTATTAGTATTATAAATTATTTCGTTCAATGGGTACCGGTACTTGAATACTAGTTTCAATACAGTACTCCTAATACCAGTACTCACATGCATACTGATACAGATATTGCTTATTAGAAATCCTAGATTTCCATAAGTACCGGTATAGGTCAACCCGTATCGATACTTCACCCCAAACACGTACTGGTATAACCAAAGCTTGTACCGATACCCTATATAAAGGTTCATACAATTCCCTCGAATTACGTTATTACGACGCTTAAATCGATCCTTAAAGCTTATAGAAGTTATTAAGGTTTGTTTACTAACGCATTTAAATAATTTATATTAATTGCCGACTTTAGATCATTCATTCGAATATTACCAATTATTAGTCTATTTAATATAATTTCCATCGAAAACGTCAATTTACATTTCAAGCACTCAAGTGAAACTTCAATATTTATACGAATATTCAAACGACCCTATACGGTCTGATTGGAGGGAGACCAGGGAGTTCCTCAGGAAAAATATCAATAAATTCAGACACGATTGGCATACTAGGTAAGCTGAATTCAATTTCATCTTGTAATACCATAGCAGCAAAAATTGAAGTTGGTTTTCTATCAATTAGGAGGATTGATTCTTTTCCTAAACCCACGGAGATACAGTCTCCTATTTTGGCAATCTACACAGGCCTCATGTTTGCTTAACCAATCTAGTCCTAGCACTAGATCGAATTCACATGTTGGGAGTACATATAGATCAACATAAAAGGGATTGTTTCGAATATACAAAGGGCATTCTTTACAGATTAGGCTTATATTTGTAATTCCCCCTATTGGATTCGATACTACAAGGCTTTGTTTTACAATTTCAGGCTTCAAGTTCTATTTGACAATTAAAGATGAGAATATAAAAGAATGAGTGGATCCCGAGTCTATTAAAGCATAAACATGAGTTGAATTTAGCTCAACGGTACCTGATATGACATCGGGTGCTTCTTCATCTTCTAATCCTCGGATATGATAGACACTGGAGTATTCATCGTCCAATCTCAATATTTACCAAGTCTCGTAACACCAATCTCAATACATATTTATTCATCGTCTACCAATTTACAGATACTAACACACAAAACAATCACATTTATACTGCTCATGAAACAATAGGAGCTCGAGTGTACTAACCTGAAGCCAAAGAGATAAATCCTCATATAAGCTTCCTGATTATTCCACTTGGTCTGATATTCGATCCTAGTTAATCTTCATATAAAAATAAATATGAAAATACATTAATTTCATGTATCTCTTATACCAATCACAAGGTCAAATGAGTAAAAATAGCTTAATGGGTTCAAATTTGGCAAAATAGACTACGGCAATAGACTCAAAATGTCGAGAAACCCCCATGTAGGGTCCTCCAGAAAAAGTCAACACCGATCAACTCTAGTCAACAACTGGTCAACAGCCCTAGTGATCTGGTGCAGTGCAGGTGCATGAGAAGGTCGGTGTACCCCAGGTATATGATTCAATGTGCATAGGTGCACTGTAGCCTCAGTGCACCCGTAGGGAGTGCTTCCGTGTGGGTGAGTGCACGTGCACTCGGTGAGCCTAGTTCAGTGTGGTGCAATGCACTGCAGCATGGTGCACCCGCCTGGGCAGAGCCATGCCCACCCTTACTGCAGTGCATGGAGGCGCGTGGGGCATGCTCTTGTGGTCAGACGGTGGTGATGAGCTCTAGATTCACTATTCTCCAGCCGGTGAGTCCCATGGTGGCTTCAATTTCTAAAGGAAGACGACGGAGCACGGTGATTTCAACTAGGCCAAACTTTTCTTTCCCCTATCCTGACGAACTGCAACAACTCTAACGATGCAAAGACCACCTTCAGACTCTTCTTGATGAGCTGAAGACAATAGCGATAATGGTGAAACGAATGATGGTGTAGACGCTGATGAAAACCCCTTGAACATATTCTCTTTTTAAAAACACATTTACTCTTCCACTCTTTCTTCTCTCTCCCCTAACAAATCACTTTTTACTTTTTCTCTCTTTCTAACATAATATCCTTTTTTTTCTCATATCCTCATCCTTTTAAATTTCAAAGCTTATTCCTCAAAATAATGGGCCCAACATAACCACCTCAACTTGGGCTTCTAAAATAAAAGTCCATAACCCAGGTCTGAGACCTAATTCATTAACCTAAAAATTTAGGTTGTTACAGTTGTCACACGACCCAATAGCCAAATTATTGATTAAACTTGCCAAGAAAGGCAAAACCCGGAGGTTTTGGCTTGAGGGGGACTTATTGTATGCTCGAGGATATTGCCTCTATGTACCTCAATTTGAAGGACTACATAGGGAGCTCATGAAGAAATGCCATGATTCCAAGTGGGCGGGACATCTAGAGATGCATCGGACATTAGCCTTGATAGCTGAACACTATTATTAGCCGCACATGGGAAATGACGTTGAGGCCTATGTGAAGACTTTCCTTGTGTGCCAACAAGAAAAGGTAGAGTAGAAGAGACCAACGGGGTTGTTACAGGCTTTGACAATTTCTGAAAGACTAGGGGAAACTGTTTCTATAGATTTTATCATCGATTTGCCAGTTGTCGATGGATTTTCTAGCATCATGGTTGTTGTTGATAGATTTTCCAAGTATAGGGTGTTTATTCCAGTATTCAAAGTGTACCCAGCCGAGAAGGCGGTCACATTTTTTTAAGTACGTGGTGAAATACTAAGGTGTTCCAAAGATGATTATCAATGACCGAGACACGAGGTTTACTGGGAAGTTCTGGATGGAGTTATTCAAGTTGATGGGATCAAACTTTAACTTCTCGATGAGTGTTCATCTACAGACCAATGGGCAAACTGAGAGAGTGAATGCACTCGTTGAGATCTACTTAAGGTACTATGTGAGTGCAACGCAACGTGACTGGCCAAAGCTATTAGATGTATCCCAATTTTCCTAAAATTTACAGCGGGGTAAGACAACAGACCAAAGTTCGTTTAAGATTATGATCGAGTAGTAGCCGCTTACACCAAACACGGTTATGACCGGGTACCAGGGGCTAAGTCCATTAACATTTCAGTTTGCCAAGGAGTGGCATGAACTTTACGACTTAGCTCGTGCTTATTTGCACAATGCGGGGAAGTAGAACAAGAAGTGGACATATCGAAAGTATCCGGATATAAATTTCGAACTTGGCAATCTAGTCCTTACCAAATTTACTGGAATATTGCGCAACCCAAGTCAAAAGGGGCTTATGCGATTATGAGAGGTTGTTCAAGGTTTTGAAGATGGTAGGTATTATGGCCTACAGGTTGGAGTTACCGTCGACTATCCGAGCTCATCTTGTGTTGCATGTGAGTTTGTTAAAACTGTATAATCAATAAGAGGAGGATCCAGACCTAGGCAAGTCACACCAAGCGCCAATCGAAGTGAGGGTCTCATACAAGAGAGAAGTAGAAGCCATCCATGCAGAGATAACCATTCATCAAGAGAGATATCGACTAAGGCATGAATACCTTGTTTAGTGGAAGGAACTTCCCGCGAGTGAGGGGATTTGGGAACCTACCGAAGTCCTATAGCAATTCTGAGATCAGATTAACCAGTTTCATTCTAGTTGCACGACGAGGCCATCGCTAGAACTAGTGGGGGGCAATGTCACGGACCGCAAGATCATGACCGAGACAAGTGCACTTTAGGATGCCCAGGACCATCTTTGCCACATTTTGGGCCTTCTAGAAGGCCTAGGAAAGCTGGCCCATCCACCTTGGAGAATGGATAAGGCATGATAATTATCCTTAATTTTTTGTAGATAAATCCCAAAATTATCATTTGTTTGAATTTCAAATAGGATTTGTAGATAGGATAGGCTTTTTATCTTGACTGTTGATGTAATGTAATCTTAACCGTTGATTGTAGGGGGCTCCAACTATAAAAGAAGGCTCACCCCCACTTCATTTCAAATTAAGGAATACAAGTTAGCATTCACCCATACCCTCTCTTTACTTGTGCATGCCCATCACTATTGTTTCCATTGTTTCTGTATCGTTCTAGGTTATTTTACTTAGAGTTCTAGGGTGACTTAGCTGTACTTTTGACCAAGAAAGCGAATAAGGCTGCACGAGCTTACTAACAGCAGTCTAGCCCTGTGACACTTTGAGAAAATTATTTAGTGAAATGGTATAATTTCTACAGGAACATCCAAAGTAGCCAACAACAACCTACGACCGATCTATTTTTATTATTTTTGGATCAAACTGTAAGGAAATTTAAAGTTGCAAAGTTGACTAGCACAGCGCGTTACATTATTTAGGAAAAATGGCAAAGTCACTTGTTCGTGTAGATGAGAACAAAAATAAAGGAAAGAAATAAGATTATAGAACCAAATAGAGAAAATTAAAATTATAAGGGTTAAAATGAAAATTTTCAAAAATACATATTGTGATTTTGAATTAGATTATTCCAATCAAATCTATTGTAAAGAATTGTAAAGATTGAGGCATTGAAATGAAACAGTGTAGAAGAAATTGTAATAATGTTGCTTAAACTATATGTATAACGTAAAATTGTGAAAGAAAATTGAAATTACATGGACCAAAATGAAAATTTTAGAAATATTTAAATTATGATTTTTTGTATTGGTTAGTAATTTTAAATCTTTAACTTTGTTTTCATTAGCTTTATGGAGTCGATGGCAGTTGCCGACAACGTTGGTTTGATACTTTGGCTGCAATATTATGTTTTGCACCATAAAGACTAAACTAAAAGAAAATTAAAATTATAAGGATCAAAATAAAAATTTTAAAATATAATAAAATTACACATATCAAATCCTTATAAATAATGATATTTTTTGTAAAGAAAAATCAAAATTTTAAATCTGACATGATAAAAGAAAGAAAAAAACAATTATTTAAAATTACTGAAAAATATTAAAAAATCAAAGGTTAAAAATGAGAATTTTGAGAATGAAATGACAAGGCATCGTTGACTCATTGTCAGTGCATAGATATCAAAAAGTTATGATCTTTTTAAAGTTTTTCACTAAAATTATTATTTTATTTTCTCATTTAAACACACTATTTTATTTAAAACAACTATTCATTTTCTAAAATTTTAGTTATACGTAATGCCAAAATATGCACATATTGTTTGGCTAGACAATCATCTATTTGTTCTTTTTTGAAGCACTTTAATTTTTAATATTTTATTTTAAATAAAAATAATTTTTATTTGAATAAAAATTGATAGTCAATTGACGGTAAATAATTTGAAAGGACATAGTAAATATTTATCGTTAGTTGAATAATAGATTTTATCCACCAATGAGCCATTTTGACCCAAAATAAAATGTTAAGTATTAAAGTGTTTTAAAAAAACTAAAACGACCATCTAATTAAATGTTAAAGACATTTTTTAATATTTTGTCTTTTAATTTTTACAAGTAGATTAAAAATGTAAAAATATATATATTAAAAAAATTGTCGACAGCTGCATCAACTTTGTCAAAGTCAATTTGAACTATAAATGATTTTGAAAATTACTGTAGAAATTGCATAATTCCCAAATAATTTCTTCAATATATCATTTCCCAAAAGAATTTCAAATTGTATTCTTTTCTTAAATAAGTCTAAAAATATTAATTTTTTTTTGTGCGGAGAGGGTCACGAGTAATGATAAAATCTTAATAATCACAACCGCTCAAGATAGTTGGGGTAAATAAAACAAATATCATTGAACGTAGCTACTCTATCTACCCCATCCAACTGATGAATAATAAAATAAATAAACTTCACCAACGCATCAACAACCTCTTTGATGGATCTTAGTAGTTTCAGTAGAAAATGCGAAGTATGGTGGATTACTATTTTTATTTATTTAAGAAAAAATGATAAGTTCAAAAAAAAAATCCGCCTAATTAGGAAGAATATTTTTGTTATTTTGGGAAATACATTTTCTTAAAAAGGTAAAATTATGATACACTGATTGTATAAAATTAATTTTATACAAGTCGATATATTTATACTATAAAATTCAAACCTTAAATTTCTAAATCTAACCCTAAAAAATTAAACCCTAAACTTTAAACTCTATACCCTAAATTTTAAACACTAACCTTAAACTCTAAGTCATACAACATAAACCCCTAAATATTAAATCCTAAACTAAAACCCTAACCCTTATAATTAAAAGACATATATAAACTAAAATTTACACTGACTATATATCATTTTTTTTAAGTTATTTAAGAACGTAAAGTGAATTCTACGATAAAAGTAAAATCGTCGGTACGTGAAAGGAACTTTGTCTGAAAAATTCCTAAAATTGTCACTTATTGTACATGTCGCAAAGTTGTCGAAAGCTGGAGACACTTTATCTCGATCCGACGAGGTCCGATCAGCCTGCTACAAGAAAGTTGGGGGTCAAAACACAAAAGTTTGAAGAAGGAAAATGGGGGCTGAAAGTGTGAAAAAAAATGGAAAATATATGATTCTTTTGCCTAAAATAATAAAAAAAGTATTGGATATTTGTCAGAAAATTTCGAGTTAGTTAAGTTTACGAGTCTTATTTTATAACTAAAATTTTATTTAAAATTTTTTGAGTCGAATTTATGAAATTTGGATCGAGTCAAATTATTCAGTTTTTTGTTCAAATTTAATTGTACGTATTTATAATGTTACAGTAATAATTAATTCTAATTTAAATGGTTTTTTATAATAATATATTATATACATATATAGTTCTTCGTATTTTTTATATTCCATATACATATTTCATAAAAAGTTGAGAGACTCGACTAGAACTTAAAAACTAATCCACTAATTACTAAAAACTTCGAGTTATTCGAAGTGTCATTTTATAATTCAAACTTTATTTGTATTTTTTCAATCAAGCCAAGTTTATGAAACTACGATTCGAGTTAAGTTTGAGTTGAATTTTTTGACATCGAATCAAGCAAAAAAATCATTTTTCCGAATCGATTCGAATTTTACTCATCCATAACTTCAACTCTTAATTTCATATTGTTATTAGAATTTTTACCAAAGATTGTTTTAATTAAAAAAAAGTTTAACCATCAAATAAGTGCCTAAGTTATACATTTTTTTTCGATATGTGTCTAAAGTATTTTTGAGCTCAAGTAGATGCCTAACGTTTCATTTTGTAACATTTTTAAGGTTTTTTCGTGTCAGGCGTTAAAAATTTTTCATTATTCAATCATTGCATGACAAATGGTCTGCTCTTGTAATTTTCTTTAATTTTTATTTTAAAAAATATAAAATCTTTTATCTTATCAGACCATTGATTTAACCACCACTAGCCTCCCCTTCCTTCATTTACCCCATACAGGCGATAACCAAACCTTACATCGTCATAATCGATAAACGAGCGGCCAAACTAACCACGAACGTCGAACGTGAAATCTTCAATCGAACGAAAAATATACGAACGAAGAACTGGACCTTGAGACTCGTGCGACATGTGGAGGAGACCCCATTGTGAAGACGATGGCGACAATGTGGTGTTTAACTACTGTAGAAGGGGAGATTTAGGGATTCTAGGAGATTTTTTTTTAAAAAGGCATAATGTCAAAAAAAATACCCCCAACGTTTGACTGAATAGTTACTTTGGCCCTTATTTTTTTAAGCAATTTAGCCCCTCAACGTTTCATTTTGGGTCAAAATGGCATCTACGTAAATGAAAATTGTTAGTCAACTGACGCTAAACCACTTGAAATGACTTGACAGAATGACACGTCAGAAGAAAAATATTTTATATTTTATAGAATTTTATAAAATTATTTTTTTACTGATGTGTCATTCTGTAAAGTCAACATATTTACTTATATGACACTGCTATCACTACATGCACTGCCATGTAGGTTTTTCTCGTCATTTCAAGTCATTTAACGTTATTGGACTAACAGTTTTCATATGTAGAGAGGCCATTTTGACCAAAAATAAAACGTTGAGAGTTAAATTGCTCTAAAAAGAATAGGTGACAAAATAGCTATTCAGTCAAACGTTAGAACTTTTTTTGGCATTATACTTTTGAAAAGCATTAAAGTTCTATATTTTTTTGGAAAAAATTAATGAATTTCTAATTTTTTAACAAAAATTAAATAAAATTAATAAATAAGCCATGTGTCATACAATGACTAGATGATAATTTTTTTAACGATCGTTAATAAAAAATTTAAAAAAAAATTACAAAATAAAATATTAAACACTTACTTAACTTTAAAAATAATTTAAATACTTATAAATATAATTTGAGCACTTATTTTATGATAAATCTTTTATAAAATAATAATCTTTGATAACTGATGTTTCTCAGAAAAAACAGTGTCAAAGACTCAAAAGGCAAATTGATAAAGGGAAGAGTCCAAGGGCGTTGTCCAATCAGATCGAATGGCCATCAAACATTTATGAATTCCCACATCAACGGGCATTATTAATCCCGTAGAATGTGAAAACCACAGTAATTTGTAGTGATCGTAAACAGGCGACAGGAACAGAACAGAAAGGCATCCACATAATACCCTCACTTTGTTCATCATCCGAATTTAATGATTGGCCCACCTGTCAGCACCATTAAATTGCCACGTCACCAACTCAACCAAATTCAAATTAAAAACAGTGGTGGTTTCCCCTCCCCACTTTCACTGCTTTTTCCCTCCTTCATCTAGGGTTGGATTTTATTTTAGCCACCAAAATTGTATTGATTATTAACTTTTTGTATTATTTGACTTAGTTATAAAATAAGTGTTTAATTTTTTTTGTAATAAGTATTTAAATTATTTTTATTAAAATAGGCGTTTAATGCTTAATTCCGTTATATTTTAAGGTAGATCCGTTAATTACCATAAAAAATATCATTCAATACGTGAATGACATGTGACATATTTATTATTTTATTTATTTGTATTTAACTTTTTAAAAAGAAAATCATAAAAATCTTTAAATTTCTTACAAATACCCCAAATTTTCTATTGTTTCATAAAACCACCAAATCTCCAAATTCATACAATGTCGTCGTCGAATCAACCACCATCGCCCACCCCTTTCGTCGTTAGACATCCACCATCGATTACCCCACTCTTTTGTCGCTAGAAATCAGCAAATAACGTGTTAATCGAATGTCAAACATCGAAAGCTTTCAATCGAGCAATGAACGACGAAAAATGTTGTGGATCTTGCGGCGAGATGAGACTTATTGTGGCAGTGGGAGCGTGGAGATCGATGATGAAAACTAATGAATTTGGAGATTTAAGGTTAGGATTGTTTTTTTTTTATTTTAGGCTTTTGTGATAATTTAGAAAATTTTATGCTTTTTAAGAAATTTAGATTTTAAAAATGTAAAAGAAACTTAAAAACAAATCCACGTGTCAAATAATGATTGAGTGTTGGTTTTTTTACAAAATAATTTTGAAACAGTAAATAGATGAAACAATAGGCACCTATTTTGACCAAAAATAAAATATTAAACGCTTATTTTGACAAAAATACTTTAAGTATCTATTCCAAAAAATATAGTTTAAGCACTTATTTTGTAATTAAAAATTTATTTTAATTCCAAAAATTACAAATTGTCTACCACTTTCT
The DNA here is from genome assembly GCA_019671005.1 of Hibiscus mutabilis. Classification (NCBI taxonomy): domain Eukaryota; kingdom Viridiplantae; phylum Streptophyta; class Magnoliopsida; order Malvales; family Malvaceae; genus Hibiscus; species Hibiscus mutabilis. Next base: position 32,588,091 of record CM033719.1, on the reverse strand, counting down.
CATCCGAAACTCCGTTATAAAAATATACAACGTGGCATGTTTATATATATAATTAAAAAATAAAAGAAATTTCAGGGAGCAAAATAGATTTAGACCTAAGTCTCAAGGAGTTATAAGCACACTTTAATCACTTAATCAAGTGATATAATTAACAATTGATTGGAAAATTATATATAAACTAGGGAGGTCTTTATTGATGAACAATAAAAGAAAATGAGGTTGAAAAATGACTCAAACTTGGGATATGTGAGGAATATGAAGTATGAACACACCTAAATAAGTTTGAGGAGATTCGAACCTAAAACTTAAATAAATAACAACATTTAATCATTAAACAAAATTAAATAGTTATTTTATATTTTTATATTTTGTTTAATCTTTTTCATATTTTGTTTTGTAATTATATATATGCAATCATACTTCTAGTGATTTAATTGATAAAAATTTTAGTTTAATGGTCAAAATAAAATCGAGATTAGTTTAGTGATCAAAATAGAATCGAACCCATAATTTAATGAATTTGATTTTTTATCTTTTATTTAAAAAGGTAAACTACCACAATGGTCACTTTCGTTTCATAAGTATTTACTTTTGCTCATTGAATTTAAAAAAGTATCGTTCTGGTCAGTACGTTATTATTTCATAACGTTTTGATCAATTATATTACCGTTTTATAATATTTTGGTCACTGCAACGTTAAATGTCGTTGGTTTGATGATATGATACATTAGTAAAAATGTTTAATTTTTTATTTTTTGACAAATAGGTTAATTTTTAATTTAACTACGGAATTTTAGATAAAATATTATTTTGACCGCAAAACTTTATATAAGATATCGATTTAACCCATGAATCTGACCAAATCTCCCATCGTCCATCACTACACCCCGTTGCCTTCAATCACCATTAATCGCCACTCACCACCTTTGTCAGTCATGGTCGGTCGACGCTTCCCACCGTCGTTGGTCATTGTCCACCATTAGATCCAAAATTTTAAATTCACTCATTTTGACTTCTTGAACAGGAATTTGATATCCCTTTCACAAATAAATGCCTCAGACTTCATAAATTCGATGTCTTGTTTGACAATCAAATATACCTCCAAAATAAAATAAAGTTGAACAAATTTAGAAAGCTACCGTGTATAGTTTTTTTTACCATCTTTTATGATATTTTTAGTGTATTTTATGATTTACTATATATATATATCATCTTTTTGTTATTATTTTTATATTCGCTGTTTAACAATATATAAAAGATTATATGGAACAAATATAATAATATTAATAATTCAATAGACTTTTTAATAAAGAAACAACATAAGTTTTTTATATTATTTTATTTTTGATATTAATTAACAATATATATAAAATTATATTGGAATTAATTTACACGAGTTCAAACTCAAAATGTATTAAACATATTAATATTCATGTAGATCGTTGAATAGCGTCATAAAAGTTTCGATAACTTGTAAAACCTAAAATGATTAATTAATGTTTTTTTAACATATTAATAAACAAACAAATGAATAATAAAAATATTGTAATTTTGTTATATAATAAAAGTATTGGAATATATATTCATATGACCATCCAAGCTTCTAGACTGGGAAGCACGGGTACGGTAGTCACATGCCGTTTCAAGTACCGGAAACGTTTTTAGGACGGGTACGTACCGGGGACGTTCTACGAGGACGGGGTTGAAGATATTTCTGGGGACGTTTCGGGGACCGTCCCCGAAGTTGTTTTGCAGTTGAGAGACTCGAGCACTTCGACAATGATTCCAAAAGCAGTCTCACCGGCAAAGGTGGAGTAACCAACTGAAAAAAAATTCAGAAAAAATTCCACGTGAAAACTGAGAAGCAGAGTTGAAGAAGAAGAAGAAGGAGAAGAAGAAGAGGAGGCGTGAAAAAGATGAGCAGGGAAAATTTTTAATCTATTGTATTAAATGGCGCTACGGCCCAATAAAATGAATTGCTATGATATTGAGGGGCCCAATCAAATATTATAGTATTTGATACTTATTTAATTATAGTATTTTTTTTATTAGCACTTTATTAAAAAAATATGAAGTTAAATTCTTTGATTTTTTTTAATTTAGAATGTTATCTTTTAATTTTATTATTTTAGTCTTTGATTTTCTCTTAATTTAGAATGTAAAGCTAAATTTTCATTCAATTTAGTCATTTTATTTTAGTAATCTTCTAATCTAAATGTTAGAAAGTAATTTAAAAATTATTAGAAGTGAATTTAAATAACTATAATTATAATTATTATTTAATACAATTATAATTTTAGTCCTTGTTGTATTATAAATTCTAATGATTTTTTATTATATATATTAAAATTTACTTTATATTTGTCGTACCCTTACCGTACCTGTACCCTGTAATTTTAGAAATTGTCGTTTCTTGCCCCCGTACTCGTACCCGTCCCCGTATCCGTATCTGTGCAACTTAGTCTAGAAATACCTCAACAAATGTGAATAAAATAGATTCGATAATTCATGTGTTCAATAAAATTCTTATATAATAAAAATAAAAAAATATTATTAATTTGTCAAAAAATAATTTTTATGCGAACATAAAATATTAAACTATGACCAATTATTAAAAAATCAATTATACAATATTATTGAAAATTCAATGAATTATATTAAACAATTGTAGATATCTCACTATACATATATATATATATATATATATATATATATATATTACAAGCCACCAAATGTAAAATATTACACCAAACAAAATAATTAAAATTGTAACATATACATGGGTAGTTTTCTAAAATTATTCGATCCTTTTTTATTTTTTGGATATATATTTTATTGTCAAACAAGATATCAAATATGTGGACTTCGAAACATTTTTCGATGAACAAACATTAGATTCTGTTTAACAGGTCAAGAAAGAGTGAACTAGAAATTACGAGGTTCAACAGTTGTCGTTGACGATAGTCGATGGCGACCAAAAGTAGTAAAGAGCGACGACCGACTACTAGAGACTTTAATAGAATTTAAGAGTTAAATTGATGTTTTGTTTAAAATTTAAAAATCAAATTAATATTTTATTTAATTTTATTTAAAATTCAGTATTAAATTAAAAATATCTATTTTATCAATGTATCACACTAAGGAGATTCATAATATACCAAATATTATGACCATGTTTGGTAAATAGAGGTTTGAGTTAATATTAGAAGATTGAGTTAATATTAGAGGTTTGATCAATTAAATCCGCTAATTTGGATGTTTGGTTAATAGCGGATTAGAATAGCGGATTGAGGTGAAACCTTTCATTTTGAAAAATATGCTAATAGGAGCTTTTTGAAAATTAAAAGTTTTGACATAAGAATTATAAATACCATTTTACCCTTAATAATTATCAAAAATATCCAAATAGCCTAAATTTTAACTCTTCTATTTTAATTATTCACCATCACGTATTTACATTGTGACATTTGTAAATTAATATTTTTTTATTCTAACATTTTTATTTTTTTATTTAAATTTAATAATTAATTAAATTGTATTAAAAATAATTATATAAATAATAAATTAATATATAGATCCTTCAAATATACTTAATAATGTTATATTAAAATAATATTTTTCATAATCAAATCAGTTAAACAAGTATTAAATATAATAATATTCTTATATGTCATTTTGCTTGTTTAAATAACCAAACAACTATAACTATCAATTAATTTTACCAATTTTTTTATATAATTTTACCAACCAAATATACAGGTGGCGTCTTTCTGAATTTTTTAATATTTAAATTTCAATGAAGACGCCACCTGCAGATTCAGCTATCAGATTCAGCAACGCAAGATTGCATATTATTTATGTTGTTATTTCTTTTCTTTTACTATGCTTATTATACTAATTACTATTATTATTATTATTTGATTTTAATTATTATCACTTATATTATTATATTATTACTATCATATTATTAATATTATTAATATACTATATTATTATTGTTATTAGTATCATATTACTAATGCGTCTATAACATATTATTATTATTTCTTTGTTATTAGTATATTATTTTATTATTATTATTATTATTATTATTAAACAAAAACAAAAATTAAATATAATTAATGAATAAATAAGCCCCATGTTTATTATTAAAAGGTCCAATATATATTTAAACACAACAAAAAAATTATTTACAAACACTAATTACACAACATCTAACCATAATGATCTGTTTGGTGCAACCACATCACAGCCATCAGATCTGGATCAGATCTGACGGTCCAGGATCAACCTAAAGAACCTTCTAGAGCCCCACGCGTCTCACACGCGACTCTTCGTCTACCCCACTCGTGCATGGAACACACACCGACTTTTCCAAAACTTTTACGTGTGTTGCCTCGGCTCCAAAAATCGACTCTTCAATGGTCGTGTCACGACCACGCTCGACTCTATGGCTCTTTAGTGGCCCTCCGCACCGACCACATCGTTCCACCAGTGGTCCCTCCTCCACCGGGTCATGGCTTGATGTTCAAGAAAACTACAAACAAAACAATGAATTTTTTCAGATTCAAGCTGGGCAAGTGAGTTGACAGACAAGAGGTCTACCAGTGGGTATTGCTCTTTTGTTTGGGGAAATTTAGTCACATGAAAAAGTAAAAAGCAGACTGTTGTTTCCAGAAGCAGTGCAGAGGCAGAATATAGAGCTTTAGCTCTGGAAATGTGTGAAGGAATTTGGTTAATGAAGTTACTCAAAAAGTTAGGAGTGGATCAAGAAAAATAATTTGAAGTTTTCTGTGACAACCAGTCAACAATATAGATTGCCAAAAATCCTATTCAACATGACAGAACAAAACATGTGGTAAAGTAGCACATGGATTATAAGTGGAGTGGCATCCCTAAGTTATATTCCTACAGAACAGCAAGCAGCAGGCATTCTAACAAAAGCTTTGCCAAAACTTTTTTTCGATAAGTTTTCATTCAAGTTGGGATTATACAATGTATATATCATTGTTGTATTTAATGTAAGTTTAATAGTTAATAGTTTTATTTGAAGTCTACTTCCTAGGAGAACTAGAGTTTGTTGTAAGTAGTACTCCAAATTATACCATAAGCCCTATTCTATAGTCTTTAAATAGTCTATAACCTATGTAATTTAAAAGTAATTGAAATCAGAATAGAATTATGTTTCTCTTTAGATTATTCTTATAGTTACGGGGCAAATCATGTGGTAAAGTGACTTCAGTGTTAAAAAGTGCGCAAGACGCACTAAGGCGATAGGAGTTTTATAGCCAAGGCGCGCGCCTTATTGAAAAAGATGCGTTTTTTTTTTAAATAAGAGATATACATATTTTTTCCAATTGTATAGTCAAGCAAAAAGAGTAGTTTATTCAATGTAAACACCAAAAAGTATTTATCATCAACATTTTATGTATTAAGCATCACTTCAAAATTCTTTACATTCAATAAAATTTTGGGTGATACGAATAATGATGTTCTTTGAATGTTCAACTTCAACATGAACCAATCAAGGAGAATGTATAAATGCACATGAAGTAGAGTACTAAACAAGAAAAAAATAGTACTTTAAAAAGGACTATAAGTTCAACAAAAGCTCTTCATTTTATTTACCTTTAACTTTCCAATAAAAAAGCATATGACATTGCATTTTATCATGCAATATGAAATTTTTTATATTGTAAATAGACAAAGCTAGTTATATAATAATTTCAAAAGGATATGTAATAATATGATTTAAATTAAGGATTTATATCGAATACACTAGTGGTGGAAACTAAAACAAACGCCTTAGTTTTAGGGACTCAATTTGGGGCGCAGGGTTTAGGGGTTTAGAATTTAGGGGTAATGATTAGAAATTAGGGGCTAGAGTTATGATTTAGGGTTAAAAGGTTAGGTTTTAGGATAATATGTAGGTTCTAACCTATAAAACTAAATTCTAACCCTAAACCTAAAATTCTATTCACAACGACTAAATTATAAACTACTAAATCTAAACCCTTAAACCTTACACCCTAAACCCTAAAACAATTAAATTTAGTTCAAGTTTTAAAACTCAACCAAATTAATTTGAATTTAAATTCGATCCAGTTTAATTAATGTTTGTATGTATCGTGTATTATGCTTTAAGTTCAAATTACACATTAACTTGACTAGATTAATTTAAATTTCATTTGATTAATGTTATTTTTGTATGGTCCCCACTTTTGGCCCAAGTTAGTATTTAAAACATAAAAAAAGAAAGATAAAAAAAATTGAACAGGCGGCGCCTTTCTGCACCTCAGCGGCTAGTGTGCCTTAGGCGCGCCTTACCGCGCTTCATTGAAATCGCCTCGCCTAGACCTAGTTAGGCGCTTCACCCTCGCCTCGCCTCGCCTCATATGCGCATTTTTAAACACCGAGTTACTTCATGCTTTTTCCCTCCATAATGGCACATAAACGTGCCTGTTTATCTGCTGATTCATGACTAAGAGGTTTCTCTAGTAGTTTTGTTCAGCTAACTCCCCTCCCCCTTCTTTTATTATTCTTATAATTACCGGGTAAATCATGGTTGTTACTTCATGCTTTTTTTTTTTTGCTTCCATTCAGGTTGCATTCAGGACAAAGGTATTTCACCCTAATATTAACAGCAATGGTAGCATTTGCCTTGATATTTTAAAGGAGCGGTGGAGCCCGGCCCTCACCATATCCAAGGTTATTGTTCAACATTCTTAACCGCCTTGAAGTGTATGCATCTTTTAATATGAATAAACATTGTCCTGTCGTAATACACATGGCTTAAGGGATACTGTTTACCAATTTATAATGAAAAAGTTAAAATGGAGGCCTTAAAAATTAAGCCTTTCATTTACTGTCCAAGTTGTTTGTACCATCTGGTCACCTTTGGTCTAGAAGATGTATTTTTTCTACTATGTAAAACTTTTGCTTGCCTGTGTTTTGTGGTAGTAGGTGTGGGGATGTGTTATTATTTCTATTTTGATTGTAGGTGCTGCTATCAATCTGCTCACTCTTGACGGATCCAAATCCTGATGACCCTCTGGTGCCTGAGAATGCCTACATGTACAAGACCGACATGAGCAAGTACGAGACAACTGCTCGGAGCTGGACACAAATATGCAATGGGTTGAAGTGCTGCTACTTATGTAACAGGAGGGCTTCATTACCTGTACCTTTGGTGTTTAAATTAATTCTGTGATTTGTCTCTATTTACTGAACCTAGCCCTCCTTAAACTGCATTATTCTTGTTAGTTGTCTGTAAGGAAATTGTCTTCCAGACTTGAATCCCCCACTCTTCTTAATTACCCTTCTGTTTTTAATTTTCCATTTTATGCGCATTTTGGAGCTGGAATCTATGGATGCTTAAGCCCTAAATCGACAGCTCAATATCCCTATTGGACTGCTGATATATGGTTGGCTTTCACTTGGTCCAGCCCATTGCATGGTTAGCCAGTATGTTTACACAGCCTGTTGTTTGTTTTTTTGACAGTGGAGGATCCACGATTTACCCGGGTAGGCTTTGTTAGTTATTCAGTTTTACCGATTGTGTCCACCCACAAACAAACGTTGAGATTCGTATTCATATAAGTTGTGATATGAATATTTTTGGCTGCTTGGTCAATTAGTGAATCTCAAGTAAGAATGAATAAAATTTGTTTTGGTTTTAGTAACTAGGTATGAAAAAGATGAAATTAGATTAGCATGTCATAAGATGTACAGGTGAGTCTGGGGTGTAGCAGGGTACGGTATTGAAATATTATAAAACACGGAACCTAAAATGTTACCTACCAACCTAAAATGTTACACATTTTGACAATATTTTAGGTCGATGGTTAAGTATCGAAACTTAGCTCTGAGTAAGAATACTTGTCATTTCTAATAATATTTTAGGTTTGTGTTGAGTATCGAAATTTATTTCTGAGTCGATACTTGTCGTGAGAGTGGGTAACATTTTAAATTTTATATTTTATAACATTTTAGTTGGTGTCGTGCCGTAACTTGTTGTACGTTAAACTCCCCGATATATACACTCATTCATTCATATTAGGTTTTAGTTACAGTGGTTTTTACAGAACTTTTTTCTGGTGTTGGGAAAAACAGTTGGAGAAGGCTAGGGAAGAATAATTGTAATTATTATTTGCAATGATTCGGTTTGGTGGTAAGTGAGGGGAGTAAATGTGTTATGGTTTATACAGTAACAATGTCCAAGGACTAAGGTGGTCCTCTTTCTCTTCTTCCAAGAAACACCAAACTTCATTTATTACTTGTAGGAAGTAATGCTTTTCATAAGGCTCTGAATTCCTTTCAGAAAATAGAAAAAAAGGGCACCAAAAATGTAGAAAAAGGACATTACTTTATCTTTACACCGTCCAATTGGCAATTGAATTGTTTCTGTGTTTCGGTTCTTTTATCATTAAAATCAAATCGTACTCTAAATGGGACTAACAAGTAACGACTTGAAATACAAAACCCGTTTTTGTTTATTTATTCATTTAACCCCTCTAAAATTCAATGTATTTGTACGTAAACAAAAACAAACGTAGTTACCAACAATCCGTTGGTCTAACGGGATGAAACGCTAAGTACTTTAAACAAGATCAGAAGTTTATACTGACGTTGTAAATGAAGGATGTTACTATATAGGGCCACTGCAAAACTCGATTTGAATTGGTCAACCAATACATTAGATACGGATAGTTAAAAAAAACTAACGAATTTGATAGGTTCCACCCATGTGGATCAATAGACATCGTTCAGTTATACTTCTTTTGGAGAGGGGTAGGGAACGTTCCTGTCTCCTCCATAAAATGACAAAAAGTAATTGCATGAAATATGGGTATCTTTATAGGAAAAAATTTTGATACACAGGCCGTGTAAACTTTAATTTACACGTGCCTTTTAGTTTTAGGGGTTTGGATTTTAGTTTAGGGTTTAAGGTTTAGGGGTTTAGGTTGTAGGGTTTAAAATTCAAAGTTAGTGTTTAGAATTTAGTGTGTGAGTTTAAGGTTTAGGGTTTAGTTTCTTAGGGTTAGGGTTATCAATTTAGGATTTGGATTTTTATAGTGCAAATACACAGGCTTGCGTAAAATTAAATTTACACGACCTATCAAAGTTTTACCCATCTTTATATACAGCTGCAAACCCCAAGGAATAAAAACAACAAGGTCATCCCTATAAACCTGTGCCCACGAAATCCCACTTGAACAGCTGAGCTTCAACTTCTCATTTTCATTGATTTTTTTTAAGTCATGTATCTAAAGCCTTTCAAAAACAAAAAAGAGGTTGTAAAATTAATTCCAATATTGAATATATGGAACTTATTGCGGATTATTCATAAACACAAGGCATACCCAATCAACAACTTACCCACGGCCACTTCATACCCAACCCTTTAATCTCTATATGTAGTGTCCTACCCATCTTCATCTTTACATTTATTTTTTAGTGCAACCATTTTGCTAACAACTTATTGATTTACTGACAATGAGTTTCAAGTTGGTTGGTATGATGTCCAGAATCAGAAAGAAAATAATATATATGTGAAGCTTGATTAAATATATATGATATAGTGTCAAGAAAATTCTCCTAACGCTTTGAGTAGATAGTTAGTTTAGTCCTTATTCTTTTTTGAAGCACTTTAACTCTCAACGTTTTATTTTGGGTCAAAATTGCCCATCCGTAGATGAAAATTGTTAGTCAACTAACGATAAACAACTTGAAATGACTTGATATAATGACACATTAGCAGAAAAAATAATTTAATATTTTCTATAATTTTCTAACATTACTTTTGCCTAATGTGTCATTTTGTCAAGTCAACACCTTTGTCTATATGATACTGCTATGTCAGTGTACACTGACATGTAGGTTTGTCCCGTAATTTCAAGTCATTTACCGTTAATTAACTAGCAATTTTTATACATGGAAGGGTCATTTTGGCTTAAAATGAAACATTGATGGTTAAAACGTTTCAAAAAGACAAGAGCGAAAATGACTATTCAATAAAATATTAGAGATATTTTTTGACATTATATTGTATATACTAAAAAGAAAAGGAAGCTCAAAAAATAAAAGGTTGAAAGTTTAAGAAAAAGAGAGACAAAAGAAAGATGATAAAAAGGCTGGGGAAGTTGGTAACCCGGAAAGCAGGGGTTCATCAAACCATGCATTCTTTTTACTTTATTTCTTGTTCCCTATAAATGAAAAAGGGAGAGATGCCATACTATATAAACCTTTTTTTTTAATTTATACGGGACAGTGTGATGTATGTCTTTTTATGTTTAACAACGTTTCATTCGTTTTAATCAGCATTTCATTATCAAAATATTCCAAACTTTATACAATGTGCATGCTTCTTTATGATTTACGTGTATAATATAGATAAGATTCAGTTACATAACATAAAACTTTCTAGTTTTATATTAATTTTGAATTATTGAACAGATGTAAATTGATGATTACGATTAAAAGAATAAAAACAAAGAGATATTTAAAGAAAAAAAAAAGAATTAGATAATCTCAATCATAAAATTTCCAATGATTCAAAATCAGTACAAAAATTACATTAATTCTAAAACCTACAATGTTTCATACTAATTAATGTATGAGATTAATTCTCTCTCTTCTTAAAAATCACAATTTCAATATTTAATCTCAATCATTAAGTTACACTTATTCTGTAAATCTAAAATCGGAAGGCAGGATAATTGCCTTGACATCTAATCAAATAAGAAAAACTTAACTTTTAACTAGTAATAAATTAATATGGTGTCTTTGTATGTGACCAAATGTTTTTTTTATGTCTTATCTTGACAGGTTGCCTATTCAAAATAGATTTAGGAGTTGGGGAATGGATTTAGATGGTAACTGCAACTATTGTGATGATGAGGAATCCAGATATCATCTTTTCTTGGATTGTTTTTTCTAGAGAATATATTGAAGCTTTATGGTCTAAGAAGAGAACCTGGTAATTGGGAGTGGGAACAGCGATGGTTTGTTTCTAAACTTAGATGAAGGAAATATTCATTATTACTGATATATTGAGAGTGGCTTTGAATGCTCATTTATACCGGATATACAGAGAAAAAAACTATAGACAGTTGGGCGATCAAAAGTAATCAAAGAATAATTGGTCGACCAACAAGGATTGGGTGTAATGACAAGATACATTACTCTCTTAATGAGAGAATCAGAGTTCGAATTTTAGAGACGACATTGTTGAGAAGGAGAGCCATGAATCCTGAACATAGACCACAAAATGGGCATATCCTTTATATAAAAAAAGAAATTGTTTGAATCGATAAAAAAAAATGTGTGAATCAAGCTGGAAAATGCCACTTTCAAGAAGATTGATACTGTTAATAGACAATTATTCATAGATTGAGGGATCGACTAGTTATATAGGAGATTTATTTGTAAATGTTTATTTTCATAGATTGAGGGGTCGATTGATGTATTGTTCTGTAAATACTGTAGCAATTGCAGTTTTTTTATGTAATAAATCATGGATTATTTTCTTGATAAATCTTAAATTTAATCATAATCATACTTAGAGGGGAGAGGAAGGGAAGGGAGACTCTAGGGAAGGAAGGGGAGTGTCCCTAGTGGGTCTAAAACCTATGATCCAAGGAAATTTGAGCGAACGAAGATGAGCAGTTTGATCAACCGACTAAATATGTTTACTCAAAAAAGTATGAATTATTTAATTATTTAAAAAATGTAATCTTTTGGTTTAAGTATTTTTAATCTTTATTTTTAAAAGCTATACTTTTAGTACCGTTTAAAAATTAATAATGTAGTTCAAGTATCTTTAATGTAAGATTTTAAATTTGACTCTTCCTAAATAAAATTCTTGACAATTATTTGTCTCTATTTTCTTGGAAAATGATATAAATATTAATTATGGCTTTAATAATGTAAGGTGTACCCGGCGCCCGGGGGTGTAAGACCCAGAAAATAAGGACTCCCAACCCCTAATTTAATCACTCCATTAATGTACCTAAAACATAAAGCTTGTCTTTAATGAAGACATGGGTGACAAATCCGCGTCACATATCTCAGTTATGCTACGTTGCATGTCGAAATGTCAGGTTTTGCTTAGGTGGATGTAAGTACTGTGTTTTTTTTTCTTCTTCTAAATAATTTGTTAATCTAAAATGAATTTGGTTAACACCCATGAAATTGGTCAGATGAACAATTATGAATCTGGAAGATTAATTACGAAACAAACCTAACATATTTTTTTTGTTTAACTCAGTATCCGATTTATTGGTCGACTAATTCGGATCGGATTTTACAAATGTTCAATGTGAGCTACGACCCTTTCAACCCAATTTTTTTATTCACAACATCAAAATTTAAAATATACACCTTATTTAAAGAATCTTGCACCTCATCCCAACATATATTAAAAACCCCATAAAACTAAGAACATAAATGTTATTGAATTTTTGAACATTTTATGGGTAATTATTTCATGCACAATTAGTGGAAACAAAAAGTTTCCACAAGTGTCTCAGTTTTAGGGTTTAAGGATTTTGTTTAGGGCTTAATGTTTAGGGGTCTAAGTGTAGGAGTTTTGAATTTAGGGAGTGCGGTTAGAATTTATAGTTTATTGTTAAATTTTAAGTTTAATATGTTAAAACCTAAATCGCTAATCATATTATCTTAAACCCTAAACCATGACATATAAACTCTAGACCTTAAATTTTAAATCTATACACTTAAACAATTAAACTTTAATCGAATCTTAAAACCCTAAAATTAATTACGCTTGTAAAATCTTTTCGTTTTTATTGTTAGTGCATAAAATATTTTTTTTATTTTTAAAGAAAAAAAACAGGATACAAGTTTGTAAGCCACGTTTGGGAACGTCATAGTAATGGATCATGCATGTGGTATATATGTCTATTTGGCTATAGCAAAAAAAATGATTTTTGACGTTGATTGATGCCAACGTTTTCCTTCCGAATAAAAAACATGTTGTTGCAGATATTCCCCAAATTTTACTTGCATTTAAAGCTGCCGAATTTTCATTTCCAAATATTTAAGAAATAATTTGTTAGTTACTCGTTCAACTAAAAATATTCATGCCAATTTATTTATTTATTTATTTTTTAAAAAATTAAGTTGCATTAATTGTAGTCCAAAAGAGAATGAAATAGTTTGAACCTAACCCATTAAAGAGTTTTCAACAAAAATTCTTGCAGTAGTTGTCCTTGTCTCTTTACCAAAACCCTAAATTTGAGGTAATTGGACCTTCCTTTTCAAGTACACTCCACCTCACAATCGGAGGGACATAAAAACGTTTTGGTACGAAGTAATAGACTAAAGTACAAGTGCTCAAACTCTGTCTCTATTTTGTAATAGGTATCTAAAATATTTTTTAGTTGAAATATGTATATAAAGTTTCATTTTTTGCTAAAATATGTGCTTAAAGTATTTTTTTTTGCTGAAATATGTGCATAAAGTTTCATTTTTAGCTTATTTTAAAGTTAACTGAGGCACCTATTTCAATCAAAAATGAAACTTTAGGCACCTATTTCAGACAAAAAATACTTTAGGCACCTATTGCAAAAAAGAGACATAATTTAGGCACCTATTTTATAGTTAAGCCAAAGTAGTATCATGACCTTGAAAATCTTTTTTTTTTAAGATAGTTATGCCGTACAACATCATATTTTAAGGTTAAAAAATAGTAAGTTTTGAAATTTGTCCAAACAATTATATTTTTATAACATTTTAAATTGGTTTTTTTCGTGATTTTTTTTCTCAAATTTGAAACTTGTTAAAAAATCAACCTAAAATGTTATAAGAAATATAATATTTTAGGCTGTTTGACAAGTTTTGAAAGTTATCCTTTTTAGCTTTAAATTAAGCTGTCGTTATTGGGACTTGCCCTAAAAAAAGGATTGATTAATTTATCAATTGACATACGTATGGTCAAAACTTTATTGTCATAATAATTCGCGTACCAAATGTGGAGGGTTTATTGATGAGATTACAACTCAAAATGGTTCGGCGACTGTCAACAAACAAAAATCAAATGCAAAGACACCAACGGCCAAGCAGCACCGATGGTATGCCCGACTCCGACGAGGGAGGCCATGCCATTAAGAAGACCTCACACGATAGCCACCTTACAAGCCGACGATCCGTTAGGAATTTAAAAGCGGAAAATAAAACAAAACAAGATCAACATAAAATAAAACGTACATATAAGAATAGATCTAACGTGATTCGGCATTGCCTATTTTCACAAAAGAAAGAAACAACAATCCACTAGAAATGTAGAGATTAATAAGAGTACAAATACATGATATCTCAAATACATGATATCTCATCTATCACATAACCCGATATGGATATTTTAAAATATGGCGTATCCCAAACACTCATCCAATTTCCAATATCATTACAATACTCATCTCTGCAACATAGCCACAATAATTATAGAGATCATAAAAAGGATTACATCTCTCCAAAATAATTTTCTCTCATAATTTTAAAAAGGTTAAGACATGCTCTATAAATCTATATTTATAGAGTCAAATATTTGGTCATCAAGAAACTTTATTCCCCAAGACTTCTTGCCGAGTATTCCTCAACCACTATAATTAAAATAAAATTTAACTTAATTACCAATTAGAATTTGAGTCAATGTGTAACACAATCCTTATGAAATTTAAAGATTATTATAATCAAAATTAATCAAGATTGTATTTCGAATAATAAAATCAGATACACAGATAGGGTTGTAAATGAGACGAGACAGATCGTGAGCTACTAGAGTTCTACTCGGTCAAAGCTCGACTCGATTGGACTTGACTCGAGCTCGAACTCGACTCAAATTCTTAACGAGCCGGGACGAGCTACTCAATACCTCACTTGAAAAGCTCGTGAGCTACTCGAAAATACAATATATGATATTATATTGGTTAATTAGGATTTAATTTTGTGGCTTTAGGGTTAATTCAAGGTTTAGAGTATTGTTTGAGATTTATGGTTAGGTTAGATTAATAATGGATGATAGGTTAAAAAATTATGGTTTAGTTTGAGCTCGAGCTTCAATTTTTGTTTTTAAATTCGATTCGAGCTTGATAACTTTGAGCTCGTAAGGCTTTCAAGCCGAGTCGAGCTTAGCCATGAGCATTTCGAGTTTGAGTTGAGCTTAACGATACTTAAGCTCGAATCGGCTCGTTTACACCCTAAACACGGATAAAATACAATGTAATATTAGTTTGTCTTATTTGTTATTAATAACATTAAAATCTAGGTCATAGTAAAAATATAAATAAAATAAATAAAAGATGGAATGGAATGGAATATGGAAGTCTAAAGTAGATCCAAAACGATGATGGGATTTCTCTAATATTTGTGGGCTCAAAGCTAAATTGCCATCTAGGGGATGATGATGAACATTGATGCTCATTTGACTTCTCCCTTCCACATCACACTAGTTTAATTTATTCTCACTTGCGCTCATGAAAACCACATAAACCCATAAAATATTCAGCCTTTGAAAAAATCATGTAATAAAAAACACTATAGTTTTGTTTTTGTCGAATTCGATGTACTTGTGTGCATGTTTTTACGTGAGTTGGTTCCATTAGGGGTTTTAATAATTAAGTTCCAACTTACCACAGCTTGCAAGTGGGGCAGTGTCCGAGAAAGCTAACAGCTTTTGTGCTTTGTCTGAACTCATATTTTCTTCTTTAGATCCGAATCTTCAAAAACACTCTTTTCCATCACTCCCTTACTTATTTCAATGGTTTCTAATTTGCTAATCATTTATATTATTGTCTACACTGTTTTTCACAATATCAAAACATTTAAATCACCCATGAAGGTTGATTTTTTGGTTCAATGTATTTGTTGATGGTAAAAATAGGATAACGGTAGGGTGAGTAAAACTCAACTCGAAAAAATTTAATTATTCGACTCGAGGCTGAAAAAACCGACTCATTTTGACTCGACTCGTAATTTCATAAACTCGACTCAACTTAAAAAATATCAAATAAAATTTGAGTTATGAAATAAAAATTCGAATAACTCAAAATTTTTAGTAATTAGTTTATCAATTTTTATATTCGAGTCGAGTTTATCAATTATGCATGATATATTATGCATATCACATGTGAAAAATATGAAAAAAAAATATATGCATATAGAAAGCCGTTAAAATTTGAATCAATATGTGCATCGTCCAGCCCTAAGTATATGCGTATAGAAATATATATGTGCATCGCTACGCATATGCATATAGAAATATATATGAAGAAATATATATGTACAATTAAATTTGTACAAAAACTGGACTCGATTTGACTCGATTCGAATTTTATAAACTCGACTAGATTTGAAAAAATTTCAAATAAAGTTTGAATCGTAAAATAAGACTTGCAAACTCGAATAACTCAAAAAATTTTGACTCGACTCGATTGAACGTCCACCCTTAGATAACGGTGGTCGTCGACGTTTCGAGTGGTTCATCCTTTCTGATTTGGACAGAGAGTCATAGTAAATGGTGGTTGTCGAGAATGTAAGAGGGAGAGATGAGTTGCTCTGGTTTCTTCATCAAATCTCACTTAGGGGAGATGATGATTTCTCCTAACTTATATAAGTGGAGGTCTGACAAAGGTATCAAGTCTAGACTTTATAAGATATGATGTATACGACAAAATAACTCTGTCAATCAATAGAGTTAGCTAGTGGACCAAGTAGATTTGATGGGCATCTTATCGGAGCACCGTGGTTCCAAGATAAGGTTGTACTCTGGATATTCTGGAGCTTCTCAGGATCCCATATCTAATGGGTGTGAGCGAAGAAATATTGCGCGGAGAAAATGCTATGGAGAATTCAGAAACAGAGATATGACCTTACGTAGATGGTCGTGACGAAGTAGATAATAGGTATAACAATATTTATTACAGTAATTCCATATCTAGAACGAGGATGAGATAAGAGGTTAATAAACACTATTTTTATTTGTTAACGACAAATTTGGACATAGATATTAAAAGACAAGAAAAAGGTTAAGGTTGGGAAGTAACGTTTGGAATATTAGATAGTGTTTAATTAATTTTGTGGTGGTTATTAATTAAACTTAATAGCTGATTAATTAAGCAAGCTGTAATCTTTGACTATTACTCTTTGACTATAATCGGAAAAAGGTAAAGCAGCTGTAGCCGTGGCTATGAAATTTGAATCATATCGCATATATATATATATATACATATATACATGTCTAAGCACTAATAGTTGAAAGATTATCCAAAGTTCAAAAATGGAAACAAAACGGCAAATTATTGGAGAATTGTCTGATTTTCCCCTTTACGATTTATATTAATTTAATAATATTAGGACATACCATAAATTTAACTTTTTAGTATTTATATCTTTGTCAATTTGACAGTTATTATTTTTAATTGGAGTTTGCCTTTAATCTTTTAGAAAAAGTTAAATTGTTTTTAACGGAAATTGTGATAAAAACATTTAATTTTTAACGTTGTTAATATGAAAGTATGAGTTACAATTTATATGCATTTCATGTTAATATGATATTATTTTTCTGTCATGACACGTTAATAGATAATTTTAAAATTATAAAATTTATTTATTTTTAAATATATAAAACAATTTTAAAAATTAACATAAAATACACATTGGTTACCTTGCAAGTTGTATTGTTAAAATTTTAATACTTTAGCTAATATTTTTTTATTAAAAGTAACAATTTGTGTCTTTTTTAAAGGTTGAGAGTCAACTGACTTTTTTATGTTTAAGGGTCAAATTTAGCTAGAAGATAATAAGATATGTTGATGACAATAATGGGATAAATGTGTTTTAGGTGGTTCACCCTTGTTAATTTGGGCGGAGAGCCATATCCCATGAAAGTGTAAAGAAAATTACAGAAGAGAGAGTTGGAGAAGATGATGAACAATGGAGTGGGGGTTCATACCTCTCTCTTTAGTCTACCATTTGTGGGTATTTAAATCTCATGGCGGGTGGGTGTTGTCAGGTATAAGCTTTGATAGACAAGAATGAGTAGTGATAGGTTGAAAGGATTGTAGATTAGGCTTGTCATGTAGTAGAGTCAACTAGTATGTGATTGTTGGGATGTGATGGTTGTTGATTTTGGAGGACCTCTTAGGTGGAGGTATAACAATTGCCCCCTTGATCGAGGGAACGCCGTAAAGTGACGTAAACCGAGGCTTTTAATTGTAGCCTGGTTTTTGCAATCGTTGGTGTTATCCGTAATTAGTGGTTTTCGTTGCAACAATGGTGTCACTTTTGAGAGCTTTCAATTTTGCCTTGCACAATAAGGGCATGATTTTGTGCGAAGAGTTTTTGTTTGATGAAACTCTGGTTGTGCTTTCACTAGCTTTTGTTTGCTTTCTGGATTGGTACTGGATTCATATTTTTTTAGGGTTATTCTTTTTTTTGCACTTAACCGGTTACACGGATTTATTGCTATGTTTTTTTCTTTTTAATCGCTTGGAGTTGAGGTATCTCGACGTCACTTTGGAGTGGGGGACTTTGACGCCCTTGTGAAACGATGTAGAAATTTTACTACGGAACAAAGGCATTTTGACAACACTTTGGGGCGAAAGACTTCGACGCTCTTGTGAAAAGACATAGAAATTTTAGTGCGAAATGGAGATAACTTGACTCCATTTGGGGAAGAGGATCTCGATGCTCAATGCGGCACTCACTTTTATGTGGGGGAGGTGTTTACAACACTATGTTTCTATGGTGGAGGATCTCAACACTCAACGCAAGAAATGTGATGACCTCTACACTCTTTATGGGTCGACATTGAGCGAAATTATTTCGACACTCGAAGTAGGCTAACACTTGAGCAAAGGGAGTAGAGGCGTCTACAACACTATGTTCGTATAATGGTTGATCTCAGCGCTTTTACTTGTATAATTTATTTCTAAAAACCATGTAAAGTTCATCCTAAAGTGACATCTCGGCGCTCTTGTAAAAACAATCACATTTAGATAATATTTATACATGAATACTAGTTATTGTAGCAATTATCACACGCTTGACTATTAGGGGAGGCATATGCTCTAGGTCTTTAATGGTTTGAGATATTTTCTCATAGTGCAACATTTGCACTTGAGAACTTAATAAGATACATTAGTGATTTTAGATAAAAATAGATTTTGATATGTTTCGTTGGCGTGTGCCTGAAGTAGCTAAGAACGACTTGCTCGTTTGTCGATAGGTACACACAGTGTAATATTTATCCATGAAACTTTTAGTTAAATACTTTAATAATTTTATAATTTTCATACATGGTTATATATTTAATTGATGTGCATAGCGTTGCTTGTTTATTGTCGAAGTATATGCTTTCACTTCTCATTGTATCAATAAGATGCAAGTGACCCGATATTTATCCGTGTGAGACTCAAGAAGAATTGTGAGTAATGCTATAATTTGTATGATAACATACTTAAACCTTTTTCATGGTATGCTCGAGCACCTTTGGGTGTGCGAAGAATGCCTATTGGGTATAGAGGCTAGGTCACCAGGGGGTGCAAAAACCATGCGCTAGGGGTGCAGAGGCAAGACACTAAGGGATGTATAGGCTGGGTACTACGCGCATGGAGACTAGGCATCATGGGTGTGGAGGCCAGTGCACCAGAAGGTGTGGAGGCAAGAGCACCAAGGAGTGTGAAGGAAACCAGTCACTATGAGTGCGAAGGATGAGCATCAATGGGTGCGAATGTAACACCTCAATCTCAAATCGGATCCGAAGTGCCACATTCGGGCCACCCAAAAATTTTCATTTAAAACCATGAGTTTATTCATCATTTAAAACATTAAACCATCCACAATTTCACATAATTAAATAAGCAGTATAAATTAGTTTACAAAATAGAAGCTCCGAGTTTATACATCGTATATAAAAATAGTATGATAAAATAGAGTTACAGACTTGACATTTGTAAGGTATTATGAATATATAAGCCCAAGACTAAATATAAGTATTTTACACTAAAGCGGTGTGTTACTGGGAAATCCATCAATGATGTGCTCCTCGATCACGAATCCACCTATTAACCTACGAATGAAAATAACAAATTCGAACGTTGAGCTTCCAGATCTCATTGGTACATTTCTACTCTACCATACTTCGTGTGTACCATAAATATAAGCTTGCGCGATTAATGTAATATAGAGAAGAAAAAATATGACTTCACTATATATGAATAATCATCTAGGCTACACGTGCTATAGTCCATAGATCTAAATCATAAGACACAAATCATGGCATTCTTAGTTATAACAAGAAGTCTTACATGTCCCACAATGCTTCGCTCTACTCGAGATCACATAGCATATCAAGGTTAATACATTCACTGGTCATCATCATAAATCATCAACAATATCATGCACAATTATTTTATGCAATCATCACACATTGGCACACAAGACCCTACCTTACATGAGATCACCAAGAAATAAGGTTATCCGAGCTCACATAGCCATCATGTTAAATGGACCATACTCGTAACATCATAGCCACATATATGTCCTGAACATACTCAGATCACATTAGCCAAGAGTAAGTTTTAACCATTCTTGGATCACGTTAGCCAACAAAAGGTCATGACCATCTTCAGATCACCATAGCATTAACCTTTTCTTCTTTCTTCAACTGGTCAAATCTTATTTATAGCTAGTAGCGACATAAGGAAAAAGTCCTGAATAGTCTATTTATTTTCTAAATCGCGAGTTTAAGGGGTCGGATGGGTAAAGTAAAGCCTCTAAAAACATGCAATAATATGCTTTTTTTAGTGGCATCCGTCTGAGGGCATCTGGAATTGTCTATTTTGGTATTAACTTTTGTAAACAGGCGAAAATGCTCATTTGTCCATGAATATGGTTCCCTTCTTTTATGAAAGATTTAGCAGTGATAAGTGTTCAAAAGTACTATTTTTCTTACCCTTTTTACTCATATTATTGTTAGACTTAGGCTCATAATAGTTGCATAGTTAGCCATTCATGCATTAATCCATGATTCCTTCAATTGTTGAGCTTGATTACATAACTTGGTGATTTTTGTGGAAATAGATGCTGCTTTGGTGTGTTTTTGTGTATGTATGTGCAGGATCACTTGCCAAAGCAATGCCGAGCCAGTTGCCAGGGCAATGCATGAAGGATATGCCGAGCTAGTTGCCAGGGCAGTGCATGAAGGAGACGCCGAGCCAGTTGCCATGGCATTTGTCGACAAAGACCAAAAGCAATATGGATGTCGAAATTCATGATTTTACAAGCCCAAGATGACATGGAGCAAGGTCCAAGCCCAAAGGAATTTGATTGCCATGCAGAGATTAAAGAAGAATTAAATTCCAAGAGGATAGGAGAAGTTCTAATAGGAATAAAATTATAATAAAGAATTATATTCTTTAAAGATAATTTAATTCCAACTCAAACTCCTCCTCAAAGAAGGACTTTGGCCTAGCCCTATAAATATCAAGGAGATTTCGACAATTCAAGGGGAGAGCAAGAGGGAAATTTCGCAAGTCCAAGTAGGGCAAGAGGAGAGAATTTTCGACAAGCATCAAGGGCAAGGAGGATTTCGACAAGCCTCTTCCTTCATCTTTGTTCGATTGGGTTCATGCTAGGGATTAATTATCTTGTGTTTCTTTGGAACCTAGCCATGAACTAAATTTACTTGGCTATGGTTATTGTGTTTTGTGGTTGTGAGAAACTATTGGTTTTTGTTTAGGTAATAAGAGTTTGCACTTTTCTATTTCAAGGTTTATTCATTCTTGATTCTTATTATTGTTTTGCAGTGAATTGGGAGAGGATCTCGTGATTTCATCCATTTATCTAATATCGGGAGAGTTAGATTCAAGAAACGAATGAATATGATCTTTATGCAATCCAATGATGGTGAAGATTAATCCGGCTTAGGAATAAGTTAAGGATTTCAACGGCTAAGAGGAGCGCAAGATTGGTTGTTGTTCACCCTTGATTCACGCAGGATGTATTATCAAGGCATGCACAAGTAGCTAGAGTTTCGACTTAGGGATAAGAAGAAACCATTGAAGAACGCTCCGCCGAACCTTGAAGTTGCTGCCCGATCGCCCAAGTAGTTGCCCAACTAGTCGCCCAAGCAACCATCAATTAGTTGCCAAGGCAACCCGTTGTGCAGTCCAGTCGCCACGGCAACCGAGTTGCCCATGCACTCTTTACCAAGACAATCCAATTGGCTATCACACCTCAACTCACGATAACCTAGCCTATCTCTCTCATTCAATTCATCTTTTCTTTTACTTAATTGCTTTCTAAATTAGTTATTAGTTAAAACTTCTATAATCCTTTACTTGTGTTTTTACTTTTTACATTGCAAGAGACTAGATTCTTGAAGTGGCACCAATCCTCGTGGAGACGATATCTTTTATACTATAACTTCATGACGTGTATACTTGCACAATTGCGTAGCACTTATTACGCGCAACAAGTTTTTGGCGCCCGTTTCGGGATTGGCAATAGCGACTTTGTTTTTTACTTTCTTGCACTTTCTTTTTATTTTTCTTGTTTAAAATTCAAAGGGCTAACAAACTTTGGTTTTGCATTGGTATATGACCGTAGGGCGAGACCGACTTCACAGAATATCCCTTTGATCCGTAAATCGAACGAACCTTACAAAGACTTAGGACGAAGGATAAGAGAAGCAATGGCAAATCAAGACGGCAATATTAATCAAGATGTTCGAGCGGGAGGAGGAGTGATTCTTGCACGAAAAAGAACTATTCGAGACTATCTTGAAGAAGATCTTGATGGACTTAACCGAGGAGTTGTCGCACCGAAATTGAAGCCGACCACTTTGAGTTGAAACCGGTAATGTTTAATATGATCAACACAATAGGTCAATTTGGCGGCTCAGCAACTGAAGATGCACGACAACATCTGAAATCTTTCCTCGAGATTTGCAACTCGTTCAAGATACACGGAGTTACCCCCGATGTCCTACGATTACGATTATTCCCCTATTCACCGAGGGATAGGCGAAAGCATGGCTAAATAGCATTCTGCCGGATCCATAGCATCTTGGACTGATCTTTGTCGTGATTTCCTTGCTAGATTTAATCCTACAAATTTAATCGATAAGCTTCAGTAACGACATTACTTCTTTTCGGCAGGTGATGATGAATCCATGTACGAGGCTTGGGAGCGATATAGAGAACTTCTACACAAATGCCCTCTACACGGATTCCCGGTGTGGACTCAAGTAACAATGTTTTACAACGCCGTGAATACACCAACAAGGATGATGCTAGACGCCTCGGCAAACGGCATACTCTTAGATAAATCACGGAGGAAGCAATGCAAATTTTAAACGGCTGGCCAAGAATGACTATCAATTCCCATCTACTAGAAGAGGAGGAGTTAGACGCAAGCCACAATACATGAACTAGGATCATCGATTCAATTTCGCACAATTGGCCGCTTTAACCAAGATGGTCCGAACATGCAAAAACCAAACAACACACATGAAGTCAAGGTAATGGATTCTTTTTGTGAGTTATGTGGTGATAACCATAATTCTTCCGAATGTATGCGAGAATCCGAATCTAGCTTTATGTGGGGAATTACAATCGGGCAACAACATGATGTCAAATACATACAATCCAGCTTGGAAGAAGCACCGAATTTTTCATGGAGTAATCCCAACAATGCTCTAAACCAGAACAATCAGAATGCACAAGCATCGGATTTCCAAAGAGAATATGCCACGGCAATGGATGCGCATGACAACAACCGACAACATCTAGTTCTTTGGAAAATTCTCTAAATGCTTTTATGATGAAAATGAATCTTATATGGTGAGAATAGTATTTTCAAAAAAAACGATGCTTTTATTAATAGGACCGAGATGAGATTGCAGAACCAAGAGGGCAATCAAATCATTGGAAAATCAAGTCGGACAATTTGCTCAAAATCAACACTAGACCACAAGGAGGTTTACCTAGCGACATCAAGTCGCAAGAGGAAGGCGCCATGAGCAATGTAAGGCAATCACCACCGAAGTGGCCAACAACTTAGAGAGGTTCAAACCCGCTCGTCAAACAAAACTCCACAAAAAGATCAAGACGAACCTAGCGGCAAAGTCTCGGATCTTTGAACCAGAATTGCCGCGCAACCGGCAATAATAAGCATGCCTCGAAGAATCGATGACGCCTCGGCAACTTGCGATAAGCACGCCTCGGCAACCCCCGGTTGGTAACGCGCATCGGCAACTCCGGATGTCCCCGTAATGCCGTCAATCAGGTTTCAAACCAATGAAAGGATAGAAGATATCCGACTTCCACCACCATTCCCACAAAGATTGAAGCGACAAAAGCAAGAATACCAATTCAAGAAGTTTCTTGATATCCTAAAGCAAGTCCACATCAACTTACCATTGGTGGAAGCAATTGAACAAATGCCAAACTATGCCAAGTTCCTTAAAGACATTGTGTCCAAAAGAACAAGGCTAGGAGAGTTTGAAACAGATTGCCGCATGACAGAGGGATGCATGGCAATGTTGCACAACCGTATGCCACCCAAGTTGAAGGATCCCGGAAGTTTCACAATACCTGTTCTATTGGAAATCACTATGTCGGGAAAGCACTATGCGACCTAGGGGCTAGCATAAACTTGATGCCTAAATCGGTTTTTTCGAAACTAGGAATCGGGAAGGCAAGACCTACAATGATTATGCTGCGGCTAGAAAGCCAGATCCATCCTATGTGCATCCGAGGGAAAAATCGAGGACATCTTGGTAAAAGTTGATAAATTCATTTTTCCCACTGACTTTATTGTTTTGGATTGTGAAGCGGATGAGCATGCACCTATCATTCTCGGGAGACCATTCCTAGCGGCTGGGAGAACCTTGATCGACGTTGAAAAGGAGAACTCACAATGAGGGTGAATGACCAGCAGGTAAAACTAAATGTGTTCCAAACACTAAGGCATGCCGATGATCCGAAGAATGCCAACTACTTCATGCCACGGCAGAATTTAACCGATGAGGAATTTAGTTGCCTCGGCAACTACATTGCCGATCAAGAGGAACCCGAGGAGTATGAAGAGCGGTCGATGAGGAACAACCCAAGAGGTAAATTGGCTAGTAAATCGACCGGTACATACTTTGAACCTTTGGACTACTCGGGTAAGGAAGGTAAGATCGAAAAACCCTCATCGAAAATCCACCAATTCTTGAGTTGAAACAATTGCGGATCAACTAAAATATGTATACTTAGGGATCGATAATACATTACCCGTAATTATTTCCTCTAAGTTACAACTGAGCAGGAAAAGAAGCTGATCAACATGTTGAAGCTACATAAAAGGCAATAGGGTGGACAATTGCCGACTTGAAGGGAATTAGTCCGGCGGTGTGCATGCACAAGATCTTGTTGGAAGATGATCACAAACCTTCAATTGAGGCCCAGAGGAGACTGAATCATGCCATGAAAGGGGTTGTAATGAAAGAAATCATCAAATGGCTTGACGCCGGCATTATATACCCTATCTCCGATAGTACGTGGGTAAGTCCGGTACAATGTGTGCCAAAAAGGGAGGTATAACAAAGTGGTAAGCAATGAAAATAATGAACTTATCCCAACCAGTGTGACCGGTTGGAGGGTTTGTATGGACTATCGAAAGCTAAACAAAGCCACTACGAAAGATCACTTCCCATTACCCTTTATTGATCAAATGCTTGACCGTCTTGCAGGTAAACCCTTTTATTGTTTTCTTGATGGTTATTCAGGTTACAATCAGATTGCCATAGCACCAGAAGATCAAGAAAAGACAACCTTCACATGCCCATACGGTACTTATGCCTTCCGAAGGATGCCGCTCGATTATGTAACGCCCGGCAACCTTCCAAAGATGCATGATGGCGCTCTTTTCGGACATGGTCGAAGACTTCCTTGAGATCTTCATGGATGATTTTTCGGTTTTTGGTAATGACTTCGACTACTGTCTGTCTCGGCAATTTAGAGAGGGTGTTGGCAAGATGCGAAGAAACGGATTTAGTCCTCAATTGGGAGAAATGCCACTTTATGGTAGATGAAGGAATAGTGCTCGCCATAAGATTTCATCCAAGGGAATTGAAGTAGACAAAGCCAAGGTGGACGTGATCGAGAGATTACCCCACCAAATTCGGTTAAAGAAATTCAAGTTTTCTCGGACATGCAGGTTTTTACAGGAGGTTCATTCATAACTTTTCTAAAATCACTAAACCTTTGTGTAATCTGCTTGAACAGGATAAAGTCTTCGATTTTGATGATTCTTGCACTCAAGCATTTGAAACCCTAAAGAAAAAGCTTGCCTCGGCACCCATTGTTGTTCCACCAGCATTGACGCTACCTTTTGAGCTCATGTGTGATGCAAGTGATTTCGCGGTAGGAGCGATCCTAGGCCAACGCGCACGTAAGACCTTCCATGTGATATACTACGCTAGTAAAACTCTTAACGATGCTCAAGTGAATTACACAACAACGGAGAAAGAGTTACTAGTGTAGTTTTCGCATTTGACAAGTTCCGATCCTATTTAATTGGTACAAAGGTAATTGTTCATACGGACCATTCGGCAATCAAATACTTATTTGCTAAAAAGGATGCTAAACCTCGTTTGATTCGTTGGATATTACTTTTACAAGAATTTGATATTGAAATTAAGGACAGAAAGGAACAGAAAATCAAGTGGCGATCACTTATCACGTTTGGAACGCAATAGGGAAGAGGACGCGGATCTAGAGATATGCGATGCATTCCCGGATGAACAAATTCTAATCGCCTCGGCAACCCTTGACGCCTCGACAGCCCATGACGCCTCGGCAACCATGGAAGCACACGCCTCGGCAACTCTTGACGCCCGCAGCAGTCTTTGACGAGCACGCCTCAGCAATTTTGGGAGCAGACACTACGACAAAGACATGCCCGGCAATACCTCGTACGCAGATTTAGTTAACTTCCTTGTTTGTGGTTTTTTTTCCGTATGGCATTACTCACCAAGGGAAGAAGCGGTTCCGCCATAATGCTAAGCATTACTTTTGGGACGAGCCTCTTTTGTTTAAACAATGTGCAGATCGGGTTATACGTCGATGTGTCCTCGAAGAAGAGCAACAGAATGTACTCCGCAATGCCATTCTTCACCCTATGGAGGACATTTTGGAGGAACTCGCATCACGCCAAAGTCTTGCAATCCGGTTTGTATTGGCCAACATTGTACAAAGATGCCCAAGACTTTTACAAGCAATGTGATCGTTGCGGAGGACGGGCAATATCTCTAGGCGACATGAGATGCCACTCGTAACATCATCGAGGTGGAACTGTTCGATGTATGGGGATCGATTTTATGGGACCTTTCCCATCTTCATTCGGCAACCTCTACATCTTACTCGCCGTCGACTATGTGTCTAAATGGGTAGAGGGCACTGCTGCAGTTCCCAACGACGATTCCAAGACCGTGCAACGATTCTGCAGAAAAACATATTTACACGGTTTGGGATGCCGAGAGCAATTATCAGCGACGGGGCAAGCATTTTGACAACAGACTAATTGCCAAGATGTTGCAACGCTTCCGGCATATCACACAAGATCGCCACGGCATATCACCCACAAACCAATGGGCAAGCGTAAATCTCCAACCGAGAGTTGAAGGGAATACTCGAGAAAGTTGTAAATCCCTCAAGGAAGGATTGGTCATTAAGACTAGATGACGACTTTGGGCATATCGTGACCGCATTCAAAACACCCTTAGGTATGTCCCCTTCCGGCTTGTCTATGGTAAAACATGTCATCTACCGGTGGAAATCGAGCACAAGGCGTCTTTGGGCAATCAAGACTGTGAATATGGATTGGGAAAGTGCGGACAAAAGCGCTTGATGGATCTCAATGAGATAGAAGAATTTCGTGCACTCGCCTATAACAATGCACGAATCTACAAGGAGAAAACAAAGCGATGGCACGACAAGAAACTATTGCCACGGCAATTCACGCCAGGGCAACTAGTTCTCCTATTCAATTCTCGGCTAAAACTTTTCCCGGGGAAAGCTGAAATCAAGATGGTCGGGACCATTTGAAGTCGTCAAACCATTCTCCCATGGTGCCGTGATAATCAAGTCCATCTCTGACAACCATGAATTCAAAGTTAATGGACAAAGATTGAAGCACTACAATGGTGCCCATGTGGAACGTAACAAGGAAGTGGTCAACTTAGGAGATGCATGAGCATGCTCTCCTCTCAGTATTTCCTTTTTCTTTTTCTTTTTATTTTTATTTCTATTTTTAGGAGATATTTTATTTTTTCTTCATTATCTTTAGTTTTCAGGTTTTCTTTGTTTTCTTTTTCACAACAAGACTCACAACTACTATGCTAAGGAAATTTACTGCCAAGATCCTTGCCCCGGCAACCAATGAAGAAGATGCCGCGACAACTTACTTCATGCATGCACAAGCTGATGCCACGGCAACCAACCCTGAAGATGCCACGGCAACCAAAGCTGAAGACATCCCGGCAACAAGAAAACAACCATTGCATTCAAGCAAGAAAATCAAGACGCCAACTAGAAGGAAACTAATCATCTACGATGACGAACTCTCGGAGTAAGTCCTCGTATGCATTTTTATTTTTATTGTTATTTTTCGTTATTTTTATGTATGCATTGAGGACAATGCCTCACTCGAGTTTGGGGGGGGGATTGTTATTAGTAATTACCATGTTTAGTTACATTAATCTTAAGCATTACATTTAGGATACATAAATTGCTTGCCATGCCTTTAAATTGGAACAAGAATTGCTTAGATTTGATGAATATTCAATGATGACTTTACCAATGCACTTAATTGATAGAATTTTTATTCTAGGATAACCATGAAAAACTTAGAATTGTACTATGATGCTAAATTTGATGAAACACTGTTGTGGTTTGATTGATTTAAGGAGTTCTAGTAAACTTAGGTTGATAATTAACTAATTGGGGATTAGAATAAAAATTGGATGAATGCTAGAGGTGCCCGAAATTGGCTCTAGCATATGCTAAAAAAATTTGATCACTAGAGGTGCCCAAATCGGCTCTAGGAGGCGTTAAATTTTTTTCGGTTAACTAGAGGTGCCCAAACCGGCTCTAGTCGATTAAATTAACTTAAGAAAACTAAAAATAAAACACTAGAGGTGCCGAAATTGGCTCTAGTTAAAACATGTTAAAAAGAACCCAATGAAGTAATTTGAAAACCTATTGTTTGCATAGAATCCGAAAAATCAACTTGCACACAACTCCGCACACACTCACAAGCATTATAGTTTGATTCCGAGTAATTCATCAGTTTTCAAAAAATAAAAAGCCAATCATACTTTGTGCCCCGGTTGAGAGAATTGAAATCAAGTTCAAAGCTAAGTTTGTGAAAATTTGAAGTCTTGGCGGTAATTATGAGTTTGCATTGCTTGAGGACAAGCAATAGTTCGAGTTTGGGGGTGTGATAAGTGTTCAAAAGTACTATTTTTCTTACCCTTTTTACTCATATTATTGTTAGACTTAGGCTCATAATAGTTGCATAGTTAGCCATTCATGCATTAATCCATGATTCCTTCAATTGTTGAGCTTGATTACATAACTTGGTGATTTTTTTGGAAATAGATGCTGCTTTGGTGTGTTTTTGTGTATGTATGTGCAGGAGATCACTTGCCAAAGCAATGCCGAGCAGATTGCAGGGGCAATGCATGAAGGATATGCCGAGCTAGTTGCTGTGGCAGTGCATGAAGGAGACGCTGAGCAGTTGCCATGGCATTTGTCGACAAAGACCAAAAGCAATATGGATGTCGAAATTCATGATTTTACAAGCCCAAGATGACATGGAGCAAGGTCCAAGCCCAAAGGAATTTGATTGCCATGCAGAGATTAAAGAAGAATTAAATTCCAAGAGGATAGGAGAAGTTCTAATAGGAATAAAATTATAATAAAGAATTATATTCTTTAAAGATAATTTAATTCCAACTCAAACTCCTCCTCAAAGAAGGACTTTGGCCTAGCCCTATAAATATCAAGGAGATTTCGACAATTCAAGGGGAGAGCAAGAGGGAAATTTCGCAAGTCCAAGTAGGGCAAGAGGAGAGAATTTTCGACAAGCATCAAGGGCAAGGAGGATTTCGACAAGCCTCTTCCTTCATCTTTGTTCGATTGGGTTCATGCTAGGGATTAATTATCTTGTGTTTCTTTGGAACCTAGCCATGAACTAAATTTACTTGGCTATGGTTATTGTGTTTTGTGGTTGTGAGAAACTATTGGTTTTTGTTTAGGTAATAAGAGTTTGCACTTTTCTATTTCAAGGTTTATTTATTCTTGATTCTTATTATTGTTTATGAGTGAATTGGGAGAGGATCTCGTGATTTCATCCATTTATCTAATATCGGGAGAGTTAGATTCAAGAAACGAATGAATATGATCTTTATGCAATCCAATGATGGTGAAGATTAATCCCGCTTAGGAATAAGTTAAGGATTTCAACGGCTAAGAGGAGCGCAAGATTGGTTGTTGTTCACCCTTGATTCACGCAGGATGTATTATCAAGGCATGCACAAGTAGCTAGAGTTTCGACTTAGGGATAAGAAGAAACCATTGAAGAACGCTCCGCCGAACCTTGAAGTTGCTGCCCGATCGCCCAAGTAGTTGCCCAACTAGTCGCCCAAGCAACCATCAATTAGTTGCCAAGGCAACCCCGTTGTGCAAGTCGCCACGGCAACTGAGTTGCCCATGCACTCTTTTACCAAGACAATCCAATTGGCTATCACACCTCAACTCACGATAACCTAGCCTATCTCTCTCATTCGAATTCATCTTTTCTTTTACTTAATTGCTTTCTAAATTAGTTATTAGTTAAAACTTCTATAATCCTTTACTTGTGTTTTTACTTTTTACAGTGCAAGAGACTAGATTCTTGAAGTGGCACCAATCCCTGTGGAGACGATATCTTTTATACTATAACTTGCGACGTGTATACTTGCACAATTGCGTAGCACTTATTACGCGCAACAAGCAGCATTTCTTATGATGACCTGGTTGATAGAGTACGATACATTGGTGTAAAAGATTGAGTGGGATCTGTGAGGTTGGTTATGGTAAGGCTTGGCCGGTTGGGAAAGCTATACGGACATGTCTATCCATGCCCGGATCACAATAACCACGAGTAGGTCTATCCATACTCAGATCACAATAACCACGAGTAGGTTCCCAATCGCACTTGGATCACATTAGCCAAGAGTACGTCGAATGTTACTTAGATCACATAACCACAAGTGTAAATCCCTTTATAAAGTTATTCTAGTATTAACCATAAGATATCCAAATTCCTTAACACACAATCACAAGGCAATAAATGCTCTCAAGCATTAATTTATCATATCACAAGAAAAGTGCCACCAAGACCACACAATCAAGCAATGCCCTCAGTGCATGACACCAACCAACACAAGTTAAATAAGGTTTTCAATAGATAGCTCACTATCCTAGTTCAACCAAGACTTCACAGTCTCCTTCATTATGATGAAGTATGACTTAACTGTGTCATAGCTTACAAGTCTTTAATGTATCATTACACCCTAATTATTATCCACTATACAAGTCCAATATCAAGTTACTATTATCAAGTGTCTAGTACATTGTGAGAGGTATCAATCATTCTTACTAATTAAACATCATTATAGAATTACTACCAACCCGTTACCCACCAATGGTTATTAAATAATTACTTATGTTATGATAGTGAGCTAAACATATCTTGCTTATTACAACTCATTAATCCATTGCATTATCATTCGTCCTCTTTTACTAACATTATTAACCAAAACCCATTGAGGGTACCGATACCCAACCCCGAGTATCGATACTGCCTAATGGGTATTGGTACTCAATACGAGTATTAGTACTAAAATCACATTTGATATTTTCAACATTTTATTCAGTATCGGTATCGTACTTTCAGTACTAGTATTGACCTATAGGAATCGGTACCTGGGTCAAGGACTGACACCAAATCTAGCTTCAAAGTTCTGAATAAATCATCCAATATAGGTACCAACCCACCAATATCGGTAATCAAAGCTTTCGTATCGCTACTGGTTGGGTGTACTATTGGTACGTAGTCAAATGTTTACCCAGTTCGTGCCTAAAGCGCCAGTATCGGTACTTGTTCATTTTGATTCAATACGCGAGCCCAAAAATGACTTCCCAACCCTAAGTTTAAATATAAAATTGTCTATAAGGACCCATATTTCAACCCAAGTGGTTATTAAAGTTTCCTAGGTCAACTATGAACATATTAGGTTTATCTAACAACTTACTTAGCATCAAAATCACTACTTGATCATCCAAGACATGCTTCACACATAAGAACACCCATCAAGCACTATAAATCAAGCAAGACATCAATTTTATGATCTTAAAGAAGCATAGGAGTTAAAGGTGTACTGACCTTAGTAACAAATTCTGAATTTAGTTCTTACACTTAGATTCTTCAAGCTTTCTCCTTGCTTCAAGCTTGAGAAGACATAAGAGTTGGAGGTGTACTAACTTTAGCAACAAATACAAAATTTAG
The DNA here is from genome assembly GCA_019671005.1 of Hibiscus mutabilis. NCBI lineage: Eukaryota > Viridiplantae > Streptophyta > Magnoliopsida > Malvales > Malvaceae > Hibiscus > Hibiscus mutabilis. Next base: position 32,555,469 of record CM033719.1, on the reverse strand, counting down.
CTCTTACACAAGCTTCTTCAAGCTTTCTCTTTGCTTCAAATTTGGGAAGACTCCTCACACACTTCCTCTTTCAACAAGATAATACCATTTTCTTGTAGTTTATGAGATGGGGATTAACATACTTGATTCTTGAGTCTGGATGGAAGAAATGAGTAGTAAAGTTGGCTCTTCTAATAAAAATGGCTATAGGTGTTTGAAGATAAAAAATATAAAGAGATAAGGTAAAGAAAAAGAGTGGAAATGGTGATCTCACCCAAGACTCTCTTGTCCCCTTAAACCCCACGTGAAGACAAGAGTAATAAAAGGAAGTTTGGCCTTTTATTTTAAAAAAGTTATAATCACAATATAAACCCCCAAATTTCTCCTATTTTACAAAATGGTCCTTATTTAAGTCTTTGTAGCCCAATTCTTATCAAATAAGGCCCAAACTTAGCCCAAGAAGTCCAAATACCTAATCTAACTCAAACGTCCAAATCTTGAGTCAACACCCATATGTTGATTTGAAAATTTGAGTTGTTACAATAAACACTATTCATTAGGGGTCTTCCAGAGGTGCGGAGGATGAACAACAAAGGGTTATGAGGATAAATACTAGGGGGTGCCTAAGCCAGACTCCAGGGGTCTTTCGGAGGTGCAGAAGACAGACACAAGGGGTCTTTCGGAGGAGTGGAAGAAGATCACCATGAAGTGCGAAAGGCATGCGTCCTCTAGAGTTGCGGAAGATGAGCGGCAATGGGTGTGAAACCTATGTGTAAAGGGTGTAGAGGATAGACGCCAAGGCTCTTCCGGGGTTTCCAAGAAATTATTTTAGAAAACGTCATATAATGCATGCTCCTAATTTTTAATTCAATCCTAGAAAATTCATTTTTCAAAGGGCTTTGGCGGCTGTGACAATGTTTAAGCTATGAGTGAGTCACATTTACACACAATTTTAATAAATTGCGAATTCAAGATTTTTCACTCTAAGAATATGGGTATGGATGATAATAATGGAGATAGCTCAAAACCAAGTAAATATTAACTGAAGAGCTTCAAACTGCATGAAAATTTATGAGTAAAGTTCAAAAACGGTCACTGAACTTTGTTAAAAAACAAAATGGTAACTAAACTTTCAAATGTTACAAAATGACAATTAAACTTTGTGCTTTGTAAGAAAATAGTAACTTAGACGTTAAACTCCGTTAAGTATTTAACGTGACTATTATAAAACTTTGTATAATAACACATTTAATCCTTCATATTTACACATTCAATCAATTTAGTCCTAATTCAAAAAAAAATCACTAAATTTAACCCAATTTTCATTTTCCTTTTTTTTAAAATAAGACAAGAAAGAATTGTGTTCTAATATTTGTACATTCTTTCGTCGACGAACAACCGATTTCACCTGCTTTTGATTCTGATCTCTGTAGGTGATATAAATCTGCTTGATTTTTTTATTGGATTTTCAATTATTATTATTCTTTAAAATGAATTTGTGATTTGGTTGATGTTTAGGGTGGTGATTCATCGTTCATGACGAATCCAGATTCAGGATGGAGAACAGGACGAGTTGCTTGCCGTGCACGCCCGAAGAAGAAGAAAAGATCATCACTGATTTAAAAAACAAATCCGAACGTAATTTGAAAGAAGGCAACTTGTATTTCGTTATTTCCAGCATGTCCGTTTTTAAACGAATCTCAACCGTTTCTTTCTGGATCCCGAAGAAATGTATTTGATTTTTTTGTTTAACTTAATTGCCTAAAATTTTAATATTGTATATTAATTAGTTGTATGATCGGGCCTTTTTTATTTCTTTTCACAACTTGTTTCGAAGGTGGGATAACTATGTTGGAGTAGATGCTGATGAAAATTTGATTGGGAACCAATCTTCTAATTCTCGGCATATCAATGGAGCTTCTTCTGTCATGGCAGAAAGGCCTAGTCCTATCGATAACTCTGACATTGTTGAGAATGGAAACAATAGCGATTGCAAGGAAAATGAGATACAGCTTCGGAGAATGTTAATGGAAGAGCATATAGGTAAACTATGACTCCTAGGGAGACAACTCCTATATTTAGTTAATCTATCACCGAGAGCATTTTTTTAAACTTCGATATTATATCCGAGATGTGATGTATGCTTCAAGATATAAAACTTGTCATCTTTGTTTTGCTTTAAGGACTAAATTGAAAGAATGTATAAATAACGAAGGTTGAATTTAGTGAATTGTTTTGAATTAAGACTAAATTAGTTGAATGTGTAAATATGAATGATTAGATGTGCTATTATACAAAATTTTATAACAGACGTATTTAACGGGGTTTAACGTTTTAGTTACCATTTTGTTACAAAATACAAAGTTTAATTGTCATTTTGTAACATTTGAAAGTTCGGTTACCATTTTATTTTTTTAACAAACTTCAGTGACCGTTTGTGAATTTTACCCAAATTTTATTGATGGTTAGAAGTGTTCCCATGCTCACCAATATTGAAACTAGAAAATCACTTGGAATATCAGTATTGAAAAATTGAAAAATATTGACGACTAAATACCTTGTGCAAGTGAAAATTGACATCTCCAACTTAAACTAGAAAATCACTTGGAATATCAGTATCATATACAATACAGTAAAAAAAATGTAATATACATGCAAATTGCAAACCCATAAACAAAGAATAAAACTCGGAAAATATATATAAAAAAAAGAGTTCTATGAACATATATTAAAACTGGATTGTTCCAGAACACCAACATTTTCGGTCTTGAAAGAACCAAAAATCGTTTTTATGCCCATAAGTTTCGAACCCATTTTTGTTTTTGGGTAGGTTCTCTTCGCACGCCTATAATTTTCCCGTAACAGAAACCCATGAGTTACGCTAAAACTTCACTAAAGAAAACGAAGAAAAGTAAGTGGCACCGACACTAGAGCTTTGACGGGTACGGCTCGTAAGAAGAAGGAACGAAAGATAAGCTTTCTTTGATTAAAAATAAAAGAGTGAATTCAAAATTTTGTTGAGGGACCTAGTTAGTGTTTTAGCAATAGTTTAGGGATTAATTAGAAATTAACCATTTTGTTAACATGCCACGTCACAAACTTAACTGGTGTTAATGATTGAGTGGTTGTTTTGTTACTTTTTGATAACGTTAGTGACTGTTTTGTAATTTTTCAAACTTCAGTGGTGAAAAAAAGAAACTTACCCAACTTCAGTGAGCATTATTGTTGTTTATCCAAAGTTTATTAAAAATGAAACTTGTCTCAATGCACATCCCTTATAAAGGTATTGTAGCATTAACCATAAGATATGCGAATTCCTTAACACACAATCCACAAGGCAAGATGTTTATTACAATTTAAGATATTTTTTTATAATTACCAGTATTTAGTTTATGATTGACTAATTTGGATCGGATGTTGCAGATGTTTATTATGTAGAGGACCCTTCTAACCCAATTATTTCATTCACAATGTCAGAATTCGAATCTCTGACTTTACTTAAAATATCTAATCTTTCTTCCCATAGACCAATTGGTTTTTAGTAATTTAAGACAATTTCAGAAGAAACCATTTAAGCACGTGGTTTTATAATTTCAACCGATGGGCTAAGTTTTTATTATAATTAATACTGGAAGAACAAAAAGTAAAAACGAAATAAAGATGGTAAGTTGAGTAGATGCAAAAAATTAAAAGCTGGTAGTGGGAGAATGAGGAAAGCTCCCACCCGGTCACTGTAAACAAAGAGACATAAGACATTTGCATATTAATTCCGGCCACCAACAGATATTGCTATAATTAAACCATAAATTAACGGATCCAATGAACACCATTAAATTTTGTACCATCAGATTATTATGTAGATGCATTCTCTTATTTGAGTTGTTTTGGGGAGAGAGAATGAGACAAGAAAATTATAGGGGTGTTCAATCAGTCTGTTCAGTTGATAAATTAATCGAACTACTTAAAATAAAATGAATTAAGTTTTTAAAATTTTTAATCGTTAATCAAACGGAAACTTTTCGAAGATCATTAATCAAACCGAGCAAAGTTTGATTATTTCAGACAGATTTTGAGTCAATCAATTTTTTTTAATATTTATTCAAAATAGCAATAAGTTGAAAACACATGTGTTTTTTGTTAGATATATATATTTTTTATTTTTAGACTTTATTTTTTCACTTTTAGGTTGAGGTTAAAATTGAGATTAAAATGTAACTATTTGATATTAAATATTATGAGTTATTGTTGGGATTTAGGCTTAAAATTTAACATATATTAATTATATATTACAATTATGATCACTTTTGTTAATTCGATTAATTAATTAGTTTCAAACTAAGTTAACCAATAATTAAACTTTAAAAAATCTTTAACTATTAATCGACCGAATATTTAATTAAACGATCGATAAACCAAATTAAATTTTAATTCGTTCGATTAATTCGATTATAACCGAACAATAAACACCTAGAGAGCAGTGTTTGAATAAACAACTGCACCCCCACAAACTGTAAATTCCAGGTCATTAAACGGTGAAACGAAGGCAAGAACCTTGATCATCACGTGATCTAATTAAATGAAACTGTGTACGTTCAATCCGTACCCTAAAAACACCAAACTTATATATGATGTCTGCTAATTTGATTAAATTACTCCCTCTTGCATTCATCTGACGGCTAATATTTAGTGGCGGCAGACCAAGTTGTTGGGGCCAATCAAAACTCGGGGCTACTCAAAAAGCAATGCTAATCAATACTATGCCCGTTTTAATGTGAGTGTGATTAATGTTGGAAAATTATGAGGAATTGATAACTTTGAGCCATAATTTGAGAAGGTAAAGGTGAAAAATCGAATAAGAATTTTATTGAGTATTATTTTACTCCATGAGATCTTTATAACGGTATCCTATATACTTAAAATGGTTGAGTGATGAATGAAAAATTGATACTCAAAGTAAGGTAGTTGTGAATTGAGTAAGGAAGATAAAACCCTCTTATCCCACATCAATGTAATAAATAGAATGAGAAGTGTTTATATACACTTACCCACTTAGTGGTTATTGAATGAGTTGAATTTAAATTGTGTCTTGCGCACAAGGGTGTGTGAATCTAATCCCATTTAAGTTGGGATGCATGTAGGTGATGTTGAATGTTTGGAATAGGTCATGCCCTATGTTGACTTGTAGATATTTTATCAACTTCAAATAATTTTCCTTACAAATGGAATATCTTTTAGAATATTCCAAATTTAAAAGGGATAATTTTTTGCTTCTTTAAATTCGAATATTAAAAGGTATCGGTTCAATTCACAAAAATATATTCGTTTTAAAATTGCAGTAATTGACTATTTCTAAATTAAATCGGACTGAGGGTAAATGACCATTAATATAGAATATTTCATTATCCATATTTTTCCTCCCCCATTACCCTATAAATACCGAGCCATTTTTTAGTTTTCAAATCATCTCGAAAACTCTCTTCTTCAAAATTCTCTGGTATTTTCGGTGATAGGCACAGTCAATGTTCTGTTCGTGATCTCTACAGCTGTGCTACTGTTGAAGATCATCTTGTTGTTGTATCTTGGGAGACTAACGGCCTATGAACTCAAGCACCAAGAGAGTGGTCGGAATCTGTCTTGAGGAAACTGCGTTCGTGCAGGCCTCAACACGTGTCCAACTTCAGTTAAATCAGTTTGTTGATTTTACATATGTTATATCGTTCTATATTTTTTTCTGTTCGTTTAATAATAAGTCAACATTAAATTTATTATTTATTATTTATTCTTAAATTAACGCTAATTGTCTAATAATCTTAAGACATATTTCCTGGTTAATCTAAGACGAACATTGTGCTTATGCGAAACAATGTTGTCGTTGTACAAGTGTTTACTGTTGCTGTACCGCATATTTATGCTTGATGTTTCAACATCAATTGTTCACATATTTATATGTTAACAAGCTTTAATTTTTTTTAAATTATTTTCTAACGTGCTTTTCACCTGCTTATATGGGAAAATGTTAAGCCATATATTTTAAGCCATGGGAGCATGATGTTATACATGAAAATCATGACCATATTTGCCCGGTGAGAAGATTGAGTGACTACCAACTCTAAACTTATGTGCAATGGTTTACACCGTGATAAAGTTAAAGTATTGTTATTCTTTTGAATTAAATTTTGATCCTACTAATGTTTTTTTGTTTAATCCAAACGAAATATTTTATTGGGTTAAACGGATTTAAAGCTTGAGATATTGATTTTCTTGGTATGTCATTCACGCCAACATATGCAACAAGCAACCTGAATTGAAGCAAGCATTTGCAAGCCCCGCGTACCGCTGCAATGTGCATTGCTTGCAATATTGGTTTTCTTGAGACGAACATGATACTTAGGCGAATATTAGGAAATTAAGATCTCGTAAATAATTCATTTTGAGATTTAATTCTTGCTGTTTTAACAGATTTATGTGATTTTTTTCAAAACAAGAATCAACAAAATTAAAGGATTAATTCCTTCTGATTTTGTTGCCTTGATATCTCTAGTTTGGGTTTTAGTGTTACTAATCCAAATGTTTAACAGAAGATATAAAAAGGAAATAAATCATTAAATTTATTTTTATACTAGAATCATGCGTTGATTCTAACTTGTTAAGAGAAATAAATCGTTGGATTTATTTTCGGGGAATCTAGAATGATTCAATCTTGAAATAAATCGTTGAATTTATTTTGGAAAAAGAAAACGCAAATTTATTATTTCTTAAGAATTAAGTATGACTCTATTTTGAAAATAAATCGGTGAATTTATTTATGGAAGTAACATTAGTTACCAAATTTAGAGCTCTGATTCCGACCGATGTCTCGAATCAAAGCATAAAAAACCTTTGTTCTCTATGTCAAAATTAAATTCTTAAAGCCTATTCTGATGCATGCTATGAAGTGCACAATGTTTAAAAATGACTAAAGAATTGTGAGGGTTATTGGACCATAAATGGAGATGTCGGTGCTAAGAAATTCTTAGTTACCAAATTCTTAATGATTGATTCCAAATTGTTGTGAATCAAAGGTAGTGATTTTAATTGACCACTCGTAGAATCCATAAACGGATGATTCAAAGACAATAAGAGAGTTGTAATCACTCATTTTTGTCCGGGTTTTAGTATTATTAGTATTATTTTAATAGTAATATTATTAATATAAAATTAATGAAAAAAATCAAAAATAATAATAAAAAGAAAAATTAATTAATTAATTAAAAAATTTAGAAACAAAAAAAAAAGAATTTTTCATGGAGATTAAATCTCCACATCACCCCCACCCACCCCTTTTGCCTATATAAAGGCTTGGGGCAGGGGCGGCACCAGCACAATTTTCACACAAAAATGCCATGGAAATTTGGCATGAAATAGGCTCCCCAAATTGGGAGCCAGGCCTGCCGGGGTTGGGGCAGTGCCCTCGACCCCAGTTGGTTCGATCCAACATTCGATCATGGTTCTATTTTGGATCCGATCTAGTTAATTTTTGGAGAGGTCATAGTAGATCTCGGTGGGGTTTAGTCGGGATTCGTCATTCGAGCTCCTAGTTAGGTATATTTTCTTCTCTTTTTATTTGTGTTGTAATTTTTATAATTTAATGAAGTATTAGTTAATTTAAAATTATATTCTTATTTTTTAGTTTGTATGTTTATTTATGTTTTAGATTAATATTTTATTTATGTTAGATTTGTTTTTATTTATGTGTTAGATTAATATTTATGTATGTTTCAGATTAATATTTTATTTATGTTAGATTAGTATTTTATTATGTTAGTATTTATTTATATTTTATCGCATTGTATTTATTTATATTTGCCATGTTTTAAGTTGCATTTCGGATATATTATTCTCAATGCGGTGCCCTTTTATTCGAGTGTAACCGTGGCCAGTATCAAGCGCAGTGATTGTGGTTTATCAGTTTACTCTCGAATAACGGAGCTCTTAAAATTTACTCGCACTTATAACCGAATTTTAATCTAATCGTCACTTTAATCCGGGAAGTCTAATATTAAAGCGGTAATTATTAAAGTACCAATTTTGGGTGGTGTGGGGGTGCTAATCCTTCCTCATCCGTAACCGACTCCCGAACCCAACATTTTAAAATCTCTGGTTTTATGGTGTCCGGTCTACCTTAGTGGCCGGTGGCGACTCTATTTTTAAAATTAAAATACGGTTTTTCTAAAACCCCACGGAATACATATTTTTAAATACCCGAAAGACCCCCAAACACCTTTGAAACCCCCGTTTTTTGTGTAACAAAAAAAAGGATATCGCTACAGATGGCGACTCCGCTGAGGATAATTTTTGTTTTTCAAAAACAAAAGAGAGTCGAGCTTTTCAAATAATTACCGCTTTACTAATATCGGAAGTTCTGGATTAAAGTAACTATTAAATTAACATTTGGTTGTAATTGCGCGTTTATTTTGACGCATTTAAAATTTGGCATATAAACTCGTCCTTTTTAAGTGGAGGGGGGAAACGCTAATGCTTTAGCGAGGATATCGTTCCCCCGTGTAGGCCTAGCAAGTACCTTCGGGGCTCGAGTCCCTTATGCTTTCGTAAGGATATCGTTCTTTCGTAGAGGCATAAGCAAATGGGTCCCCCTGAATTGAACCCAGTTGAAAGGAGCCTATAATGGGTGATGATCGGGGGCCTTGCTACCCTTAGTAGGGGACAACAAGGACAGTTCGGGTACCTCCTAGAACCAACACTGCATGTAGAGAATATAGAAAACCTACCCCTTTAGAGCCATGCGGATAACCTAAGTGTTTAGACGGGATGTATATAAGGTTATTCTGTTTGTTTGCTTTATTTAAATTTACCTTTTATTTATGTATTTATTATTATTTTATCTAGTACTAACTCATTTCTTTTTGTGTTTTATTTTATTTTTATTTTTATTTTACACATACTTTTATTGCATTATCATTGCATCCATATTACATAAAGGTGTTGATTCAAGTGGTTTGCCCGATCAGAAAATCTTTCATCATGGAAAAAAGGTATATTAAGGAGGACGACATCAACCTAGTCGTGTGACATTGATCAGAGGTTAATCAACGGGTCTGAGGTAACAGTTTGTCGAGCAAGCGTGTAGTGCCAAAGTATACACACGAGAGCCTACAACAGAATGATCTGTGGGAGCTTAAAGAGATTTAGGAAAGATGGGACCGAAGACTACATGACATGTTTTCTGACAGTTGTGGCGACATAGCCTAGCTAATGTATGTTCGAGTTAATCAGCCTTTACTCTGAGCCATTTTTCAGCTTTGGAATCCTGTTTTTTGCTGCTTTACCTTCAACGACCAAGACATGCTGCCCACGATGGAGGAATATACAGCCTTGCTCAACCAGAAGAATGTACAGAAAGATTGGTTCTACGCGAAGCCACCAAGGAACTAGAATTATCCATGAAGTTCAAAACCTTTACTAGGACGAGTGATGATTGGGTCAACGACCTGATTCAGAGTCGAAGAGATAGCCTAGCCTGTGCATGGGAGTGTATCCTAGACATCATACCCGCACACCCAGATGAGGCGATTAAGATGGACGTGTTCTCTTTAGGGATATAGGGTTTGATCATTTTCTCGAGGGTTCTTGAAAATATCGACGTAACCATCTTGTATCTATTTGAACGCATGAAGCAAAAGGTAAACCCGGTACCAACGATTTTAACCGAGACTTTCATTTCCTTGAGTGTGACCCAAAAACATGTAGAGGGGCATACTATAGAAGTCTTCTTTTCTGGCTCCAGAATATGGACCCTTTAATTCCTATGAAAGTCGTTCGAAAGGGTGATTACCAGCGGAATCAACGCCTTTATTTGCATATATTTTTCATATCACAACATAGTGTTGATTCAAGAACAGCTCATTTAAAAGGGTTTCAAAATAGAAAAAAGTCTATTTTGCCGAAAATGATAATACTACGGTATCAAGTTAGGCCAGGCAAAGACCAATCGAGAAAGAAGATGGTCTGATAGTACGGCACGTGCGGCGCAGTGGATCCAGTGGGACTACAGAACACTAATTTTAAAATCTTCACATTTAACCCTTTTGAAAAATCTCAAAGATTTTAATTTAACTCTTTCAAAAAAAATTTATTGTGTTTTGAATTCTTTTCCCTCCTAAAACTTTCAAAAAAGAAAAAAAACCCTAAAAGTTTCAATTTTTTAGTAAGTTAAAACTTTTTTATAATAAAAATGGGAATCTTTAAACCAAAAGATCTTTTAGAATTTTAATGTAAACCCAAAAGTTTTAAAGACTTTAAGTAGACTCTCTTTGGACCGCTAGGATCTAACCCTATTTAGACGCATTATTCGAAGATCGGTTTGTTTGCACCCAGATCAACCGAAGAAAAAACTCTTGTTTGCATTATGCCTACACTTGTCAATGTTTTTTAGAAGCTAAAACATGAAGATCATGACGTCACAAGTCTATGGAGTAGTATAAGAGGAGAAGACGAGGTCACCCATCATCCTGAAGACGACGTCGAGACGTGGAACACGAGCTTAGCTTCCCAAAGTCAAGATCTCCAGAAGGAAGCTAACTGTTACCTGTAATTCATTATTAGTTTCTTGCAACCAGACATTTTTCTATTGAATGAAAGTCTTTTAGGACTGTTCGAGAATCAACACCGTATTTGCATTCATGCATTGCATTGCATCATATTGTACAGTTATGGCATATTTTACAGAACATTACCTTGCATAAAATTTTTAGGGAGTAATCCAAAGACCAATTAGAGTTTTATCATGAATAAAAGAATTGAACACACTCAAAAATCAAGATTCGAGCAGTTAGAAGATGGGCTCAAAAAAAATTGATGCCTTCGACGCAAGAAAGCCCTGATTTGGTCATTCCACCGGATTTCAAGATTCTAAGATTTGTGTAGTATGACAAAACAAGCTGCCCCAAGATTCACCTGACCACGTCCTGTAGAAAGATAGAGGGCTACATCGAGAATGAAAAATTGCCGATCCACTACTTCCACAACAGTCTAGCAGTACCTACCGTGATATGGTACAACTGTTTGAGTAGAGACCAAGTGTAGTCGCGTGGAGACTTAACCGACATCTTTATGGGCAATACAGATATGCTTTAGACCTAGCACCAAGTCGTCAGTATCTCCAGGGTACGAGGATGAAACCTGATGAGAGTTTCAATGAATGTGCTTTGAGAAGGCAGAGGTTAGCCGCCCAAGTGCAGCCTCCCATTGTTGAAGAGGAAAGTGACTTCCATGTCTCAAGCCATCTTCCGTATTTCCTCTTTGATAAGCTGCTCGAGAAATTGAGGGGCAAATGTGATGACTTTAATAGAATACATGATCCATGAAGAAAAATTGTGTCTTAATTCAACGAACCAGACATGTCTAGAATAGAAGGAAAGAAAGAGATAAATGGGTACCACTTTTAAGGTTCTCGTGATCGTAAAAGAATAAGACAGGCATATTTCTCTGAAATCACAGAGAAAAATTTCCTCGAACAAGTACATATTTAGAGATATTTAGAGTATTCCATCTCGGACATATGGCCTCATCTGGTTAAGGGTTAGTAACTTACCTTCGGGCCGATAAAGATTACGCCCAGCTCATATGCCCACAGTTTTGATCCATACAGTACATGTGAGTTCTACATTAAGGCGTTGGGGCATGACACCAAGAAATTTAGAGTCATTAATTGAAGAAATCAAGAAGCTGGTTGACAAGGGAGTCATGATGAGAGAGTTGATCCAGCGGTGGAAAATCAAGAAAAGTGGCACAAGCCTACACTACCTTGAAAGGGTTGGAATGAGTCAGTACCCTGGAGATAGTCCGAAGGTCCCGAAGCTTTTCCCATCATTTCACAAAAAAATTCTAAAAAAAAAACTCATTGTTTGTCAGAATAACAAATCACATTTCCATTTAGAAAGTATTTTTTACATTTTTGATTCTTAAACATTTTATTTTTATGGGGTAGTTTTTGTTCTCCCATATGCATATACACGCATTTTTGAATGGACATATGTATATATCATTTCTATACCAGATCCTCGAATTTTGAATGCAACAGTACCTTTGTTTCAGAGCCAAAGGTCAACTCTAAGTTGCTTATATTTAGAAGAGATTGAATGTTATGAAGATATTGTACATGTGAGTATCTACTAGTCCACTTAGGCCAACAGAGGAACAATACGAGTGTTTAGACAAAAGGCAGTTCATATTTTAGGAATTTTCCTTCTCAGGCACTTGTCATTTAAGATCCTTGAATCGAGAGTTAACCCTAAACTTTTACCCCCTGAAGGCTTTCTCGGGACATCTATGAATGGAATGCCGAATGGTATTCTTTCACTTTACTAAGAAAAAGTGATGAAACCAGATAGATTGGACATGAAGGCCATAGAACTACCAGAGGAAAATGGATGAAGACAAGTTTATGCTCAGAAAGTAAATCAAGCAACAAAAAAAATGGCAATCAGAAGGTCGAAGCAGTCAAGAGAGAGTACACTAAGTTAAATAGTGTAAGAAAAAGATACATGAAGACTCTACCGTTCGATAAGCGCCAGTTTAGAAGAGCTAGGTAGAATTGATTACGTTCAAGCGGGAACAAGCGACAGTGTTTGATATAGATACAACTTGATTCGAGAATACATCCACAGACTCGAATAAGAGGAAAGAGACTCTAGGCTGAAAACTCAAAATGGGCAGTCTAAAAAAAAGAGAGAAAAGAAAGAAAAAAAGAAAGAGACAAAAAAAAGAAAAAAAAAAGAAAAATGAGAGATTACACTCCAATGTTTGGGTTTACTAAAAGGTATTCCTAGATAAGAGTGTTTAAAAAGAGAGAAATGAGTAGAATTTTCTGAGGCACTCCGCTGTAGTGAAAAGCTTAGAAGGTGGTTGTATGCTCCATCCATCTTTTAAGTCAAAAGTGGAGTATCTACATGAGTGATATATTCAAATCATGACTATGCCGTGTAACTCAGGGTTCTGTTGTATGCTCCATCATTATCCTCGAGACAAAGGACTGTGATAAGTTGAATTCCCTTAGAAGAAAAAAAAAAGAGAAAAAAGAAAAAGAAAGAGAGAAAAAAGAAAAAAAGACAAAAGGAATAAAAAGAAAAAACTTCACACACAGATCAAACAATACAAGATCAAGACTTCAACTGTAAGAAATGAGCAAGAGATACATAAAGAATCCATAATTTTGAAGATTTGTATAGAAGCTTGAATCGAAGCCAAGTCAAGACAAGTCGGCCCGAAGATTGCCAATTTCGAAAAAGGGAAGTGACATTTAGGTTGAAGACCCAAAAAATGGGCAGTCTAGAGCGATCTTGAAAATGAAGAGGAAAGAGTAGTCCGCCTGAACATGTTGGCATCAATATCCAACCAAAATACACTGATCTAAAGATACAAAGAAGGAAGTGAACTCTAGGGTGAAAACTAGAAAATTGGGCAGTCTAGAGTGATCCAAAAAAGAAAAAAAGAATAATCCATGTGAGCATATCCAGATCATACGAGTACAAAGATACGGCTTCGTCTAACCATGAACCAAAGGACTACATTACAAGCCTCTAAAGACCATTCTAATCATCCATAGATATCCAAGTTGAATGAGAATGTCTTCAAATTTCATTCTGCCTATAAGGGTTAACCTTGCTTCAAGGAACGTCAAACTTCGAAGTGCTTGATCGACACCCAAATGAGGGAAGAATGAGGCATGGTGAGTTAGTGAGATTAAGAGAGCCACCTTAAATGGGTTAGAAATTAGGTATGAGATTATGCCTCTTGAAAGCCTAATAGACTAGAAGAAACTATACACTTGCGTATATCTCCATAATAGTCAAGATCTTCTAAATATGCACTTCATTAGAGTTTATCTCTGGCAATTTGAAGCAGATGTGCTATGGTGTTTGATATTTTGGGGGCAAACATGTTTTAAAAGGTTTGACATTTTCTCCCAAAGTTTTGATGTTTACCATTTCCCCCAAACACTAGTTTTTAAAATGTGTGGTAATATACTTCAAATTTTGTTTACCATTCTCCAAACATTAATTTTCAAAAATGTTTGGCTTTTTTTAAAAATAAGAAAGAAGGAAAAGAAAAAAAAGAAAATAGATGTTTACCATATGTTCCGAACAATATTTTTAAAATGTTTTGTATTCCCTCCAAGTTGTATTTTTAAAATGACTGTTATCTTTTCAAACAATCATTATTTTTTGTATTGAAATTGCCTTTTTGCATTACTTTAAAAATGAATGATGATGATATTTAAAGCATAGGGACCGAGAGTTAGTCCCCGTCGAAATGCTACTAGAAGATCAAGGATGAGCTCAGGGGATGAAAGCATTTTTGCTCACCCTACTTATTAGAAATGAATCAAGGCTCTGTATGACGGGTCAAGAAATTCGATGTAGTGGAGCCCGTGATAGAATGGGTCAACGCCAAGAGAAGAAGATGACAAGGTTCTTATAAGAATAATATAAGGACCAGAAGATCATTTATGAAGACAGGTGATAACCCTGAAGACAATAAAGCCTTTTGTACGAAAGATTTGAAAGCATGTTAATTCAAATTTGAAGCGATTAATCAAATGAGGATTTAAGAGCATAGAGTGAATAAATAAAGAGATGAAGAAATCTGAGGAACGACCTTTCAGGGTGTAAGACTTTAGAACAGAGAAAGATTGAAAGAAAAGAGAAGAGAAGAAAATGAAAAAGAGAGAGAAGAGAGTGAGAAAAGAAAGAAATGAGAAAGAAAGAAATGAGAAAAGAAAAAGAAAAGAGAGAAAAAAAGAAAAAAAAAGAAAAAAGAAGAAGAAGAAGAAGAAGAAGAAGAAAAGCATTACATTGCATGCATCATATAGATAGAAGCATGTTGATTTTTGCTTGTTTAGACAGGTATTTAAGGAATTGCCAAAAAGTTTGAAGAAGTAGATTTTATTAAAGAAAGATGTCGGCAGCCATAGTAGCATAAGGCCAGATGACGGTAGCCAAAGTAGCGTAAAGCTGAATATTAAGTCTTTCAGGCTATCAGTAAGACCTTCGGGCATGATGATAAGTCCTTCAGGCCACCAGTAAGTCTTTCGAGCATGGTGATAAGTCATTCGGGCATGATGTGTCAGTCTTAGTAGCGTGCGTCCAAAAAGATCGCCAGCCTTAGTAGCGTGAGTCCAGAAAGATCTGCAACCTTAGTAGCGTGAGTCCAGAAAGATCGGCATCCTTAGTAGCGTGAGTCCAAAAAGATCGGCAGCCTTAGTAGCGTGAGTCCAAAAAGATCGGCAACCTTAGTAGCGCGAGTCTAGAAAGATCGGTAGCCTTAGTAGCGTAAGTCCAAAAAGATCGGCAACCTTAGTAGCGTGAGTCTAGAAAGATCGGTAGCCTTAGTAGCGTGAGTTTAGAAAGATTGACAGCCTTAGTAGCGTGAGTCCAGAAAGATTGACAACTATAGTAGCGTGAGTCCAGAAAGATTGGTAGCCATTTTTGGCGTGAATCCCCAAATTTGAAGAAAGATTTCGGCAGCCATAGTAGCATGAGTCTGGAAAGATCGGTGGCTATTTTCAGCGTGAATCCCCAAATTTCCAGAAATATAGGTAGCCATTTTCAGTGTAAATCCCCAAATTTGAATAAAGATTTCGGCAGCCTCAGTAGTGTAAGGCCAGAAAGTTCGACAACCTCAGTAGCGTGAGTCAAGAAAGATAGGTAGCCAGTTTGGTGTGAATCCCTCATTGGAGATAAAGGTCCTATATAGGAATGGCCTATATTTTCGATCCATCGTAGTGAAAGGTTCTATATAGGAAGAACCCGTAACTCCGAGACTTCAAAAGCTAAAAGTTCTGTACAGGAAGGACTGACGGCTCCAGGGTTTGAAGGCTAGCAGTTCTATATAGGAAGAACTCCCAGTCAGAAGAATCCATCCGTGATGCAGAAGGTTTTATATAGGAAAAACCCGTCGCGTTGAAGGCGAAGAGTTCTATATAGGAAAGACTCCAAGCTTTGTCGTCTCAGAGTGAAAAGTCCTATATAGGAGGGACTCCTAACTCAAGACGTCAGAATAAAAGGTTCTATATAGGAAGGACATGTAGTTCCAAGACTAGAAGGTGAAGAAGTTCTATATAGGAAGAACTTACGAGCCTGAAGATTCGGCTAAGAAGAAGCAGAGGGTTCCAAAAGAACACATGACTCCGAAGCTACAAACAAGAAAGTATGACAAAAATGAATGCTTTTGATCTTTGTTTTGTTCTCGTTTCACAAGAACAAGCAAAGAGGGGCAACTGTAATCACTCATTTTTGTCCGGGTTTTAGTATTATTAGTATTATTTTAATGGTAATATTATTAATATAAAATTAATGAAAAAATAAAAAAATAATAATAATAAAAAAGTAAAAAAAGTAAAAAATTAATTAAAATATTAAAAAGCAAAAAAAGGAATTTTTCGTGGAGATTAAATCTCCACGTCACCCCCACCCACCTCTTTTGCCTATATAAAGGCTTGGAGGAAGGGCGGCACCAGCACAATTTTCACACAAAAATGCCATGGAAATTGGGCATGAAATCGGCTCCCCAAATTGGGAGCCAGGCCAGCCGCAAGGCTGGCCTGGGTTGGGGGCAGTGCCCTCGGCCCTAGTTAGTTCGATCCAACATTCGATCGGTGTTCTATTTTGGATCTGATCTAGTTAATTTTTGGAGAGGTCATGGTAGATCTTGGTGGGGTTCAGTCGGGGTTCGTCATTCGAGCTCCTAGTTAGGTATATTTTCTTCCCTATCTATTTGTGTTGTAATTTTTATAATTTAATGAAGTATTAGTTAATTTAAAATTGTATTCTTATTTTTTAGTTTGTATGTTTATTTATGTTTTAGATTAGTATTTTATTTATGTTAGATTTGTTTTTATTTATGTGTTAGATTAATATTTATGTATGTTCCATATTAGTATTTTATTTGTGTTAGATTAGTATTTTATTATGTTAGTATTTATTTATATTTTTATCGCATTGTATTTATTTATATTTTTCATGTTTTAAGTTGCATTTCGGATATATTATTGTCAATGTGGTGCCCTTTTATTCGAGCGTAAACGTGGCCAGTATCAAGCTCAGTGATAATGGTTTATTAGTTTACTCTCGAATAACGGGGCGCTTAAAATTTACTCACACTTATAACTGAATTTTAATCTAATCGTCACTTTAATTCGGAAAGTATAATATTAAAGCAGTAATTATTAAAGTACCAATTTTGGGCGGTGTGGGGGTGCTAATCCTTCCCCATCCGTAACCGACTCCCGAACCCAACATTTTAAAATCTCTAGTTTTGTGGTGTCCGGTCTACCTTAGTGGCCGGTGGCGACTCTATTTTTAAAATTAAAATATGGTTTTTCTAAAACCCCGCGGAATACATATTTTTAAATACGAAAGACCCCCAAACACCTTTGAAACCCCTGTTTTTTAGCGTAAAAAAGGATATCGCTACAAGAGTGTATGTCTAGCATTGGTTCTTTGAAAGACTTGGTATTTAAGCATGCCTAGTGCACCACCTCTCTTTTCATAAGTTACCTACTTGGGGTACTGGTCATTATTGTTCTTTCTATTAGACCGAGTAAACTTTTGTTTCAGGTTTTAGTTTACTAAATTCTTGACGACTAACAAAAGTTGAAAATTATGTTTCTGTTTCTGGTTTTAACATTTAGCTAAATTCATGTCGTTTAACAGATTTATAATCTTCTGGTTTGTGACTATGTGACACAATCGGAAAACCAGTAAAATTCATTAATTTCAAAACGTAGCAACAAAAGATGTTGCATATTTGACCATGATAAATTTGTTCAAAGGAAGATCCTCCTAGCGTTGGAGAGGATAAGGTAAATATTTCTACCAGTAAATATTGCTAAGGCAAACATTGCTAAGACAAACATTGCTAGGGCAAACTAGTGGAAGTCAAAAAGGACTTCAGTCCGTCAAAAGGTGGTGTGTTCAAGAAGCTAAATTTCATGGAAAATGCTTCAATTGGCATAAGATAGGAAACTAGTCCTCGGACTATAAACTTCCAAACGAGATCAATGTCGTGATAAAATTTTATCATAACAATTAATATGGCCAAACAATTGTTCGAAGGAAAATTTTATTACCTTCATGATAGAACAAACTAGTGTTTTGCTATAAAGAAATTATAAACAGGATGTTGAAACCCAAACTTAATAAATTGATTAATTTAGGGAGAAACTCTATGTGAGTAATGCTGCAACATCCAAGGGTACAATGATTTTGAATATTGAAAATGTACCTGGCATATGGGGGAAGCTGTTCTAATTACCTTTAAATAAGGTATCTCAAAATAAAAGAGACAAGACACCATATGAGTTATGGAAGGAAATAAGACTTCCTACAACTACATAAAATACGGGGGTTTCCTGCAAAGGTAATGTCCCCATTACCGAAGTAAATGAAAATAAGTGGAGTATATTGACTATAGTAACGAATATCAATTTCTTGTGTACCCTAAAATTCACAAGAATATGATAATGAAATCAAAGAATGAATCATTCTTTGAAAATATATTTCTTATATAATTAAGGAAATTGATCCAAGTTCAATGAAGCGAACTTTGGAAAATAGTTTATACGTTCAAAAAAGGTTGCAACCAAGATATTATCATGATGACAAATAAGTGTGACAAATGATTGAATGTCAAACCTACCAACATTAGGATACATGATCATATATTGATGACATATTCATTTTTATAAGTAACAGTGAAATGGTAAATGTACCAAATGCATGAAAAATATGAGAATAACATATTTGATTTTGAGAATCCAAATCTAACGACTGTTTGATCTCATATTGATGTAGTCACACTATATTCAATAAAAGGTTGACAATAATATATTGTCATAAGAGTGTGACAAATGTGTGTATGTCAAAACTAGGATATATGATTCTATGTTGATGACATACAATGAAATGGTAAATATACCAAATACTTGTCAAATTCAAGATTGACATAGAAAATATGAGATTGACAGATTTGATTCTGGGCATCCAAATCAAACGGTCAATTGAATGTCTCATATTGACACGGTCACACTACATGGACAAAAGAAGTTTGGCAAGGATGTTTTCGGCATAGCCAGAACTCCAAATAAATATGAGCCAACACTTGTTCTAAAGGAATATGCAAATGTCATTGTAAATTGTACAAGACAAAATATTCCTTTCACTGTGTGTAGTTTAAACAATCCAGGGTCAAACCTCTGGATAGCAATTGTGAGAGTGCTGGGATTTCTCAAGACAAACGATTACGACCTATTCTTCGATGCCAGATATCAAAGGCACAAGTGAATATGTTTCACATTGAAGAAATGAGCTATGTCATGGGATTTCTCAAGACAAACGGTTACAACCAGATTCATAATGGAATTTGAGTTCTAGCTTTAGACAAGTCTAGAGAAAAAGTCAAATGACTTTAAAATGTCTTGGAAGATATTCCTGAATGGCCAAAACACGTGCCAACAATATTCATATATTGAAAACCAAAAATTGGTAGAGCACAAAGCTTTATGTACAATCGTAAGTCAAGATATATGCGTCGTCGACATAATATCGTTAGACAATTGATCTCAAATGGAATTATCAAAGGATAACGTTACGGATCCGCTAACCAATGGGTTAAATTGAGATCAAGTTGAGAGAATATCGAAAGGAATGAGACTAAAGCCTAGGAAAATTTAAAGTGCTATGTGAAGGAAAACCCCACCTAGTTGATTGGAGATCCCAAGATCTAGGTTCAAAAGGACAACCTAATTGCATAGACCTGTGCGGTCACTGTAGGGGTTCTTTGCTCAAGTCTGTTCCTATAATGTAAACAGTAATCAAAAGTGGTATAGGCTAAGCAAAGCTTTTAATGACCATTGTGTACTTCAGTGAGCCAAGCAACATAAGTCACCTATGTGAGAGTGAAGTGGGCCCACTTTAAGAAGACTATTGGGCATAGTTTGTTTCAAAATCTTGTAGAACCAGGTAATGCACATGTCCATAGGGACATAACCATGAGAATAAATATTCTTGTCAAAGAGGTAGTTGTGTGAAGTATATCATCGTTTACACAGACGGCTGAATAGTTCAAGGACATCACGTCTACTGGTTAACTAGTAAAGTAAATGTGCTTTCACAAAGGAAGGTTCAAAGGAGGAAACCTACCTATCCTATGCAGCTATCGATCATAGAACCTATCATCAATCGAGTTAATTTTTTTGATAAAATCATCAATTTCATTCATGTGGGGGATTGTTGGAAAATTGTGAGGAATTGGAAACTTTGAGCCATAATTTGAGAAGGTAAAGGTAGAGATTGATGCTCAAAGTAAGGTAGTTGTGAATTGATACTCAATTCTACTCCATGAGACCTTTAAAATGGTATCTCATATGCTCAAAATGGTTGAGTAATGAATGAGAAATTGATGCTCAAAGTAAGGTAGTTGTGAATTGAGTAAGGAAGATAAAGCCTCCTTATCCCACTTGGGTGGGATAAATGGAATGAGAAGTGTTTATATACACTTACCCACTTTGTGGTCATTGAATGACTTGAATGGAAACTGTGCCTCACGCGTAAAGGGTGCAAATCTAATCCCATTCGTGTTAGGGAACACCCGCATGACGTGGGCGACGCGAATGTCTGGATCGGCCAGGCCCTACGTGGACATGGGAATATTTTACCTACTTCAAATAATTTTTTCCTTACAAATAGAACATCTTTTTGAATATTCAAAATTTAAAAGCGATAATTTATGGGTTCCTTAAATTTGAATATTTAAAAGCCATCGGGTTCAATTCATGAAAATATATCATTTTAAAATGACAGTAATTGATGATTTCTGAATTAAATTGGATTGAGGGTAAATGGCCATTAATATAGAATATTTTGTTTTCCATATTTTCCCTCCTCTATTCCCGTATAAATACCGAGTCATTTTTTAGTTTTCTAATCATCTCGAAAATATTCTCTTCTTCAAAATTCTCTAGTATTTTCGGTGATAGGCAATGGCAAGGTTCTGTTCGTGATCTCTACAGTCGTGCTAATATTGAAAATCATCTTTTTGTTGTATCCTGAGAGACTGACGGCCAATAAACTCAAGCTGTAATCCCTTGACCCGGCTTAGAATGCCCAACCGAACCAAGTGAGCTACACTAGGTTTACTGAAGCAAACCGGAGAAAGATTACGAAAACCAGTCCATTTTTTCTTTTATCTTGTTTAGATGTGTGTTATTAATCCTAAGTGATCATGCTTGTAGTGGATGAAATTACAAAGAAAATGGACCACGGAAAGACAACCAATTACCCACGATACATTTTAGAGACTAAAACGTAAAAGTGGTAAATTAATGGACCATTACTAAAATTAGGGTTACCATTCCTCAATTAGTCAAATTACATGCTTACGTGTCAATTCTCCACTTCAACCGACCATCCAAACTCAAGCAATTGCATTCACAACAATCAGGGACCAAAATGAAAGAATCAGAAACTACCAAACATTCCAATAACTGATTTAACTGCAGCCTGTATCGGTACGCATATAGGTGTTTCGGTACACCTTGCCCAATTTTCAAAACTTAGATTCCAGTAGCTCAAAACCGTACCGATACAACCCCGTGTATCGAAACGCTAAGCCAATTTGCCCTTACCCGTATCGAAACACCTTCATGCGTATCGAAACGATATGCCTAAAAAGTCTTACCCGTATCGAAACACTAACCCGCGTATCAAAACACTAAGCCTGAAATGGCCTAGCTATATCGGTACAAGGGGATGTATTTTGATACGCCTGGACCCGAAATGTCATTTTTAGCTGGTTTTTCAATCGAATCTAGATGCATTTAGATCCTAGCAACTCACCTTCATGCATACAATCAATCATCCAATCATATTCCATCACTTGCACTAGGATTAAGCAATCATAACAAATTATATGCTTCCAAAATATTAACCTATAGGCATGCTCCCTAAACCACTTTACCGAACATACCAAGACTTTCCATTGCTAGCATATGCCACTTCCACAAATATCTATAACATCAAAATCAACGTGGTAGAACCATCAAGACATGACATTCAACTAAGGCTATCTAGATGCATACCTAAGCAACCACCTAGTGTAACACCCTTAACGTATACTCGTAGACCGAATATACATTAAAGATGTTACAGAGTCATTTAAAGAAATCATGACTTATAATATTTTTTTAAATACATATAAATCTTGTCTTTATTAATCTAACCATTCTCTCTATTTTCTTGAAATCATAACTTATGTGTAGTTGGCTAATTTTGACCCTAAATTAGTTTATAAAACATATTAGTCAGTTATTAAAACGATAATGCAATTCGGGGTGAAAAATAGGTTCACGGCCTAGGCCCTTTCTTGATTTTAAAATCCTTATGCGATTACCGATAAATAAAATTTAAACTGGTTAAACACGATTTACTACCTTTTTAAGCTTACCGATTATTCATATTAACAAAGTAAGCTTCCTTTCTACTTTAGTTTATTCTTTCATATTACTAATACCTTATCTTGTTTTATCCATATATGATTCATCATTAAAATTGATCAATTATCTATCGTTTAATCTAATTTAATGCATCATATACTACCAGCGGATAAATAATTACATGCCCACTAGAGATTATCATAAGCTAGAATATGTTAATGATGTTTTGCAAATTGAAGCTTGATCGGTATGCTCAACTCCTCTTCAAGTACCCCATCTTAACCTACGTGTGAATCAAACACACGCTAAGTTTTCACTTAGTGAGCCAATAAACAAAATTAATAATAATTTAAACTTATTAAACTTTATGGCTACATTTATATAGCATGATATATGCCAATGCATTAACTTTTATGTTGCATTAGTGATAACTTACTATATGCTAATATCATAATATTTTCTTGTTTGTTCATTTATCATAATATGTCATTTATACCTCAATGCATGAACATATATATCATGTTACAAGCTAATGAATGTGCTTGTTCTATTACTTTAACATCATATCACTACTTACCATTAATGTTAAACTTTTAAGTTTAACTTACTTACCATTTTCATGCCTAATAACATAAGTTACCTCACATGCACTAACATATATCAAAAATTTTCCTTTGTCATGTAACTTGTAAAAATCAACATCTCATATACATATGTTAGGCATGGTAAGTCAATTCAATATTCTCAATAAATCTCTTGTTTCCCTTTTGAATCATATTAAGATTACTTATACCAATTCTTTATACCTTTAGCCCAAGAATTTTATATAGAGAGAAACTTAAGTATGCGAGATCGGTACTCCAGAGTACTAGTCACGACATCATATAGACGCATATGTGTTGATATCATATAGACACATAAGTGTCGACATCATATAGACACATGAGTGTCGATATCATATAGACACATAAGTGTTGGCATCATATAGACACATAAGTGCCAGTAAACATATAGATACGAAGATCGGTGTTTAGCTACACGCAGTCCCAGACTGGTAGACCTCTAATGGCATGCCACTATACTGTAACTCTCTATAATATAATTTTATGTATAGAGAGAAACTTAAGTATGCAAGGTCGGTACTCCTTGAGTACTAGTCACCGAAGTGACAATAACTTGTAGACACGTAAAGTGCAGAAAACATATAGACACACAAAGTGCTGGTAAACAAATAGATTCGAAGATCAGTGTGTAGCTACACGTAGTCCCAGACTGCTAGACCTCTAATGGCATGCCACTATACTGTAACTCTCTATCATAAACTTGGGCAATAAATCCATATCAATAACTTGTAATTTATCATTTTGTAAATGATTCATATATCACCATTATTCAATAATAACTTGCCATAATAGAACATAATAGGGCAGTTCATACTCTATCATATACTAACCTTTTTTCTTTGCTTGTGAAGCATCATATAATTTATACAAAAACCATGTTATCATTTCAATAAAATCAAGTAAATAAAATTCTTAAAAGTCTACTAAAATACATTTCAAAACATATAAATGCACTCACCTGGGCCATTTATTAGCTTTCCTCACTAAGCTCTATTCGATCCTTTCTTTCATAGTACCTCAAACCCCCTTTTGATTCGGATCAAACTGAAAACCGAGTTTCGGGGCTTGAATCGAGCTTGGAAAAATTTTCACTTTCTTTCCCCAGCTCTCACGTTTTTTTGGCTGCATCTTTTCACAATTATTTTACACATATAACTATTAAATGAATATTAAATTCATTTAATAGTGAAATTACAATTTTACCCTTTTTATCCAATGGTTGAGATTGATTTTATCATCAATCAAGGCCAAGATTTAATCTTCCATTTCCTCTTTCCAAAATTGCCTTTATAACTTTTTAAATATTTCAAAATTGCCATTGGGGCCAAATGACCAATTTGCCCTCCAACTAGTTTTTATTTACTAGTTTGTCATTCTTTTAAAAATTCAACTAAGTCTAGATGGAATCCAACAACTATAATAAAATATTCATAAATAGTATTTTATGACTTTTCCATGGCTTTTGGATCAGCCTCTGAAATTTTAGTTCGATCCAATTTCCCGATATTCATAAAATACTTCTACTGCGATTTTACCTTTATCGAGCTGTCGGATTTATTCCAATAATTCTATATTTTCATATTCGGGAAATCCACAATATCATCTCATAAAATTTTCCTTTCCTAAGATCTTAGACTGAATTTTCTAACTCATTATATTTTCCCGATACTTATCTAAAATCTTCATAGAATAAAATTTCTCTTAGAATTCCTTTATCGATAATCCATACGAATATTATCTACTATTATTGAGTCTAAAATATCGATCAGAAACACTTTATGGGACCTTCTCAGATGTCACCAATCCTAATATTTCCCTAGCCTGAGTACGCTTAACAATTTTATTCAATCAAAATTCAGTACCTTTTACTGCATCTTAATTCTTAAAACCGATATCAAGGTACTTATTTCGATCTGATTCACTCTTATATTGAATAAAATTACTTATTAGGGAAATTTACACTTTAGTCCCCAAACTTTTCCAAAGTTTATACTTTAACCCCAAAACTTTCAAATTTTACATTTTGGTCACTAGCCAAAAATTTGGGATATTACACCTAGCATCAACCATAAGCAAGAATTAACAGCATACTTATCAACAACAATCCAACCCCAAAACATAGCATTAAACATGCTCAAAAACCAGGGGAAAACAGAATTACAAAACCTAAAAACATGACGAACACATTGCCTTATTAATCGGAAACTTAAACCGAGTTCATACTCAAAAGTAGTCTTTGTTCTTGGATCACTTTAAACCTTGTCTTTGCTGCCCCAAACTTCAATGCCCTGCATCATTAGGAAAAAGAGAGCGTAAGCACACATGCTTAGCGAGGATGCTCATAAAACAATGATGCATTTAAAATCCTTTGAAAATTAAACACTTGTTTCCACACCATGCTTACAACCAAAGCATTTTCATTGATTACCAATCAAAACATGCATATCAACTTTATGCAAAAACATTTACAAATCGCATGCTTAAATCACAAAGCATTAAATCATCTCATGCTTAAATCCTAAAGCATTATAAAATAGGTTCAACACATGAACTTTCATATGTTGGCAATTATAGTGACCCCGGATAGTTGACCACTATCCTCGATTAGCCATCCACTAATCATTGGTTAACCAATAGTTAACCTTACATATCGGGTACACGGATCTCTCATACCATGCCTAGTTAAACCACATGATGTCCCAAACCTTGCCTAGTTAAACTGCAAGATTTGACAACTTCGCCTAATTAAACAACGAGCTTTACCGACCTTGCCTAGTTAAATTGCAAGATCACCATCATTTTGGGCTGTCTATTTAAACCGCATACCCTAAGAGATATCACAATAGTCCGAGTGGCCTAGTTAAACTACCATACCTCGAGGACCCATTGCCACGATCGATTTTGTTTATATATTATAGTGCACGTCATCCTATGGCATGCCAACTATATCTGAATGTTTTCTCATCATGTCACATAGCCAATATATCATTTACAAAACCATTTACTCACTGTTTTACAATGCATTATATAAAATCACCATATATGCAAACCACATTGCCAAAGCAATACCACATTCCCAACCGGAATGAAAACCAATGCTCACTAGCATTCATATACTTTTAAAACCATTGCATATGTATTCAAAAACCATGCATTTATAGTAAGTAAATCAAATCATGTTTAAAACCAAAACATGTAATCAACCATGCTCATATCCAATCCGATATTTAAGAGTAAAATAAGGGAAACTTACTTTCGAGCTTAGGTAAGTGTTTCAAGCTTATCCTAAACTCCCAACATCATTTGCAAACCCTTTAGAGGAATTTAAAACCAGTTTCCACTCACCGATTACACCTCACCTTGCTTGTCAACGCAAATCGAGCTCCCGGCAAGCAATGATCCTCCTCAAGCCACTTCACCTTTACTATCCCCTGGTTTGGTCACACAAAACCAAAGGAAACATGCATCAAAATGCATCCAAATCACTACCTCAAAGCAATTACCCGCAACTCACAAGTTGCCCACTCAAAAACCATCTGAAACTTATCGAAACCAACTTCAAACACCTTCCAATCTTAACCCAGGCACAAAACAATGATTCAATACATCAAACTTCACCAATTAACATCTACAAACCCCTTTTCAACATCTTTTTACTTCCAGCATTGATTAAACTCCTTTAACATCACAAAAACCCTTAACTACCAACCATTAACATTAGAGATTCAACTAATTTTGGGATTATATTGATAAAACCAAGCCTTCAACATTATTAAACACTAAAAACATGATCTAATCTGCTCAATAAACCAACAAAACAGATCCAATTCGAAAACATATAAATTCTATCAAACAAAGCACAATTAAACCAATTTTCCTTCATTAAACTACCAAAACACATTAGAAAACAATTATAAAGAGTCAATAACTTGGGAATTTCAGTAAAGAACATTTCATTAGAGGAGAATGACGAACATTACCTCTAATGGATGCTTTCTCCCTTAATTGGATGATTTACATGAGAAAACAAAGTTAAAACAATAAGGTTTTGATAAACAATCAACAAGAAATCATTTGAAATCAAAGGGTTAAAGAAAATATGATTTTACCTTAAGATTTAGTAGAAGAGAATGGTGTTTGGCTGGAGAGATTTTGAGAGAAAGTAAGTTACGTAATTTTGTTTTAAAGAATTAATTATCAAATTAGTTCTCTCCAACCTATTTATATTTTCCAAAACCACTTTAAAAGTAGCCAATTAAGGGATAAAGTCTGAGATTAGACTTTTGGGATATTAGCTCCTTAAAGATTCAAAGTTTTGACACTTTACAAAACAATCACTAAAATAGTTTCAAAGTTTACATTTTGGTCACTAGTCCAAAATGTTCGATTTCCAAAACTTATTTTACAAAATTGATTTCACCACAATCAATATATTAAATAATGATTTTAGAACATTTTTCTATATTTTTATCATCTTCAAAAATATTTAATCCGATTTAATCCCAAAACCGACTCGAATCCATAATACCAATCCATCAGACCCTTAAACGAACCCCAAAACAACTAGACCCAAAACCAGGGCGTTACACAAGCACCAAGAGAGTGGTCGAAATCTGTCTTAAGGAAACTGCGTTCGTGCAGACCTCGACACGTTTCCATCTTCGGTTAAATTGGTTTGCTGATTTTACATATGTCGTATCGTTCTATATTTTGTTCCGTTCGTTTAATAATAAATCAATATTAAATTTATTGTTTATTATTTATTCTTGGATTAACGCTAATGGTCTAACAATTAATGCCTTGATCCATACAAGAGCAATGTTATTCATCGTGTTTGAAACAAGTTTTGTTACACCTTTGGAATCTTGAGCCTCCGAAGAAGTTATATAGCAGGGACTATGGGTATTCAAAAATACTCAACCCGAATGATCTGACCCGACTATCCGGCTACCCGAACATTACCCGGGTCGGTTACCCGGCTCACCATTTCCCGGGTCAGGCCTGGGTCACAAAATTAAGAATTTTCGGGTACTCGGTTACAATCGGGTTCCCAAATATATTTGAAATTAATATTTTTTATATTCAATATACATATTTTTATATTAAACTACTAAAAAATCTTAATTTTTTATATTTTATATTTAATAAATATATATTTTTCTATTAAACTAATAAAATATTTTTATATTTAAAATATATATTTTTATATCTGTGTACCCAAATACCCGTAACTTCCGGGTAGCCGACTAACGGGTACCCGCAAAACCCGAGTTGAGACACTGGCCGCACTTTAAACTACTAGATGATTCGGGTACCTGGTACTTCGGGTACTCGAATACCCAAATTTAAACACTCCTAATAGGGACTAAATCCTTCGTTTCCTCTGGACTTGATGTCTACGAGACCCATTGCAAAGCAACACGTATCATAGTGGACAAGCAATTCGGCCTATTGTCTGATAACCAAGATCTACTCTAACATAGATCATCCTGACACTAAGCTTGGCGCATATGTCTTTTCACTGAACAAAAAGATCGATAGGGTGTCGAAGGAATTAATCCCAAGCCATGACATCTGTCAATCATCAACAACATTCATGTGCGTATATAAGAGAGGGGGTAGCCAGGGATAAGGGGACACTCTCTCATTCTACTTGAATCGCTATTTCACAGCTCACGATTTTCCCTCATCCCCTACCTTCATACTGTCTGCGGCTTTCCGTCTCAAATTAACTGATGTAAACTACCTGTAATCGCTATCATTCACTGTATTCCTTCTCTCTATCTCCCTTATTTGGTATCTGTTACTTTTAAGCATCAACAAATTTTTAGAACCAAAAAATAATTTTTTAGTTCAAACTCAACAATTGAAAAATGAAACTTTTAATTTTTGAATATAAAATTCTTGAAATACTCTTATCCATTTCTCACCTTTCTATTTTTAGAACATGAATTTCTTCAATAACCAATATAAAGTAAAAAAAAATTACTCAAATAATGCATTTTTTATTATTTAACAAAATAACAAAAGTAATTACTTATGAGAAAATGACAATTTTTTCTTACTAGGCGTGTCACGTAGGACAAAGACATGCCCACTAAAACACGTTTTTTGAAGACGTTATCTGAGTGCACCTTTGTCTTACGTTGAACACCTGGTCGGAAAAAGAAATTATTTAATTCTAATAAAGGAAAGACATTATTCACTGGCACACCTTGTAGGGTATTTTAATTCCTGAGTCCCCATATGCAACTATGTCATCCTATTCAACGATGAGATTATTGATCAGACACATCTACAGTTGTTATTCTTTAGTTGTTACCCCAACCATACGACTGGACGCGCTAATGAATCAATCTGCCTCATCAATACACGGTGACGTCGGTAATATTAGACATAATTTTGGTAAAAATGACAGAAACAATGAGGATGATAATAATATTGTAGACCGTCTTATACATTATTTTTCTATTTATCATCTTCATTAATTGAAAATTTTAAAAAATACTCATCAAAATTATACAAAAATTGTAAAAAAATATCGTTAACAAAAACGAAAAATTATATTTTAAATAATAATAATGATAATGATAATAATAATAATAATAATAATAATAATACCCTAGAAGATGGGTCGGTAAACAAAGCCTTCAAAAGTACGTCTAATCGGTCTAATTGGGCGCGTCTTTGCCTTCCATGGCATAACTAGTCGAAAAATGTGTCATTTGCATAAATAATTATTTTTAATTTAAGTGTTATTTCTTTAAATAATAAAAAACACATTAAAAATATGTAGAAACAATGAATTTAATGTAAACTAGACAATATAAAAAGAAATTAAAATTACTCTTAAATAAGTAATGAAACTCACTATTCAATATTTAGAAAAGAACCCAATAGGTGTCGCAGTGAAAAAGCAGATGATATTCATCTTACACGAATTCAAACTACTTTGTCTAAAAAGGTATATGCGCATTGTCAAAGGATTAACAATATGCATGAACATATACTATATTGTAATCACATTTAGACCATTCAAAAAAATATTTACTCTTAAAATTGAAATTACCCTTAAATAATTAATGAATATTTGAAGGGAAAAAATGAAAAATCAAATGACAGTTTGTTGTATGTAGTGGACTTAGTGGAATTCATCTTATTGCAGAAAAAAGGTGACTCGTGTCCTTTTTAGGGTGAGTGTATCGATTCGAGTCAAGTCAGATCAAAAATTTCGGTTGGTTTATACATAACATTTAACAGTTCTGAAGTTTGAATCTCACCTCCACAGTCCTTTCCTTTATTCTCATGCAACTTACGCTGAAAAAAGTTTTTACTTTTTTTTGTGCTTGATTGTCTAGTAATATAAAGTTTGTTTACAGAGTTTTTGTTATTGTGTGTTTAAGATATATAATAAATGTTTTTATTTAGGATAATTATTTGATATATTGGCGGTATAAATTTTTAGTTTTCACAAGCATCTTAGTTTTAGAGTTTAGAGACTCAGTTTTGGGTGTAGGGTTTAGGGGTTTATGTTTAGTAGTTTAGAATTTAGTGATTGTGAATAGAATTTTGGGTTTAGGGGTTAGAATTTTGGGTTTAGGGGTTAAAACCTCTCAACCTTAAACCCTAACCTAAATACTAACTATTACCCCTAAATTCTAAACCCCTACACCTAAACTCCTAAATCCCTACACCTAGACTCCTAAATTTACACTCTAAATTGAATCTTAAATCCTAAAACTAAGACCTTGTGTTTTTACAAGTTTTCACTGCCACTGTATTGGATATAAATCCTTTCATTTATAGATCAATTCTCAGTCCTAGTTTTGTAGTTGGGTGGGCGTCTAGTTACCTAAGCGTCCCAAGTTCGATTTCAGGCTATGCCACTCTAGTCTCAATTATTTTCCTCCAATCCAATATGTATCGGAAGATTAGATTTATTGAATTAAACTAAAGTAGGACAAAATTGATAAAATGTGTAAATAGTAAAGAATTAAATGTGTAGTTATACTAATTTATTTAATTGGCACGTAATCAATTTCATTAAAAGTTAACGGTTAGTGACTTGATTGAAAAATTAAAACCAGATCAATGCTTTTTCTGAAAAATAGGTGTTTAACATTTCATTCCGTAATTATTTTAAAAATTTTCCATAACAGACGTTAAAAAAATTTCGTTAGCCACTTAAAACGTGACGCACGACCTATTCTTGTAATTTTCTTTAATTTTTATTTTAAAAATCATAAAATAAACAATTTGATTAAAAAAACCTAAAATATTTAATTTATCAAAAAGCCCAAATCCCTAACATTTCTAATCCTAAGTCCTTAAATTCCTAAATTCATCTCCTTTGGTTGCTAATTCGACCACCACCTCCCAACCCTTCATTTGTCAAACCCCACAATCGATAATTCTAACCTTAAGCTGTCAAAAATCAACGAATGAACGTCTAAACGAACCACGATTGTCAGACGTAAAATCTTCATTCGAACGACGAACAGAGCATTGTGACTTGTGCAACAAAAGGAGAAGACCTCACTATTTGCGGAAGTGGCGTGATGTTCGACGACGATAGAGAGAGAATGTAGGAATTTAGACATTTTTTAAAAAACATTAAAGTCCAGTTTTGGGTTTTTATAAAAAATATATGATTTTTTTTATTTTTTAAAACAAAAATTAAAAAAATGAAACACGTGTCATGCAATGATTGAATGGCACTTTTTTAACGGTTATTGACAAAAAATATTAAATCGATTACAGAATAAGACATTAAACACCTTTTTACTAAAAAAAACTAGTAATGCTTTTTTTTTTAATATGCTGGTGTGATTACAAGATAATATCTGTTCAATTTTTTAGTCATTTAATAAAGTACATATACTTATAAAATACCGATAATACTAATTAACGGTCATTAACATATAATTTAAATACTTATTTTATAATTAAACATATAAAATATCAGTAGTACTTTTTCAGTGATTTTTCAAACTCATCCACCGCAACGAAGAAGTGGACAGAAAAAAAAAGACACCACCTTACAAACAGCAGCGTGGTCATTAAATAAGGTAAACCAAAAACATAAAAATAATTAGCGCCAACTTCAAGGCTGCCTCCCACGTTAGTCTCAGCTGTAGTAAAATTTACCAGCTGTAATGTTTAACGGTTTGGTTCTGCAGCTGTTAATCTCACATTCACGACAATGTCCCGTAAAGGTAAAAAATCTGAAACGGAAGATTAATTAGGAATTATGGAGGGAGGAGTCGGTGTTAATAATCATTAACTACCCCTGCTGGTGTTAGTCAAAGGGACCCCAGTGACCGGTGTCACGTGACCTGAATCTGCCATTTCAAGATTAAACCTTTTCGATATTGTATTCGATCTGAAAATTTGAATATTCGAAAATTTTGAATCAGTAAAATAGCGACCTATAAACGATCTAAAAAATAGATATTTGAATATTTGGATCAAATATTCGGATATCTGATTATCATGATATATAATTTAATTTAAGTATTTTTTCGAATTTGACAGTCGTATTTATGAAAATTTATGAATTTTGAATATAACAAGCAACAAATTGCTAAATATAATAAGATTCGTATCTATAAAAATTTCGAATTTTTAAATTTTTGGATATAATAAGCATACAATTGTTAAATATTCATGAAAATTTTGAATTTTTGGGTAATCCGAGACTTGAAATATTGCAATCCGTATCCGATCCGAAAAATTAAAAATCGAATCGGATATCCGAATTTTCGGATCAGATCAACGGATAATCGGATCAGACCGGATATTTTTGCACGCCCTACCTAGTAGAGAACATCTGATCGAGTCAAGTTAACTCGAGCAAAAAAATATAGAGTTAGTTGAGTTAACGAGTTATATTTTATAACTCAAATTTTATATAAAATTTTTCAGAGTGGATTCGAATTTATCAAATTCGAGTTGTTCGTGTTTATATTCAAATTTAATTATAAAATATATAATGTTATGATATTAATTATATTTACTTTAAACGACTTTCTATAATCATATAAAATACACATATATATTTCTTCATATGTGATATATATATATATATATATATATATATATATATATATCTGACATAACTGAGAGACTCGACTCAAACTTAAAAATCGATCACTAATTATTGTTGTTTTAGTTATTCAATTTTTTATTTTATAATTCAAATTTTATTTGAGTTTTTATTTTAAATTGAAACGAGTTTATAAAATTGCGAGTTGAGTTAAGACGATTCGAAAAATTTGATTTTTGAGTCAAATTTTAGTTACTTATAACACCTAGACTCCTGGTCAGCACCCCTCCCCCCTTGGATCTTTCGGTTTCGTGCCGGAATCTCGTAATCGCCGATATTTCCCGTCGTTTCCATATTAAAATATTATGACATTTTAACCTTGAGCCAATTACGGTTTGTCCTATAAAACACCTCAACTTTTGGTATATGCTTCAAATCGCTGCTTCATTTCGCCCTCTGTTTCTCTACTCTCTTATCTATCAAAATTCAAAACACCTCTCCTTCTTCTTTCTCTTTTTCCCCTTTCCCTTTCTCTCTATGTTTTCTGGAGAAAGAAAGTGGTGTATATCATCAGAAAGCAACTTGGATTCTTAGTTTCTTTTAGGACATGGTTTTGGAAAGTTACCCAAAATGGCAACTATGTGCTCCGTTAACTGACTGAGAAAAAGGGTTAATGGTGGGTTTTTCTTCATTTCAAGCTTCACCTTAACGTGTTCTTTTCTTCAGCTTTCTTTTTCTACCCTTTATTCTCCAAAGGAATCCCTTCTTTTTTCCTCCCCTTTTATTTTACTCCCTCCCCACTCTCACTTTCAATGCCAACAAGTTGAAACACCGAAAATAGCAAAAAAATGGACCATTGTTCCGTTTCTTCAATCAAATACACAGAACACCGCCGTCAAACCAAGCTCCGTTCATCACTGTTAAATGCCCGAGTTAAAAACCAGCCAGAAATGAAGCCTCGAATTGTTCGGATTTCAGTTACTGATGCCGACGCCACTGACTCCTCCAGCGACGACGAAGAAGAACAACAACAAAGCACAA
Organism: Hibiscus mutabilis; assembly: GCA_019671005.1. Taxonomy (NCBI): domain Eukaryota; kingdom Viridiplantae; phylum Streptophyta; class Magnoliopsida; order Malvales; family Malvaceae; genus Hibiscus; species Hibiscus mutabilis. The sequence goes on along the minus strand of CM033719.1, from coordinate 32,521,292 downwards.
CCCGACCTCGCTCGCGAAACAGAGTCAAGAGATTCGTCAACGAGATAACAATCGATTCATCGTGTCCCACCCAAAACGACGGCGTTCCCATAAGTAAACCGTCGTCGTCGTTGTCAAAGACTTGTCGGAAAAGGCCGGCGAGTGTTGCTGGAGGAAAAGACAAAGCGTCTGCCAAAGTACCAGCCGGGAAGAAATTCAGAGGAGTGAGGCAAAGGCCTTGGGGAAAATGGGCGGCTGAGATCAGGGACCCGCTGAGGCGTGTGCGGTTATGGTTGGGTACGTATGATACCGCCGAAGAAGCAGCAATGGTATACGACAACGCGGCTATTCAGCTACGTGGTCCCGACGCGCTCACGAACTTTACCACTCCTCACCAAAAACCGTTATCCAGCTCGGAGTACAAATCCGTCGAAGAATCTCACACCACCACCACCAACCTCTGCTCCCCAACCTCCGTTCTCCGCTGCCCTTCGCTGTCGACCGACGAAGCCGACTCGCAAAGCATCAAAGACTCTCGAGAAATCGAGAGCGAACCTCGAGATGTTCTTGACAAGTATTGCTGCATATACGGAGAGAACCCATCAGATTTCTCCGACAACCCATTTTGTATTCCGAGCGACATATTTAGTTCGGTACCGAATTTGTTCGACGAAGATACGAGTTTGGGGGATTTGTATTCCGATTTCGATTTCGATTTCGAATTTGGGGGCTTCACGAACTGGCAACCTGCCGATTATCATTTCCAGGACATCGGAGATTTGTTCGGATCGGATCCTCTGTTAGCCATTTGAGCGAGTTTCTGGTCCTTCGTTTTTCTCTTGTGTAATGCCAGTTTTACGGCAAGTTTTGTATCGGCGGGGACCGAAAGTATCGGCAGTTTTTTCTTTCTTTCTTTTTGTTTAGTTTTTATATATTTGGGGTTAATTAGTGAAATTAAGAATGTTAAATGTCTCCGCCACAGTACCGGTGACGGACGAGTTTGGGAACGTGTTTTATTGCTACATATCATGCTTGTTTTTTTTTTTTTTGTGTGTGTGTGTGTGAAGGCACGTGCTGTTGCACGTGACAAAAACATTTCAAAAGGTTATGTCTACTTAATAAATAGAAAAAGTATTTTACTTTAAGAATTTAGATTCTATTTATCTGAGCTGCACACGTGTAAAACTCAAATGACTCAATCTTATAATAATGCATGGCTAAACAAATTAAAAATGTTAGATCCTACAAAGATTCAATTTAAATACTTGATTCCAAAATTTGTCCATCCAGCTTAGTTATAGAAATAAGAAAGTGGAATTTGATTTTAAAAGGAATATATTTGATATATAATGCATAAAAAATTATACAACTTTTTTAAAAATCTAAAATTTAGATCTCTAACTCCTAAAATTTAAAATCCTAAACTCTAAAATTTAATCTTAACTATGACTTCTAAATTCTAAACTCTACAATCTAAATCCCTAAGTTTTAAAATTAACAAATATTTGAAAACTTTAATTTTATGTAATTTGTATATCAAAGTTTTTTTTTTCTTTTAACCAACAACTAGTTGGTTTAGTGGGGTGAGACATTAGATCCCTTAAGTAAGGTCAAGTGTTCCAGTCTTGAGATTGTGAATGGAGCAATTGGGTTGAGAGAGTCGTCCCATAATTGTAGCGATGTCCCTTTCGCTAAAAAAAGAAAGGTGTCTTTATTTTGAAAATGATGTCTTCCGTGGGATTTTTATAAAACCCGTGTTTTATTTAAAAATGGAGTCGCCACCGGCCACTCAAGGTGGACTGGACACCGTAAAAACCAGAGATTTTAAAATCCCGAGTTCGGGAGTCGGTTACGGATGGGGAAGGATTAGCACCCCCACACCACCCAAAATTGGTACTTTAATAATTACCTCTTTATTAATATTAAACTTTCCGGATTAAAGTGACGATTAAATTAAAATTCGGTTATATGTGCGAGTAGATTTTAAAGGCCCCGTTATCCGAGAGTAAACGCCCAACCACCATCACTACGCCTGACACTAGCCCCGTTTACGCTCGGATAAAACAACACCGCATTAACAATTATATATTTCTGAAATGCAATCTTAGAAAACAAATATTAACATTTATATTGACATGGCATAAACACATAAATATTATAATATTATATAAAAGATAATAATAAACTACATGAATAAAAAAACATGATCAATCATAATATAAAAAACAAAACATGAATGAGAAAAACGAGCTTCCAAAAATAAAATAATTAATTCTAACATGCTTAAACACATTAAGACACCAATATAATATTTACATGACATGCATGAAACCACATAAACTTAAATATCAAGGACTAAAATGCATGAATGCTAAATTACATGGCATGAAATAATAAGAAAACAAGGACTACAATGAAACAAATGTAAAACTTGAAGAAGTAAACATAAAATAACGGAAATAGCATGATGTAAAATAAACATTAAACTGCAGTGACTATGTTGAAAGAAAATGAAAATTAAAAGCTAAAAATGATAAAAAGACGATATTTGAAGCGCATAAAAACAAAAAGGACCAAAAGTGTAAATAGACCCTAGACAGAAATGAATGCGGGTTGAAAGCCTAGATACCTGCATGGTAATTATACCATTAAGCAAAAACGCGGATCCTCCCCGGGTCGGGTCACTGCGTGAACTGGGTTGACACCAAACGGTGTCGTTTTACACTTTAGCCGGTTAAAACAAATATTAGGGTTTATTTCTTCATTTTGAGCCAAATTAAAACACACAAAAAACCTGATTTCATATCCTCTCAATTCCCTCATCACTCAAACCCTAGACAACGATCGTATCCCTCCATGCTTGTCGTTCATCGGGGCGTGGCCTCACGACGGAGGTTCGGATAGCAAAGACGACGACCTTCTTCCTTGAATCGAAGGTAAATCCCTAACCCTTCTCTGGTTTTCGATTCAAACTTAACAAAAAAGGTTTGATTTTGGAATTATAAAAACTGATTTTTGGTTTCGATTCGAAGGCTTAAAGATGCAAAGAAAGATTTGAAATTTCAATCTGAAATTTTTATTGAATCCACTTACAAATTTTTTTGAAATCCCCATTGTTACAGATTTTTTTGAATTTAAAAACCCTCTCTCAAACTCTTTTTTTTCGGCCCCTTTTTTCTCTATTTTTCTTCCCTCTTTGTCTCTGATTTTGAATGACCGAATCCCCCCTTTTTACAAGATTTTTTTTGGTTTTATAAACCAATCTTTACATAACAACTCTCCTTATTTTAATCTGATGCATATCTGGATGACAGCTGGAATTTCGGGATTGTGGCAATGGGTAGTTGATAGGTTTGGGTATGGCTTGGTTTAGGGATGGCAGGGTATGGGTCTGGTCAGATTAGGTTTAAGGTTAGATTTGATTTAAAGGTTGATTTTAGGGTTTTTTTAGGGTTTCGGGCTGTGGATGTTCGGGTGGTTACCGGAGATGTTGGCCGGTGGTGGTAATAGAGGGTGACGGCAATGATTGAATAAAAATGGGTGGGCTGATGTAGGTCGGGTTATGGGTTGAACTGGGTCGGGTTTGGTTAAATGGTTTGGGGTTCAGTTAGGGTAATGGGTAATTGGGCTGGTTTAGTTAGGGTTAATGGATTTGGGTTGAAAATGGGTCATTACATCTGCCCCTCTTTGCTCGTTGCTGTTACACAGCAACGAAGCAAAGACTAAAAATGACCTATTTCATCCAGTCTGACTGAGCTTCTCCTCTTGACGCATGTCTTCATTCTTCTGTAGATCTTCTTTCTCTTTGATGCAGGTCTTCTTTCTTGTCTTGGTTGATCTACCTTGTCACTCTTGTGAAGCAAAATCTTTAAAATAGGGGGTTGTCTGTTGGGGAAGCAAAATGAGTCTGACTTACTACATTATTGATAATAAGCTAATACCTAAAGAGAGTTCGACCCAACTGCAACACCGACGAAGAGGCAGGGTCTACAAAATTCGATCCAGCTGCAACACTGACGAGGAGGCAAGACCGATGAATGAAAGTTCTAATGTCTGATCCAGCTACAACTCTGACGAAAAGACACGACCAGAAAACTGACAACTTTTTCTTTTTCTTCTTTGTTTTCCTTTTTCTTTGCTTTTTCTTTTCTATTTTTTTTCATTTTGCTCTCTTTTTCTTTTTTTTCTTCTTTTTTTTAGATACAACAATGATAAAACTTGAAAGTTGGTAAATTTTGACCAAGCTACAACACCGACGAAGAGGCATGGTCTAAAGTTAGTAACGTTGATCCAGCTACAACACCGACGAAGAGGCAAGACCGGAAGTTAGTGAATTAGGTTCAGCTACAACACCGACGAAGAGGCAGAACCGAAAGTTAGATTTGACCAAGCTACAACACCGACGAAGAGGCAAGGTCTGAAGATTTGATCCAGCTACGACTCTGACGAAGAGACTGGATCAGAAAGTTGTTCTTTTTGTGTGATCAAGCTACGACTCTGACGAAGAGGCATGATCGGAATTTGGTTGAAAGCTCATTTTGATTATTTATTTATTTATTTATTTATTTTTTCTTTCTCTTCTTTTTTTCTTTTTTCTTTTTTTTCTTTTTTCTTTCTTTTTTTTAAGATACAACATTGATACAACTAGAAAGTTAGTAAATTTTGACCAAGCTACAACACCGACGAGGAGGCATGGTCTAAAGTTAGTAATGTTGATCATGCTACAACACCGACGAAGAGGCGAGATCAAGAGTTAGTGGATTTGGTCTAGCTACAACACCGACGAAGAGGCAAGACCGAGAGTTAGTGAATTAGGTTCAGCTACAACACCAACGAAGAGGTAGAACCGAAAGTTAAATTTGACCAAGCTACAACACCGACGTAGAGGCGAGGTCTGAAGATTTGATCCAGCTACGACTCCGACGAAGAGGCAGGATCAGATGGTTTTCTTCTTCTTCTTTTTTCGATCAAGCTACAACTCTGACGAAGAGGCATGATCAGACTTTGGCAAATTTGGTTTAGCTACAACACCGACGAAGAGGCAGAACCTTAAATTTATAAAGTTGGATCTATCTACACCATCAACGGAGGGGAAGATCAGATTTTAGCAACACGGATCTTACTATACCATCAACGGAGGAGCAAGATCGGCAAATGATAACTTGATTTTCATTTTGATTTGATTTTTTTCGGATTTTTTTTGTTTTTTTGGATTCTTTGATTTTTTCCTCTTTTTTCTTTTTTTCTTTGATTTTTTCTTCTTTTTTTTAGCTACAACTATAATAAAAAGGTAAATTCTGAGTAAAATTTAGGTCTAGCTGCAACACTGTCAAACAGGCAAGACCTATAGAGGATTTGATATGTTACACCACTGACGGAGAGACTAGATCAGCAAAATGTGGGACCCACTACACCACCGACGGAGAGGTAGGACCTGAATGGAAAATTTGATCTGCAACACCACCGACGGAGGCAAGATCTAGATTAAGTTGGCGTACCACCACTGACGGAGGCATGATTTGCAAGATGTTGGATGACTGCGCCACTAATAGCGAGACAATGTCTGGAAAAATGTACGCTGCTTTTCTATCGACAGAGGGCATGATCTGAAAAGAATTTCTATTGGCAATAGTTTGACGTCCGTCACACCATCGTCGGAGGAATAAAATCCTACAAAAAGAAAAAACATTGGTCAGTAATTGTCAAAGATTTTGCCGCTGATACCTTTTATTTTGGGTGTTTCAGCATCTTCTTCGTGTTTGGCCTCCTTCATGACTAAGGTTGGCCGTCGTGTTGTTGCCCCCATGTTGAGGGTACTCGGTCTTTTTCGTAGACCTGTTATGTACAAGCAAGATTGCATGAATGTATCTAATTTTATGTCTAAATGCATATGTCTACCCTAAATGCATGGTGATTTTGGTGTATGCACTAAATCTAAATGTTTGACGTATGCTAAAGTAATTCAATGCAAGATGAATGCAACTAAGTGCATGAATGTGATATGATAATTTTTTTGGCCCTCAAATGGATGCCCTGACTCTTCACTAGTCCTGTCAGGATCTTGGTTTTTTCATGCGGCGGTGCCCCGACTTTGTCCTGGTTCGATCAGCTTTCATCTGAGTGGATGCCCCAAAATTTTGTTCGTTACATGACAAAAAATGTTTGCATTGCTACTTGTAGTTTTGATCCCTTACAAAATACTCTCACCACCATCGTACTTAAGTCGGTGAGGTTGGTTTACAAAAAGTATTACTCTGAAAGTGATAAAAACTACAATGAGACCTACTATGGTCAAGACAGTGCAATATTTAAGCTAGATTAAAACATGGTCCAGTTCAAAAAACCTTCAACACACCCTCAATTGGCATCTTCATGCTTCGGTAAAGGGTCTTTGCTTGTAGCCGCTCTTGTTGAGTTATCAAAGCTTACCACCCTAAGCCTAATGAACTTTTCCACCAACTTTTTGAAACCAAAGCAGTTTTCAATGGTATGGCCAACCTGTCCCGTGTGATAATCGCATTTTGCATTGGGATCATACCATTTCGAAAAGGGAGGTTGTACTGGATCTCGGTAAAAAGGTGCCACCATGTGGACATCATACAACTGCTTGTACAATTCTCCAAAAGAAGCTGGTAGTGGAGTAAATTCTACGTTTTCAGTGTTCTTCCTCTGACCAGAGCCTTGGCTTGAGGAACCGTGAGCACTTGGCATGGCCTTAGGTTGCACAACTGTGATAGGCTTTGAATAACTGGCATTATAAACTCCCGCAGAGTTTACTTCATGATCTTTTTTTGCATGGTAGGGCTTTTTCTGGGACGAACTACCTCCATCATCAATTCTGTTAGTCTTGACGACATTCTCAATAAGCTCCCCGGATAACACAAGGTCAGCAAAGTTGGTAGTCGCGTTGCCTATCAAGCGACCCAAGACTGGACCCTCAAAAATCTGGACAAATATGACCACCGTCTCTCTTTCGCTGAGTGGGGGTTGGACTTGAGCTGCCACATCTCTCCAACGTTCGGCATACTGTCTGAAGCTTTCATTGGACTTTTGTTTCATATGTTGTAGGGTCCAACGGTTTGGCACCATATCACTGACGTGTCGGTACTGTTCTAGGAACGCTTTTGCCAAGTCTTTCCATGACTTAATCTAATGGCGGCTCAACTGATTATACCATCGGGCAGCAGATCCTGATAGACTGTCCTGAAAGCAGTGAATTAACAGCTTGTCGTCTCGGTCGTATCCAGTCATCCTCCGACAGAACATAGTGAGGTGAGTGCGAGGGCAGCTGGTTCCGTCATACTTTTCAAATTCTGGGACTTTAAATTTAGGAGGTAAAACTAAATCTGGGACAAGACTGAGTTCACTGGCATCGAATCCACTGAAGGTATCCTCTACTCCCATAGCCTCTAGCTTCTCTTCGAGTCTCTTACATCGATCTTTGATTTCTTTGAAGCTTCTACCTTTGGCCTCTTGGTCTCAAACAGATGATCAATTTCTGAGATAAAATTTCCATCCGGGCTTAACTTCTGATGTAGATGGCTGATTTGTAGGGATCAAAGTACCGACCTGATATAGATGAGACTTTTCCCGAGAAATGATCACCTGAGGTTGTGTTTCCGGTTATATCCTGGTTTGAATGGGCGTAAACCCCGGAGGATACATAAGATCCTCGTCCCCAACAGTGGGTTTAGGATTTGTAGTGGGATTTACAACAGAGGCCTCTCCAAGCTCGGGAAGCTTTAATCCCAGCATTTGTGCCATTTGGCCCAACATGTCTTGTTGTGACTTTGCAAGTTGTTCCCTCATATCCTGTTGGACTCTCGCCAACTGTTCCTCAACTTTTTTGGCTATGTTTGCTTGCAATTCTTTCTGATCTTGCTCAGTTTTTTTCAACCTTTCATCGTTCGCCATCTTTGTTTTGTACCGGGTTCCGTATGGATGCTGAGCTGACTGATTTTATACTTTATCCAGTATCACTGTCATAGGGCACCCCTAGAATCAGTTTTTTTATTTTATTTTGAAAATGAATGTATATGCATGCAAAATGTGTTCTAAATTGATGTCGTGTATGAATTCAATGCAAAATTAAGATTGTGATAATGTTGTGTAATGATGCAGATGAAATCAATGCGATGAGAATAAAATGAAACGAGTTAGTACCAAATAAAATTATTAAATAAAACAAATGGTAAACAAAATAAAGAAATTAAAACTGTTCATGAATAAGAAATAAGGCACCAGAGCCTAAATAGGGTGACCACTAACGGGCAGAGTACCGACATGGCTCTAAAAGGTTGGCTCCTACGGCTTACTATATGCAGTTTTGGTGCTAAGAGGTACCCGAATTGTCCCTCCTATCCTCTACTAAGAGTAGCAAGGCCCCCGACCATCACCCATTATAGGCTCCTTTCAACCGGGTTCAATTCAGGGGGACCCATTCGCTTATGCCTGCACGAATGAACGATATCCTTACAAAAACATAAGGTACTCGAGGCCCGAAGGTACTTGCTAGGCCTACACAGAGGAACGATATCCTCACGAAAGCATTATCGTTTCCCCCTACTTAAAAATACGAGTTTATATGCCAAATTTTAAATGCGTTAAACTAAACGCGCAACTATAACCAAATGTTAATTTAATAGTCACTTTAATTCGGAATTTCCGATATTAATAAAACGATAATTATTTGAAAAAAGCTCGACTCTCTTATTTTTTGAAAAAAACAAAGATGTCCCCAGCGGAGTCGCCATCTGTAGCGAAGTCCCTCTCGCTAAAAAAGGAAAGGTGTCTTTAGTTTGAAAATGATGTCTTCCGTGAGATTTTTATAAAATCCGTGTTTTATTTAAAAATAGAGTCGCCACCGGCCACTCAAGGTGGACCAGACACCGTAAAAACCAAAAATTTTAAAATATCGGGTTCGGGAGTCGATTACGGATGGGGAAGGATTAGTACCCCCACACCGCCCAAAATTGGTACTTTAATAATTACTGCTTTATTAATATTAAACTTTTCGGATTAAAGTGAAGATTAAATTAAAATTTAGTTCTATGTGTGAGTAGATTTTAAAGGCCCCATTATCCGAGAGTAAACACCCAACCACCATCACTATGCCTGATACTGGCCCCGTTTACGCTCGGATAAAAGAGCACCACATTGACAATTATATATTTCTGAAATGCATTCTTAGAAAACAAATATTAACATTTATATTGACATGGCATAAACACATAAATATTATAATATTATATAAAAGATAATAATAAACTACATGAATAAAAAACATGATCAATCATAATATAAAAAACAAAACATGAACGAGAAAAACGAGCTTCCAAAACTAAAATAATTAATTATAACATGCTTAAACACATTAAGACACCAATATAATATTTACATGACATGCATGAAACCACATAAACTTAAATATCAAGGACTAAAATGCATGAATGCTAAATTACATGGCATGAAATAATAAGAACACAAGGACTACAATGAAACAAATGTAAAACTTGAAGAAGTAAACATAAAATAACGGAAATAACATGCTGGAAAATAAACATTAAACTGCAGTGACTATGTTGAAAGAAAACAAAAAATAAAAGCTAAAAAATGATAAAAAAAAGACGATATTTGAAGCCCATAAAAACAAAAAGGACCAAAAGTGTTAATAGACCCTAGACAGAAATGAATGCGGGTTGAAAGCCTAGGGACCTGCATGGTAATTATACCATTAAGCAAAAACGCGGATCCTCCCCGGGTCGGGTCACCGCGTGAATCGGGTCGACACCAAATGGTGTCGTTTTACACCTTAGCCGGTTAAAACAAACATTAGGGTTTATTTCTTCATTTCAAACCAAATTAATACACAAAAAACCTGATTTCATATCCTCTCAATTCTCTCATCACTCAAACCCTAGACAGCGGCCGTATCCCTCCATGCTTGCCGTTCATCGGCGCATGGCCTCGCGACGGAGGTTCGGATAGCAAAGACTGCGACATTCTTCCTTGAATCGAAGGTAAATCTCTAACCCTTCTATGGTTTTCGATTCAAACTTAACAAAAAAGGCTTGATTTTGGAATTATAAAAACTGATTTTTGGTTTCGATTCGAAGGCTTAAAGATGCAAAGAAGGATTTGAAATTTCAATCTGAAATTTCTATTGAATCCACTAACAAATTTTTTTGAAATCCCCCTTGTTACATATTTTTTTGAATTTAAAAACCCTCTCTCAAACTCTTTTTTTCGCCCCCTTTTTCTCTATTTTTCTTCACTCTTTCTCCCTGTTTTCGAATAACCGAACCCCCTCTTTTTACAAGATTTTTTTTCGGTTTTATAAACCAATCTTTACATAACAACTCTGCTTATTTTAATCTGATGCAGATCTGGATGACAGCTGAAATTCTAGGATTGTGGCAATGGGTAGTTGATAGGTTTGGGTATGGCTTGGTTTAGGGATGATAGGGTATGGGTTTGGTCAGATTAGGTTTAGGGTTAGATTTGATTTAAGGGTTGATTTTGGGGTTTTATTTAGGGTTTCAGGTTGTGGATGTTCGAGTGATTGCCTGAGATGTTGGCTGGCAGTGGTAACAGAGGGTGGCGGCGACAGTTGAATGAAGATGGGCGGGCTGATGTGGGTCGGGTTATGGGTTGAACTGGGTCGGGTTTGGTTAAATGGTTTGGGGTTTAGTTAGGGTAATGGGTAATTAGGCTGGTTTAGTTAGGGTTAATGGATTTAGGTTGAAAATGGGTCATTACAATAATGAGTCTTTGCAGTACTTGATTCGAATTAATCAATTAATATGTTGGACACCGATGATTAAATCCAAAAAGAGTTTTTTTCTCTTGTAGAAAGTGTTTTTGATTAGATAGTAATTCAAGTTGGATGGTTGTATTACAAAATCTGAATTAGTTAGGCCATGTGAGTGACACAATCCTTGTAAATGAATAGGATGTGGTGGATGCATGAATACAAATGAAGTATATCTCAGAGTAGTTGAGTTGGAAAAAAAGAAAAACACTTTATATAGCTCCCCTATATGTAACCAAAACCAACGTTTTCTTCTTCACTTCATTTATACCTATAATGAAATGATTCACATAGTGGGAACTTCATTTTCACTTCCTTCACAATTTGACCACTTTGAGACATTAATCTACAGCCAAAAACAGGTCAAATTCAGACATGCAAAACCAGAAAGAAAGATTGACAATTAATTGTACCTGTTTCGAGATCTTAACAGGAGATGCATAGATGGAAAATGATGTCAATACCATCCATAAATCGATCTAACACAATAAGATGCTATTTTCTTTTAGATTGTTCAGAGTTCAAATCTTAATATTATCTAAAAAAAATTAGATTATGGTATCAAAATTTAGAAAAATTTATAAAGATATTTTTTAAGTGGGTGTGGGATAAAAAAGTTTTAATTTTCTGAGGGGAGTCAATTACGTTTAAAAATGTTAACATTGTTTTAAAGTGATGCTAATTTTATTTTAACATTTTCATATAAAATTTCATAACCATTCGACACAATGGCGATGAAAATAAAAGTTTTCACAAGCAGGTTAAATTCAAGGGTTTGAGAGTTAGTTTAGGGTTTAAAGTTTATGGATTTAGAATTTAGTGTTTATGGCTAGGATTTCAGGATTCAGTGTTAGAATTACAATCTAAATGCTTAACCTTACTTTACTAATCTCTAACCCCTAAACCTTAAATTTTAACTATAAACCATAATCCTAAACCACTTAACCCATAAACTCTAAATTAATTCCTTAACCCATAAATTTAACACGCTTGTGAAAATATTTTTTTCACCGTCAGTATATTGAATAATTTTCTAAAATTTATATAAAAATTTCCAAAATATTTTAGGTATTAAAGGACACCCCATTAAAAAAAGGTGGTTCCGCCTATACATTACTGTACTTAAATTAGTCGTATGAAAGAAAATGATGAACTTAGGAAATAAAAAAAAGGGATGGGAAGGGGTGGCGCCTGGGCGTGGCGGGTCGGCCCCCTCCGCCATATTGGCATTCTTAAGTTATGGGTCCCTTTTCTCCTAGTGTTTGTCTGTTGGTGAAATTTAGCAAATCAAAGTTGTTCATCATTTTTGGCCCAAAACTTCCCATCATGACTCGGCACTTCCTCATCATGTGGGCTTTTCATCCACCCATCTAATCTTTTTCTGAGCTTCTGCAGAATTAGCACCCCATTATTAAAAAAAACACTCAAATTTGCATAAATTATATATCTGTGTATGTCCAAACATTCAGAGGTAAAACTAAGGCTTGAAACAGTTTTCAATGCTTTGATGAAATGTATCAGAATGGTGGTCCAATGATAAAAATGGAGGAGTAGAGTTTGGCACATTACAACCCAGAAATCCCTCTGTCTGAACCACTGCAGAGAGGAAAAAGAAGGAATTCCTCATCAAAATAAATAAAGATTGTCATTATTATAGAATAGTTACACCACACTGTCACTGCCCAATATACTCTTAAATCCCCTAATGTATCTTTCTTTGTTGATGTAATTAGAGATTCAAATAGTGGTCTGCTACTGCATTATCGTCCAAATTGTTATTGTAGAAAATAACAATCCATAATGACTACAATAACATTCGTTATGTCTGTAATCAAAATAAAAAACTCGTCTATAACTGCAATTTAAATCGCTGGATGTATTATATATTTTCTAACCTCGTTTGGCTTGCATCGCCCATAACTTGGAATTGGTGTTTTGTAAATTTCAAGTCATCTGTTGGGATCATGGACTTAAATAGTGGTTTACAACGGTAATACTCGCAACCATTATGTCCGCAATAACATATGTTATTGAAAAATTACGACAATCATATTTGCAGTGACCACAATAACTTATGTTATGTCTATAACCGGCGATAAACGTAACGCGACCAAAAATGCAGCTGTAACTGTAATTTAAATGCTGGCCGGGCTTGTGAATATGAGAGGAGAGAGATGTCATTTTCTGGTAGATTTTGGGCTACAACTAAGATTTATTTTCCTCTTTTGCTTTCCCCAATTGATGAATACAGACGGTAAAAGTCTTTAAGTTCATGGGTACACTTTCTTCTGGCTATTTCATTATATTTCTAGCGTCCCTTACCATTTAGTCACCTTGCATTGCAAGATCTGTGATTTCAAAATTTAAAGAATAACAAAAAAGACCTTTAGCAGGGGTCAAAGTTAAAGCAAAGCGGTAACAAGTTTCATGCATGCAAGTGTGCTGCTTTTTACAAACAAAATACAAAAAGAAAAGGAAACCCCAGATTTTGTTCAAATCTTTCTCTTTTCTCAAGAAAAGGCAGAAGAATATTTTTTCTTTTGTTATTCTTCAGGGTCTTACAAATGAAACTCAATCATGGCCGTACACGTAGTGTCGGGCTAATGGCGTTGCATCTTCTCGTTCAGTGCAAGTCGTGCAACTGGGCTCGGTTGGTTCCTGGAACCAGCTCACCCATTACTGTTTTTTCTCTGAAGGTTCGGCTGTAGGTTCAAAATTTCGGTTAACACCCGAAATTTTTATATTTTATATTTAACATATATTTATTTTTTGTCATTAAATTTTTAAAAATTATAAAATGGTTATTAAACTTTCTTAAATTTGTACAAAATGATCATTAAATTTATTAAATTAGTAAAAAATAATCATTAAATTTTTTAATATTTATCAATAATTTATAATGCGCAATAAATCCATGATCATTTTGTAATAATTCGATAAGTTTAATGGTTGCTTTATAACTTTTGAAAGTTCAGTGGCTGAAACAATTATTTTAACATAGTTTAGTGACCATTTGTGTAATTTACCCAAAAATTTATAACAAATTTCGGTTAACCGAATTAACCGAACTCTTTTCGTTTCGGTTAAAAATTTTCGAAAAAAATTAATTCGGTTAACGGATAATAGAAAAAAATTCGATTAATGAAATTTTAAAAGTTCAGTTTGGTCGGTTAACTGAACCGACCGTTTAAACACCCCCACTTATCTTTCTCCATAGTATCAACCTGATTCGGACCTTCCATTTTTGATAACTATGGCTCACCGGGTGATCCACATAAGCGTGCTGGCCCATCGATTACTGGGCTTCTTCCTATTTCTGTTCCCCCCCCCCCCAAAACCAAAATTATTCGATAATTAAATGGGTTATTTTACGTTCTAAACAAAGATTAATTATGTGAAATTAAATAAGATTATAAAAACAATAAAATACTTTTATAAAATTATTATAGTTATATGATCTCCGCCATAATTTTAAAACCAACTACTATTATCATATAAATGCCAACTAGTAAAATCAAAATGCATCAAAGATGTCATTACTGATACCGTAAATATACTCCTTGCTAAGTAGGATGCCAAAAACTCCTTACTTTAATTCATGCTTTTCACCTACGAGTGAAAATCATCACACGCTAAGTATACACTTAGTGAGGCAATAATAATATCAGTGCAATACAACATATCTATAAATATAAATGTAACAATACTCATACATCATGATCACTAGATATGTATTACCATTATGTTAATCATATATTAACATAATATAAACCGGATATAAATTTCTTACCAATATACTTGCCATTTATTTCAAAAGCTCATAAGCTTATTCACATGTTTATTTTTTAACCAATAAACCATAGCCCAAATATAAGCCTATGAGGACCATGAGTACACGAGTCAAATATGCACCGAAGTGCTAATACACATAAGGTCATGCCCACCATAATACACATAAGGTCGTGTACACCATATGCACTAAGTGTCCTTTATATACACTATAATGCTAAACCGAATATGCAGTGTGCTGTTGGACTCTATGGCATGCCAACTATACCCTGTCCCTCAATGACATACTTGGGCATATATTCCATATTTATTTCATCCATTGCAATGCATATCAACATAACTTAACATTGGACAGTTCATACCCAAAATAACATTCATAATATAACATCAAATATAACTAGTGATCCATGCATTTATATTCAACTTTTGAAATATTTAAAATATGTCAATCATATGCTCAATGACATAAATATAATGATAATAAAATTTGAGTAGGCTCATCGGAAGCCATCCCAATGATGTATAAAACATCAATGTGTCATGATATGTATGCAATTGCACTCACCTTGGCACTTTATATAGGTCAAAATTTAAATCCTCACTAAGCTTTAATTTTGATCCTTTTCCTTTTCTTGGTCGTTAGCTTGATCCTGGTTTTGATCACGATTTATATGTACATCATTTACAACACATGTTCATTTTAAAAATACATGTTAGTATCATACTAACATAGGATCATGATAGGAAAATAAATTCGTACAAATTCTTTCGATGTTTATTCGATACTAAATCCATTTCATACGATTCATACCATTCTCAACACTTCAAATTTACTTTAATAACCAAATCAAAGAATGATTCATAAATCATTCCAACAATTATTCAAGCATAATACCTCAATTTAATCATTTTCCACTTCAAACTCTTTTATTTCTACAATATGCGATTAGGTCCCCCTACCTTTACAACTTCCAAATTGGTCCAAACAACATTATAAAGCTTGAAAAATCATCCATTCATCATGTCTAATCTTAATATAATTTTTCCAAAATTTTTCCTAATTATTTCACCATGGCCGAATATGAAATGTCACTTTAGGCTTGATCCTCAACTTGATTCAAGCATGAATTCAACTTCAAAACATCATTTCTAAGCATTATCAATCATTTCAAAATCAAAACCCAACATCCCGTTCATCCACCAAATTCAAAAACTTAGGTTTCAAGCATGGAAAGCATAAACAAATAATACGAAATGATAGTAAATTTCATGTAGATCAATTTCATGTTTCATGCTTTCATCCAAATTCCTAATAATTTAGCTTGAAAATCAAAAAGAAATGTTTACATACCTTAAGAAGTGGTCTCGGCAAGATAGAGAAATTTGAAGAAATTTCTTGAGATTTCCAATTGATTTAATTTAGGCCATTTGTCATTATTTATAGAAAATTCAAATAAAAATCTCTTTTATGACAAAATGACTATTTTGTCCTTGTAATCCAATGTCTCTCATCTTGCCACATGCTAATTTATTCATCCAAGGGTAAAAAATAAACCAATAAGTTAGCGATTACCAACTTTACCCTAGAAAATTTCCAAAATTACAATTGCCATTATTCATCCAACGGTTCATAATTAACATGAAAAATCTACTTTAATCTAATGTTTCGTGTTAAATCCTTCCAAATTAAGGTATGTAAATGACATTATTAACCTTGTCTTATCATCCAACAAAATATATCAAATATTCGATTCGATCCGATTATCCAAATTTTTCTCGAACTTTAACTCTTTATAGCTTTTAGCACAAATTTTGTACGAAAAATCTGGGTAACATGAAAACGTCATTCTTGGGGGTAAACTATTCATTTACGGGACTAAAACGCATAACTTTTAAAAATTACAATTTAGTCCCTAAACTTTTCCTAAGTTTATACATTAACCACCAAACTTTCATTTTATTCATTTTGTTCACTAGCTAAAATTTTGAGGTATTACAATTCTCCCTCTTAAGAAAATTCGTCCTCGAATTTTCAATACGTATCTAGTTCAAAAAGATTCGGATACTGCTCATTCATAGCTTCCTCCATTTCCCATGTAGCATTTTCCACTTTGTGGTTTCTCCACAGAATTTTAACTAGAGGAATATTTTTATTCCTTAATTGTTATTCTCCTCGAGCTAAAATTCTTACAGGTTCTTCATCGTATGTCAAATCTAGTTCAATTTCAATTTCTTCTAGTGTAATAACATGCGAAGGATTTGATCGATATTTTCGAAGCATGGACACATGAAACACATTATGGACCTTGCTCATTTCCAGTGGTAAAGCTAATTGATATGCCACTGGAGCAACCCTTTTCAAAATTTCATAAGGACCAATGAATCTTGGGCTAAGTTTACCTTTTCGTCCAAATCGTAATATCTTTTTCCAAAGTGAAACCTTTAAAAATACTTTGTCTCCAACTTCAAACTCCATATCCTTCTTTTTAAGATCTGAGTACGACTTTTGTCTATTAGAAGCGGCCTTGAGATTATCTTGAATTATCTTTACCATGTCCTCCACTTCTTGAACAAGATCTGGTCCAATGATTTTTTTGATCCTCTAAGTCGAACCAATTCAATGGTGTTCGACATTTTCTTCCATATAATGCCTCATAAGGTGCCATCTTTATACTTGATTGGTAACTGTTGTTATAGGCAAACTTAGCTAATGGAAGATATTTTTCCCATGAGCCCGCAAAATTTATTATACACGCTCTAAGCATACCTTCGAGTATTTGAATAGTTTTTTTATTGTCCATCTGTTTGAGGATGGAAAGTAGTACTGAAGTGTAGCTGAGTTCCCAATGCTTCATGTAATGCACTCCAAAACCTTGAAGTGAACCTTGGATCTCTATCGAATATAATAGACATAAGAATACCATGTAATCTAACAATTTCCTTAATATATAACTCTACCAATTTGATCAATGAATAATCTGTTCGAACTGGTATGAAATATGCTGTTTTAGTTAGTCGATCCACAATCAACCAAATCGAATCCTCCTTACTCGGCGTCAATGGTAAACCTGTTACAAAATCCATAGTAATATTTTCCCACTTCAATTGTGGAATTGAGATTGGTTGAAGTAATCCTGATGGAACTTGATGTTCTGTCTTTACTTGTTGGCAAGTTAAACATTTAGCAACGAACTCGGTGATAGCTCATTTAATGCCAGGCCACCAAAATCGACTCTTTATATCTTGATACATTTTATTGCTTCCCAAATGTATAGTTAAAGGACTGTAATGTGCCTTCAAAGTATTTTCCTCTTTAGTTCTTTATCATTAGGATGATATGAACGTCCCTTGTAATATATACATCCATTTAACCTTATTTCAAAGTCTTTAGATTCACCACGCTCAACTTGCTTCTTCTTTTCCAAACATTTCTCATCATTTGCTTGCAACTCCTTAATTTGACTTATCAAGGTAGGATTAATTTGAAGTTCAACCATTAATGCACCTTCTTTTTGCAATTTCAACTGGGCATTCAATGCTCTCAAGGCAGAGAATATTTTCCAGTTAAATGCATATGCTACCACATTACCCTTCCCCGAATGATAATCAATAACTACATTATAGTCCTTGATCAGTTCTATCAATCTTCTTTGCCTCAAATTGAGCTCCTTTTTAGATAACAAATATTTTAAACTTTTATGACCCGTGAAGATGTAGCATTTTCACCATATAAATAGTGACGTCAAATCTTTAAAGAAAACACTACTGCAGCCAATTCGAAATCATGAGTATGATAATTTCTTTCATGAGTTTTGAGTTGTCGAAAAGCATATGCTACAACCTTTCCTTCTTGCATCAATACACACCCCAAACCATTATGGGATGCATCACTATATATTGTTAAATCCTACCCAGATTCTGGTTGTACCAAAATAGGAGCTTTTGTTAATATCTTCTTCAATTTGTCAAAGCTTTCCTGACACTTATCTGTCTAGACAAATGGTACATCCTTTCTTAATAGCTTAGTTATTGGAGCAGCAATCATTGAAAAGTCTTTCACAAACCGCCGATAATAACCAGCAATCTGGGAAAACATATGGAAATTCTCGCACTGTGGGTATATTTTCTAGATTTGTCTTTGTTTCCTGAGTATTTATCATATGAGGTAAATATGCTTTACACCCATTTGATAATAACTTTCTAGCAGTTACAGCTGATATCACAATGCTCAGATAATTCTGCCTTTCGCTTTCAAATATTATTTATGAGCCATCTGGTCCATTTAAAATTAACCTTTTCAATCAGCATTCAACCGTAGCATTATATGCTGATAACCAATCCATTTCAAGAATGAATTCAAACTCTAAGAAGGGTAATTCCATAAGGTCAGCTAGAAATTCATTTTCTTGAATCTTTATAGGACACTTTTTGCATATTTGACTTACTTTGGTGCTTTGTTCTATTGGATTAATAGTAAATACCTCACTCGAAATTGGTTCTACCAGAATATTTCTTTCAAGTACTACTTTAGAACTAATATTAGAATAGGTAGATCTTAGATCAATCAATGCAAAAATAGGTCTTCCAAAGAGTTCGATCATACATGCTATGAACTTTGAGTCATCTCGATCATTAGCATTTTTGCCTTCTCGATTTACTGCCTCTTGAAAAGCAGTGAAATTGTGAGAGACCAATATTCTTTTATATTGAGGATCCAACCTAGCTATGAATTTGTTAATTCTAGATTTTTTGGTTGGAAGAAACTCTATTGCAAATTGACTCTGTCTATTCAATTCACATTCATATCATAGATTGACCCGTCAGACTATTTCAGATCCAGGAACTGCTGTCTCATTTCATCAACAAACACGTCCCCAATATATTTTTCTTTGAATTCTTTTAGAAAGAATTCCCATGTAATCTGCTCTAGAGGAACTCGTGTAGTGACTACATTCCACCACACACTAGCATGCTCCATCAATAAGGATACAACTCCCTCTTGCCTTTCTTGATCATCACAAGGGATTCTGCTCAGCATGATTTTAATATCATTTAACAAGTAATCAGCGGCCATTGGATCTGCATCAGTATCACCTTGAAATTATGGTGCTTTCATTTTCCTTAATTCTTTTGGAACTGATACTGGTGCTCGACGATTTATAGTAGCATCCAATGCCTGAAGAAATAAACCTTGATCTTACACATGCATATTTCATTGTTCTTGAGCTGGTACCTCTACGTTTTGCTGAGCAAGAGGCGAATTCTGGTTCACCTCATTACTCCCGCTTTGTGTAGGAATATCACGCTCAGCTCATTGACGAGATTCTTGATGATCTGACATATGTTAATGTCACAATCATCCCCCATAAGTAAAGAGCACATTACTAATTAATAGGCATCAAAGTATGTTCATATGAATATCAGTAATTTTGACATCCTAGTGGCATGTATATAATTTCGACTCTCAACAAACCCAGTTCGTATCCATAACCGGCTAACTCTGATACCAATAAATGTAGCACCCTTACCAGTATTTCATATCCAATACTAGTCAGAGTGTCACATATAGAATTGTTAACAATCCATAATAGTCATTTATTTAAAAATTACAATAAACCATTTATCAATTTATCGTGTAATATCAGGTTTCTAATTTTTAATCTACCAAATTAATTTCGATTTTAGGCAGTAACTTAGTAGTTCATAATTATAGCCTATAAGTATTATAACTGCCTATAAACTGCCTAAATTAAAAATCTACTCCATTAATCTATTTATTCAATTCCTAATAGTTACCTGATTTTACACTAGTCCTTTAACCATTTTCAATTTTAATAAAGCTACTCTGTAACACCCCGATTTTGGGCCTAGCGGATTTGAGGTTTATTAGATAGTCTGGTGGACTGGGTTAGAGATTCGAGTCGGATTCAGGACCTTATATTTTTCTGTGATATAAAAATATGGAAAAATAGTAAAAAATCATCTTTTAATATATGTTGATTTTTGGTGGAATCAATTTTAGAAAAGTGAGTTTGGAAATATGACATTTTGGGTTAGTGACCAAAATGCAATTTTTGAAAACTATTTTAAAGTGACTAAAATCAAAAGGGTCAAATCCTTAGAATCCTTAAGGAGCTAATCTACCAAGTGTTTGCTGGTGGTTTCTCCCTTCAATTAAATCATTTTAAACATGTGTTTTAAAAGGTGTTAAAGAGGATTAAATATCTAAAGTTAGTTATTAGCTTTTAAAAGAAATTCACGTAACTTTTTCCTAAACCTTTTCTCTCAACTTATTTTCTTCCAAACACTCAAAATTTCATCAAAATCCAGAGGTGAATGACTCTTTTCATTCAGATTATTGATTTTAATTTGATTCTTTAACTTTGTTTTGCAAACTCTCATTGAAATCTTATGTTTTCTTAGCTTTAAATAAGCCAATTGAGGGAGAAATCACATAACAGGGGCAAGGTCCATGATCTCCTCTGTTAAATGGTTCTTTATTGATATTCCCAAGTATTTGATCCTTGATATATAAGTTGTAATGTGATTTTAATGTTTTATCAATGTTTAATTGAGTTATTTTGGAAATATTGATGAAACATGGTAATTTCCGAAGTGGATTTGATTTCCAGTGTTTGAGATTGATTTAATATATGTGTTGGATGTGTTTTGATGTTAATAAGTTGTTTTTATCAATAGAATCTTGAAACTCTTGAATCTCTAATTGTTCAGGTTGCTAGTTTTGAGTTATTATGGAGATAGTCGAGTTTAATCTTTGCTGGAGGTAAAAGGATGTTAGGAAAGGGTTTTTGGATGTTATTAGATGTTGGTTGATGGGTTGAGTTGTTGTTTTATGGATGGGTTAAGTTTCAGAAATGTTTGGTGATGATTTCGGTATGTTTTAGATGGTTTTTGAGTGGGCAACTTGGGAGTTGCGGGAGATTGCTGTTAGGCAATAATTTGAATGCATTTTAATGCATTTATCCTCTGGTTGTATGTGTTAAAAATAGGGGACAATCAAGGTGACAAAGCTTGACGTTGTTTTGTTGTTTACCGGGAGCTTGTTTCACATTGGTAAGTAAGGCGAGGCATATTGGTGAGTGGAAACTGGTTTTAATGCTTTACAAAGGTTTGTAAAGGTTGTTGGGAGTTTAGGGTAAGCGTGAGACACCTACCTAAGCTCGGAAGTAAGTTTCCCTTATTTTGCTCTTGAATATCAGCTTGGATATGAGCATGTTGTTTGCATGTTTTGGTGATAAACATGGTATGATTTACTTACTGGTAATGCATGATTTTGAGTACATATGTAAGGGTTTGAAAGTATATTAAATGCTATCGAGCATTGGTTTTTATTTCGGTTGGGAATGGTGTTATTGCATTGGCAATGAGATTTGCATATGTGATGTGTTGTTGAATGCATTGTAAAACAGTAAGTAATGGTAGTAAATGGTTTTGTAAATGATATATTGGCTATGTGACAAGGTGAGAAAACAATCGGATATAGTTGGCATGCCATAGGATTAAAAGTGCACTATAAAATATGAACAAAATCGATCGTGGCCATGGGTCCTTAAGGTATGGTGGTTTAACAAGGTCACTCGGACTGTTGGGACATCATTTGGGGCATGCGGTTTAACTAGGCAACCCAAATTGATGGTAATCTTGCGGTCTAACTAGGCAAGGAAGTACAACTCGCGGTTTAACTAGGCGAGGAAATAACATCTTACGGTTTAACTAGGCAAAGAAGTAAAACTCGCGGTTTAACTAGGCGAGGAAATATCATCTCGCAGTCTAACTAGGCGAGGATTGTCAATTCTTGCGGTTTAGCAAGGCAAATATGGAAAACTTGCGGTGTAATTAGGCAAGGGTCTTATGCTCGCGGTATAACTAGGCGAGGGTGTCAAATCTTGCGGTCTAACTAGGCAAGGTTTGGGATATCATGCGGTTTTGCTAGGCATGGTATGAGAGATTCGTGTATCCGATATGTGTATAGGATAGAGGTAGTCTATCCGGGTCACTATAAATGCCAATATATGTGAAAGTTCAGGTGTTGAACCTTGTTTATAATGCTTTAGGATTTAAGCATGGTGTTTATAATGCTTTGGGTTCTAAGCATGGTGTTTATAATGCTTTGGGATTTAAGCATGGTGTTTATAATGCTTTGGAATTTAAGCATGTGTTTATAATGCTTTGGGATTTAAGCATGGTTTGTTTATAATGCCTTGGGATTTAAGCATGGTTTGTTTAAAATGCTTTGGGATTTAAGCATGGATTGTATGTGAAGTTATATAAAGGTTATTATGTTTTGATTCGGTTGGAATCATGGAAAAATGCTTAGGTTGTAAGCATGTTTTGGAGAAAACAAGTATGTGGTTTTCAATTGGTTTTTAATGCATTATTGTTTATGAGCATCCTCACTAAGCATGTGTGCTTATGCTCTATTTTTCCTAATGATGCAGGGCATTAAAGTTCGGGGCAGCAAAGGCAAGGTTTGCAAGGATTCAAGAGATAAACTACTTTTGAGTATGAACTCAGTTTATGCTCCGGTTAATAAAGGAATGTGTTCACCATGGTTTTTGGGAGTTGTAAATTTGTTGCGTTGTGGTTTTTAGAATGATTCTATGCTGGTTTTTGATGATGGTTAGATGATGCTTAGCTTGATGTTATTACTTGCCTATAGTTGAGGTTGAATGGTTGATTAGGTATGCATCTAGAGTTTCCTTGTGGGTTGCTATGTTGTGCTGGTTTGACCAGGTTTAATATGCTATGTTGGGGGTGTTGGCATGTTGCTCATGCTGAGAATGGTTTAAATGTGCATTTTAGTATGTTTGGCAAAGTGGTTTAGGAAGCATGCCTCTAGAGTGGTTCTTTGGAAGTATGAGGTTGTTTTGGTTGCCTAATCTTGATATAAATGGTAGTTATGTATATTCAAGTGTTGATCAGCATGTATGCAAGTTGCTAGGGGTCAATTGCATGGAAAACCAGCTAATTTTGACATTACAGGCCCAGGTGTGCCGATACGCGGGGGACCGTATCGGTACAGCTAGGCAAATAAGGCCAGGATGTTTTGGTACAGGTAGGGGCATTTCAATACGCCAATTGGTTACTGGAATTTTACTTTTTGAAGAAGTGGCCATGTACCGAAACACCAAGGGACCGTATCGGTACGGTGTAGAATGATTTTAAAACGTATTTTATACTCGAAGTGACATACCTATACGGGTCTTGCCATATCGAAACGATGAGTTCACAATCGTATCGATATGGGACTCAGCGTATCGATACAGATATTGTTATTTCTGTTAATGTCCTGGAAAGGCAGTTCTGGTTTCTTTCGTTTTAGTCCCTGAATCTTGTTTTGCCAATTATTTGAGCATGAATGATCGTTTGAAGCTAACTTTTGACATATAAGCATGAAATGTACTTAATTAAAGTTTGGTAAATTAAAAATTAGAAAATTCCTTTAATTGTACTAAAATTATGTTTTGGTCCCTAATTCATGTTTGAGGTCAATTGGATATCGTTACGGTGCCCGATTGAGATGAGTGCTCACCTGTGAATAGTATGATCATGTAGGAAAGCATTAATGCATAAAGACAAGATAAAAGAAAAAAAGACGTGTTTAGGTTTAATCTTCACAGTTTACTTCGGTCAACCTAATGTAGCTTGCTCGGTTCGGTCTTGCACTAGGCCGGGTCGAGGGGGTTACATACTCACCATTCATTATCAGCACAAACTAGTTTATAAGTTATTAAAAATTATGTCTAAACTAGTTTAAAACCAACTACTATTATCATATACATGCCAACCAATAAAATCAAAATACATCAAAGATGTCATTACTGATACCATAAATATACTCCTTGCTAAGTAGGATGCCAAAAACTCCTTACTTTGATGTCTGTTTTTCACCTACGAGTGAAAATCATCACACGCTAATTATAAACTTAGTGAGGCAATAATAATATCCAGTGCAATATAAATATAAAGATGTAACAATACTCATGCATCATGATCACTAGATATGTTTTACCATTATGTTAATCATATATTAACATAATATAAATCGAATATAAATTTCTTACCAATATACTTGCCATTTATTTCAAAAGCTCATAAGCTTATTCACATGTTTATTTTTTAACCAATAAACCATAGCCTAAATATAAGCCTACGAGGACCCTGGGTACACGAGTCAAATACGCACCGAAGTACTAATACACATAAGGTCGTGCCCACCATAATACATATAAGGTCATGCCCACCATATGCACTAAGTGTCCTTTATATGCACTATAATGCTAAACCGAATATGCAACATGCTGTAGGACTCTATGGCATGGCAACTATACCCTGTCCCTCAAAGACATACTTGGGCAGATATTTCATATTTATTTCATCCATGGCAATGTATATCAACATAATTTAACATTGGGAAGCTCATACCCGAAATAACATTCATAATATAACATCATATATAACTAGCAATCCATGAATTTATATTAAACTTTTGACATATTTAAAATATGTCAATCATATGCTCAATGACATAAATATATTGATAATAAAATTTGGGTAGGCTCATCGTAAGCCATCCCAATGATGTAAAAACATCAACGTGTCATGATATGTATGCAATTGCACTCACCTTGACACTTTATATAGGTCAAAATTTAAATTCTCACCAAGCTTTAATTTTGATCATTTTCCTTTTCTTGGTCTTTAGCTTGATCCCGGTTTTGATCACGATCTATATGTACATCATTTACAACACATGTACATTTCAAAAATATATGTTAGTATCATACTAACATATGGACATGATAGGAAAATAAATTTTTACATATTCTTTCGATGTTTATTCCATACTAAATCCATTTCATACGATTCATACCAATCTCAACACTTCAATTTCCTTTAATATGCAAATCAAAGAATGATTCATAAATCATTCCAACAATTATTCAAGCATAATACCTCAATTTAATCAATTTCCACTTCAAACCCTTTTATTTCTACAATATGTGATTAGGTCCCCCTACCTTTACAACTTCCAAATTGGTCCAAACAATATTCTAAATCTTGAAAAATCATCCATTCATCATGTCTAACCTTAATATAATTTTTCCAAATTTTTTCCTAATTATTTCACCATGGCCGAATATGAAAGGTCACTTTAGGCTTGATCTTCAACTTGATTCAAGCATGAATTCAACTTCAAAACATCATTTCTAAGCATTATCAATCATTTCCAAATCAAAACCCAACATCCCCTTCATCCACCAAATTCAAGAACTTAGGTTTCAAGCATGGAAAGCATAAACAAATAATACCAAATGATAGAGAATTTCATGTAGATCAATTTCATGTTTCATGCTTTCATCCAAATTACTAATAATTTAGCTTGAAAATAAAAAAAGAAATGTTTACATACCTTAAGAAGTGGTCTCGGCAAGATAGAGAAATTTGAAGAAATTTATTGAGATTTCCAATTGATTTAATTTAGGCCATTTGTCATTATTTATAGAAAATTCAAATAAAAATCTATTTTATGACAAAATGACCATTTTGTCCTTGTAATCCAATGTCTCTCATCTTTCCACATGCGAATTTATTCATCCAAGGGTAAAAAATAAACAAATAAGTTAGTGATTACCAACTTTACCTTGAAATTTTCCAAAATTACAATTGCCATTATTCATCGTTCATATTTAACTTGGAAAATCTACTTTAATCCAATGGTCCATATTAAATCCTTCCAAATTGAAGTATGGAAATGACATTATTAACCTTGTATTATCATCCAACAAAATATCTCAAATATTCGATTCGATCCAATTATCCAAATTTTTCTTGAACTTTAACTCTTTATAGCTTTTAACACAAATTCTATACGAAAAATCTGGGTAACATGAAAACGTCATTCTTGGGGGTAAACTATTCATTTACGGGACTAAACTGCATAACTTTTAAAAATTACAATTTAGTCCCTAAACTTTTCCTAAGTGTATACTTTAGCCACCAAACTTTCATTTTATTCATTTTGTTCACTAGCCAAAATTTTGAGGTATTACAATTTACCCCCTTAAAAAAATTCATCCTCGAATTTTCAATACGTATCTGGTTCAAAAAAATTCGGATACTCTAATTCATTGCTTCATCTTTTTCCCATGTAGCTTTTTCCACTTTGTGATTTCTCCACAGAATTTTAAATAGAGGAATCTTTTTGTTCCTTAGTTGTTTTTCTCCTCGAGCTAAAATTCTTACAGGTTCTTCATCGTATGTCAAATCCAGTTCAATTTCAATTTCTTATGGTGTAATAACATGCGAATGATCTGATTGATATTTTTGAAGCATGGACACATGAAACACATTATGGACCTTGCTCATTTCTGGTGGTAAAGCTAGTTGATATGCCACTGGACCAACATTTTCAAAATTTTATAAGGACCAATGAATCTTGGACTAAGTTTACATTTTCGTCCAAATCGTAACATCTTTTTCCAGGGTGAAACCTTTAAAAATACTTTGTCTCCAACTTCAAACTCCATATCCTTCCGTTTAAGATCTGAGTATGAGTTTTGTCTATCAGAAGCAGCCTTGAGATTATCTTGAATTATCTTTACTTTGTCCTCTACTTCTTGAACAAGATCTGGTCCAATAATTTTTTTTATCCTTTAACTCAAACCAATTCAATGGTGTTCGGCATTTTCTTCCACATAATGCCTCATAAGGTGGCATCTTTATACTTGATTGATAACTGTTGTTATAGGAAAACTCAGCTAATGGAAGATATTTTTCCCATGAGCCTGCAAAATTTATTATACACGCTCTAAGCATATCTTCGAGTATTTGAATAGTTCTTTCTGATTGTCCATCTGTTTAAGGATGGAAAGTAGTACTAAAGTGTAGCCGAGTTCCCAATGCTTCATGTAATGCACTCCAAAACCTTAAAGTGAACTTTGGATCTCTATCGGATATAATGGACATAAGAACACCATGTAACCTAACAATTTCCTTAATATATAACTCTGCCAGTTTATTCAATGAATATTCTGTTCAAATTAGTATGAAATGCTCCATTTTAGTTAGTCTCGAATCCTTCTTACTTGGCGTCAATGGTAAATCTGTTACAAAATCCATCGTAACCTTTTCCCACTTCCATTGTGGAATTAAGATTGGTTGAAGTAATCCTGATGGAACTTGATGTTCTGTCTTTACTTGTTGACAAATTAAGCATTTACCAACGAACTCGGTGATAGCTCGTTTAATGCCAGGCCACCAAAACCGACTCTTTATATCTTGATACATTTTATTGTTTCACATATGTATAGTTAAAGGACTGTAATGTGCCTTCAAAGTATTTTCCTCTTTAATTCTTCATCATTAGGAAGATATGAACGTCCCTTGTAATATAGACATCCATTTGACCTTATTTCAAAGTCTTTAGATTCACCATGCTCAACTTGCTTCTTCTTTTCCAAGCATTTCTCATCCTTTGCTTGCAACTCCTTAATTCGACGTATCAAGGTAGGATTAATTTGAAGTTTAGCCACTAATGCACCTTCTTTCCATAATTTCAACTGGGCATTCAATGCTCTCAAGGCAGAGAATATTTTCCAGTTAATTGCATCTGCTACCACATTAGCCTTCCCCAGATGATAATCAATAACTACATCATAGTCCTTGATCAGTTCTATCCATCTTCTTTGCCTCAAATTGAGCTCCTTTTGAGATAACAAATATTTCAAACTTTTATGATCTGTGAAGATGTAGCATTTTTCACCATATAAATAGTGACGCCAAATCTTTAAAGAAAACACTAATGCAGCCAACTCTAAATCATGAGTAGGATAATTTCTTTCATGAGTTTTGATTTGTAGAAAAACATATGCTACAACCTTTCCTTCTTGCATCAATACACACCCCAAACCATTATGGGATGCATCACTATATATTGTAAAATCCTTCCCAGATTCTGGTTGTACCAAAACAAAAACTTCTGTTAATATCTTCTTCAATTTTTCAAAGCTTTCCTGACACTTATCTGTCCAGACAAATGGTACATACTTTCTTAATACCTTAGTTATTGGAGCGGCAATCATTGAAAAGTCTTTCACAAATCGCCGATAATAACCAGCCAATCCCAAGAAACTTCTCACTTCAGAGACATTCTAAGGAATCTTCCATTCGAGTATTGCTTGAACTTTTTTAGGATCAACTCTAATCCCTTCAGCTGAAACTATATGTCCAAGGAAAACTACTTCAGATAACTAGAATTCACACTTTGAGAGCTTTGCATATAATTTCTTTTCTCGAAGAATCTGAAGAACTACTCGGAGACGAGTATCATGACCCTCTTTGGTTTTTTAATAAACCAATATATCATCTATGAATACCACCACAAACTGATCTAAATATGGCTACAATATCTAATTCATTAGATCCATAAAAGCTACTGGTGCATTTGTAAGTCCAAAATGCGTTACTATAAACTCATAATGCCCGTATCTAGTTTTGAAAGTTGTCTTTGGTATATCTGCTTCTTTGATCTTCAATTGATGATACCCCGATCGAAGATCAATTTTAGAAAACACTGTTTCTCCTTTAAGTTGATCAAAGAGATCACCAATCCTTGGCAAAGGATATTTATTCTTCACCTTCACTTTATTAAGTTGATGATAATCCGCACATAACCTCATTGACCCATCTTTCTTTTTCACAAACAGGATTGGAGCTCCGCAAGGTGATATACTAGGTCGTATAAAACCTCGATCTAATAATTCTTGTAATTGAGCCTTCAACTCTCTAAGTTCTGTAGGAGCCATCCTATAAGGTGCCATTGATATTGGTGCTATTCTAGGAAGCACATCAATACCAAATTTTACTTCTCAATCTGGAGGTAATCCCGATAATTCATCTGGGAAACATCTAGAAATTCTCGCACCATGGGTATATTTTCCAGATTTATGTTTGTTTCCTGAGTATTTATCACATGAGCTAAATATGCTTCACACCCATGTGATAATAGCTTTCTAGCAGTTACAGCTGATATCACATTGCTCAGACAATTCTGCCTTTCGCCTACAAATATTGATTCTGAGCCATCTGGTACTTTTAAAATTAACCTTTTCAATCGGCATTCAACCGTAGCATTATATGCCGATAACCAATCCATTCCAAGAATGACTTCAAACTCTTAGAAGGGTAATTCTATAAGGTTAGCTAGAAATTCATTTTCTTGAATCTTTATAGGACACTTTTTGCATATTCTTCTTACTTTGGCACTTTGTCTTATTGGATTAATAGCAACTACCTCACTCGAAATTGGTTCTACCAGAATATTTCTTTCAAGTACTATTTTAGAACTAATATTAGAATAGGTAGATCTTAGATCAATCAATGCAAAAATAGGTCTGCTAAAGAGTTCGATCATACCTGCTACGATCTTTGAGTCATCTCGATCATTAGCAGTTTTGCATTCTCGATTTACTACCTCTTGAAAAGCAGTGAAATTGTGAGAGACCAATATTCTTTTATATTGAGGATCCAACCTAGCTATGAATTTGTTAATTCTGGATTTTTCGATTGGAAGAAACTCTGTTGCAAATCGGCTCTGTCTATTGAATTCACATTCATATTCATAGATTGACCTGCCAAACTATTTCAGATCCAGGAACTGCTGTCTCATTTCATCAACAAAAATGCCCCAATATATTTTTCATTGAATTCTTTCAGATCCAGGACCTGTCAGACTATTTCAGATCTAGGAACTGCTGTCTCATTTCAGCAAGCTAGCATGCTCCATCAATAAGGATACAACTCCCTCTAACCTTCCTTGATCATCACAAGGGATTCTTCTCAGCATGATTTTAATATCATTTAACCAATAATCAATGGCCATTGAATCTGCATCAGTATCACCTCAAAATTCTGGTGCTTTCATTTTCCTTAATTCTTTTGGAACTGATACTGGTGCTCGACGATTTATAATAGCATCCAATGCCTGAAGAAATAAACCTTGATCTTGCACAGACATATTTCGTTGTTCCTGAGCTGGTACCTCTATGTTTCGCTAAGCAAGAGGCGGATTCTGGTTCACCTCATTACTCTCGCTTTGTGCAGGAATATCACGCTTAGCTCCTTGATAGGACTCCTAATGATATGACATATGTTAATGTCACAAACATCCCCCATAAGTAAGGAGAACATTATTAATTAATAGGCATCAAAGTATGTTCATAAAAATATCAGTAATTTTGACATCCTAGTGGCATGTATATAATTCTGACTCTCAACAGACCCGATTCGTATCCAAAACTGGCTAACTCTGATACCAATAAATGTAACACCCTTACCAGTATTTCATATCCAATACTAGTCAGAGTGTCACATAGAGAATTGTTAACAGTCCATAATAGTCATTTATTTAAAAATCACTATAAACCATTTATCAATTTACCGCGTAATAGCAGTTTTCTAATTTTTAATCTACCAAATTAATTCCGATTTCAGGCAGCAACTTAGCAGTTCAAAATATAGCCTATAAGTATTATAACAGCCTATAAACTCCCTAAATTAAAATCCAATCGATTACTCTATTTATTCAATTCCAAATAGTTACCTAATTTTCACTAGTAATTCCTTTAACCATTTTCAATTTTAATAAAGCTACTCACCATTCATTATCAGCACAAACTAGTTTATAAGTTATTACAAATTATGTCTAAACTAGTTTAAAACCAACTACTATTATCATATACATGCCAACCAGTAAAATCAAAATACATCAAAGATGTCATTATTGATACCGTAAATATACTCCTTGCTAAGTAGGATGCCAAAAACTCTTTACTTTGATTCATGCTTTTCACCTACACGTGAAAATCATCACACGTTAAGTATACACTTAGTGAGGCAATAATAATATCAGTGCAATACAACATATCTATAAATATAAAGATGCAACAATACTCATGCATCATGATCACTAGATATGTATTACCATTATGTTAATCATATATTAACATAATATAAACCGGATATAAATTTCTTACCAATATACTTGCCATTTATTTCACAAGCTCATAAGCTTATTCACATGTTTATTTTTTTAACCAATAAATCATAGCCCAAATATAAGCCTGTGAAGACCTTGGGTACACGAGTCAAATATGCACCGAAGTGCTAATACACATAAGTTCGTGCCCACCATAATACACATAAGGTCGTGCTCACCATATGCACTAAGTGTCCTTTATATACACTATAATGCTAAACCGAATATGCAACGTGCTGTTGGACTCTATGGCATAGCAACTATACCTTGTCCCTCAATGACATACTTGGGCATATATTCCATATTTATTTCATCCATGGCAATGTATATCAATGTAATATCCCAATTTTTGGCTAGTGACCAAAATGTAAATTTTGAAAGTTTTGTGAATAAAGTGTAAACTTAGGAAAAGTTTAGGGACTAAATTGTAATTTTCAAAAGTTATGTATTTTAGTCCCATAAATGAATAGTTTACCCCAAGATTGATGTTTTCGTGTTACCCAGATTTTTTGTACGGAGTTTGTATTAATGGCTATAAAGCGATAAAGTTCAGGAAATTATTCGGATAATCGGATTGAATCGAATATCTAGGATATTTTGAAGGATGATAAGGAAAGGTTAATTATGTCATTTTACATGTCTAAGATATTTTATTTATGTTTGAAGAATATGAACCCTTGGATTTAAGTTGATTTTCTATGTTAAATATGAGCCGTTGGATGAAAAATGGCAAGATCGTAATTTTGGAAAATTATAAGGGCAATGTTGGTAACTAATAGTTCAAGATTAAATATAGGCCATTGGATGAAGGATGATGACATGAGGTACATTATGAAAATATAGAATTTTCAAAATAGACCCGATAGCTCGGTAAAGGTAAGATCATAGTAGAAGCATTTAGTGAATATCGGAAAATCAGATTGAATTGAAATTTCAGAGACTGTTCCATAAGCCATGGAGAATCATAAAATGATATTTATGGAATAGTGGTCAGTTGAGAAGGAACTAATTTAGGTAGATTATAATGGAATGACAATTTTGAAACTAACTAGTAAATAAAGACTAGTTAGAGGGCAAATTGGTCATTTGGCAAGGATGACAATTTTGAAATATTTTTGAAATGTTGAGGAAGTTTTTGGAAGATGAAATATATATGGATTTGATCTTGGCCCTTGATTTTGGATGAGATTAAATTAGCCATTGGATTTAAAGGCTAAATTGGTAATTTTATTATTTAAATGAATTCAAATTTCATTTAATAGTTACAAGTGTAATTTAATAGTAAAAAGATGAAAAAAAAATGTTAATCTTTTCTAGCCATAAACCATGGAGAAAGAGGAGAAAGAAGAGGGAAATTTCCAAGCTCGATTTAAGCCCCAAATATCAGTTTTTAAGTAATCTTTCGAACTACAAAGTTCTTCTACTATTCGAGCTCTATCTTTTGATGTAAATAATTTTAGAATACTTGCTTGGTTGATGAGATTTGATATGTGGAAGAAATTAGGGTTTATGAACAAATTGGGGCTTTTATGATTTTATGAATCCATGGTTGATTTTAAGTTAGAATCATTCTTGTATGATGTTGGAATCATGTTATTAAGTTGGGATTTAAACCCTACATATTTCGGTTTGCATAGAGAAGATTTGGATATATGGATTCAAGTCTAACTTAGGGTTTGTGATGTTGGATTAATGATCTAGTAAGCTTGAATTGTTGTTTGGAAGTAAAACCCTAAGTTAAATGCATAGGGGCCATTTCGACAAGCTTCAAAATTAAGGGACCAGATCTATTTTATTTATTGAATTCGATGTGTAATTATATTATTAATAATGTTAGAGACATGAAGATGAAGTTAGAATGCTAAACCGACGATTAATCACATTTGCGACCATTTTGACAAATTGTCAAACTTGAATGGTCTATTCGGCAAAGAGGATATGTAGAAGGAGTAAATCTGATTTTTAGTTAAAATGATGGACTTAAGGTAGTAATGTTGATTGGAGGAATAATTTGCAAGGCTAAGAAGCTTGAATCCTTATATTTGAAATTTGGTGACCATCTCGACAAATCAAGTGAAATTAGAGAAGTAAAGGTTTGAGCCTATTTTGATGAAGGATGTAAATAGAACATATGAATACAAGCTTTATTCTGGTCATTTGAACTAAAGTGACGAGACTAAATTGACAAGTAGAGAAATATGGAGAAGTTGGTGTAAATTAGAAGTTATTTATGTAAAGTTATGTTGGAATTGAATTATGGAAGTAATTTTAAAATTTTGCCATAAATTCTAAAAAAATGGTTAGATGATGAATTTTATACCATTGGAAAGAAATTTTAGTCTAGTTTCATTTCCAACAAACGAAAACTGATTTCGAATTCTGAGTTAAAAGATATGAATTTTTATTCGAATGAAAGTCAGAAAAATTATAGAGAGTTTTCTGCCTGGACAGTCTTTGATGTGAATTCAGTGATTTTTCATAATTTATGTAGATTTTATTAATTTATGTGGCTTCTACCGTTAGAACCGTTATCGAATATAGTTTCTCCAGTATAAAGGAAATTAAGATCCAGCATGTATTCTGCCTTGTATAGGTAAATCTTTGAAGGTAGCGCAAGCTGTCAGAAACTAAAATTTGAAACATTTTGTATTCCAATGTTAGTTAGCAAGTTCGGAAGAAATAATGGAAGTTCAAATTGGTCACTAAAGACCATAATGAGTTTTTGAACAGTACAAGGAAGAAAGGAAAATTATTTGGAAATTTTATATTCGAATGATTATATTAGACAGCATGTTTAAGGTATTGTTAGATTTGAATCTAACAAATTTTTTATTTTATTCATGTGATTAATAAAGTCAAGTCTGAATCAAATAAGGTTCGATGTACTATGAAAGAAAGGATCGAGCTAGGACATAGTGAGGCATTATGTTAAGTGGCCAAGGTGAGTGCAATGCATACATAACATGATACATGGATATTTTATACATCAGTAGAAAGACTTGCGATGAGTCTACCTTGTTTATATATTGGCATGATAATTATGTCATTGATCATATATTTGACATATTTAAATATGTCAAAGATTGAACATAAATGCATGGATCACTAGTTATATATGATATTATATTATGAATGTTATTTCGGGTATGAACTGCCCAGTGTTAAATTATGTTGATATACATTGCCATGGATGAAATAAATATGGAAAATATGCCCAAGTAAGTCATTGAGGGACAAGTTATAGTTGGCATGCCATAGAGTCTAGCAACACGCTACATACTCGGTTTAGCACTATAGTGTATATAAAGGACACTTAGTGTATATGGTTAGCACGACCTTATAAATGTGCAGATGGTTAGCACTGCCTTATAAATGTGCGGATGGTTAGCACTGCCTTATAAATGTGCGGATGGTGGGCACGACCTTATGTGTATTAGCACTTTGGTGCATATTTGACTCGTGTACCCAGGGTTCTCATAGTCTTATATTTGGGTTATGGTTTATTGGTTAATAAAAGATAAATAGGTGAACAAGCTTATGAGCTTTTGGAATAAATGGTAAGTATATTGGTAAGAAATTTATATCCGGTTTATATTATGTTAATATATGATTAACATGATGATAATACATGTCTAGTGATCATGATGCATTTATGCATATATGGCATATTATGACAAATGGACAAGCATGAAAGTCTTATGACATTAGCATGTAGTAAATCATTACTAATGCAATGTGAAAGTTGATGCTTTGGCATATATATATCATGTTATATAAATATAGCCATGAAGTCGAATAAAGTTTAAATTATTGTTATTAATTTCCTTTATTGCCTCACTAAGTTCGTACTTAACGTGTGTTTGGTTATACACACGTAGGTAAATGAAGATAAGAGTGAGAAAAACATTACATCAATATTGGAAAGCTCAATAGGTAATCACAGTAATGACATCCTAATTTAGGTTTGATTAGTATAGTGGCATGTATACTTGCTAAACCTATTTGAGTTGTGATTGACCTTTAAAGTTCGGTAGGGTTTCATGATAATTGGCATTTCTGGAAAGAAACAAAGTTAAGAGTAAACTCAGGTGATGAGTTGTATGCTAAGATAATTGATTTGTGATTGGAACTCGAATAAATAATTTATTTTGGTTTTAAATAAAGTTAAGCGTGCTTGGGATAGAGAAATTTTAGGACGGGTGACCATTGAGAAGTTTTCCTAATTTTTTTAAATTGCCTCAATTTTTGATTAAAGAAGTCGTAATATTTTTGACTCGTACCCGGTGTACGGATATGAGAAGGGGATGTTACATTTATTGGTATCAGAGCTATAGGTTTAGCCAGTTTTGGAGTTAAACGAAGTATGGTAAAGGTCAAAAGTGTATACATCCCACTAGGATGTCAGAATTACTGATGATTTTACTTGTTTGAATGGATGCAATTGCTTACTTCATTATGATAATAATGTTAAACTCCAATGTGTGAGGGTAAAAGAATCGTGTTAGGTGTTAGATGAGTGAATCAATAAGAGATTCAGGAGCATGATAAGGTTAATGATAATATTCTACCTCAACTTAGCATGGTGCAGATGCACCAGAGTAACATGATATGCATATTCTGGATCAAGAGTTTTTCTTCCAGACATTAGATGCGATCATAAATCAGCATGCTTAGGCACCGATTGCAAAAGAATTAAGAGTTTTGACACACTAGATTTTCAGAGAGATATTAATGGAGATCCTATGATTGTTAATCTGTGGTTTAATGATATAAAAGTTATGTTGAAGGAACTCTGTATTGATAATCAGAGGAGACTCAAAGAAAAAGTATTATCTCATCTGAAAGGATTAAACCCGTATTTGATAAAGTAATGTTACGGTACATATTCAAAAGTCTATTAGCTAGAAGTTCTTTCTTTGAGGGTTCCGTAACATAGTTTATCCTAGAGATGCAACGGAGTTTCTTGCATCTTTATTAGGGCAATTGGATTATTAACGGGTATGAGTGCAAGTTTACTAAACTGAGATGATTTGCTTCTAAACTTCTTTCTACAGACAGAAAGAGAGCATGTTATGATAGCTCATAAACCTTAGACTGTATAGCAACAACACACGTCTCGGTCCACTAACCCTCATCACAACATTGAAAATGCTCCCGACCATACTCGTGGTCACTCGATGATGCAAAAACAAGTGCAGGAGCTGCGCACCCCTAACCAACAATGGACAATCACGCCTCATATGATCCTTAGATCCGCAAGTCCAACAGGAATTAGTAACAACAAACGAAAGATCCTGTCCCTCCCTGGCCAAGTGTGGACAGTCTCGTCTCATGTGACCCTGTGATCCACATACCCAACATGTATTATGTAATGCTCTAACCTGAGTACTTTGACCCTGTGACCCTCGCCCAATATTACTTCCACCCTGTTTTCATTCTGGGTAACATTTTCCACGTCGGTGCTTCTTGGATCGACCTTTTCCACAATTGCCTTCAGCAACTCTCTTGCGAGAACCAAAACCTCTAGCACGATCAGGTATTCTCCATATTTGCTCCAACCTTACAGTTCTCACCTTCGATGCTATGGGTGCTAACCCTCTAAACTCCACACCTCTCGAACTCTCTAGGCCCTCCACCAGGGGTCCTGAATATGCAACTCTAACAGGTGCTGATGTAGGCATATGCATCCCAACTATACCTACTCAAAAAGATTTGACTATCGCCTACTCTACGGGCGTTAAATCATCATACCCTGATCCCACTAATATGGGTAATACACGCTCTACTCCCTTGGGTGGATTTGGCAGAGGAGGCGGTAACTCTTCGTGAGGCCCAACACTATCCTCAACTCCTTTCCCTTCGATAGTGGTCATACTCGACCCTGATTCTCTCTTCGATAGCATTGTATAAAAATATATCTAAGGCACGATAACATAAACGAAATAATCAGGCCAGCTCCAAGCAATGATCTAAGACTTTTATTTTTTTTAAAAATCTTTTTATAATTGTAGTAATAAGGCAACATGTCCCCAATAATACCCCGACACAGCATATATCAGTCACCATAAGTATAAACAATCACCGTGCATAGCAAACAACAATAAACAATCATAAAAAACATCCTACTTTCGTAACCGCACAAAACATTACACCAACGACATCCCACTTTTCAAAACCTGGCCCTGGTACCAACAAATATAACTCCCTTAACCCGGTCTAGCCGAAACCAAGCTAAAAGAGTCACATTAGGTTTGCTGAAGCAAACTTGAGCTAATAACCTAATCTGGAACCTTTTTTCCTTTTTATCTTATCTAAAAGCACCGATTAAAATCTAAGGTAAACATTTATCGGCGGATACGCTATATTCTGATCAGATTTCAAATTAGGGTTCAATTGCTCAAACATGCACTTTGAGGACCAAAACGTAATTTTCACAAATTACAGGGGCTTACTTAAAATTTAGGTTACCAATCA
Organism: Hibiscus mutabilis; assembly: GCA_019671005.1. Classification (NCBI taxonomy): domain Eukaryota; kingdom Viridiplantae; phylum Streptophyta; class Magnoliopsida; order Malvales; family Malvaceae; genus Hibiscus; species Hibiscus mutabilis. The sequence goes on along the minus strand of CM033719.1, from coordinate 32,483,181 downwards.
TTCATTAACCCAATCTCATTCTCACATGTTAAATTCCAGCTCAAAACAAACATCTGAGCTCATTTAATTACATACTTAACATTCGGGGACCAGATTGCATAATTTCAAACCTCAGCTGACAAAAGCATAAAAACATACACTGCGTACAAATACAAGCCAATCCGTACCGATATGTTATAACAAACTTAACAGCTACTCGTACTAGTACATGTTAAACCATATCGATACGGTATGTAAGACAGCCTATACCGATACGGTGGTACCCTCGTACCGATCCCTTAAGAGAGTATTTCAAAATCCAAATTCCAGTAGCTAGGAGGCGTAATAGTACGGAAGCCCATGTACCAAAACCAGTACATAATTTCCTTAAGGTATACCAACACAGTGGCTAGGCGTACCGATAACATTTATATATTTTCACGATTTTGAGCCTATTCAGACACCGTATACTGACACCAAAGGGACCCGTACCAGTACACAAAGGCCTATAATGACCTCTAAGTCCAACATATTACACTTTGACTCACTCTAAACACAACCAACACTTACCTAAACATCATACATCACCATAGGCATACTAAAAGCAAGCATACCAACATCTACAATAGATCAAACAAGCATAGATAAAATGTCAATAATATCTATAGGCATGCTTCCTATTCAAGATCCAAAACATAAATCCCAAGAAATAGCAAGCATATAGAACCTTATAAAAATCCAAAACAACATTTGAAAATTGCTCAAAAAGGGAGTTTAGCAACCAACCCTTCCAAACCACAATTGACCATATTGCCTTTATTACTACGAGTCTAAATCGAAACCATACTTTCAAGAATCAAGTATTTGGAATCCTCCTTGCTTACTCGTTGCCTCCAACCCTTTAATTCTCTGCATTGATGGAAAAAGAAAGCGTAAGCTCACTAGGCTTAGTGATGAGTGCTATAAAAACAAACCACCATCATTGCATTTAAAACCGTTTAACAAACTACTTTAAAAACCACTTTTAAAACACCTTTCAAAATATCATCACAACATCTTGCTTTCATGCACTTAATCATTTCAAAACATGCACAACACCATATGTAATCATATATCATGAATTCACATCCATAATCCTATATACATACCTCAAATTAAGCCTTCATATGCATTCCATCACAATACAAAGCTTAAAGAGCAAACATGTACATATCACATTATACATCATCATATATACCTCAATTCAAGACTTCCCATGCATTCAATCTTGATGCAAAGCTTAAAGAGCAACCATGTATAAATCACATTATACATCACAATCTGCCAAAATGATACATCATCAATTATATTAGCTTATAAGTGATCATCAACCAAGTACCACTTTGCAAATTATTACATCGGATACTCGGATTTAACAAGTGTTCCCTTAACGCTTCCCACATCTCAATCAAAAACCATCTAAAGGTCTACCAACGGGAGTTTTCGGTACACATAAAACCCTCCATCGTTGTGGTACCCATGGTGGAGTTTTCGGTACACATAAAACCCTCAACACCACTCATCGGTTAAATGTACTATCCACTAACGGGAGTTTTCAGTACCATATAACCCCTCAATCGTTCGGTACACATAAAACCCTCAACATTCAATGCGACTTTTTATAGTGCACTATCAAATCCTATGGCAGGCCAACTATATTCGATAACATTTTAAACCCCCATCACTTGCCAATATAATCCATTTCATTACTATTAACTCACTGTTTTCATATGCATCAATCAAAACCATTTATCCAATGCATTTAACCATCCATTACCAATGTTCAAAAACATTATCAAACATGCATTACTTCCAAATGAATCATCATCATTATATAACCATTTTTCAGTATTAAACCATGCTCAAATCATGCATATACAGTGAGAAATCAAATTATGAAAACAAGTGCATTAAAGCCAATTACCAAACCGAGTTCGAGAGAGAAATCACATTTTACTTACTTTTAATCTTAGACTAGCGTTTCAAGCTTAATCTAAACTCCCAAACACAACTTCCAAACCTTTGAAAAGTCGTAAACCACGTCTCACTCACCGACTACGCAAAAGTTTGATTACCGCGCGAATCCAAGCCTCCAAGGCTTTTAAAACCTCACTTCAAGATTAAGGATCAACATCCCCTACTTTAACCACACAAAAACAGAGGTTTCCATGCATCAAAATGCATTCAAAAGCCTAGCAACATCAATTCTCACAAATCCTCATCAAATTCTACGCGATTTCACTCCACAACAACCGAAAACAACATCAAACACCTTCCAAACTTAACCCAACCAAAAGCTAATATTTTAATCCATTAATTTATATCAATTAACATCCAAAAACACATTAACATCATCCTTATACCTCCAACACTCATTTAACATCCACAACTCCTCAAAAACTCATAACTAACAACCTAGAAAATTAAAGATTCACCTAGTTTTGGGATTCCAATGTTAAAATAAACTTATTAACATTATAAAACATCAAAATAATGTTCTAATCAAATCAAGAACCCAGCAAAACAGATCCATAACGAAGATCAATCAAATACATCAATTAAACCTTAATTTAACCATTTTTCCATAATTAAATCATTAAACTCATTAGAAAATGTTTATAAAGGATCAGTAACTTGGGAATTTCAATAAAGAACCTTATATTAGAGGAGAAGAATGAAGATCACCTCTAACCTTGTCTTTCCCCTTAATTGGATGAGTTTTCTTGAGATAACAAAATCAAATCAATAAGGTTTTGTTAGGAAATCATTAAGAACTCATTAGGAAATAAAAGAATGTTGAAATCAAGTAGTTATCTGAGAAAAATGAAGTATAAAATAGTGTTGGGCTGGAAAGAATTTGAGAGAAAATCTTTTAGAGAAAAGTTAGTTACGTAAAGTTTACTTTTAAAAATTAATTATAAAATTAATTCTCCAAGCCTATTTATAGCATTTTAAAACCTTTTAAAATATCCAATTAAAGAGAAAATTCTGATATTAGACTTTGGCCAAATAGCTCCTTAAAGATTCTAAGTTTTGACCCTTTTACCAAAAAGCACTTAAAACAGTTTTAAAACTTTACATTTTGGTCACTGACCCAAAATGTCTCTTTTCAAAACTTCTTTTTGTAAAATTGATTTCACTAAAACCATATACATAATAATTAATGGTTTTAGGACATTTTCCACATTTTTTCTCACTCAAATTTTTTATTTCAAATTAATCCTTAAATTGACTCGAATCCTCTAATCCAGTCCATCGAACCGTTAATCAACCTAGAAAACTCATAGGCCCAAAACTGGGGCATTTCAAATGGATATAATTAATAATATTAATTGTATACTCCTCCATAATGTGTTACCAACTCAGTAATGTAAAATAAATGATGTAATAATGTTTAGCAACAATAGAGAGATTCATGGGATAACGTTGCTTGTATACCGGCTAGGCATTTGATTGGCATGGGATCCAGATACCCAAGGAAGGTACTGCATTACGTGTGTTCTAAATACACTCGATGTATGTGTGGTCTCGAGTGGTATTCGCTACCCAATGTTTGTGTGGTCCCGAGCATGTGGCATACACCACTTGATGTTTTTGTGGTCCTGGGTGGATGGCATGGTATGGTATCTAATGTCTGTGTGGTCCCGAATACCATGTGAGAAACTTGATGTCTATGTGGTCCCGAGTATTTATGTGGCTAGCCTGATGTCTTAGTGGTCCCAGCTAAACAGGTTTGACTACCAATGTTTGTGGTTAAAACTTTGTGTGCTTTTTCTTGGATAGTCTGGTAAGATGTCGGGTATGGTTGGGCTTTGTGTGCCATGTATGATGACTTGCTTGATGAGAGCATGTGTTTAGACGACTAGTGGTAGCGCCAAGTGTTTATGTATCTCTGCTTATTGCTCGTACTGCATGCTTATGTTTATGATTATCATGAAGCATAGTAAAGTAGATGTGTACCATTTAGCTTTGTAAGCTCAACGCTCGAATCGTTATTTACGTGCATAGGTTGATCTTTGGATCATGGGATCGAGGAGCACTATCAGTACGAGATTCCAACATGTGGTGATTTTTAGAGTACGGTACTTGTGTTTAGTGGGCTGTGTATTCATAGGACCTTATGTGATGGAGTTTGTAATACTTACTTTTGAATTGTATTGATTAAATCAGATGTTCAAATGTTTTAAATTAAATTGGAGCTTCTTTGTATTGTTTTAATTATTTATTTATATTTTCAACGATTCGATTTAAATGCTTTTGGAAAATACTTTTTTAGGCTAAATCGAGTTTGAAAAATTTTATGGTAACAGTTGGGCTTGAGGCCTAAATGTGGCATCCGGGTTTAGGGTGTTAGATTCATCCCTCACACTCTTCGGCTTATTGACTGAAAAGAAAATTTGAGCTTTGACAACACTAACTCGATGACCAGAGCACTTGCAAAAAAAAAAAAGACCATCTGGATAATCTGCATTTGAAGGACTGATGTTTCTGCAAATGAAACCAAGTCATCTGTAAAAAGTAAATGAGGTATCTCAGGGTCATTATACGAGATTTGGATTTACTTTCAAAGACCTTCATCTACAAGTTGAATAATAGCTTGCAGAAGTCTTTCCATACACAACACAAAAAGATACGGGGATAAAGGTCTCCATGCCGAGTGGCCCTAGTTAGTTTAAAGACTTCCGCCAATTTTCCATTCAATAAGATTCGAGTAGAAACTGTGCATACTCACTACATAATTAAGTTGATTAACTTATTCGGTAGAACGACATCAATAAGGGTATCTTCAATAAAACTCCAATTAGACTCGTATAAGTTTTTTCAGATTCACTTTAATGTCATCTTGTCACACCCTGAATAGGCTAAGAGTTTTGGATTAAATTTTGAAATTTCAACATTTAAGGTTAATTTGAAATTGGGACTTGATTTAAAGAAATGCAAACTTTCATAGGCTAATTCGTAAAGTCTAAAAACTTTGGGAACATGTTGTGTGATTAACCCTTTTATTTCAAATTGAGTTTTAACCACCTTCACTGCTGAAATCGATGATTTCCCTCAATTTTAATTTTTGGTTATGATCTTTTATTTGTTTAGTTTATTAAAACTTTTTTTTTTGTAAAAAAGTACTACCACATGCCTCGTTAAAAAATCTTCCTAAACTTAAATTGAGGAAAAAGAGTACATATGAGAGTAATTACAGAAGAACCGATGGAACCGAGCCGCCACAAATAAAAACAAACTAAATACCATGAACCGAAAAAGACACAGACCAAACTCCTAAATATGTAGATCCGCAAGGCATAGCTGCTCCAAATCATGGGGTGGACTGTGAAAAACAACCATCTCCATAGTATCAGGGGACGCAAACTTGGCAAGGCCCCCGTAACTTTATTACTATTCCTATGTATATGTTTCAATTTAACCACCCAACTCTGACGTCTCAACTCCAAAATATGCCACATAAGAGAACACCTACCTAACAACTCTGTATCGTGCCGCAGAATATACATTACATCAAGAATGTCAACCTCGAGTATAACTTGACGAAATCCACGCTCCCATGCACCCACTAAACCAAGATAGGCTCCTCAAAATTCTGCTTCAAGAACCGAACAAACACCTATTAAAACCCTTTGTTATTACTATTATTATTATTTTTCTTAACAATATATATAAAAACTTTTAGTCTTTAAATTTCTTTTTCAAACCAAACATTAAAACCCTCCATCTTTGCACCGCCGCCAAGCTACATCACTATCCACTGTCGCCTCAGTTCGTCCATACTCCCAGTAAGCCACCCCCGACTCAGTCCCCTCTTGACCAAACCAAATCACGTCCGCGTGTCACTGTGCCAGTACGTTCTTCCTTCTAAATCTACTGCTCCTCACCGAATGGGAAAGCCTCTCTTTCCCAAGTGGCTAGCCGAGATTCATAGCATTGAATGGCTCAAAGCCATGCTTTAATTCCCCATTTGAAACGAGTTGGTTGAGGTAAATTATTATTATTATTATTATTACTATTTTAATGAATTATTTCTATTAATATTTAGGTTATCAATAGCATTTGTGAATAAATTCCTTATTCTATTTCTATTTGGGATTTACTGATTCATAGATAATTTTCGTATAGGATATGACCGTGTTAGACAATAATACGTCGGATCATGAGGAAGACGTGTTGGAAAAAATGTGAGAAAATGATAACTTTGAGCCATATTAGAAAAAGGTAAAGGTGGAGATTCGAATAATGATTCTATTGGTTCTTATTCTACTCCATGAAACCTTTACAACGGTATCTCATATGCTCAAATTGGTTGAGTAATGAATGAGAAATTGATGCTCAAAGTATGGTAGTTGTGAATTGAGTAAGGAAGTGAAAACCTCCTTATCCCACATTGGTGGGATAAATAGCATGAGATGTGTTTATATACACTTACCCTTTTGTTGCTCATTGAATGACTTGAATGAAAATTGTGTCCCCATAGGAACAAGGGTGTAGATTAAAACTTGTTGAACCTATTCGGTTTGGGGTGCACTTGCAAGATGTGGGTGACGTAAATGTTTGAATCGGTTGGACCCTAAATGGACTTGTGAATATTTTTACCTACTTCAAATAATTTTTCCTTACAAATAAATTATCTTTTTGAATATTCTGAATATAAAAGGGAAAATTTGGCAAAGGCAAGGTTCTGTTCATGATCTCTACATAAGTGCTGCTGTAGAAGATCATTCGTTGTTGTATCATGGGATACTGACGACCGACGAACTCAAGCACCAAGGAGTGGTCGAATCTGTCTTAGGGAAACTGCGTTCGTGCAGGCCTCAACATGACGTATTTTGGTTTATTTCGAAACCCCCAATTTCCTATAAATAGTATTCATTTTATTTTCGTTTATATTTGTTTATTCGTTTTGGATTAACCCATTTTCCTACAATCTTAAGACAGAATCTGATCCAAGGCAATTCAAATATTTACGATTCTGAGAAAAGTAAACAAATTCGTTTTCAAGATTTATCCTGCCGTTTTAAATGGGTTTGCTCAAATCTCAAAAAAGGGGACAAATATGTTTTTTATAGAAATTGTCATGATAAGTAATTGAGGTTACATATTTTGTGAATTATCAAAATCAAAATAAACGAAATTTTAATTTTGATTTATTGGAATTGTAATTAATTCCGGTTTGGTTTCTTTTATTGTAAAGAAACAATGAACATGGCGATATTTAATTATTGCCTCCTGTTATGGTATGTGTTATGGCAATACATGCTTGATTTAATACCTTTACATATAGCAAGGTTAAATTAGATGTAAATACATGTTTGCATGTATTGTTACGGTAAAACCTTATTCGTGGAAATAAAAGGTTTAAAGCAAGGTTGTCTATTGGTGGCAATTAAAAAACTAACATGACATTTATTTATTACGTGATTAAATTGCTATGAAATATGGTAATGTTAAAATCATATATTGAAGTTTAAATATGGCATGAAAAAAAGGAATATCTTTTTTCTTGTGAAATAATAATTATTGAGATAATTATTATTTATTTTTGGAAACTTCGTGGATTTTATTTCTTACTAATAATTTTTTTTTGAGAAATTACATGATATTCAGGAGAAATTTTGGAAACAAAGATCTCGTAAATAATTCGTTTTGGGAATTTAATTCCTGCCGTTTTAACGGATTTATGTGATATTTTCCAAAACAAGAATGACCAAAATTAAAAGGATTAATTCATTTTTATTGTTGTCTTGATATCTCTGTTTTGAGTTTTAGTGCCACTAATGCCAATGTTTAACAAAAGATATAAGGGAAATAAATCATTGAATTTATTTCTCTGTTAGAATCTTCCGTCGATTCTAATTTAGTAAGGGAAATAAAGCATTGAATTTATTTTCGGGGAATCAAGTATGATTCTATTTTGGAAATAAATCGGTGAATTTATTTCTAGAAGTAACATTGGTTACAAAATTCAAAATGCTGATTCCGACCAAGGTCTCAAATCAAAGCATAGAAGAACTTTGTTTTCTATGTCAGAATTAAATTCTTAAAGCCTAGTCTGATGCATGTTATAAAGTGCACAGTGTTTAAAAATGGCTAAAGAATTATGAGGATCGTTGGACCATAAATGGAAGATGTCGGTGCTAAGAAATTCTTAGTTACCAAATTCTTAATGATTGATTCTAAATTGTGGTAAATCAAAGGCAGTGATTTTAATTGATCACTCATAAAAGAATGTGATCCATAAATGGATGATTCAAAGACTATGATAGTGCAACTCTGAGATTGGTTCTTTAAAAGACTTGGTATTTAAGCGTGCCTAGTGCACCACCTCTCTTTTCGAAATTTACCTACCTGGTGCACTGGTCATTATTGTTCTTTCTATTAGACCGTGGGAACTTTTGTTTCAGGTTTTAGTTTACTAAATCCTGACGTCTAACAAAAGTTAGAAATGATGACAATGAATAGATTCATAATATTCTGTTTCTGGTTTGTGACTATGTGACACAATGGAAAAACAGTGAAATTCATTTGAAATAATTTCAAAATGTGGCAACAAAAGATTTTGCATATTTAACCATGATAAACTTGGTCAAAGGAAGATCCTCCTAGTGTTAGAGGGGATAAGGTAAATATTGTTACCATCTTCAAATATTGCTAAGGCAAACATAGTGGAAGTAAAAAATGACTTCAAACCGTAAATTCAGAGGTGTGTCCAAGAAACAAAAATTTCATGAGAAATGTTTCTTTGGACTATAAACTTTCAAACGAGATCAATGTCGTGACAAATTTTGTCATAACAATTGTTATGGCAAACAATTGTTTGAAGGAAAATTTATTACCTTCATTGATGATAGCACAAACTAATGTTATGTGCATTTGCTTAAAAGCAAAGATGCTATAGAGAAATTATTCTCTATAAGTAGGACGTTGAAACCCAAACTTAATAAATTGATTAATTTGGGGAGAAACTATATGTGAGTAACGCTACAACATCCGAGGGTACAATGATTTTGAAGATAAGAATTGAAACTTCAAAATATGCCTAACATGTGGGGAAAGTTGTTCTATCAACTAATTACCTTTAATAAGGTATCTCAAAAATAAAAGAGACAAGACACCATATGAGTTATGAAAGGAAATAAAACCTTCCTACAACTACATAAAAATGTGGGGGTGTCCTGCAAAGGTAATGTTCCCATTACCAAAGTAAATGGAAATAAGAGGACTATATTTTTATTGACCATGTAGAACATAGTAACGAATATCAATTTTTTTTGTGTACAAACAAATTCACAAGAATGTGATAATGGAAATAAAGAATGACTCATTCTTTGAAAATATATTTCCTATATAATTAGGAAGTTGACCCAAGTTCAATGAAACAAACTTTGGAGACTATCAATGAAAATAGTCCATACATTCAACAAAAGGTTAAAACCAAGATATTATCATGATGACAAGTAAGTGTGACAGATGATTGTATGTTGATGACATACTCATTTTATAAGTAATAATGAAATCTAAACGTATCATATGCATGGAAAATACGAGAATGACATATTTGATTTTGGGTATCCAAATCTAACGTCTGTCTGATGATCTCATATTAATGCAGTCTCACTACGTTCAATAAAAGATATTGTCATAAGAGTGTGACAAATGTGTGTATGTCAAAACTAGGATATATGATCCTATGTTGATGAAATGGTAAATATACCAAAAGACTTATCGAATTCAAGATTGACATGGAAAATATGAGATTGACAGATTTGATTCTGGGCATCCAAATCAAAGGGTCACTTGAAGGTCTCATATTGACACAGTCACACTACGTAGACAAAAGAAGTTTGTCATGGATGTTTTCGACATGGCCAAAACTCAAAATAAATATGAGCCAACACTTGTTCAAAAAGAATATGTAAATGTCATAGATAGTCTAAGTAAATTGTACTAGACAAAGTATTGTTTTCATTGTGAGCAGTTTAAGCAGATTCACAGAAAGCAATCTAGGGTCAAACCTCTGGATAGCATATGTGAGAGTAATGAGATATCTCAAATATACTCAAGATTATGAATTACATTATTCCATAAGGATTCTTCAATGTCAGATATCAAAGGACAAATGAATATGTTTCACATCGAAGAAATGAGCTATGTCATGGGATTTCTCAAGACAAACGGTTACAACCAGATTCATAATAGAATATGAGCTTTAGCTCTAGACAAGTCTAGAGAAAAAGTCAAATGACTTTAAAATGTCTTAGAAGATATTCCTGAATGGCCAAAGCATGTGCCAATAATATTTATATATTGAAAATCAAGAACTGATAAGGCACAAAACTTTATGTACAACAGTAAGTCGAGACGTATGCATCATCGATAGAATACCATTAGATAACTGATCTCAAATAGAGTTATCTCTATTGATTTATAAAATCAAAAGATAACATTACAGATCCACTAACCAACGAGTTAAACTGAGATCAAGTTGAGAAAACATCTAAAGGAATGAGACTAATGCCCATGGAAAATAAATGCGCTATGTGAAGGAAAACCCTACCTAGTTGACTGTAGATCCCAAGATCTAGGTTCAAAGAGACAACTTAATTACATAGACCTGTTCGGTCACTGTAGGGGTACCTATCCCCAAGTCTTTCCTATGATGTAAACAGTGATCAAAGTGGGATAGGCTAAGCTAAAAGCTTTTAATGACCATTGTGTGCTTAGGTGAGCCAAGCAACATAAGTCACCTAAGTGAGAATGAAGTGGGGCCGCTTAAAGGAGACTATTGGGTATAGTTCTTCAAACCCTTGCAGAACCAGGCGATGTCCACGACCATATGGGCATAACCATGAGAACAAATACTCTTGTCAGAGAGGTAGTTGTGTGAAGTATATCATAGTTTACACAAATGGCTGAATAGTTCAAGGACATCACGTCTACTGGTTAGCTAGTAAAGTAAATATGTTTTCACAAGGAAAGGTTCAAAGGAGGAAACCTACCTATCTTATGCAGCTATCGATCGTAGAACCTATCACCACATCGAGTCAAAAAGTTTTTGATAAAATCATCAATTTCATTCATGTGGGGGATTGTTGGAAAATATGTGAGAAAATGGTAACTTTAAGCCATATTACGAAAGGGTAAAGGTGGAGATTCGAATAATGATTCTATTGGTTCTTATTCTACTCCATGAGACCTTTACAAGGGTATCTCTTATGCTCAAGTTATTTAGTAATGAATGAGAAATTGATGCTCAAAGTATGGTAGTTGTGAATTGAGTAAGGAAGTGAAAACCCCCTTATCCCACATTGGTGAGATAAATAGGATGGGAAGTGTTTATATACACTTACCCTCATTGTGGTCATTGAATGACTTGAATGGAAATTGTGCCTCCCGCGCAGGCGCAAGGGGTGCAGAATGAAGCTCATCGAACCCATTCGGGTCGGGGCACACCTTCACGACGCAGGTGACGCGAATGTCCAGACCGGTCGGTCCTTACGTAGACTTGCGGATATTTTACCCACTTCGAATAATTTTTTCCTTACAAATAAAATATCTTTTTGAATATAAAAGAAAAAATGGAATATTTTTTGAATATTTCGAATATAAAAGGGAAAATTCAGATATTAAAAGGTAATGAGGGCAATTCACGAAAATGTTCCATTTTGAATATGGTATTAACAGTTTGTTACCATTTTAATTCAGTCAACCATTAATTCAAAATATTATATTTTCCAAATTTCTCCTCCTCTATTCCCCTATAAATAACGAGACTTTTCTCAGTTTTACATCATCTCAAAAATGATCTTCTTCAAATCTCTCTGCTATTTTCGGTGATAGGCAAAGACAATGTTCTGTTCGTGATATCTACATAAGTGCTACTATAGAAGATCATCCGTTATTGTATCCTGAGAGACTGACGACCGACGAACTTAAGCACCAAGGAGTGGTCGAACAGAACCTTAAGGAAACTGCGCTCTTGCGGGCCTCAACATGACGTATGTTGGTTTATTTCGAAACTGTCAATTTCCTATAAATAGTATTCAATTTATTTTTGTTTATATTTGTTTATTCGTTTTGGATTAACCTATTTTCCTACAAGACGTCTAATAATTCGAATCATTTTGAATCATAAACTATTAACCTGCAACGGTCATATTTATTAATCTAAACTTTTCCTCTCGACTAACCCTAGTTTTCTCTTTTCAAAATCCCAATTTCCCCTAATTTGAGTGTTGTCGATTCCCAATTGTTGTCAAGGGGTTGTCTGTCTGGTTATTCTGGTGCTCTTACTTGCCTTTGGTTCTCGTTCCATCATCTTTCGGAGGTATATAGTGGTTTTCGTCAAGGTGGGGTTGTGTTTCTCGAAGAAAAAGATGGGTTTGCTCTTTGGTTTTGGTTTCTTGTTGGTTGAAGCTTCAGGTCTTGTTGATGGGTTGCTTAAACTCAATTCTCCATCGATGAGCGCTAGGCTTTTGGAACGCTGATTTTGCTAAAGGTCTGAAACAAGTCATTTCCATGGTTCGTCTTCTTTGATTTTGCCCTGTTTCTTTTGAGATTTTCCTTGCTTGTTGTTTTCTGCTGCTCTATCCTAAGTTCTTGTTCGCTAGTTTTACTTAAGCTCGGGTGCTTTCTGCCTTCCCTTGTGGCCACATGGTAGGAGTGTCTTGGTGAGGTTCTATCGTTACTTGAGGCTTCAATGAGTATTCTCTTCTGGAACTGTCAAGGACTGGGAAAATCTTTAAAAAAAGATTTTAAGAAGATGCATCAACCTCCATCAAACTAGGGTGGTTTTCCTCATGGAAACTAAACAAAAGAGAAATAAATTGGACAAAATAGGGGCTAATTGGGTATTCTATGAGGGGTTTTATGTTGATCCGATTGGAACTTCATTGATACGAGGATCAAATGTGTTACCGAGAATTTTTGGTTCAGTACGTTCGTGTATGGTAATCCAATTCGTGAACTAAGGGAAGAAAACTTGATGGAAATTGCTAATCATAGAGGAAACAATGACGAATCTTGGTGTTCTATGGGAGACTTCAGTGTTATTAGAAACAAAGCCGAGAAAATAGGTGGTAATCCTGCTGACATGAACCTTAGCTCCATGTTTGAAAATTGGATTGATAATTGTGAATTTTGTGAAATAAGCATTAGCGAAGGGAATCTTACATGGTCTAACAGAAGGACAAGAGAAGACTGCATTCGGGAAAAATTGGATAGATGCTTCTTCAATACAGTTTAGAATTCCATGTTTCCTTTTTCTCAGGGAATAGCTCTTCCAGCAATACAGTCAGATAGCCCCATCATAATACGTTTAGTTGATGGAGGTATTAAGAGGAGACCCTCTTTTAAGTTTGAGACTAAATGGCTACAAGATGATGAATGTGATGAGGTGATTAAAAATGCTTGGTCCCAGAGTCACAATGAGAGATCTCATAATTTCGGAAAACGTATCGCTAACACTAGAAGAAGCCTTAAACAGTGGAACAAGATTAAGTTTGGCAACCCAAAGAAACAAATGGAAAATATCGCCAGATGAATCTCTGAAATTCAAAAGTTTCCTCTAACAAATAAAACTAGAGAATAGATGCAAGGTTTGGAAAAGGAGATGCATAACCTTCTCTCCATGGAAGAACGGTATTGGCAACAATGATCACGAATTAAATGTGTAACGTCCCGGTTTTGGGCCTAAGAGTTTTCTAGGTGGTTTAGACGGTGCGACGGATCGGATTAGAGGATTCGAGTCAGTTTCAAGATTTAATTCAGAATAAATATTTTCAGGTGAGATAAAAATATGAAAAATATTTGGAAATCATTATTTAATATATAAATGATTTTGGTGTAGTCAATTTTGGAAAAAGGAATTTCAAAATTTTACATTTTGGTTAGTGACCAAAATGTAAAGTTTTAGAACTGTTTTTGGTGACTGTTTTGTAAAAGGGTCAAAACTTTGAATCTTTAAGGAGTTATTTGCCCAAAGTCTAATATCAGATTTTTTCCCCTTAATTGGCTATTTTAAGTGGTTTTAAAATAATATAAAAAGGCTTGGAGAATTAATTGGATAATTAAAAGGCTAAAAACAATTTGACGTAACTAACTTTTTATCAAAAGCTTGTCTCTCAAATTCTCTCCAGCCAAACACTCTTTTCCACTTCAATTTTCTCAGGTAAACTCATGATTTCAACATTCTTTTGATTTCAAAATAATCTTTAATGGTTTCCTAACAAAACCAATTTGATTTGATCATGTTTTCTCAAGAAAACTCATCCAATTAAGGAGAAAGGCAGCCATTATAGGTGATGTTCGTTCTTCTCCTCTAATAAAAGGTTCTTTATTGAAATTTCTAAGTTATTGATCCTTTACATATGTTTTCTAACTTGATTTGATGATTTAATAATGGAAAATTGGTTTAATCAATGGTTAATTGATTAGATTGGTGGATTTTCGTATAGGCTCTATTTGCCTGAGTTCTTGACTGATTCTAATCATGATTTTGATGTTAAATAATGTTAATAAGTGGATTTTAACATTGGAATCCGAAACTATGTGAATATCTAATTTTCTAGGTTGTTAGTTATTGGTTTTTGAGAAGTTGTGGAGGTTTATTGAATGCTGGAGGTAAAAGGATGATGCTAATGTGTGTTTAGATGTTAATTGATGTTTATGGATAGGTTAAGATGTTAGGTTTTGGCTGGGTTAATTTTGGAAGATTTTTTTATGTTGATTTTGGTTATTGTGGAGTGGAATTAAGTAGGGTATGTTCAGTTTTTATGTGAATTGATGTTGTTGGGCTATTGAATGCATTTTGATGCATTGAATCCTTTGTTTTTGTATGGATAAGATAGGGGAAGTTGGTACTCAAGCTTGAGCGAGTTTTTCAGAAGATTTAGAGGCAAGGTTATTGTATCGACAAGCGAGGCTTTACGTGTCGGTGAGTAAGAACGTGATTTACAGCTTTTCAAAGGTTTGAAAGTTGTGTTTGGCAGTTTAGATCAAGCTTGAAATGCTGGTCTAAGCTCGGAAGTAAGTAAAGGATGATTTCTCTCTTGAACTCGGTTTGGAAAATAGATTTTATGCACTTGTTTTAATAGATTGACTACTCACTGTTTATGCATAATTTAAGAATGGTTTAATGCTGGAAAATGGTTATGAAATGATGTTGATGCATTTGGAAGTAATGCATGATTAGATAATGTTTTTGAACATTGGGAATGCTTGGTTGAAAGCATTGAGAAAATGGTTTTGATTGATGCATATGAAAATAGTGAGTTAATGTTAATGAAACATATTATATTGGCAAGTGATGGTTAGAAAATGTTATAGAAATACTATCGGATATAATTGGCCGGCCATAGGATTTAATGTGTACTATAAAAAGTCGCCCATGTTTCGTAGAGGTGATGTGTTAAAAGTATTTACTCCGACCATGTCAACCCCAATATTGTTGAGGTAATGCTTTAATGGCTTTTACTCTGCCTGTGACTGTAGAGGTGATGCATTGGAGGCGTTTACTCCAAATTAGAGGATAAGCCGTGGTAGTGTAGAGGTAATGCATGTGTTGCATTCACTCCATTCTATTGGGCTGTTAAGTGATTGAGATATCACTTGGGAAATTCGTGTATCCGATGTGGTTTGATGAAAGAAATGAGATAGGGAAAGGATCACTTGTAATCCAATATAATGAATTGATGTATCATGTTAATGGATTGTTGTATAATGTGATTTATACATGAGAATACTCTTTAAGCTTTGCATATGAGATGTTATGCATGGGAAGGCTTAAATTGAGGGTTGCATATGGGATTATGCTGTAGAACCCATGATACATGTTGCATATGGTTTAATATGCATGTTTTGAAAAGGATTAAGTGCATATGTTGAAAGTAAGGCATGGTGGTTTTTTAAATGAAAAGTTTACAAATGGTTTTGGGAATAAACCAATTTTAAAATGTATTGGATAATGTTTTGTGTTTTAGCGCTCCTCACTAAGCATTACGTGCTTACGCTCTCTTTATCATCAATGCAGATTAGTGGATTGAAAGGCGACAAGCAAGCAAGGAAGGACATCCAAGGACTTGGTTGCAAAGTATGGTTTGAACTATACATAGTAGTAATAAGGGCAATGTGTCAAATGTTGATTGGGAGGGTTGTTTGCTAGACTCCTTATTTGCATGTTTCATATGTTGGTTTGGATTTGTAATAGGTTTAAAGTGCTTGAGATGTGGATGGATTTATGTTTTGGATGTTGATTAGGGAGCATGCCTATAGACTTGGTAGATGATTGTGTTAGACTTGTTAGAATTTCTTAAATTGATGGTATGTGGTCTCTAAGCATGCTTATGATGTTATTTGATGTTTAGATAATGATTAAATGTGTTTAGTTTGAGCCAAAGTATCATATATTGGACTTAGAGGTCATTACAGGCCTCTGCATACCGGTACGGGTACCCAAGGATCGGTACGCAGGGTCTGGTAAGGCTCAAATTATCAAAAAATAACAAAAGGTATCGGTACGCCTAGTCACTGTATCGGTACGCCTTAAGGGAATTTTTAAACTGGTGATGATACACGGGTATGCGTATCGAAACACCCTTTTTATTTCTAAAGAGCCGTACCGGTACAAGGGTTACCGTATTGGTACAGGGTTTGGCCACTAGAATTCTAAGTTTTGAAAAAATACAAGGGGGTCGATACGGGTTGGTCAACATACCATATCGATATAGAGGCTCGTGTATTGATACATGTAGTCATTATGGTAGTTGATCTGTATCGATACGGGCTTACCTGTATTGGTATGCCATGTTGATTTTGTGCTGGTCAGTTTGTTGAAGTTTGGAAATCTTGCAAATTAGTCTCTGAATGTTATGTATGCAATTGAATAAGTTTGTATAATTGTTTTGAATTGGTTTTCAACATGTGAGCATGGATTCAGACTAATAAATGATTGGTAACCTAAATCTTAATGTCGACCCTATAATTTGTAGAAATCACGTTTTGGTCCCTAATGTGCGTTCTTGAACAATTGAACTATATTTTAGAATCTGATTTCAATAAGACGTTTATGCTGAAGCATGTTCACTGTAGGGAATTAATCAAAGCATTTAGACAAGATAAAAAGGAAAAAATGGACCGATTTAGGTTTTAGCTTAGGTTTGCTTTGGCAAACCTAATGTGATCTTTTTAGTTTGGTTTCAGCTAGGCCGAGCTAAAGGGGTTATATTTGGTGGTATCAGATCCAGGTATACAAAAAAATATGATATTGTTGATGTTGTTTGCTATATAAGGTGATTGTTTATATGTACGGAGTTTGATATATGCCATGTTGGGGTATTTTTGGGACAGATTGTCTTATTACTACTATTATAAAATGATTTTGGTTTGAAATGGAAGTCTTGGATCCTTGCTTAAAGATGTCATTATTGTTTTTGTTTTGGTGTAATTATCATGCTTTAGATACGTTTTTTTACGATGCCACCGAGGAGAGAATTATGATCGAGCAGAAATGTTGCTGCTAAAGGGCAGAGAGTTAAGGGTGAGATTATGCATCCCGAGGGATTGCCACCTCCTCCGCCTAATCCTCATGAGGGAGTGGAGCAAGTACCACCTGCACCACTTGGTCTGGTGTTTGTTATATGGCACCTTTGGTTTAGGTGATGACTGGAACGTTCCAGGCCGCGATGGCTAGAGTTTATGTACCCATACTAACACCCACTTTTGCTGTTAATCTAGGGTTTTTGTTAGAGCAATTGCGCAGTCTTAGACGTTAGAGGGTTGGCACCCAAAGCATCCAAGGAGTGGATTGCCAATACAGATCAAATTCTGGTTCAGATAGGGTTCAGTGATGATTGTAAGTTGGGATGTGATGTGTCCCTATTGCAAGGTGATGCGTACAATTGGTGGACCACTGTAATCGCATGCATAGAACCCGACGATGTGACTTGGGAATTTTCCAGGTTGCCTTCAAAAAGAAGTATCTAGGAGTTAGATGGATGAAAAGAAATGTGAGTTTATAGCCTTGGTTCAGGGCAGTATGACAGTGTCTAAGTACGAGGTACAGTTTGTGAGGCTGAGTCAGTATGCGCCTGAGTTGGTGCCGAATGAGAGGCATTGATGTGATCGATTTCGTTAAGGGTTGGAGCAGAATGTTAAGACCTATATGTTGGCCACTGATTATATAGATTTTGACGTGTTGGTTACACGAACGAAGTATATCAAGCAGAGTTTGGGTTTATCTTTTTGTATAGGAAGTTCTGGCTCTAAAAAGAAAATTACAGATTTCAGTCTCGGTGGTGGCCAGTATAAGAGGCACCGTGATCGAAGGCATTATCTTGAGTTGAGCCGCAGTGAGAATCGAGCTGGGAAAGGACAGTTACCCAAGTGTGTACATTGTGGGAAGCAACACTCAGGGGTCTGTTGGAGATCATCAAAAGTTTGTTGAGGCTGTGGATCGAGAGATCATGTTAGACTTGATTTCCCGCATATGGGACAAGTTGGTCCGGCTCATATGCTTGTTGCGGATAATACTTGTTAGAGTTATGGGTCCGGGGATCACATGAGTCGTGATTTTCTGATGTTAGCTAGAGGTGTACGAGCACCTGCACCTATTGTTGCACTGAGAGGTCTTGGGCACGGTCGAGGTAATTTCTAATATAGGGAGGATGACAGAGGACTGTAGTGCATACAGTGGCAGTTTGACCTGAGCGTGGTGGACCTGCGATGATCTATATGCACCGTGAAGGGAGGAATGATACGGATGTGGTAGCAGGTACTTTTACCTTGCAATTTATGTCATTACTTTCTTTTGTAGATTCTGGTTCTACACATTTATATATATTGCATGAGCATGCACATTTGCTTGATATATCGGTAGAAGCGTTAGATGTGGGTATGCAAGTAACGAGTTCTTTTGGAGAGACAGTTGTTACGAGAAGGTTGTATATGAGATTTCCTTTGATGGTTCAAGGCCATGTGTTTACGGCTAATTTGATGGAACTATCGTTTCATGGTTTTGATGTGATCTTAGGGATGAATTGGTTGTTCGAGCATCAAGTTGTGGAATTTTTTTTAAGATCAAGGGAGTTTCATTAAAACTTGCTGATAATTATGAAGTGGTGGTTGTGCGTGAGAATGTTAAGTTCTTGTCCAAAGTGGTTTTAGCCTTGAAGGTGCAGAAGTTATTAGAGTGGATGTTAAGCGTATCTGGCTTATGTTATGAGCCTGAATGTGGAAGAAGTACAGACAAAAGTTATTCGTACTGCTTGTGATTTTTCGGGTGTGTTTTCAGAGGAGTTTCATGGATTGCCACCAGATAGAGAGGTGGAGTTTTGTATAGAGAGATATGCTGATATGGCTCTGATGTCAATTGCACCGTATCGAATGGCACCAAAAGAGTTGAAGATGCAACTCTAGAAGTTGTTGGATCGTGGTTTTATCCGACCTAGTGTTTCGCCGTGAAGAGCACTAATGTTGTTTGTGAAAAAGAAGAATGACACTTTGAGGATGTGCATTGATTATCGACAACTAAATAAGTTGACGATTAAGAATAAGTATCCTTTACCGCGAAGATGATCTATTCGATCAGTTTTGGGGTGCTACAATTTTTTTCCAAGATTGATCTGAGATCTGGATACTATCAGTTGAAGGTTAAGAATAAAAATTTGTTGAAGATTGTTTTTTGTATGAGGTACGACCATTATGAGTTCTTGGTCATGCTGTTTGGGTTGACAAATGCGCCTGCAACATTCACGGATATAATGAATCGGGTGTTCTATAAATTCTTGGATCAATTTGTAGTGGTGTTCATTAATGATATTCTTGTGTACTCTCGTACCGAGGATGATCATGATCGACACCTGCGGATTGTGTTCCAAACCTTGTTGGATAATTGGCTTTTACGCCAAGTTAAGTAAATGTGAGTTTTGGATTAGAGAAGTGGTTTTTCTTAGTCATGTTGTTTCTGTAGAAGTTATCCATGTGGATCCGAAAAAGGTTGAAGCGGTTGTGAGTTGGAAACAACCTAAGTCGATAATGGAGGTTTGTAGTTTCTTGGGGTTGGCCAGTTATTACCGTCGTTTTATGGATGGATTCTCAAGGGTTACTGCTCCGTTGACCAAGTTGTTGCAAAACGATGTACGGTTCAAGTGGACAGAAGCTAGACATCAAGCTTTTGAAAAGTTGAAGGAAGCCTTGACACAAGCTCCAATCTTGATTCAACCTGAGTTAGGGAAAGAGTTTATGGTTTATAGTGACCCTACGTTGGTTTGGGTATGTGTTGATGCAAGGTGGGAAAGTTGTAGCTAATGCATCAAGGCAGCTGAAGGTGCACGAGCGCAACTATCCTACACATGATCTTAAGCTTGCTGAGGTAGTGTTTGCATTGAAGATTTGGAGACATAACCTTTATAGTGAGAAGTGTGTTGCATACACGGATCATAAGAGTTTGAAGTATTTGATGTCGCAAAAAGAGTTAAATCTTAGGCAACGTAGGTGGTTGAAGTTGCTTAAAGATTAAGATTTATTGAGTATCATCCGGGTAAAGTGAATGTTGTGGCTAATACTTTGAGTAGAAAAGCTGTTGTGGAGTTGAGGGCCATATTTGTGAGGTTGAGTATGACCCGTGATGGAAGTTTGTTGGCTGAGTTGCAAGTAAAGCCATCTTTGTCACAATTGATTAAGGAAAAGCAACCTTATGATGAGGCGTTGGTACCGCTTGTCAAGGACATCATAGATGGAAATCCTACGGATTTTCACTTTAATGGTGATGGGATGTTGTGTTTTAAAGATCGTATAGTGGTGCTTAGTAATGTGGAGTTGAGGCAGATGATTTTGACCGAGGCATATGTCAATCCTTTTGCTATGCATCCTGGTAGTACCAAAATGTATTGAGATTTGAAAGAAGAGTACTATTGTGTGGGTTTGAAAAAGATGTGGCTGATTTTGTTGCTAGATGTATGGTATATAAGCGTGTAAAGGCTGAACACCAGTTTCCTTTCGGGTTGTTGCAACTGTTGAAGATTCTTGAGTGGAAGTAGAAGAGAATAACTATAGATTTTGTGTCGGGGTTACCTTTAACACCGACTAAAAATGATTTCATTTGGGTGATTGTTGATTAGTTTACGAAGTGTGCACATTTTCTGCCAGTGCATACAACGTATACTTTGGATATGTTGGCGGATCTTTATGTTGCTGAAATTGTGAGGTTGCACAGGGTGCCCAAGTCGATTGTTTCGGATAGGGATCCGCAGTTAACAGTGAGGTTTTGGCAATGTTTGCATCGAGCTTTGGGTACTCTCTTGAATTTTAATACTTCGTATCATCCTCAGATGGATGGTCAGTCTAAACGTGTGATTTATGTTTTAGAGCATATGTTGAGATGTTGCATCATTGAGTTCCAAAGAACTTGGGAAAGGAAGTTGCCTTCGATAGAGTTTGCGTACAATAATAGATATCAGACAAGTATAAAGATGGCACCGTATGAATCCTTGTATGGTAGAAAGTGTCGTACACCCTTGTGTTGGGCCGAGGCTGGGGAAAAGTATGTTTCCATGCCTGAAGTATTGAAAGAAACTGATGAGAAAGTGAAGCTTATTTGTGATTGGTTGAAAGCGGCCTCAAATAGGCAGAAATCTTACACAGATTTAAAGCGTAGAGAGGTTGAGTACGTGGTTGGCGTAAAGGTTTTCTTGAAAATTTCACCTTGGAAAAGGTGTTGAGTTTTGGACTCAAAGGAAAGTTGAGTCCGAGGTTTATTGGACCGTATGAGGTATTGGAACGTATAGGTCATGTGGCTTATCGTTGAGTTTGCCTCATGAGTTCGAGAATATTCATGATGTGTTTCATGCATCCATGTTGCAGAGGTATCGTTCGGATCCATTGCATGTGATGCTAGTTGAGGATGTTGAGTTGCGACCAGATTTGTCTTATGATGGGGAACCAGTAGAGATCCTTGACTCCATATAACCCTTTTGACCCGGTCTAGTCGCAAGACCGAATCGAGCCAGCTATATTAGGGTTTGTCGACAAACACAGAAGATTTACATTGAAAATGGTCTAATTTTTTTATTTTATCTCATATAAGTGCATATTTAAGCCCTAGGGTGATCATGCTGATTATAATGAAAGTCTCAACCCAATCGGACGACGATTTGACATCCAATTGTACGAATTCACATATCATGGACTAAAATGTAATTTTAGATAATTAAGAGGACTTTACTATAATTTAGATTACCAATATTTAATTAGTCACATTTCATATCAGCAGGTTAAATTCCAACTTAAAATAACCATCCAAATTCATTTAATTGCATAATCATGAAATAGGGACTAAATTGCAAATAATGCAAACTTCAGAAGACATCATAACTGTAATAACGACTGGCATACCGGCACGGGCACTTTCCATATCGCAATGGGTGAAAATTAATAAGGCATGTCAGTACAGTCCTCAGGCGTACCGATACGGGTATGTGTATTCGAAAATATTGAAATCCAGTAGCTAAAGGGCGTACAATACGATTGACAGTGTACCGACACCAGGCTTATTTTTTTAGCTACGTGTACCGATAAGGTCCCTAGGCGTATCGGTAAGCCAAGGTAATTTTATCCATATTGAGCTGGGATAGGTCCCCGCGTACCGATCCCTGATTACCCGTACCAGTAGGGGCAAACTTGTAATGACCTCTTGATCCAACACATGACATTTTGGCTTAATCTAACACACTCCAAACATCATCTAATCATCTTATAACTTTACAAACATCAATACCTCAAACATAGAAACAAGGTAGAAAATCATACACAGCATCTCAAATCCATATATAACTCCTATAGGCATGATTTCTACCCAAGCATGTAAAGTGTTTCCCAACTCCTCAAAACCAAACATTAAACTTCATACAAGTCCAAAACATCAAACATAACTTGCACAACCAAGGAGTATCCAAAATAAACCTCCCAAATAAAACTTGGTCACATTGCCTCTTATTACTACTTAGCATTTATAAAACCATACTTTGAAATTATCTTGACCCTTGGATCCCTCTTGCACACTTGTTGTTCGAAAAGGCCTATTTCTCTGCATTGATGAGAGAGGAGGGCGTAAGCTATTAGCTTAGTGAGAGAGTCTCGAGAAAACACTCATCAATGCATTTAAAACCATTTTATTCAAATCTAGAATTTAAGTCTCATAGAAAAACGTCTCATGCTTCCATAATCTCTTCCAAGTGCACGTTTAAATCATTTGCAACACATGTATCATGTATTCCAACACAACCCTCAATTTAAGCTTCATATATTAAAATATCTATATAGCAAGCTTAAAGAGCATCACATGTATAAACCACATTATACAAAAATATAATCCATTTCTCATGATACATCATCTCGTATTTTGGCATTCAAGTGACTCAAAACCAGTTTCTTTCCAACTTATAAAAACACATCGGATACACGGATTTCACAAGTGGTTCATTCGACCACTTAACATACACCTAAGTGGAGCAAACGACACATTTAACCCCTTGACGGTTACGATGTAAACTATCTACAATGGGAGTAAACGACACATTTAACCCCTAAACCATTGTGATACTCAATCCTCCAGCAGGAGAATACGACACGTTTAACCCCTCGACCGCTACGGTTCTCATGGTGGAGAAAATGGTACACTCATAACTCCTCGATACACATGAATCAATTTTTATAGTGCACTTTAAACCCTATGGCTAGCCAACTATATCCGATAACATTTTACCTCAGCCACTTGCCAATATACTCAATAAAAACCACATTAACTTATTGTTTTACATATGCATCAATTCAAATCATGTTCTAATACATTAAACCATGTATTCTAGCATCATGAACATGCTTTCATAAATCATTTTCTTTACACAAAGCTCAACAAAAATAATCATTTGCATCATCTTTTGTTTCCAAAACATGCATACAACAGTAAGTAATCAAATCTATAAACATGTGCATGAGATTATACTTTGCAAAATCTGAAAACGAGAGAGAGCTCAACCAATACTTACTTCCGAGCTTATATAAGTGTTTCAAACTTTATCTAAACTCCCAACAACCATCTTCAAACCTTTTAATAGCAGTAAAACACGTTTCCACTCACCAACAACAAAACGCTTGACTTGCTTATACACGATTAAGCTTCCGAAGCTTCCGTGATCTCTCCAAAAGCTAAAGGATTCGATTCCCCTACTTTGCCCAAACAAAAATAGAGGATTAATGCACTTCTATGCATCTCTAATCCCCAGCAAACAACAAACACAACTTCGCCTTCCTTAGCTTCACCAAACGCCTATCTAAACCAACCGAAATCAACACTAAATTTCATTTAAACAAAGGCCGGCCAAAACCTATTGATTTTAACATCTTAACAACATCAATTAACATCCAAAAACATCCTAAACACGTCCTTATACCTCCAGCAACACCACAACACCAAGATCACATAAAAAATCAACTATAAACAACCTAGAAAATTAGCAATTCACATAGTTTCAGGATTCCTTTAATTAACCTCTTCTTTTCACCTTAAAACACATCTTATAAGAGATCTAAATCAATTAGATTCCATACAAAACAGATCCAAATCAGTTTTTTTATCTAATTTTCGCATAAAATTCAATTTAATTACCAAATCTATGTTTGAATCATAATTCCATAACATAAATCAATTGTAAAGGATCAAGAACTTGGGAATTTCAATAAAGAACCTTTAATTAGAGGAGAAAAACGAAAATCCCCACTAATTGTTGATTTCTCCTATAATCGGCAAAGGTTGGTTGAAATCCAAGCAAATTTAGATGAAGAATCAAGTAAGAAATCAAAAAAGGAAATCAAAAAGATTGATTCCTGGAAATTTTGGAAAGATTTTAATAGTTTGGCTGCTGAGAAAGTTGAGAGAAAAGTTGTATCAAAGTTAGTTACGTAAGAAAGTGATTTTGTGAAAATAAAATCCTTTTATTAAATCTATTTTCTTTTTAATATTAAAACTAATTAAAACACTTTAAAATAGCCTAAATTAATGAAAAAATTCTGATGGAAAAGTTTGCATAAATAGCTCCTTAAAGATTCTAAGTTTTGACCTTTTTACGATTTAGTCATCAAAGCAGTTTTGAAAACTTTACATTTTAGTCACTAGACCAAAATGTCCGAAAATTAGATTTAATTCCTTTAAATTGAATCTACCAAAACCTTTAAAATATTAATTAAATATTTTCTAACATTTTTCTATATTTTATTGTGACCAAAAACTATTTGTTAAGATTTATTCCAGAAACTAACTCAAATTGCCTAACTCGGTTCTCCCAAACCATCTAATCGATCCCTCTAACATCTAGGCCCAAATTCAGGGCGTTACAACTCTCCCCTCTTAATAAATTTCATCCACGAAATTTACCTGGCAGAAAAAGGTGAGGAAACTGCTTCTTCATGTCCTCTCTACTTTCTCATGTGGCTTCCTCAACTCCACGATGTCGCCACAACACTTTCACTAACTCAATGGTCTTGCCACAAAAAACTTTACTGCTCGAATATAGAATTCTCACCGAGTCCTCATCATAGGTTAAATCCGGATTCAACTCAATCTCCTCAACAAGCATCACATGCGAAGGATCCGACCTACACCTCCGTAGCATCGATACTTGGAAAATATCATGTATCTTCTCCAACTCAGCAGGAAACCTCAACTTATAAGCAACTGGACCAACACGCTCTAACACTTCATAAGGCCCAATAAACCTAAGGTTCAACTTTCCTTTTTGACCAAACCTCATCACCTTCTTCCAAGGTGAAACCTTGAGAAACACATGATCACCAACCGCATACTCAATATCCCTACGCTTCAAGTCAGCATATGACTTTTGTCGATCTGAAGCCACCTTCAACCAATCACTGATAAGCTTCACCTTATCATTTGTGTCCTTCATCACATCAGGCAAGGAAATAAACTTCTCGCCCACCTCTGCCCAATAAAGTGGCGTGCGACACCTTCTACCATACAAAGCCTCGTACAGTGCTATTTGGCTACTGGCTTGATAGATATTGTTATACGCAAACTCCACCAAAGGTAACTGCTTCTCCCACGTTCCTTGGAAATCAATGATGCAACACCGTAACATATCTTCTAACACATGGATAACGCGTTCAGTCTGGCCATCCGTTTAAGGATGATATGAAGTACTAAAATTCAACCTCGTACCCAACGCCTTATGCAAACACTCCCAAAACCTTGCTGTAAAGCGCGGATCACTATCCAATACTATAGACTTAGGCACCCCGTGCAACCTCACAATCTCATCAATGTACAGCTCCGCCAGCCTGTCTAACGTATATGTTGTATACACAACCAAGAAATACACACACTTCATAAACCTATCCACAATCATCCAAACAAAATTTTTCTTCATTGGCGTCAAAGGCAAACTAGACACAAAATCCATGGTAATTCTCTCTCACTTCTATTCTGGATCCTTAACGGTTGCAACAGCCCCGAATAAAACTAATGCACAGCCTTCAAAATTTGACAAACCATACAACAAGCAACAAAATCCATAACATCCTTCTTCAAACCAACCTAGAAATATTCCTTCTTCAAGTCCTGATACATCTTTGTACTTCTCGGGTGCATAGCAAAAGGACTCGAATGTGCCTCGGCCAAGATAGTGTGCCTTAACTCCTCATCTTTCAGAACCACCACTCGACTCTTGAAACACAAAACTCCTTCATCATTAAAACATAAATTCGTTTGATTCCCATCCATTATGTCCTTCACATGTGGTACCAAAGAACATCATACGGTTGTTTTTCCTTGATCATCTGCAACAATGATGGCTTCAATTGTAACTCAGCCAACAACCCGCTATTAGACGTTACACAAAAACTATGCAAACATCACCCTCAAATCAACTGCAACCTTTCTACTCAAAGCATTAGCTACAACATTAGCCTTTCTAAGATGATACTCTATCGTCAAATCATAATCCTTGAGCAACTCCAACCATCTCCATTTCCTAAAATTCAACTCCTTCTAGGACATCAGATATTTCAAGCTCTTGTGATCCGTGTATACAATACACTTCTCACCATAAAGGTAATGTCGCCATATCTTCAACGCAAACGCCACCACAGCAAGCTCAAGATCGTGCGTAAGATAGTTGCATTCGTGCACCTTTAACTGTCTGGATGCATAAGCCATAACTATTCCTTCTTGCATCAACACACACCCCAAACCTACGTAAGTCGCATCACTATAAACCATAAACTCATTCCCTGACTCATGTTGAATCAAGATTGGAGCTTGCATCAAAGCTTCATTCAGCTTGTCAAAAGCTTGTTTTCTACTCTCCATCCATTCAAAACTCACATCCTTTTGCAACTTCTTCAAAGGAGCAGCAATCCTCGAGAAACCATCCATAAAGCATCAGTAATATCTTGCCAAACCTAAAAAACTATGAACTTTAGACACTGATTTGGTTGCTTTCAATTCACTACAGCTTTAATTTTCAGCGGATCCACGCAAATACCCTCGGTTGAAACCACATGACCAAGAAAAACCACTTGCTTGATCCAAAACTCACATTTGCTCAACTTGGCATAAAGATTATTGTCCAACAGAACTTGCAACACAATCTGTAGATGTCAATCGTGATCTTCCTCAGTACATAAGTACACAAGGATGTCATCGATGAACACCACCACAAACTGGTCCAAGAATTCATGGAACACCCGATTTATCATATCCATGAAAGTTGACGGTGCATTTGTTAACCCAAACGACATTATCAAAAACTCATAATGCCCGTAACGCATGCGAAAAGCTGTCTTTGATACGTCTTTATCCTTCACCTTTAACTGATAGTATCCAGACCGCAAATTAATTTTGGAAAACACAGTAGCTCATCGAAATTGATCAAACAAATCATCAATCATCGGTAAAGGATACTTGTTTTTAATCATCAACTTGTTTAGTTGCCGATAATTAATGCACATTCTCATCGTGCCATCTTTCTTTTTCACAAACAACACCGATGCTCCCCACGATAAAACACTAGGATGAATAAACCTCGGTCCAACAACTCATGTAGCTACATCTTCAACTCTTTCAATTCTTTCGGTGTCATACGATACGGTGCAATCGACACTAGAGCCATATCCGCGTACGTCTCAAAGCAAAACTCTACCTCCCTATCCGGTGGCAAACCAGGCAACTCTTCCAAAAATACTCCTGAAAAATCGTAAACAGTGTGAATATCTTGGGCACACACTTCTTTCATACTAGGCTTCATAACATAAGCTAGGTATCTGCGCTTCCAAGGCCGAAACAACATTAGACAAGAATTTTACATTCTCGCCCACAACCACTACTTCATAATTCTCATCAAGTTTCAACAAAACTCGCTTGGTCTCAAAATCAACCACAACCCTATGCTCCAATAGTCAATCCGTTCCCAAGATTACATCAAAACCATAAAACGACAATTCCATTAAATATGCCTCAAACACATAACCTTGAACCATTAAATGACACCTCCTATACAACCTCCTAGCAACTACTATCTCACCAAAAGAACTAGTTACTCGTATACCAACATCTAACACCTCTACAGGTATATCAAGCAAGCATGCATATTCGCGCAAGATGTATGAATGCGTAAAACCAGAATCTATAAAAAAAACATTAGTATAGACTGCAAAGTAAATGTACCTACAATCACATCGGTATTATCATTCCTTCCTACATGGTGTCGGAAAACCCTCGTCGATCCATTACCCCCAAGTTGAACCGATACGGTATGAGCAACTATTCTCTGTCTATCCCTTCTACGCTATAAATGTCGACGATCGTGCCCACGACCTCTCTTTGGCATAATAGCAAGTGCAGGAGCCTGATCTTCCCTGGCTAACTGCAGGAAATAGATGATCCCGCAATCCATAACTCTAACATGTACCATAAGCACCCCCAACACTTTCCCAAATGTCATCTACCGCAATGCCTACACTCGGGTACTCCAGGATAAGTATTCTGACCTTGTTGACCACGTCCAGTATTACTTCTTCCATGTCTCTGGTCCAGATGATACCTCATATCTCTATGCCTCTTGTATCGATCTTTGCCAACATCTAACTCAGCATTTCTTTTCCCCACAGAAGAACTCCCTAAATGAGCAGACAACCATAACTTTTTTCTATATCCTTAACTCGAGAAACTAAGACATCAAACTCGGTATAATTTGTAGCCAACATATAATTTTTCACCTATTTCACCAACCCATAACGAAATCGATCGCATCACTGGTGCTCATCAAAAACCAGCTCAAGAGCATACCGGCTCAACCGAACAAACTAGATCTCATACTCAGAAATAGACATATTCCCCTACTCTAAATCTATAAACTCCATCTTCATCTTATCTCGATAACGAGTTCCCAAATACTTCTTGTAGAAGGTAGCACAAAAGAACTCCCATATTACATCAGCAGGTGCCAAGCCTGCAACAGCAGCCGTCCACCAACTGTAAGCATCACTCTAAAGCAACGACACTATACAACCTAACTTTCGGTCATTCGTACACTCCATCTGACCAAGGATCATTTCCATGCTAGCAAACCACTCCTCAGCTGATTCAGGAGCCATACCTCTAAACTCAATACCACCAAAGTTATGTATATGCTCCAAAGGTATCCCGATATTCACAGCTACAGGTGCCGGTACAGGTACTTGCACTACAGTTATGGTCGCCTAAAAAGCTCCAGTCATTGCCTGGACTAACGGTGTCATATCACCCAGAACTGATCATTGGGGTGCCTAAGGCGCACCACCCTCAACTCCAACACCAACAAGAGGAATTAGTGGAGGATGAGGCAACTCATCCTCTTGTGTATCCACAACACTTCCCATATGAGCTCTCGTCTCACTTCTCGGTCCTATTCGTAAAATATGAGTCTAAAACATGATAATGCAATAAAATAATGCAATTAGACCAACTTGTAGCAAGAATCCAAGTTTCTCATGTTTAAAAACAAAAATCATTTAACTCTAGTAGTAATAAGGCAATGTGTCCCCAAGCTAAACAACCAAACATATCATATATTCAACATAATCTCACAAATTCAAACACCGTGCATATCAATCAATAAATTCATGTATCAACAATCAATCTAAAAACTATAACCCACCTCCCAACCATCATAACCTGGCTCTGATACCAATAAATGTAACCCTTTTGACCTGGTCTAGTTGCAAGACCAAACCGAGCAAGCTATATTAGGGTTTGCCGAGACAAACCCAGAAGATTTACATTGAAAATGGTCCTTTTTTTCTTTTATCTCATCTAAATGCATATTTAAGCCCTAGGGTGATCATGTTGATTATAATGAAAGTCTTAACCCAATCGGGTGTCGATTTGACATCCAATTATACAAATTCTCATATTAGGGACTAAAATGTAATTTTAGATAATTAAGAAGACTTTATTGTAATTTAGATTACCAATCTTTAATTAGTCACATTTCATACCAGCAGGTTAAATTCTAACTTAAAATAACCATCCAAACTCATTTAATTGCATAATCATGAAACAAGGATTAAATTACAAAGAATGCAAACTTCAGAAGACATTCTAATTGAAATAACGACTGGCATAATGGTACGACACTTCCCATATCGCAACAGGTGAAAATTAATAATTTGTATCGGTACAGTCCTCAGGCATACCAATACTGGTATGTGTATTCAAAAATATTGAAATCCAGTAGCTAAAGGGTGTACCGACACCAGGCTTATATTTTAGCTACGCGTACCGATACAGTCCCTAGGCGTATCGGAACGCCAAGGCAATTTTGACTAGATTGAGCCAAGAAAGGTCCCTGCGTACCAATCCCTAAGGACTCGTACTGGTACGGACAAACCTGTAATGACCTCTTGGTCCAACATATGACATTTTGGCTCAATCTAACACACTCCAAACATCATCTAATCATCATATAACTTCACAAACATCAATATCTCAAACATAGCAACAAGGTAGAAGATCATACACAATATCTCAAATCCAAATATAACTCCTATAGGCATGGTTTCTACCCAAGCATGCAAAGTGTTTCCCAACCCCTCAAAACCAAACATTTAACTTTATACAAGTCCAAAACATCAAACATAACTTGTACAAACAGGGAGTATCCAAAATAAACCTCCCAAATATAACTTGGTTAGGTTTCCTCTTATTACTTGGATCCCTCTTGCACACTTGCTGTCCGAAAATGCCTATTTCTCTGCATTGATGAGAGAAGAGATCGTAAGCTATAAGCTTAGTGAGGGAGTCTCAAGAAAACACTCACCAATACAATTAAAACCAGTTTATTCAAATCTAGAATTTAAGTCTCATGGCAAAACGTCTCATGCTTCTATAATCGCTTCCAAGTGCACGTTTAAATCATTTGCAGCACATGTATCATGGATTCCAGCACAACCCTCAATTTAAGCTTCATATGCCAAAATCTATATATAGCAAGCTTAAAGAGCATCACATGTATAAACCACATTATACAAAAACATAATCCATTTCTCATGATACATTATCTCGTATATTGGCATTTAAGGGACTCAAAACCAGTTTCTTTCCAACTTATAAAAATACATCGGATACACGGATTTCACAAATGGTTCCTTCGACCACTTAACATACACCTAACCAGAGCATACGACACATTTAACCCCTTGACGATTACGATGTAAACTGTCTACAATGGGAGTAAACGACACATTTAACCCCTCAACCATTGTGATACTCAATCCTCCAGTGGGAGAATACGACACATTTAATCCCTCGACTGTTGTGGTTCTCATGGTGGAGAAAACGATACACTCACAACCCCTCGATACACATGAGACAATTTTTTTATAGTGCACTTTGAACCCTATGGCTATTCAACTATATCCAATAACATTTTACTTCAGCCACTTGCCAATATACACAATAAAAACCATATTAACTTACTGTTTTACATATGCATCAATTTCAAATCATGTTCCAATACATTAAACCATGTATTCTAGCATCCACAACATGTTTTCGTAAATCATTTTCTTTACACAAAGCTCAAGATGAATAATCTTTGCATCATCTTTTGTTTCCAAAACATGCATACAACAGTAACTAATCAAATCTATAAACATGTGCATGAGATTATACTTTGCAAAATTCGAAAACGAGAGAGAGCTCAACCAATACTTACTTCCTAGCTTAGATAAATGTTTCAAACTTTATCTAAACTCCCAACAATCATCTTCAAACCTTTTAATAGCAGTAAAACACGTTTCCACTCACCGACAACCAAACACTTGACTTGCCGATACACGATCAAGCTTCCGAAGCTTTAGCAATCTCTCCAAAAGCTAAAGGATTCGATTCCCCTGCTTTGCCCAAACAAAACCATAGGATTAATGCACTTTAATGAATCTCTAATCCCTAGCAAACAATAAACAAAACTTCGACTTCCTTAGATCCATCAAACGCCTATCTAAAACAACTAAAATCAACACCAAACTTCATCTAAACAAAGGCCATCCAAAACCTAATGATTTTAACATCTTAACAACATCAATTAACATCCAAAAACATCCTAAACACGTCCTTATACCTCCGGCAACACTACAACACCAAGATCACATCAAAAACCAACTATAAACAACCTATAAAATTAGCAATTCACATAGTTTTGGGATTCCTTTAATTAACATCTTCTTTTAACCTTAAAATACATCTTATAAGAGCTCCAAATCAATTAGATTCCATACAAAACAAATCCAAATCAATTTTTTTATCTAATTTCCACATAAAACTCAATTTAATTACGAAATCCATGTTTGAATCATAATTCTATAACATAAATCAGTTGTAAAGGATCAAAAACTTGAGAATTTTAATAAAGAACCTTTAATTAGAAGAGAGAAATGAAAATGACCTCTAATTGCTGATTTCTCCTTTAATTGGCAAAGGTTGGTTGAAATCCAGGTAGATTTTGATGCAATAATCAAAGGAATCAAGTAGGAAATTAAAAAGGAAATAAAAAAGATTGATTCATGGAAATTTTGGAAAGATTTTGATAGTTTGGATGCTGAGAAAGTTGAGAGAAAAGTAGTATCAAAGTTAGTTACGTAAGAAAGTGATTTTGTGAAAATAAAATCCTTTTATTAAATCTATTTTCTTTTTAATATTAAAACTAATTAAAACAATTTAAAAATAGCCTAAATTAATGGAAAATTTTGGGTAAATAGCTCCTTAAAGATTCTAAGTTTTAACCCTTTTACGATTTAGTCACCAAAACATTTTTGAAAACTTTACGTTTTAGGCACCATACCAAAATGTCCCAAAATTAGATTTAATTCCTTTAAATTGAATTTACCAAAACCTTTAAAATATTAATTAAATATTTTCTAGAATTTTTCCATATTTTATTGTGACCAAAAACTATTTGTTAAGATTTAATTCCTGAAACTAACTCGAATTGCCTAACCTGGTTCTCCTGAACAGTCTAATCGATCCCTCTAACATCTAGGCCCAAATTCATGGAGTTACACTCCAGTAGTAAAGTTCTTCGTGGCAAGACGATTGAGCATGTTAAGGTGTTGTGGCGACAATGCGGTGTTGAGGAGGCCACATGGGAGAGTAAGTCAGACATGTTAGAGCAATTTCCTTATCTGTTCCCATCAGGTAAATTTTGAGGATGAAATTTCTTAAGGGGGAGAGTTGTAATGCCCCGATTTTTGGCCTAGGAGTTTTCTAGGTGGTTTAGACGGTCCGACGGATCAAATTAGAGGATTTGAGTCAATTTCAGAATTTAATTTCGGTATAAATATTTTTGGGTGAGATAAAAATATGGAAAATACTCTAAAATCATTATTTAATATATAAATGATCTTTGGTGAAGTCAATTTTGGAAAAACGAATTTCAAAATTGGACATTTTGGTTAGTGACCAAAATGTAAAGTTTTAAAAATGTTTTGGTGATTGTTTTGTAAAAGGGTCAAAACTTTGAATCTTTAAGAGCTATTTACCCAAAGTCTAATATCAGACTTTTTCCCTTAATTGGCTGTTTTAAATGGTTTTAAAATATTATAAAAAGGCTTGGATAATTAAAAGGCTAAAAACAACTTGACATAACTAACTTTTATCAAAAGCTTTTCTCTCAAATTCTCTCTAACCAAACACTCTTTTCCACTTCAATTTTCTTAGGTAAACTCGTGATTTCAACATTCTTTTGATTCCAAATTAATCTTTAATGGTTTCCTAACAAAACCTATTAGATTTGATCTTGTTTTCTCAAGAAAACTTATCCAAATAAGAGGAAAGGCAGCCATTAGAGGTGAGGTTCCTTCTTCTCCTCTAATAAAAGGTTCTTTATTGAAATTCCCAAGTTATTGATCCTTCACATATGTTTTCTAATTTGATTTGATGAATTAATAATGAAAAATTGGTTTAATCAAGGGTTAATTGATTAGATTGGTGGATTTTCGTGTAGGCTCTATTTTGCTGAGTTCTTGATTTATTCTAATCATGATTTTGATGTTAAGTAATGTTAATAAGTGGGTTTTAACATTGGGATCCCGAAACTATGTGAATATCTAATTTTCTAGGTTGTTAGTTATGGGTTTTTGAGGAGTTGTGGAGGTTTATCGAATGCTGGAGGTAAAAGGATGATGTTAATGTGTTTTTAGATGTTAATTGATGTTTATGGATGGGTTAAGATGTTATATTTTGGCTGGGCTAAGTTTGGAAGATGCTTGATGTTGATTTTGGCTGTTGTAGAATAGAATTGAGTAGGGTATGTTGAGGTTTTATGTCAACTCATGTTGCTGGGCTATTGAATGCATTTTGATGCATTGAATCCTCTGTTTTTGTGTGGATAAAATAGGGGAAGTTGGTCCTTAAGCTTGAGAGAGTGCCTCGAAAGCTTTGGAGGCAAGGTTATTGTATCGGCAAGCGAGGCTTTCCGTGTAGATGAGTGAGAACGTGATTTACAGATTTTCAAAGGTTTGAAAGTTGTATTTGGGAGTTTAGATCAAGCTTGAATCACTGGTCTAAGCTCGAAAGTAAGTAAAGGATGAATTCTCTCTTGAACTTGGTTTAGCAAATAGATTTTATGCACTTGTTTTAATAGATTGATTACTCATTGTTTATGCATGATTTAAGCATGGTTTAATGCTGAAAATGGTTATGAAATGATGTTGATGTATTTGGAAGTAATGCATGATTAGATAATGTTTTTGAACATTGAGAATGCTTGGTTGAAAGCATTGAGAAAATGGTTTTGATTGATACATATGAAAACAGTTAGTTAATGTTAATGAAACAGATTATATTGGCAAGTGATGGTTTGAAAATGTTATAGAAATGTTATCAGATATAATTGGTCGGCAATAGGATTTAAAGGGCACTATAAAAAGTATGCCCATTGTTTGTAGAGATAATTTGTTGAAAGCATTTACTCTGATCATGTGAACCTCAATATTGTTAAGGTAATGCATCAATGGCTTTTACTCCGGCTGCGACTGTAGAAATGATGCATTGGAGGTGTTTACTCCAAATTGGAGGATGAGCTGTGGTAGTGTAGAGGTAATTCATGTGTTGCATTTACTCCATGCCATTAGGTTGTTAAGTAATTGGGATATCACTTGGAAATCTGTGTATCCGATGTGGTTTGATGAAAGAAATGAAATAAAGAAAGGATCACTTGTAAGACAATATAATGAATTGATGTATCATGTTGATGGATTGTTGTATAATATGATTTATACATGAGAATACTCTTTAAGCTTTGCATATGAGATGTTATGCATGGGAAGGCTTAAATTGAGGGTTGCATATGGGATTATGCTGTAAAATCCATGAATGTTTTGAAATGGATTAAGTGCATATGTTGAAAGTAAGGCATGATGGTTTTTGAAATGAAACATTTACAAATGGATTAAGTGCATATTTTAAAATGCATTGGATAATGTTTTGTGTTTGAGAGCTCCTCACTAAGCATTATGTGCTTACGCTCTCTTTATAATCAATGCAGATTAGTGGATCGAATGGCGGCAAGCAAGGAAGGACATCCAAGGACTTGGCTGCAATGTATGGTTTGAACTATACATAGTAGTAATAAGGGTAATGTGTCAAATGTTGATTGGGAGGGTTGTTTGCTAGACTCCCTGTTTGTATAAGTTTCATATGTTGGTTTGGATTTATAATGGGTTTAAAGTGCTTGAGATGTGGATGGATTTATGTTTTGGATGTTGATTAGGGAGCCTGCCTATAGACTTGGTGGATGATTGTGTTAGACTTGTTAGGATTGCTTAAATTGCCGGTATGTGTTCTCTAAGCATGCTTATGATGTTATTTGATGTTTAGATGATGATTAAATGTGTTTAGATTGAGCCAAAGTGTCATATGTTGAACCTAGAAGTCATTACAGGCCTTTGCGTACCGGTACATGTACCTAAGGATCGATACGCGGGGTCTGGTGAGGCTCGAATCATCAAAAAATAACAAAAGGTATCAGTACGCCCAGCCACCGTACCGATATGCCTTAAGGGAATTTTTACACTGGTGTCGGTACACGGGTATGCGTATCAAAATGCTCTTTTTATTTCTAAAGAGT
Source organism: Hibiscus mutabilis (assembly GCA_019671005.1). Classification (NCBI taxonomy): domain Eukaryota; kingdom Viridiplantae; phylum Streptophyta; class Magnoliopsida; order Malvales; family Malvaceae; genus Hibiscus; species Hibiscus mutabilis. The sequence goes on along the minus strand of CM033719.1, from coordinate 32,446,486 downwards.
CATACTGGTACGAGGGGTACCGTATCAGTACGGGGTTTGGTCAGTGGAATTTTGAGTTTTGAAAAAATACATGGGGGATCAGTACGGGGTCAAGGCTGTACCGGTACGAGTTGGTCAACACACCGTATCGATACGGGGGCTCGTGTATCAGTATAGGTAGTCGTTATAGTAGTTGATCTGTATTGATACGGGCTTACCCATATCAGTACGCCATGTTGATTTTGTGTTTGTCGGTTTGCTGAAGTTTGGAAATCTTGCAAATTAGTCCCTGAATGTTATGTATTCAATTGAATGAGTTTGTATGATTGTTTTGAATTGGTTTTCAACATGTGAGCATAGATTCAGACTAATAAAGGATTGGTAACCTAAACCTTAACGTAGACCCTATAATTTGTGGAAATCACGTTTTGGTCCCTAATGTGCGTTCTTTAGCAATTGAACCCTATTTTAGAATCTAATTTTAATGATACATTTCTGCTGAAGCATGTTCACTATAGGGAATTAATCAAAGCATTTAGACAAGATAATAAGGAAAAAAAAGGTCCGGTTTAGGTTTTAGCTCGGGTTTGCTTCAGCAAATCTAATGTGATCCTTTTAGTTTGGTTTCTGCTAGGCCGGGCTAAGGGGTTATAAAGTGGCTAAATTTTGGTGACAAAAATACCAGGTTTTTTCATGCGACAACAGTCTGAAGATGAAGAATTAACACTATTCGAAGGCTAAAAGGAGATAATGGACATTGGATTGAAGAAGGCAATGTACTTAAGGAACACATTGTCAACCACTTTAATGAACACTTTCAGGAAGTGAGTACCGACAAAAGCAATGAAGTTTTGAATTTGAATGAAACTAGCATAACTGCAGCTATGAATAATGATCTAGAAAAGGAGGTCTCTAATGAAGAAATTCGAAAGGCCACCTTTGAACTCGGGGCACTTAAGGCACCAGGCCCAAATGGTTTTTTTGGGTATTTTTTCCAAAAATTCTCGGAGACTATTAATCAAGATATTTGTGCTTTAGTGAAGTCGTTCTTTAGAGAATGGATTATGCAACAAGGAATAAACATGGCCAACCTTTTCCTTATACCAAAGGTTACTAATCCTGAATATATTCATGAATTTCGACCATTAGGGTGTTGCAACTTTATTCACAAAATCATTGCTCGGATTATGACTTCAAGGATGAAACCTTTCATGGCAAATCTTATTTCTCCCATTCAAGTAGCCTTCGTTCCGGGAAGACAAATTCAAGACAACATATTAATAGCACATGAAGCCTTTTATGCTATTAATAAAAGGAGTCGAGTTACAAAAGGAATCATAGCTGTTAAACTGGATCTCGCAAAGGTATACAACAAGGTGTCTTAAGATTTTTTGTAACTAATGAGGCCTACTTATATCATGCATTGCTTTAAAATCCCAATTATGTTCTACAATGAACTCAATCTAATTCCCAATCAGTTTTGGTGGAAGGGTGCTGATTTGTCTAAGAAAGATATTCACTGGATTGCGTGGGATAATCTTGTTGTCCCTAAGAGAATAAGAGGAATAGGGTTTTGCGATTTTCAAGCTTTTAATATCATTTTGCTTGCTAACAGACCTGGAGACTTATTCAAAATCTAGAGGCTAAAAGGGTCCAAATTCTTAAGGGTATTTACTTTCCCTTCTCAAATCTTTTCTCTTTGAGAACGAACAAGCAAAGATTGTAGGCATGGAACAGTTTGCAAGAGGGTCTGAATTTTCTTTCTCAATGCCTTCAACGAAACATTAAAAGTGGGGAAGACATCATGATATGGGATAATAAATGGGTTCCATCGCTACCCAATTTTAAAATTTCACCCCCAAGGCTGAATGGAGCAGAAACTACTCTTGTCAAACACCTGATCAATAAGAATGATGCATCTTGGAATATTCCCCTTCTCTATTTGCTCTTTTCAAAGAATAAGGTTAGAGCTGTTGTACGCATCCCTGTTAATACACAACAATAACCCAATGTTCTTGTGTGGCACTATTCGAAAAGTAGGGAGTATATTGTCAAATTGGGTTACCATAAGTTTATGGCAAACAAGAGACAGAATCATGTTGCGAGTTCAAGCCGACAAGTCAAGAGAAATGGGATAGTTTGGTCACACATAAGGAACCTTAAGACTCTCCCCAGGATACGAAACTTTATTTGGAATGCTTGTCATGATGTTGTTCCATCAAATGAGAATCTTTCCCGTAGACATCACTTGTGGACCTCAAGATGTATGCGATATGGCGAATCTAATGAAACACTGGAGCATATTTTATTTTTCTGCCCATTATCTCAAGCTATTTGGAGAGCTTCGACCTTTCATTACTCACCATCCTTGTTGGGATTTCGATCCTTTGATCAATTTTGGTAGGATATACGAGCTCTTTTCCCTCCTACTGACCCTTTTCCATATGATAGTCTGCTGGCATGAACTGTTTGGGGATTTGGAAGGCTTGTAATGCTTGGATTTTTTAGGGTTCTAGGGAAAATCAGATCCAGATTTAGAATTCTATCTTCAAAGAGTTTGAGGAATTTCAGCATCAACAAACTATCAATAGTTCGAGTACGAGGCTTTCACCATTATCGACTTGCTGGTCTCCACCTCCTCTAATTTTCATCAAAATCAATTGTGATGTTTTATTCGATAGTAGCAGGAAACGTGCAGGGATTGCAGCTGGAGCCTGAAACTGTCATGGGGAAGTTGTCGATATAATCAACGTACAAATTCACTCTTCTAGTGCTTTTGTGGTTGAATGTCTCGTAGTGAGGCTTTGTTCATCTCTCATCGAACAACACGGCTGGCAACACGTGTATGTTGAATCCGATTGCAAACTTGCTATTGAAATGATCAACCTTCAATTACCTGAATCTTGGGGGCTAAAGCTGTTCTCTATGACATCCGAAAAAATGTTGAAACTATGCCCCATGTCATTTTTTCTAGTATTTGTAGAATGAGCAACCAAGTTGCTGATTGGGTGGGTGGTTAAGGCAACTTTCAAGGTTACATGTCCATCTAACTGGATGCGACTTATCTCCTTTGACTTGTATCCGTTATTGTAAGGTCTTTTTTATGAAATGAAATAGCCTTTCGGTTAAAAAAATCATTTTGAATCTTTTCTAGGTGTGTCTTTTTCAATTGTCATATTTCATAATAAATCACATTAGGGTTTTAGTTATCGTATTCACACTAATTCTGTATGTTCTATGATTTGTCTGCAAACTTTGTTCGTTTATACACTTGGTTTGATTGTACACATTTTTTATTGAAAATATCTGATATGTTTTGAATTCTGATTTACGTGTATTTGGATCGCGGAAAAGAGGATTACTAAGGGGAAAAAGCTTTTTTCGAGAATCTTATACACGCGTTTGGTTGGAAAGATTCCCACCAGGGGTAATATTCTATTCATAACAATAACGATTTTTTAGGTTTATATCGAAAATCCTATTCCCTTCCTTCTCTTAGGTATTTGGCAAATCCATGCATTTAGAACAAAAGTTCATTTGATAAAATAGAAACATTTCAATCATGTCCTTTTTTGTGTGTTAATTTACTACTTTGAATTATTAAATAAGGCATAATTACATACAAACAAATAAATATTGAAAAAATAAGACAAGAAGTTAAAACAAAAGTTAATAAATAAATATATAGATATTGCTAAAAATATAAATATACAGTTTTTTATAAAATAAATTATATATTCTGAACAATTACAATATCAAAATATATAATTATATTTATATAAAATCATAGAAACACTTTAAACATCCTTTGTTGATTTTATTTTTTAAGGATTATTATCTCGAATTAATAGTAAAAAAATTCAATTACAACAACTGAAAAATATAAATTTATCACATGTTTCCAGAATATAAAAGAGATTGAATAATATCATTAATCTAATATCACAATGAAATGTGAATTTAAATCTTACTTTGGATAATTTTTGAATAATTGTCGTAAGTATATTTTTTACTATGTTTTTTTACTAAATTTTAATAAAATCTTAATTTAAACCTATATTTTTCATATGATGTTATATCTCATATATAAAAAAATTTAATACTTATGATAATTATTTAAAAATATAGGTTTAATGTACTAGCTATAATAAAATTTAGTTACATTCTTTCCAAAATTTATATAGTGCAACCGAAGCAGTTTATATGTATTTCCATGTAAATATTTTCAATTATATATGGGAAATTTAGCTTGTCTAAACGCAAATACATCATAAAGACATTTTGGTCAAATTTACTTTCAGACAACCTTATATTCCCCCAACCAAACATTGTCATCTCATATTCCTGCTAATTAAACCAAACAAGATAATGTAACATTCTTAGTAATGTATCAGGTAATGTTACATTTCAGAAATCATATTCCCATAGGTAATCTTACATTCTATGATCCAAACGCACCCTAAAAGTATGTTAATTGATATGTTATTGATTAACGTCATCAACATGCTTCATAGAGTTGTATTACTTACATGCATTGAGGGATGACGGATGGACAATGGAGATCAGACGGGACACTACACTAGGAGATCAGATTCTGGAGACTCGATAATAATTTGATTTTTTGAACATTTAAAATTGAACATTTTTTTAAAGTTTCTACTTTTGTTCTGAGTTCTGTCGCGGAGTAAAGTTGGACTGGAGTGTGGATGGTGGGTTTGGGTAGTGGTCTTATTAGTATATTGGCTCATTAATCCATATGCGTGACTTGTAAGTTTTGTGTTACTTTGTTGTCTAATAAAATCTCCTCTCTGGTGTAATCACTAATTTTGTTTGGTTTTTGCTATTATTTTTATTTTTATTTTTAGTATTATTTTTATTACTAGTTATGTTATTAATAATAATAATAATAATAAATTCTTAAAACAAAAAATAGATCTTAAAATAAATATGATCCCATTACATATAATTTACACTTAGCCCTTTTTTGGCCCAAATATTAAAAACCTAGCCCTAATTTTAACCTTATCTGATAATATTATGTTTCCCTTTGCAGCAGCTGCACCAGAGTCGTTGGATCAGATATGATCCAACGGCCATGATCGAACCAAAGAAGCCCTTTATCTCCCTTACGCGCACGTGCCTGAGACAGTTGGTGTGCTCACGCGCCCAAACTGCTTCATCTTCCCCGTCCACATGGCGCCACCGTTGGCGATCCCGCTGTCGCCGTAAAACCACCCTCTTCAACCACCGTACAGAAGAAAAATAATAAAAAGGGGGTTATCATCAGTCAATCCATCTAACAGTAGATTAAGTTTTGTCTTTTTTATTATTTTAAAATATGTAAATGAATCCGGTATAAATCTGGTACAAAATCATGTGATTTATCAGTTACGAATCAATAGACAAAAAAATGAGATTTCAGAATGTATCCTTCTTTTTTTCTCTTTGCATGCAAACATAAAAAATTAATAATAAGATAGTTGGAGCTTTTACCTTTGTCTTTGAGTCGCCGCCGATCATATCTGGTGATAAGCCCGTCAAATTCCTTTGAGATTAGAGGGTGAACCAGACTAAAAGGGGTACTTTTTTAAAGAAAAAAAAGGTTTGATTTAAAAAAGGGACAGGCAATTCGATTTAGTTTTTCTTAAAGGTTTTTTGGGGTGAAGGCTCGCGGCGGCCGACATGGCCAAACTTCCGCCAGTATCTGAGTTTCGTGGCAGCCGAAGGTGTTTTCTGGGTTCGTGTTTGAATGTTCTACATGTTCATAAAGAACATTCATCGTGTTCATCCTAAAAAGGTGGCTTTGATCCAAAATAGAAAGTTTTTTTATTTTTTGTGTTAATTTCAGATGATTAGAAGGCTTTTTTAGAAACGGTTAAAAAAAGGAAAAGGGTCATTTTTTACTGAATGGGGTATTTTATAGGTCTTAAAATTTTAAAAATGGGATAATACCCACATAAATCCTTTTGTCTTTTTGAATTCACGATCCAAGCCCTTCCGCCTTTTTAAATTGCTCCTCCAATCCCTACAGATTTCCAAATGTTTTCCATTTAGCTCTTTTTTTATTTAATTAATTTTCTAATGGTTTAATTACCTTTTCATCCCCTCTAGTTTCAGTTTACTTTTCAATTAAGTCCAAAATCTTGTGGTTTAATCCATTTTTAGTCTCTTTCCTTTTATTTATTTCATGTTATTTAATATATATATATATGATTCTTATTCTATTGCCTTAATTATTTGTTTGGTAATATGGTATGCATGTGTTAATTGTTTGATTGACTACATATTATTATACCATATATATATATTATAATTTTACTTATACGTGATATATATTAAAATGTTTTTTAAGTTAATATCTATATATATTTTACCATATATTCATACGTACATACTATATATATATACTTATTATTTCCCTTTTTTATTTCTTTATTTCAGATATTTTAAAAGCCATTTAAGGTCGCTTTTTTTTTGTTTTTTACTCACAAAATGCCGTGTTTCCTTTCTCATTTATTAGTATTATATTCTGTTTTTTTCTCTTTTTTTTCCCTTAATTTTTGCCATTACCTTTATGCCTTTTTTGTCTTTATTTATATCCATGCCTTGTTTGATCCATGTGTAAATATATGTATATATTTGCTTATTTATTACTGTTTATGTATTTCATGCCTTTTATTCGTATATTTATATGTCATGTTATATGTTGCATCCGGAATAAACGTGACTAGTATCTAAGAAGTAGGTGGTGGTCATTCGTTTATTCCTTGAACACCGGAGCCCTTTAAAATGAACTCAAATGTATAACCAAATTCTGATTTAAACATCACTTTAACTCGCAGAATCATATATTAATAAAATAGTAATTGATTTGGTACCAAAATTGGGATTGGTGGGGGTGTGAACCCTTCCTCACACGTAACCGACTCCCGAACCCAAAAAAATAATAATCTCTGGTTTACCTTTTGGTGTTCGGTCTACTTAACCCAAGTGACCGGTGGCGACTCTAGTTTTATTCCAAAATACGATTTTTAAAAGAAATCCCCTAAAATCAAATATTTTAAGAAAAAATGGGATACTTTAGATTTTAAAACGTCACTACAGCATGGCGACTCCGCTGGGGATAATTTTTGTTTTTACAACAAAAAAAAGAGAGTCGAGCCTACAAAAATCACCACTTTATTAATATCGGAAGTTGCAAGATAAAGTGACAATTAAGTTAATATTTGTTTATAAGTGTGAGTTTATTTTGAATGCATTTAAAACTTGACATATAAGCTCGTCCGTTTAAGTGGGGGAAAACGCTATCGCTTTCGTGGGGATATTGTTCCCCCTTGTAGGCTTAGCAAGTATCTTTGGGGCCCTAGTATTCTATGTTTTCATAGGAATATTGTTTCCCTATGTAGTCATAGACGAATGGGTCCCCTCAAATTGAACTCGATTGAAATGAGCCTATAATGGTGATGATCGGGGGCCTTGCTACTCTTAGTAGGGGACATCGAGGACAATTTGGGCACTCTTTTTGTACCAAAATTGTATGTAGAGAACATAGAAGCCCCGATCTACAGACATCGGAGCCACCGTGCCTGACACTACCAATACCATTGGAAAGGTCTCGCCGAGACGAGTCCAACGGTGGTTGTCGCATCGTCGTTTTAGTCACCGTTCGCCAGAGTAAGGAAGAGAAATTTTAGGGGAACTCGTTCAGCACGTTCTGGTTATCACCGCCACAAACGGAGGCTATCGTCGAAATGAATGGCCAGAGAACAGTAAGACTAGAGCATGCTGCCACTAGAGGATGGATCATGCACCATCACGTGCCGCCCCTTCGAGTGGGCGTGCGCCAGCCTATGCGGGTGCATGCTGAGCCCGTGAGCTACGTCACGCTGGATCTTACACTGCCTATTTCACGTGGGCTCAGCCACACTAGATTATATCATGCGGGTGCACCATCTTTTCTATGCACTGACTCACACTGGATCAGGTACCTAGGGTGCACCCAGCTTGCTGTGTGCCTACAGTATACTGGATCACCAAGGGTTGACCAAGCCATTGAACGGTGTTGATCGACCGTTGACCAGCCATTGACTTTTTATGGGGGACCTTACCTGAGAGTTTCTCGATGTTTTAGATCTATTGGCACAATTCGTTTTGCCAAATTAAAACATGGTAAGCTATTTTTACGCTTTTAACCATGAGAATGGTATTTGAGATGCATAAAAATAATGTATATTCGTATTTATTGATATACGAGGGTTGTTCGGGCTTGGACATCAGATCATGTAGATTGTTTGAGAAGCTCGGATAAGGATTTTAGCGATATCAGCTTAAGATTAATACACCTCAAACTCTAAAATACTTTATGAGCATCATAAGTGTAATTGCTTTGCATGTTATTGGTTGCAAATTAGGAGATGAGTAATAAGCATGTGTTGATACTAGTAGTTCGAGGCTTGGTAATTATTGAGATGTTTGATGAGCTTGAGAATGTTCGAGTCTGTTATTAACTTTAGGGACCGTATTAAATTGTCTGAATATCTGTATGATTATCTGATTGTATGATTGATTGACTAATTGATATATGATGATGCCTTGTATATTAGCTGAATAAATTAATATGTTCGATTTAATATTGATTAGAGATAATATTAATAAATATTCAATTAAATGGGTAAAATACCGGTAAGTGGTAATAATTAATTAAATATGCTTGCAACGTACTTTAATGCCTTTCATAAGCTTTAGGGACCTAATGACCGCTATAACACTGTAATTTAAAGAAATTGTACAAAGCTATGAGTTGGGTACTGGTACGAGCTTTGGTTGTACCCGTAAGCAACTAAGGTCATATCGGTACGGGTGAGACTGTACCGGTACTTATAGAAATTAGTAATTTATGGTAAACTAATTGGTAGTGGTACACGGTGAGTACCGTTAGCCAGAGGTACTGTATCGATACTCATAATTGAGTATCGATGTCACTAAAATGGATAGTATAAAATTCTGGTCTAAGATAAGGGTAAATACAGAATATTAATAAATGAATTATGCCTTGATAGATGAGATTAATGAAGTAATTCTCTGTAATATATTAACAACTCGATAATGTAAAATAAACGATATGTTGATGATTAGCAACAATATGGGATCCTTGGGATTGCGTTGCTTGTATGTCGGACAAGCATTTGATGGGTTGAGTCTTCTGGATTGATGGGATCTGGATACCCAGTGAAAAAGTGTTGCAACACTATGGTTGAGATACTGAATGGAGGTTATCGATGCTATATGACCCGGGCCTCATTCGAAGATACTTGAAAAAGGATCCAGAGTTTGGGTGTATATTCTGATGCTATATGACCCAGCCTCACCCAGAGTATAGATGCTCTAGGATGATTTCAAGCAGGGTGTCTCACCCAGGGTTTATGCTCTAATGCTATATGACCTGGCCTCACCCGGAGTGTATGTATCGATGCTTTATGACCTGACCTTACTCTAGAGTTGTTGTTGTTGTTTTTGTTGATATGTGCTTTTTCCTAGATGCTCTGATGAGATCTCGGGTATGGTTGGGCTTTGTATGCCATGATTGATGATTGCTATGATGTTAGCATGTGTTTAGACGCCTAGCGATAATGCCATATATTTATTTATCTCTTCTTATTGCTCATACTAGCTTGCATGCTTATGTTTATGATTAGCATAAAGTATAGTAGAGTAGATGTGTACCACTAAGATTTGTAAGCTCAGCGCTCAAAATTGTTGTTTCTATGTGTAGGTTGATTGCGGGATCGAGGAGCACTATCTGTATGAGATTCCAGTAAGCGTCGTTGTCAAAATATGATACTTGTATTTAGTGGGATGTGTATTCATAGAACCTTACGTGTATGAGTCTGTAATCCTTATTTTAAATTTGTATTAATCAAGTCAAATGTTTAAATGTTTTATTTAATTAGAGCTCATTTATAACGTTTTAATCGTTTATATATTTATTTTGAATCATGGGCTTTAAATGTTTCTGAAAAGTATTTTATTCGGGCTAAACCAAGTTAAGAAATTTTATGATTTTGGTTTGAGCTTGAGGCCCAAATGTGACATTTGGGTCGAAGGTGTTACATTTAGTGGTATCAGAGCTTAGGTTTAGCTGGTTCTAGGAAACCCCAGGGTGTTATAGGTGTTTTAGTAAGGTGTCTAGTGAATACAAGCCCTTAAATTAAGTTCGTACTCCTTAAGGCTGGAATTCTGATGGTACAACCAATGTTGTGATATTAAGATGGTTGTGTTTGTGGCCGGGAGGGGCGAGATAAGTGTTAAACCACTTATATGAGCGATTTTAGGGGTCAAGGTTGCCCCAGATTATTGAGATGTGAGTTAGTTAAATAATGTCAGAGCCGGGGATGTGTTTTTTTCGCCACCTAAATGGTGTTCTTATCACATGGTGTAACTATTTTGGAGCCTTCAGATGCGTTATGAAAGTTTGTGGCAAGGAATCTTCATCGTCATTTGTGTGAATAATGGTTGTGACAAGAGTATGGATGATTTGTTCCTGAATCAGTCGGTTGGATGCATGTTGGGTGGTGGACCCTTTCGTTTGCTTAAAAGGGAGTTTATTGATAGTTGGGAGGTGTCGTCGCCCTTTGCAAGAATGTTTCTCATAGATAGTGGATTCGGGATTTAGTAGTTTGTCAGAGTATGGCCAAAGTTGGGCGTTTTGCGTTCTATAGGTTTGAAAGAGAGCTACCTTATTGGGAGTTGTGGTACCATGGAATTGTTTTGGTTAATCAAACGTGATGCGAGCCAGTAATGTCGAGAGTTGTGCTTGAAGCTTTGAGACCTCAAGGGAACCTAACCTTTGTTAATGAGAATATTTGGATCGTTGCCCTTCTACCGTGATCTTTGTGGTTGTTGTTTTGAGAATGACACAGGGGTTGTGAGACAAGTTTAAGCGTTCGATAGATGCTAATATGTACAGTTCGACACATGTGAGGGTTTATATTGTCAGAGTATTTGTTTATACCTTTTGAAGGAGTCATCAGGATTTTCTCTCTGTCGAGAAAGTGAGTGGATGTTGAGGTAAGACCGAGTTGGACGTCGGTGCCCATCATCTTTGTCGGAGGACGCCGACTCAATTAAGAAAGTTAGAGGTTCAGTTGCAAAGGTGCAACTTGAATGAGGTTTTTTTTGTCTGAGTGCTTTGCCCAAGAAAGAAGCAGGCTTGTTCGTTAGTAAGAAGTTGGTTCATTGAAATGATGCTTAAACCATTGATAGTTGTAGTGTGACAGTAGAAGATCGTTACGTATCTCCTAAGGTGGATGACTCATTTAACCGATTATGAGGTATCTATGTACTTTTTCAGGATTGGTTCGAGAATTAGATGGGTGTGGTTAAAGTGTTAAAGACTTAGATTTTAAAATGAATTTTGGAATAAGGATTCCCCTCTTTAGAGCGTGTCGTGGTAACATTGGATGCATGCAGTAACGTTTGAGGTTTTTCAGTAATGATAAGGTAGGGGCCACCGTGTTGTCTCTCGAATATAAGTTGATGCTTTGCGTGACACGTGTAAATGTACAAGGAATATGGAAATATGAACGTTGAAAAGATAATTGCCTTAAGGACTTTGTGCGTGAGAGAAAGGTTGGTTATTGTGTAATCAGTAAGGAATTAAGGGTTGAAGACTTCATAAATGCTTTTGTTTTGTATCACAGTTTTCTTGAGGCAACCGAGGAACATTAGTGAAGATTCGAGTTGCGTACAACTGCTACATTGTTATAGTGGTGTCGACCAGATTAAAGTCGAATAAGATTTCAAGATCGTCGAGGATGTTTTGTCGTATCGTTAAAGCTGTATTTTTGTGTTAAAAGTGGAAATATTGTGTTTTCCTCAACAGTGTAAAACTTCGGGTGCTCAATCTTTAAGGAGCTTGAGATTTGGACAACAACACAAGTTAAAGTAATTAAGAGTCGTTGATCGCATGATCGATCACCACCTAGGTGAGTGATCTTGACAAGAGATGGATTGTATGAAGTTAGTTTGGGTTAGAGTATCATGCTATCTATGTAGGGCGATCAAGGATCGCAGATGATGGTCATGTAAGGGAGCACCGATACTAGCTCTATACAGTACCGATACTCGATTCATCTGGTGTTGGTACTAATCGGTTAGTACTGGTATCCATGTGTTTGTCATTTAAGCTTTGAGTTAAAATTGATTTGTTTTGGAAGTCATGGGCATTAGCTTCTAATTCTGATTAAGGGGACACAATGTTGTGATTGGATTTGGTTCTGATGGTTTTTGATGGACTTCGAGATCTTGTTGTGGGTGCCTTAGAGAAAAAGATATATCAAGGTAAGAGATTCTCCCTTTATAGTAAGTGGTCAGTATATTGTGAATTTTGAGAGCGACAGTTGGTACCAAGCTTTCGTCACGTGTTCAAGGAAACAGTGTAGAGTCGTATGTTGAGATTGTAATGAGTGTTTGACTTGCCATCGGTTGGGAGTCAAACATTGAATTTCTCAGAGTTATTGTGATGCTTCGATGTTCCTCAGCAAAAATTGAATAGATGACTATGGAATTTGTAAAGGATTATGAGTGCACAATTTTGATGGGATTTCTTTAAGTAATGATATCGTCCTTGGTAGGTACCATTTGATTTTTTCGGCAAAGGTGAAACCCAGATTAAAAGTCTGTTTGGATTGTTTGTGGTTGGATTGTACGACACTGTGGTGTGTACATGTTACCTTTTGACGCGAGATTCAAGGTTTATGATGTAACATTATCCCTTAGTGGGATTCCTATGTGATGACAGATTCGATTGTACAGATGACGTGTTTTCAGACACGTTATAGTTGAGAGTGTAAGATTCTTGCATGACCCGAGTTAATGAGATAAGCTTTAGTTATCGATAAGAGTTATCATGCAAAGTTTAAGGTAAGCACTTGGGGAGAGTTGAGACGCTGTTCATTTTCTGAAGTCTTGTACCGAACAAGCAATGTTTTAAATTTGCAAGGTTGCCAGAGTTAGAGACTCCTTGAAGGAATCACCACAAGAGAAATTATTCGTTTTGGATGCAACAGCTATTTAACATCTTGTTTTTTTAGATCGTACGTTGTTGTGGAAGGATTTTTGTGTGCAACAATCTTTTGGGTTCTACAACGTAAGTTAAGTTTCTTTGATGATGTATTTGTGTGACAATTTTATCGGGGTACGTTGGATTTCTCTTGCCGTGTGTGATGTACCAAGCGAGGATGAAATTCTTTTCAAAGAAGAATCAGTTGATTTTATGATTGTAACATTCGAGGAAAATGTTATTTCTGATAAGTGCTGAGATTAGAGTAGCACAGCGGGTTATAATCAATAACCTTGGAGAGTTAAGAAGTTTTTGTATATTTCTTTTTTTTAGTACATTTTGAGGATAAAATTTTCTTAAAAGAGGGAAGAGTTGTAACGACCCAAATTTTGGGTTTTGCAAATTGGGCCTCAGACCAATTTATTTGGGCCTTATGTTGGGAAAACTAAATCAAGGATAGTTGGATTTGGGCTTGGTGATAAATTTAAAATATATGATATGAGTGAGGGTAATTTAAAAAAGGAAAAGAAAAGTGGGATATTTTAAAATAAAAGGTGATTGGAGATGTGATAGAGGAGAGAAAAAAGAAAGAAGATATTTTTAGATGAGAGAAAAAGAAAGAAAAAGAGAAAAGTAAGGGGAGAGGCTTTGAGCCCCGATCTACAACTGCCAGAGTCATTGTGCCCGATACTGCCAACACCATTGGAAAGGTCTCGCCGAGACGAGTCCAATGGTGGCGTCGTGTCACCGTTTTAGTCGTTGTTCGCCAGAGTGAGGAAGAGAAAGTTTTGGGGGAAACTCGTTCAGCACGTTTCGGTCGTCACAGCCGCAAACGGATGCCAGCTTCAGAACCAAAGGCCAGAAGATAGCGAGACTAGAGCTCGCTGCCACTATCCGGCTGCCGAAGGAGGGCTCACGCGCCGCCCTTGCGAGTGGGCATGCGCCAGCCCAAGCGGGTGCATGCTGAGCCCGTGAGTTGTGCCACACTAGATCTTACACTGCCTGTTTCATGTGGGTCAGCCACACTGGATCATATCACGCGGGTGCACCATCTTCCCCATGATCTCGCTCGTACTGGATCATGTACCTAGGGTGCACCCAGCTTGTTGTGTGCCTGTGCCACACCGGATCACCAAAGGTTGAGTATGCCGTTGACTGGCGTTAACTGATCGCTTATCGGCCGTTGACTTTTTCTATGGGACTCTACCCGGGGGTTTCTCGATGTTTTGAATCCACTGGCACAGTCTGTTTTGCCAAATTTGAACGTATTTGTTGATATACAAGGGTTATTTGGGTTTGGAAATTGGATCATGTAGATTATTCAAGGAGCTTGGATGAGGATTTTAGTAACATCGGCTTAAGGTTAGTATACCTCAAACTCTGAAATGCTTTATGAGCATCATAAGTGTAATTGTTTTGCATGTTAATGGTTGCAAATTAGGAGATGAGTAATAAGTATGTGTTGATATTGATAGTTTGAGGCATGGTAATTATTGAGATGCTTGATCAGCTTGAGAATGTTTGAGTCTGTTATGAGCTTTAGGGGGCATATAGGATTGTCTGAATATCTATATGATTATTTGATTGTATGATTGATTGACTGATTGATATATGATGATGCCTTGTGTATTAGCTGAATAAATTAATATGTTTGATTTAATATTGGTTAGAGACAATACTGATAAATATTCGATTAAATGGGTAAAAAGTCGATAATTGGTAATAATTAATTAAATACGCTAGCAATGTACTTTAATTCATTTCAAAAGCTTTAGGGACCTAATGAGCATTATAACACTATAATTTAAAGAAATTGTACGAACCCATAAGTTGGGCACCGATACGAGCTTTGGCTGTACCGGTAAATGATTAAGGTTATATAGGTACGGGTAGGACCGTATCGGTACTTATGGATATTAGGAATTTCCAGTAAACTAATTGGTAGCGGTACGCGTGTAAGTACTGTTAGCTAGGGGTACCATATCGATACTCATAATCGAGTATCAATGTCGTTGAACTGGATAGTCCGAAATACCGGTCTAAGATAAGGGTAAATACAGAATATTAATAAGTGAATTATGCCTTGATAGATGAGATCAATTAAGCAGTTCTTCATAATGTATTAACAACTCGGTGATGTAAAATAAACGATATGTTGACAATTAGCAACAATAGGGGATCAAAGGAATTGCGTTGCTTGTATACCAGGTAGGCATTTGATGGGTCGATTCTTCTGGAATGATGGGATTCGGATACCCAGTGAAAGAGTGTTGCAACACCATGGTTGAGATACTGAATGGAGGTTATAGATGCTATGTGACCCAGGCCTCATTCGAAGATACTCGAGGAAGGATTCTGAGTTTGGGTGTATGTTCTGATGCTTTGTGTCTCGGCCTTACCTAAAGTGTAGATGCTCGAGGATGATTTCGAGCAGGGTGTATGTTCTGATGCTATGTGACCCGGCCTCACCTAGGGTGTATGCTTCGATGATATGTGACCCGGCCTTAACCGGAGTGTATTTACCGATGCTTTGTAACCCAGCCTCACTCCAAAGTTGTTGTTGGTGTTGTTGTTGCTGCTGATATGTGTTTTTGCTTAGATGATCTGATGAGATCTCGGGTATGGTTGGGCCTTGTGTGCCATGATTGATGATTGCTATGATGTTAGCATGTGTTTATGCAGCTAGCAATAGCACCATATGTTTATTTATCTCTTCTTATTGCTTGTACTAGCTTGCATGCTTATGTTTATGATTAGCATGAAGTATAGCAGAGTAGATGTGTACCACTGAGCTTTGTAAGCTCAGCGCTCAGAATTTTTGTTTCTGTGCTTAGGTTGATCGCGAGATCGATGAGCACTGTCTGTATGGGATTCTAGAAAGCCGCATTGTCAGAGTATGATATTTGTATTTAGTGGGTTGTGTATTCATAGAACCTTACGTGTATGAGTATGTAATCCTTATTTTGAATTTGTATTAATCAAGTCAAATGTTTAAATGTTTTATTTAATTAGAGCTCTTTTGTAACATTTTAATTGTTTATATATTTATTTTGAATCGTGGGCTTTAAATGTTTCTGGAAAGTATTTTATTTGGGCTAAACCAAGTTGAGAAATTTTATGATTTTGGTTTGGGCTTGAGGCCCAAATGTGACATCCGAGTCGAGGGTGTTACACGGATAGCCTACGCGTCTTAGATGGTATGCAAATAAGGTTGTTTTGTTTGATGCTTTGTTTGTTAAATTTTTTTGCTATATTTCGTCATTTATTTATTTTATCTGGCACTAATTTATTTCTTCTTGTGTTTTGTTTTACTTTTTGCATTTTCATTTGCATCTGCATTACATAACATAAAAGGGTTAATTCTCAAATTGATCACTCAATTAAAAATCTTTCACCATGAATGGAATGTGTCTTAAGGAGGGAGATGAAAACAAGAATGTTCGACATTGGTCCAAGCACGAGAAGTAACCAAGCCCGTGAAGATGTTAGTCGCAAAAACTAAAGATTTTCGTCCATTCATCCCCTTGGAGACAAAAGAGAGACCGAGATTCTTTCGAATACTTGAGGTGACCAAGGAATTAGGAGTTAGAGTTGAAGCCTATCTGTAGAAGAACACGTTGTAATGAGAACCTTTTATATTCGATGAAAGTTGTTCTAGAGTGATTATCCATGGTATCAACGCCTTTATTTACACTCATTCTCGCATTTATTTTATGATTTGTTCCATGCATTTTGTAGCATATACCATGCATTAATTAATAAGTTAATGGGATTAATTGTGGAAAATGTCATGACAGCAAGTTTAAGCCGCAATTATTTCGTCCTCTTACAGAACTCGTTTACAAACTAGAACGATGGATGATAGAATGGCTGAAATGGAACAAAGGCAAAAGGACATTGAAGATCATTTAGATAGGATCGAACAAATCTTGAAGGATCAGATTGCTCAATCTCAGATCACTGCATCGTTTGGGGCTAGAGATACCAGTAAAGACAAGATTCCGGATGGGATACCACATTTTACATAAAGGCTCAACCTGAAATGTTGAAAATCCAGTTCAATACAATGAGGGCATCTGCAAACCACCCTATGGGTTTAGTAGAAAACTTTGGAGATAACCATGGTGTTCCTGACTTTAAGGCGTCGACGGAATCTGAAAGAAACAAAATGAGACCACCAAGCAAACGAACACAGAAAAACCGAGTGAAAGCCAGAATTTGGATGATTACCCCAATGTTGTATTACTTGAAGATCGTGAGACTGTTAGAGAACAACTCAGTTCCAACAAAGTCTAGGGACCACATACATTTACAGAATATTTCTCCGACCTGGTGAAATTCAGAGATTCAATTGAGGATATAAATTTACTTACCAAGAAATTGCCTCAGTTGAAGAAAAGAGGAATTTAGAGCATAGAAACACAAGAGGTTGAAACGCTTAGTAAGAAGAAAAAATTGATATCTCCTAACCCAACGTCAAAACCTCAAGATGGCCCAGTCAGTATTAAACTAAATTCTAAATTGAATCTTTCCTATCGTGAGTTGTACTTTAGATTACTCGAAGCCTCACCACACCATATAAAACCTTCAAGGCCTCATCATCCAAGTTGTTACACTAATACGACTCACTGTGAATATCATAATAGAGTTTATGATCATGACATTGAAAACTATTATACTTTTAAATGTCAAGTTTGAAATTTTCTTAAGTAGAGGATTTTGGAAATTGACACTGATGGTCATTCCGTTAAGATATGTAACTCAAAGATCAATCACATGTTTGGAGGTAATACGCGCAAGAATCAGATTTTGGAAGGCATTAAGAATGGAAGGGGAAGGAAGAGCCAGATGAAACTGAATAAAGGTCAGCAGCCATCTAGAAAGAAGCCTCGAATAGACATACTCATCTTTCGAACACCAGGCCAATACCTTGCTCATTCAAATCAAAGCCTTTTTAGCCGCAAGTTGAAAACTACCCATAACTTTTATATGAAGATGATTGAACATTTTCTGGAAAGAAGTAAGTAGATTATTGAAGAAATATGAAAACTCATGGACAAGATGATTTTAACAATGTCTGAACACAAGTAAGATGGGGCAAGAAATCACTAGTACGAATGAGTAACTGTTTTTTTTAGCAAGAGGAGTATGTTTTATTCATGTTCGCGCAAAAAAAAGAAACAAAATGATGAGCTTTTTCAGAGCATGTTTACTTGTTTTGGTTTCAATGAAAGGGGTATTATTTTGCATCTCATTTGGTAAAGAATTTATATTCTTTAAACATTTCATTCATTGTTATGAGATAGTTTTGATTTTCCCATACATATATGCACATATCATTTTTATCAGGAACTAAAATATTAGTTGCAAGAGCGACCTTGATTCAAGCCCAACGATCAGTTACGAGCAGCTTATGTCTAAAAGAAAACGAATGTTGTGAGGATATTGCAAATGTGAATATCTTTTACTCTATTTAGACAGACGAAAGTAACAAAATAAGTGTTCAGGTAATGGGCAGATCTCATTAAGTGAATTCCCCTCTCATGCATTTGTTGTTTAAGGTCCTTGAATCGAGTGTTGATCCTAAACTTCTAGCCCCTAAAGACTATTTTGATGCCCATGTATGGGATGACAAATGGCATTCCTTCACTTCCCTTCACAAATAAGAAAAATATCCATTGTTGTCCCCTTTTGAGCCTGATCATTTCTTTTTAATGGAACCCAAACCACGGATCACCCCCACATTGGGGGGCAAAAAGGATAAAATTTATTGCTTACAAATGAAAGTCACCCGGTTTTGGCCACGCTACAATGGTAATGCTTTATGATTTAGGGCATGAAATGAGAACATATACATTAGATACAAAGTTCAAAGAAACATCAAAAGGAACCAATGAAAAAGTTTGCCAACGATAAGACTGAAATAAAAGCTCTGAAGGAGGAATAAGAGACTTACGTAATCCTCTATTCACATAAATCTTGATTTAGAAGAGCCCTGAAGGATTGTTTACTTTCGAGTAGAAGCACACATCAATATTTAGTCAAATCAAGCAATACATCAATAAGGTTTTATTTGGAAAGAATAATCATAGAAACTTATACGAACTTTGGTGGATTTATCACCTTTGAATAGAAACACACGTCAATACCGAGTCATAATATAAATCAGTCCAAAGTTACATGTTTTGAAGCTACAGAAAAATGAAATGAACTCTGGGATAAAAACCCAGAAATAGATAGTATAGATCGATCCAAAAATAATAAAAGAAAGAAAGATTTTTTATTTAAGCACATCCAGACAATACAGGTGCAGAAATGTTTCACTTGGAAGAAATGATCCTTGGTTTCATCACCCTTAAACACTTATTTGGGCCTATATACCCCTTCTTTCATAACCGTAAGCCATGACCTACATTACAAGCCTCTAAAGACTATTTTAATCATACACGAACATCTGAGTTGGATAAGTTTGTCTTCAAATCACATCCCGTAATTAGGGTTAACCTTTCTTCCAGGATTGTCACACTTCTAATGCCTGGTCGACACTATAAATGAGGGAAGGATGGGGCATGGTGAGTTAGTGAGATCAAGAGATCCACTTAAATGGGGTAGAAATTAAGCATGGGAAATGTTTCTCTTAGAAGCCTAATAGCCTAAAAAGGACTTCACATGTGCACATGTCACCGCAACCCCTACGGTCCTTTAAACATAAGCTTCACTAGGGTTGATCTTTGTTAATTTAAAGCAAAAGCGCTAAGTGCACTTGGCATTTGGGTGCCTAATTTTGATCTTATTTTATTTTTTAAGTTCACCTTTTTCAAAAAAATAATTATTTTCTCTAGCTCATCTTCATAAGTTTTTGAATTGAAATGAGCTTAAAGAATTTTTCGCCCTAAATTTTGAAAGAGGGGCAAACATTGAATAAGATTTTTACGTGAACTTAAAATAAATTCTACATAAGATTTTTGTAAAAAATCATCATCATAAGTTTTTGCATTAAAATGAGTTTAAGGCATTTCCTCGCCCTAAGTGTTGAAAGAGGGGCAAAACTTTACGTCATTAATTCACGAACGAGAATCAGTAGGACACCATTGTCCACGCAACAAGATAATTTGTACATAAGAGTTCGGATCAGAATAGAAAAAGAAAACACAGAGCCTAAGGAATCTTACTATTGAACAAGTCAAAACTTTGACTAAAAAAGAACAAGGGTAAACAAAAAAAATTTAGGGTAAATTTTGTTGGGGCACGAAGATGGCCAATCTTTAATGGCGGAGATACTTTAGAGCCATAACTCAAGAAGATTAAGTTAAGCAAGATATAAGAAGGGCAATCCAAAGTGAGAACCTGAAAAGGCTTTGGAGCAAAAAGAGATACAAAGATTTTGAAAATTGAACCTGAATGGGATGGTTGCCTAAGCTGCAGAGAGAGCTTTAATGAAGAATTAAAACAAGGAATCTTGAGCTTCCCAGAAGACGAGCTCACCCAAGTGGTTCTCAGTTGGCATCATTCATGCATCATGTATAGTTAAGCATCCTTAAGTTAAGGCATGCTAACTCATATCACTAATTTATTTTGTCTATTTTGACAATAATCATTAATAAAAAAATTAAGAGTTCATAATGAGAAGAGCTCACCATAGTTTTGGAGAATGAAGAATTTTGTAATGAGAAAAATAACTTCAGACTCTAAACTTTGGCAGAAGATTGAAGAATTTCATAATGAAAAGAACAGATTTAAGCTTCGGCAACTTTGGTAGAGGAATGAAGAATTTTGTAATGAGAAGAATAGCTTCGGACCTCAGAGGATAAAAAATTTTGTAATGAGAATAACAACTTCAAACTCCAAACTTTGGCAGAAGATTGAAGAATTTTGTAATGTAATACCCCTATTAAGTAATGACAAAAATATATGTTTAAGGCTAGTTGAAAACAAATAAAAAATGGGAAAGTGTTGTCAATGGGATTTGAACCCATGACCCCTGAATGGAGAACCCATGACTTAGCCATTTGAGCTAACATAATCTTTGAACACAATTACTCCAGCTTAATATTAAGCTATACCTGGTTCCCATACGAATTTAATAAATAAGTCTAATATACCAACCACCCTTCTTGAATGCACCATCTTTTTTTTCATTTACCCGATAGAAAATAGGATCTAGAGAATTCCAAAAGCCTCTCCTCCATTCACCGGTCCAATTTTGGCCACCGCTCGGCCATAGCTAGTACTGCCGCCATTGTTCTGTTTATTGTTATACCCCCGAACCTAATACCGTCAACCACTCGCACAATTACGCCACCATTTGTCGTGGAGAACCGTCTAAAGCTTCGGCGAATTTAAGGATTTCCATCTATATTTTTCTCCGATTTTGACTGCCTCCATCATCATTTTGCATCATCGTTAGTCCAGTCGTGTTCACTGCGCCAAGGAAAGCGTAGTCGTGCCCTCTATTTATCATGGTGTCGTTGTTTGAAGCCTTATCGGAGATGTATGATATCCGATCGGTTTTCTTATTTTGGGTAAGTTTCGGTAAGATTCCAACTTAATTCCATTTATTAAGGGTTATGGATTTCTGATATAGTAAAAAAACCATGTTTTTTGGGTTATTTTTCGGCCGTCCAAGGCCTCTTGTGGGTGTCATACGCCGCCTGGGGTAATTTTCGGCCACCCTAGATAGTAGCCCCTGAACTAATCCGGTTAAACCATAAATCAGTCTAAACCGACCTTGAACTGGCCCTGCAAAACTAGAACTAAACAGCCTAAGTCAGCCTAGTGAGTTAACTCGCCCGAGTTAGCCCAGTGAGTCAACTCGTCTGGTTAACCTAGTTGAGTTAACCTGACCCGACCTGAGTTGACCCGAGTTGACCCGACCTGTTTGATTGGCCCATTGACCAACTCAGTCCGAGCCAACTCAGTCTGAGTTAACTCAGTTGACTTTACCAAAAAGTCAATTTTTTTAAAACAGAAAGCCCGTTACGCGAAATTCGAACTTGAAAGCCTCTGAATCTGACCTTGAACCTGAGCCTATTTAAGTGTTAGTTATTTAATTGGGCAATGTTATTGGTTTAAAGACTGATTATGGTATATGATTAATTGAAGGTATCTATAGTCCCTGGAAATTGGGATTCAAAGAGACGTCTAGTTCAAATGTAATCGAAGGAAAAATTTAAAGGACGATTGTGGTAGCTTGGATTCGAGGTAATACATTCCTACCTACTGCGTGCTTTATGTAACATTGGTATATAGTTATGGTATATAAGACAATGAATAAGTATACCGATTAACTTGCTTAAGCCAATTTGACTTCGGAGCAAAAGAATGATAAACCGGATAAGACCTAAAATACTCGAATAAGAAGTCTAACGATCTAGAAGAATTTCCGAGTTCAATAAGAATTAATAATATTTTCAACTTCAGAAATAAATTATGGCTAATAAAGGAGTTAACTTTCGAATATTCGAATTTATGTTAATGACAAAAATACCCTTGAGGTGTAAATGACAAAAATACCCTTGACGATGAAAATGACCTAGAATTTGATTCCTGACTTGATTAAACAATTTAATAATTTGGAACCCTCGACTCACTTGGAAAATCTTGGTATTAAGATTCGAACCTTTTAGAATGTAAAATGTGTGGATTCTCCTGAAATCCTGATTAAGTCTCTGAAGATAAATTACTAGAAGTTTCTACATTTATCTGAATCAATCAAATTGGCAGAAACAT
Organism: Hibiscus mutabilis; assembly: GCA_019671005.1. Classification (NCBI taxonomy): domain Eukaryota; kingdom Viridiplantae; phylum Streptophyta; class Magnoliopsida; order Malvales; family Malvaceae; genus Hibiscus; species Hibiscus mutabilis. The sequence continues at coordinate 32,423,718 of CM033719.1, read as the reverse complement.
CGAATTGAATGTAATGATAGAAATAAATGGAATATCTTCGGGCACAAGAATCTCTAAATTAACCAAAATAATGAATTTACCCTCGATTTTTGAAAAATAATCGAATTGTATGGAAGGACAAAAAAGGGATCGGGATGACTAAAATTTCATTAAGCAATTAATCGATCGAAACATCCTCGTGACTTGAAATATGTGAACATTCTGTAAATCTTGGAATTAATCCATAGAGCTCAAAAGAATATAATGCCCATGAGGGTTCGAAGACGCCTTATGTACAATCATTTTGCTTCCGATACTACTTAAATAGTGGAAGAAGACCATAAAGATATATGTTTGAACTGTTCAGGGCTCGTTAAAAGATAATTGGTGATGAAGTTTTGTTTAGCCATACAAGTCATCGGTATTAAGTATTGAGTGCGTGTGATGTTTACCTATTCGAATATTGGTATATACTGAAATAATAAGAACTGTTCAGTTCAAGTGGTTTGGAAGGATAGATATGATGACAGATGTTGTGGACATCGCAAACATTTTTCACTAATTCGGTAAAATTAGCAAAATGCCCTTGAAAATTAAATAGTCAAAATGCCATTATGAACTAAATTTGTATAGAATCCTTCTGATGTATCAAGAATCCTTCTGATGTATCAGGAATTCTGAAGGGGCTTGATCCTTTTGTATCCTAGAATTCATCATGATGTATCTGAACTCATGAGTGAATCATAATATACTTTTGTAAACCACTTTTAAGGAATCTTATATTGTAAACTACTCAAATCTATAGCGTGCTAGTGAACCTGTTTCGCAACTATCCTGCACTTGAGCCGTAATGGGGTAATTTAGTGTGTTCCTTGTGTGCTAAGTATATAAATGTTTTATTTATTTATTTGAACCGATCATGTGCACATGACTTGTATGTTCTGATTTGCAAAACGTAACATGTTTCTTGATTTTAAGCATGATTATTTGTCTGATTTAAGCCTAAGTACCTGTCTAAACAACATGCTCTCCGGTTACAGTTTATCGAAAATAATTACTTGTTATTATATGTTGTTATTACTTTAGCTGTTGCCTGAACTTTTACTAGGGTACTTAGGTTATGATATGAAGTCTCTGTAGGTTCAGCCCTGATCAGGCTGGTAATTCCGCCCGTTTTAGGTTCCTAGCTTCGGCTAAGGTAATTTCACCCGTATTTGGTTCCTAGCTTTGGCTAGGGTAATTCCGCCCGTACCTAAGGTATTCCCTTAGGATGGTACCCAAGTCCAATGGACTTCGGTTAATGCCTGTATATGATGTAGTTCCAGGGAACTGTATTATGGAGTTCGGTTGGAGGGTAGATAGTCTTGCATGAAAACTATGGTTGCTCTTATAACTTGTTTTCTGTTGATTAGAATTAAATGAAGTGATTTTTTTATCTGCATCTATGAGAACACACTAAACTTCCTATCTCAAATCTTGAAATCTAGCCCACTCCTAATTGTTCAGATTATAGACCTCATGTTTAGTGATCGAGTAAACAATTCTTGAACGGCTTTGTTACCCTTATGTATACAGTTGATATAAATTTTATAACCTACCTGAAGCCATTTTATATCAAGCTCATCTTGTTAGATTATGTTAGCCTTATGCCAACTTGTGCTTATAGCATCTGTTGGTAGGTTTGTATTACTGAGCTTTTTCAAGCTCACGTTGTTTTTACCATTGCAGGTTCCAATAGACTCAGGTTAATGCATGTATATGATGCAGTTCTGGGGAACTGTATTATGGAGTTTAGTTGGAGGGTAGATAGTCTTGGATGTAAACTATGGTTGCTCTTATAACTTGTTTTCTGTTTATCATAATTAAATGAAATGATTTTTTATCTTCACTTATGGGAACACACCAAACTTCATGTCTCAAATTTTGAAATCTAGCCCACTCCTAATTGTTCAGATTATAGACCTCATGTTTGGTGAATGAGTAAACAATTCTTGAATAATATTGTTACCCTCATGTATACAGTTGATATAAATTTTATAACCTACCTGAAGCCTTTTTATATCAAGCTCATTATGTCAGATTATGTTAGCCTTATGCCAACTTGTGCTTATGGCATCTGTTGGTAGGTTTGTATTACTGAGCATTTTCAAGCTCACATTGTTTTTACCATTGCAGGTTCTAAAGGTTTGAACATGGTTAATTATTGATATCAGTATGATAGTTCTTTTGGCACTGCTTGCAGAGTACGATACTCGTGTAGTTAGGGGAGGCATGTATGACACGTCTTGTTTTTATATCAGAGTCAGAAACTGGTATTGTAACTTAAACCATGATTTTTGTTATTATTTGAATGATTTACGGACTTATGTTTTAATTCAAAATCTGTTTTATAATTTTAAGTGTCTAACAATTTGTTTATTTAAAATTTTACTGTGGGTCGCTCTTGTGACCCTAATGTGACATCTTAGATCGGATCGGGTTACCCTATCGATCTGAGGGGGTTACATTTAGTGGTATCAGAGCTTAGAGTTGTGTCTTTCTAGGTAGATTGGCAGATCGTCTATTATAGGATGTTTGGTAAATACATGCCCCTAGATTATAACCATACTCCCTCGAGCCGAAACTTTGATGTCAAATCATTTCCTGTAATAAATGCATCTAACCATTCTGTCTGTAATAGCTTGATCTGTACTGGCAAGGAATGTCGGTAATGTTCATCTATGATTTGGATTAACGTGATGAATTTGAATCTGGATAAAGAACCTGAGATGTTAATGCATGTGAAATAGAAGATCTGATTCAGATTGAGAATAATTGTTTGATTAGGTGAGGTAACCGATGCAAGATTTCATGTAAGGCTATTCAGTGATGATGATTATGTTTGTGAATATTCTGATGAAAATTGGATAAAAGTGTTATGAACTTAAAAGAAAGGTGTTCGTGAACGTGGCGAATGTGTAAATTTTGTGGTGACTTTGTTATACACAAAGGAAATAGTTGTCTAAAAAAAGAGTGTGGCGTGGTGTATCGCTATGTATCATTTCTAACTTGAATATGGTGTTCACATCCTGATTCTGGAAGATCTAAATAGAGGCTTTGAGTGCTCGTCTGAACTGCAATTGTAGTTTTTCATCCGTAAACTGATGGTCAATCTAGAAGAGTAATACAAATCCTAGAAGATATAATTCTCGGTCGTATGATTGACTTCTGTGATAGTTGAGAAAGTTTATTATCCCTGATTGAGTCTTCTTTTAAGAACAACTATGAGAGAAATGCTCGCGTGACACCACATGAATTTTGTGTGGGTCTAAATACCATATTCTGACCAGATAGTCTGAGATGAATGATGGGATATTTTGGGTCCAAAGTTAATCCAAGAAATTGTGGATACTGGTAGATTGATCCGTGGCCTTCTGAGAGTCTCGAGGGACAAGGATACTCTGATGGATAAGTTTCAGTATATGAATAAATAGAATGATAGTTTTTGCATTCCTCCGACTATGGTAAATTTCGAGGACGAAATTTCTTTTTAGGGGGAGAGTTGTAACACCCTATTAAGTAATAACAAAAATCTAGGTTTAAAACTCGAACCGAACCGCTCGAGTCAGCCTAGTGAGTTAACTCACCCGAGTCAGCCGGTGAGTCAACTTGTATGAGTTAACCTGACTCGAGTTCACCCGACCCGATTTGACCCGACCCGACCCGAGTTAACCTGACCCGACCCATTGACCAACTCAGTCCGAGTCAGCTTAGTCTGAGTCAACTCGTTCGAGTTAACTCAGTTGACTTTGACTCATTGATTGATGACATCATCGTTGACTGTTGGCATCATTGTTGACTTTAACTTTGACCAGAAAGTCAAATTTTCTGAAAACTCATATTTTATATTTTTCGACGTCTTGGGCCTATTTTTGAAGCCTATTTTGTGAAATTCTAACCTGAAAGCCTCTGAATCTGACCTTGAACCTGAGCATGTTTAAGTGTTAGTTACTTAATTGGGCAATGTTATTGGTTTAAGGACTAATTATGGTATATGATTAATTGAAGGTATCTACAGTCCTGGAAATTGGGATTCAAAGAGACGTCTAGTTTGAATGTAATCGAAGGAAAAATTTAAGGGTCGACTGTGGTAGCTTGGATTCGAGGTAATGCATTCCTACCTACTGCATGCTTTATGTAACATTGGTATATAGTTATGGTATATAAGACATTGAATGAGTATATCGATTAACATTCTTAAGACAATTTGACTTCGGAGCAAAAGAATGATAAACCAGATAAGACCTGAAATAATCGAATAAGAAGTCTAGCGATATGACATAATTTCTAAGTTCGGTAAGAATTAATAATATTGTCAACTTCAAAAATAAATTACGGCTAATAATGGAGTTAACTTCTGAATATTCAGATTTATGTTAATGACGAAAATACCCTTGATGTGTAAATGACAAAAATACCTCTGACGATGAAAATGACCTAGAATTTGATTCCTGACTCGATTAAACAATTTAATCATTTGGAACCCTCGACTTACTTTAAAAATCTTTGTATTAAGATTCAAACCTTTTAGAATGTAAAATGTGTAGATTCTCCTGAAATCCTGATTAAGTCTCTAAAGATAAATTACCATAAGTTTCTACAATTATCTGAATTAATCAAATTGCAGAAACATCGAATTGACTGTAATGATAGAAATAAATGGAATATCTTCGGGCACAAGAATCTCTAAATTAACCAAAATGATGAATTTACCCTCTATTTTCAAAAAATAATCGAATTGTGTGTAAGGACTAAAAGGGATTGGGATGACTAAAATGCCATTAAGCAATTAATCAGTTGAAACAACCTCGTGACTTGAAATAAATGAACATTCTATAAATCTTGGAATTAATCCATAGAGCTCAAAATACTGTAATGCCCATGTGGGTTCGAAGGCACCTTATGTACAATTATTTTGATTCCCGATATTGCTTAAATAATGGAAGAAGACCATAAAGATATATGTTTGAACTGTTCAGGGCTCGTTAAAAGATAATTGGTGATGGAGTTTTGTTTAGCTATACAAGTCGTTGGTATTAAGTATTGAGAGCGCTTGATGTGTACCTATTCGAATATTGGTATATATTGCAATAATGAGAACTGTTCAATTCAAGTGGTTTGGGAGGGTGGATATGACAACAAATGTTGTGGACATCGCAAACATTTTTCACTAATTGGGTAAAATTACCAAAATGCCATTGAAAGTTAAACAGTCAAAATACCCTTATAAACTAAATTTGTATGGAATCCTTCTAATGTATCAAGAATCCTGAAGGGTCTTGATCCGTCTGTATCCTGGAATTCATCCTGATGTATCTGAACTCATGAGTGAATCATAGTATACTCTGAAATTCTGAACGGTCCTGATAAATTAAGTTCTTAAAATCTTAATGGCGCTGGTATTTATTGAACCCCCTTTTAAGGAATCTTATATTGTAAACTACTCAAATCTATAGGTGCCCGTGCACCTGTTCCGCAACTATCTTGTACATGAGCCGTAATGGGGTAATTTAGTGTGTTCCGTGTGCTAAGTATATAAATGTTTTATTGATTTATTAAAACTGATCATGTACACATGACTTGTATGTTCTGATTTGCAAAACGTAACACGTTTCTTGATTTTAAGCATGGTTATTTGTCTGATTTAGGCCTAAGTACCTGTCTGAACAACATGCTCTCTAGTTACAGTTTACCAAAAATAATTACTTGTTATTATATGTTATTATTACCGTAACTATTGCTTGAACTTTTACTAGAGGTACTTGGGTTATTATATGAAGTCTCTGTAGGTTTAGCCCTGATCAAGCTGGTAATTCCGCCCGTATTAGGTTCCTAGCTTTAGCTAGGGTAATTCCTCCCGTATTCGGTTTCTATACTTCGTCTAGGGTAATTTCGCCCGTACCTAAGGTATTCCCTTAGGTGGTACCCAAGTCCAATGGACTTCGGTTAATGTATGTATATGATGCAGTTATGGGGAACTGTATTGTGGAGTTCGGTTGAAGGGTATATAGTCTTGCATGAAAACTATGGTTGCTCTTATAACTTGTTTTTTATTGATCATAATTAAATGAAATGATTTTTTTCTCTGCACTTATAAGAACACACTAAACTTCCTATCTCAAATCCTGAAATCTAGCCCACTCCTAATTGTTCATATTATAGACCTCATGTTTGGTGATCGAGTAAACAATTCTTGAACGGCTTTTTTACCCTCGTGTATATAGTTGATATAAGTTTTATAACCTGCCTGGAGCCTTTTTATATCAAGTTCATCATGTCAGATTATGTTAGCCTTATGCCAATTTGTGCTTATAGCATCTGTTGGTAGGTTTGTATTACTGAGCTTTTTCAAGCTCACGCTGTTTTTACTATCGCAAGTTCTAAAGGTTTGAACATGGTCAATTATCGACATCAGTATGAGAGTTCTTTTGGCATTGCTTGCGGAGTATGGTACTCATGTAATTAGGGGGCATGTATGACACATCTTGTTTTTATATCAAAGTCTGAAACTGGTATTATAACTTAAACCATGATTTTTGTTATTGTTCGAATGATTTATGGAACTTATGTTTTAATTCAGAATTTGTTTTATAATTTTAAATGTTTAACAATTTGTTTATTTAAAAATTTACTATAGGTCGCTCTTGTGACCCTAATGTGTCACCTTAGGTCGGATCGGATTGCTCTATCGATATAAGAGGGTTACATGTAATGAGGAGAACAACTTCAACCTTCGGCTACTTTGGTAGAGGAATGAAGAATTTCGTAATGAGAAGAACAACTTGGACCTCGGAGGATGAAAAATTTCGTAATGAGAAGAATAGCTTCAGACTCCAAACTTCGAAAGAAGATTGAAGAAATTCGTAATTAGAAGATCAACTTCAAGCTTCCGCAACTTTAGTAGATGAATGAAGAATTTCATAATGAGAAGAACAACTTCGAACCTCAAAGGAGGAAGAATTTCGTAATGAGAATAACAACTTCAAGCTTTGGCAACTAGTGCCTTTCTAGTTAAGCTGGGCCATCAATAGGACCTTCAGTGCATGGTAATTCAAAATCCAGACAGGGAAGCAAGAGAAAATTAGTGCTTTTTATCTTTGGTCTATTCCTGTTTTACAAAATGAGCAAAGAATGGCAGTTGTAATCACTAATTTTATCTGATTTTTGCTATTACTTTTATTTTTATTTTCAGTATTATTGTTATTATTAGTTATGTTATTAATAATAATATTAAATTCTTAAAACAAAAAAATAGATCTTAAAATAAATATGAGCCCATTACATATAATTTACATTTAGCCCATTTTGGGCCCAAATATTAAAACCCTGGCCCTAATTTTAACCTAATATGATAACATCATGCTTCTCTTTGCAGCAGCTGCACCAGAGCCGTTGGATCAGATCTAATCCAACGAACATGATCGAACCAAGGAAGCCATTTCATCTACCTCACGCGTGCGTGCCCTAGTCTGTTGGTGTGCTCACGTGCCGAAGCCGCTCAATCTTTTCCGTCCACGTGGTGCCACCGCCAGCAATCTCATTGTCGCCATACGACCACCCTCTCCAGCTACCGTGTAGATAAAAAATAATACAAAATAGAGATTATCATCATTCGATACATCCAACAGTAGATTAGATTTATTTTTTTATTATTTTCAAATATGTAAATGAATTCAGTATAAATCTGGTACAAAATCATGTAATTTATCAATTACGAATCAATAGACAAAAAATAAGATTTCAGAAGATATCCTCCTTTTTTCTCTTTGCATGCAAACATAAAAAAAATAATAAGAAGATAGTTGAAGCTTTTACCTTTGTCATTGAGTCGCCGTCAATCATATCCGGTGATAAGCCCGTCAAATTTCTTTGGGATCATAGGGTGAACGGGACTAAAAGGATACCTTTTTTAAAGGAAAAAGGGTTTGATTTAAAAAAAGAAAGGGAGAGGTGGTTCGATTTAGTTTTTTTAAAGGTTTTTTGGGGTGGCGACTCGGGCGGCTGACACGGCCAGGCCTCCGCCGATATCTAGGTTTCACAGCGTTCGAAGGTGTTTTCTGGGTTCGAGTTTGAATGTTCTTCATGTTTATAAAAAACATTCGTCGTGTTCATCCTAGAAAGGTTGCTTTGATCCAAAATGGGGAGTTTTTTTATTTTTTGTGTTAATTTCAGAGGATTAGAAGGTTTTTTTCAGAAACAGTTAAAACATGGGAAAATGAGTCATTTTTTGACTGAATGGGATATTTTATAGGTCTTAAAATTTTAGAAATGGGGTAATACCCACATAAATCCTTCTGCGTTTTTGAATTCACGCTCTAAGCCCTTCCGCCTTTTTAAATTGCTCCTCCAATCCCTATAGATTTCCAAATGTTTTCAATTTCACTCTTTTTTTCGATTTAATTAATTTTCTAATGGTTTAATTACCTTTTCATCCCCTCTAGTTTCAGTTTACTTTTCAATTAAGTCCAAAATCTAGTGGTTTAATCCTTTTTAGTCCATTTCCTTTTATTTATTTCATGTTATTTAATATATATGATTCTTATTCTATTGCCTTAATTATTTGTTTGGTAATATGGTATACATATGTTAATTATTTGATTGACTATATATTATTATACCATATATGTATTATAATTTTACTTATACATGATATATATTAAAATGTTTTTTAAGTTAATATCTATATATATTTTACCATATATTCATACGTACATACTATATATACTTATTATATCCCTTTTTTATTGCTTTATTCCAGTTATCTTAAAAGCCATTTAAGGTCGTTTTTTTGTTTTTTACTCACAAAATGTCGTTTTTCCTTTCTCATTTATTAGTATTATATTATTTTTTTTCTTTTTTCCCCTTAATTTTTGCCATTACCTTTATGCCTTTTTTGTATTTATTTATATCCATGCCTTGTTTGATCCATGTGTAAACATATTTGCTTATTTATTGTTGTTTATGTATTTCATGCCTTTTATTCGTATATTTACATGTCATGTTATATGTTGCATCCGAAATACAAATTGCTAATGCGGCGCTCCCTTTTATGAGGATAAACATCGCTAGTATCTGAGAAGTAGGTGGTGGTACTTTGTTTATTCCTCGAACATCGGAGCACTTTAAAATGAACTCGAATGTATAACTAAATTTTGATTTAAACGTCACTTTAACTCACAAAATCTCATATTAATAAAATAGTAATCGATTTGGTATCAAATTTGGGAGTGGTGGAGGTGTGAATCCTTCCCCACACGTAACCGACTCCCGATCCAAAAAAACAAGAATCTATGATTTATTTTTTGGTATCCGATTTACCTAACTTAAGTGACCGATGACAACTCTAATTTTATTTTAAAATATAATTTTTAAAAGAAATTTCCCAAAATCAAATCTTTCAAGAAAAAATGGGATACTTTAGATTTTAAAACGTCACTACATCTGGTTATTTACTGTGCAACGCTTGACCACCCTGACCTCTTTTGCTCACCCTTTTAGTTTTCCTTGTCAGATTATTTCAGACTTTAGGAGTACTCTTGACTTTCAGAGGATTAAGTCTCAGACTTTTCTATTTATTCAGTTAAAGACATTCTTTATTTATTTTATTTTTAGTTTGTGGCATGATATTTTATTTTATTATTAAAGACTTGAAAATTTTTATTTAGTTTTAGAAGTATAAATTTACTCTTGTCTTACTATTTGTTAATTTGGAGGAGATACCATATGATTTTTAATGGTTTTGCCGCTGCATTTATTATTATGTGTATTATATAAGAAAACATTAAATTTGAGGTCATTTCAGTGATTAATGTGACCTTCCACATTTGGTGATATAATTTAGGCTGGTGTGGGGTTACACATCCACCCTTATTAACTCGTTATGTGACACGTAGGATGGTTGATCTCCTGAGACAAAATAATATTATCAGTGATGTTGCGCCCAGGTACGAAGCTGACTTGATTATGCGATACACACTTCAAAAGCAACGACTTTAATCGATTAATAATGATTTTAGTAATGTTTTTTTTGTAAAGAATTGAGCATAAGCTTAGAGGCTTAAAATGACTAAAATCTTCAAGGATTTTGAGTTTTGGTATGAGAATTACAAGAGTTCGATTCAACCACTCAAGCATTTTGTCACGGGGCCATTACCTCTTCTCAAAAGACATGTCTGATAGGCTGTGCAGCACCACCGTATTTATATCACAATACCTCCCCTTTCTTTTTCGATGTGGGATTAATGACCCCGCATCTTGTCAGGCATGACATTCTCCCCCACTCAACTTCGTGACGCCCTCGTGATGGGCCACTTTGTCACAGTTGTTCACCCTGCCTACCCCACTCATGGACATTCGACGTGAAATCGGACAGTCAAAAGGTCTCTCTAATACCATTTGTCACGGAGCCATTACCCTCTTCCCAAAAGACATGTCTGATAGGATGTGCAGCGCCACCGTATTTATACCTCAAGACTTCCCTTTTCCTTTCCGATGTGAGATTAATCACCCCGCCTTTTCTCAAGCGTGATAATTTGCTCACCATTAAGGGTTCTTTGAACGAAGCGATGGACTGAGTTGCCCACAATATTCTAATTAATTTCGAATATGTAATATCCTTTTCCTAAGATAACACCTAATCAATTAGGTACTAATTTTTGGACATTGTGGTGTGTTAATACTTACATACATAATTGACTCCCAAACATTTTTCTTGATATTGTAAATCAAAAATCGTTGTTTTAATAAATTTTATAAAAATATTTTTTTATTAAAACAATTGAGTTTTTAGGTGGTTCAATGTCATCTCAAAATAAAAAGATTGGTGGCAGCTTCCATTTTTTCTTAAAATTCGTCGGGCATAAAAATTGTTCTGACACACAGTAATAAAAAATAAAATCATATTAAAATATTATTTTATAATTGAATTAGAATACTAAAAAAATGCAAACAATAATGAGAAAAACAATGAGAAAAAATAGTCACTTCGTTTGACCATATAAGTTACATGGAGAAGATGACATGGAAATTACATATCATTGTCAAAGAAAAACAAATTTAGAAATCAATCAAGCATGCAACTCTCTCCAACAAACTCTCCACTCGAGATCCTATAGGTTATAAGCCATGGTACAATTTAGGCTTAATAGTTAAAAAGGTGCATAACCTATATTTTTTTGCAGTTTGGTGTCTAATATTTTTTCAGGTTACTTTGGTGCCTAACGTTTTATTCTGTAACTCAAATTAGATTTTTTCGTCAACGGTCGTTAAAAATTTTCTATTATCCTATAAAAACATGATATGTGGTATATTTTTTATTTATTTATTTAATTTTTGAATTTTTTTAAAATATAAACTTCTTAAAAAACCCAAAGTTTTAATCTCTTTCAATCAAAACCTCAATTCACATTTCCCTCACCGTCTGACATTCCCCACACGTCGGCGGTTCTCCGTTCACCACCCAAGCGTTGGGTACCTCACCGTTCACCATCTCCCACCCTTTAGCCGTTGGTTAGATGACCAATTGATCTTTTTTTTCTTCATTTTTGGATGTTCGTCGATTAAACAACCGACGGTTTATTCGTCGATTTTCGACGATGGGATGATGGGGCTTTCAGTTGTGGAGGGCGAAGAAGGCAAGGATGGCCAGTGGTGGGAGGATAGGAATTTAGGGATTTAGGGTTTGGATATGGGGTTTTGGAGAAATTAAAGATTTTATTTTTTTTATATAAAATTAATTTTTTTATTTTTTAACATAAAAATTAAATAAATATCAAAAATATGTCACGTGTCTTGTTTTTATTGGATAAGGGAAAATGTTTAACGTCTGTCACGGAAAAACCTGATTTGAGTTGTAGAATGAAACGTTAGGCACCAAAGTGGCCCAAAAAAATGCTAGGCACCAAACTGGAAAAAAGGGTATAGGTTTGGCACCTTTCTCACTGTTAAGCCTACAATTTAAAGTAAACTACATAAATGGTCAATGAATTTTTAGGGCGCTTTAATTTTGATCACCGAAATTTTAAAACTTGCGATATATTCACTGAACTTTTAGTTCGTTCTCATTTTAGTCACCAAACTTTTAGGGTGCTTTCAGTATGGTCCCTCCCGTTAGAAGTTGATGATGTGGATGTTAGTTTTCTTTTTCACTGAATAAAATAATGGATAAAATACACCATTCATCACCCAACTTTCTTCTAGCTCTTATTTTGGTCACTAGAGTTTAAAAATTTTCAATTTAATAACTCAACACGAATTATTCCTATTTTGACTATTTGCTTAAAACTGTGAGTCGTAACCAAATTGAAATAATTTATTTAGGGAAAATTTCACCATAATTGAATTCGATTAATCCTTAAAAATTATTTTGATTAATTATTAAATTCAGATTATTCAATTCCCAATCTTATATTGTACCAATTAATCGGATAATTGATTAACCAATTAACCAAAATATTTGATTCGGGTAATGCATTTTTTACTTTGCTTATTAAAATATCAAATATGATAATATTGTAAATTTAATAATTGTTTGATTGTGATAAGTGTAAAAACAACTAGAATCACTAGACTATAATATATTTTAATGCATAAAATTTACAAATATTGTATATAAACTGATCAGATTAGTTAATTAATTTTGCTTAAAATTGTGAACCGAATCGAAATAATTTATTTAAGAAAATTTGTATCGTAATCGGGTTCGATTAATCATTAAAAAGTATTTTGATTAGTTGGTAAATTCGAATTATTTAATTCTTAATCTTATATTGTACCAATTAAATTGGATAATTGATTGACCAGTTAACCGAAATATTTGATTCGGGTAATGGTTTTTTTTTTACTTTTCTTATTAAAATGTCAAATATGATAAATTTAATAATTGTTCGGTTGCGATAAGTGTAAACACAACTAGAATCACTAGACTATAATATATTTTAATGCATAACATTTATAAATATTGTATATAACTTATCAGATTGGTTAATCAAATTTGCTTAAAATTGTGAACTGTAATTGAATCGATTTAATAATTTTTTTAAGAAAATCTACACAGTAATCAGGTTTGATTAATCCTTAAAAAATTATTTTGATTTATTGGTAAATTCAGATTATTCAATTCTCGGTCTTATATTGTACCACTTAAATGGGGTAATTGATTGACCAGTTAACTGAAATATTTAATTCGGGTGATGATTTTTTTACTTTGCTTATTAAAATATCAAATATGATATTATGATAAATTTAATAATTGTTTGGTTATGATAAAAAAATTATAACCAATCTGATCAGTTATATGCAATATCTGTAACTTTTATTCATTAAAATATCTTATAGTCTAGTGATTATATTTGTTTTTACACTTATCACAACCGAACAATTATTAAATTTACTATATTGTCATATTTGATATTTTAATAATCAAAGTAAAAAAATCATTACCCGAATCAAATATTCTGGTTAACTGGTTAATATAAGATTGGGAATTTAATAATCCAAATTTACCAATTAATCAAAATAATTTTTAAGGATTAATCAAACTTGATTACGGAGTAGATTTTCTTAAATAAATTATTTTGATACGGTTTCGGTTCACAGTTTTAAGCAATTAATCAAAATAGGAACAATTTGTAGGTTGAGTTATTAAAATTGAAAATTTTGAAACTCTAGTGATAAAAATAGGAGTTAGAAGAAAGTTGGATGATGAATGGTGTAGTTTGTCCATTATATTATTCATTGAAAAAAAGAAAACTAGCGTGCCACGTCACCAACTTTGAACAGGAGAGACCATACTAAAAGCGCCGTAAAAGTTCAGTGACCAAAATGAAAATGAACTAAAAGTTCAGTGACAATATCGCAAGTTTTAAAAGTTTGGTCACCAAAATGAAAGCGCCTTAAAAGTTCGGTGACCATTTATGTAGTTTACCCTACAATTTAATCGAACCACAATGTTCTTCTTTATTGTAACAACGGTCCCGCCCGCGGTGGTGAGCTTGACGCGTTCTTACGAAAAAATTGGTTTGGATAGAGTCACCGACAATCTTTTAATTTAGGTGAGATTGGATCACCTGAAAACTTGGTTATTTTAATAAAACATGTTTTCGTTTTTTATTAAAAACAACGAGTTTTGGTCTGCGAAACCAGAAAAATAGGTTCGGGAGTCAGTTACATGTGGGGAAGGGTGAGCACTCCCACAACGCCCAAAATTGGTACCAGGTCGATTACGTATTGTCTAAACGATGGAAATTAAGAATTTGAATTTAATTTAAAATTTGTGATCCCTTAATATATTTCAAAAGAATATTTCTTTGTATGAAAATAAATTTACACCCCTACACCCGGGGCATAATTTCTGTTAGATTCCAAATGAAAGGAACCTGTTTTGAAAATTATAATTTAGGATTTAAAATGGTATTTTGTAATAGGGACTAACGGAAAGCAGGGCCCCTTACGTTTGAGGTACGTTTTTCACGAGAATCCCTAGAAAAGGGTCACTTTTAATTTAGAATTCGGTTAAAACAAATGTACAAGATATATACGAACAAAAGTACATATATATAGTATTTATTATTATTATAATACACATATACCTATACATAGATCTATATATACTAGGAAAATAAAGGAAAATTTACATATATAATATTATATATATAATAATAATAATAGATAAAATATATTATAAATACATAATACTGATAATAAATATAAACATAAAAATACTATTAACAATAATAATAAGCATATAATAACAATGATTATAAATAATATACATAATAAATTATATACTATATACTACATACATATAATACTATATAATATACATATATACAATATTAAGATAATAATAATAATATACATATATATAAATATAAAATACATAATATGTAATAGGAAAATAAAAAATATATAATAATAATATGTAATAATAATTTAACATAATAATAATAGTTAAAAAGGGACCAAATTGCAAAAAAAACAAAAGCTGGAAAACTAAAAAAGGACGAAATTGAACATAAATAAAACTAGGAGTAGTGCGGAGAGAATTAAAATAGGGCCGAGGGACCAAACTGATAATTTCCCCTTTAAAATCGGATAAAAATCGAATTTAGTGACCGAATTGAAAAATGACTAAAACTTACAGGGACTGAAGGAACAATTATCCCATACGGAAGGACCAGAACCTAATTTCCCTATTTTTTAAAAAAATGCACGGATCTTCCCCGAGCCGGGTTACACACGCGGGTCGATAGGGGTAAAACGATGTCGTTTTGGGCCATAATTCGGACTCCCAAAACAATGTCATTTAATGGGGTTATAAATCTGAATTTTTGCCCCAAAAATTCATTATATGTCGTTTTCAAAAAAACTAGGGAAAGATGCTCTAGAGAGCTCTCGCCCTCTGCCAGACGCCGGTTGTCTGTCCGCCGTGGACCGCCGTCGTCCACAGCTACCGGAGTGCATGCAACGACATCCCGAGGTACATCTTCGTCTCCTTATCTCGATCTCACTATTAGTTTTCTTAGAATCCTCCCATAAATTGCTAGATCTAGGGATTTCCGATTGATTTTTTCTTTTAAAAAACTTTTCTTTTGCTTTTCGTTTTTAATCTGAACACTGGTTTGATAAACACTTTTTTTTACCTTTATTTCATTATGAAAAGCCTCTCTTATTTATTTTATTTGATCCAAAAGCCCCTAATTTTTCCTTTTTCTATTCGATTTTGGCATGGGTTTTTTTATACTCAAATTAACATGCAAGTGGTTCTGATATTTTTCCTATATTTTTTGCAGATTTAACAAATTAGGGGATGTGGCGGGCGGTGGCTGTTACGCGTGGCTAATAGTGGCACGCATGGAGGCCACACGCGGGGGGGATTGGATGGATGAATGGGTGCGGTGGCTGATAAGGATAAAAAGGGGTTTAGGTTATAAATTTTTTAGGTTTAGGGTTAGGGTTAGTTTGGGAATTTTGGGTTAATGGGCTATTTAATTGGGTTACCAGATTTGGTATTGGGTATAAAATGGGTCTGGGTTTTTTAGTTATTGGGAGTAGTTGGTTAATCTTGTAAATGGGTTTGTATGTTGGGTAAATGGTATGGGTTACTGGTTTGTTTTAATATTTGGGTTTGTAATAATAAAATGGTCCTAGAAATAAAATTGGTAGTACAGCTGCCCCTCTTTGCTCATTGTTGTGTAACAAGAATAAAGAAAAGACAAAAGGATAACCATTTTATGTCCAGTCAGGTCTAGGTTTATTTTTCCTGGCCACCGCTTCTTCTTGAGCTTCACTTGATCTACTTTGCCGCTCTTGTAAGCAAAATCTTCAAAATGGAGGATTGGTTGGGGAAGATAAAAATAAGAGGTGATCCGTTGGAGGAATGCGCTCGGCTTGTTACGACTCTGATGACGACGCAATGCCTGTAGAAAATTTAACCTAGCTGCAACACTGGCGAAGAGGCAAGGTCTACAAAACTTGATTCAGCTGTCACACTGACGAAGACACAGGAGCGAAAGATGAAGATTTGGCCCAGCTACACCAATGACGAAGACGCAGGACTGAAAGTCAGCAAATTTTGATCCAGAGCTTAGCTCATAGATCTCTTTTGCATTTTTCCCAAATGCACAGGGATCAATGGATTTGAGTTGCCTTTACTAGTAGCAGTTTGCTCCGGGCTAGCTGTACCATTCCCCTGGGTACAATCAGTTTATACCAATCATGACATTGGATTTTTCAAATAACTTATTTTTCTTCGACCATTCGTGAAAATAGATTTTCGATGGACATTTGAATCATGTTGTGCCAACTTTCTATAGGACTTGTCAAAATGGTTTTGATCCATCTACAACACTGACGAAGAGACAATATCGAAAAACGAAGGTTCTGATGTCTAATCTAGCTACAACTCTGACGAAGAGACATGATTGAAAGATGAAATTTGGCCCAGCTACAACACCTGACGAAGAGGCAGGACCGAAGAATAGTATAGTTCGACCAAGCTGCAACACCTGACGAAGAGACAAGGTCTGAAGTCAATAAGGTTGATCCAGCTACGACACCAATGAAGAGGCAGGATCAAAAATTAGTAGATTTGGTCCATCTACAACACCGACGAGGAGGCAAGACCTGAAGTCAGTAAGATTTGACCCAACTACAGCACCGATGAAGAGGCAAGGTCTGAAGTTAGTAAAGTTGATCCAGCTACAACACCGACAAAGAGCCAGGATCGAAAGTCAATAAAATTGATCCAGCTACAACACCGACGAATAGGTAGGATCGGAAGGTGAAAGATTGATTCGCTACAACTCTAATGAAGTGGCATGATCTAGAGAAGAAAGTTTTGATCAAGCTTCCACTCTGACAAAGTGGCATGATCTGGAGAAGAAAGTTTTGATTAGGCTTCTACTCTAACGAAGTAGCATGATCTGGAGAAGAAAGTTTTGATCAGGCTTCCACTCTGATGAAGAGGCATGATCTGAAGAAAGCTTCGATCAGGCTTCCACTCTAACGAAAATGTGTGATCTAAAGAGAGTTTTAATCAGGCTTCTATTCTGACGAAGAGGCATGATTTGAAGAAAGCTTTGTTTTTTTTTTTCTTTTTCATTTTTTGTTTTTTCTTCTTTTTTTCTTTTCTTCTTCTTCTTGTTCTTTTTTTGGGAATCTTTTTGTTTTTTGCTTTTTTTTTTTATTTTTTTATTTTGATTTTTTATTTGACTCTTTTAATAAACATATGTCTAAAGAGAAAATCCGAGGAAAATATATGGTCTAGTCGCACCATCAATGGAGAAACTAGTCATGGACAAAAAATTGACTTGCTGCACCTATCAACGGCGAAGTAAGATCTGAAAAATGTGGGATCTGCTATATCATGGCTTCCCTTGGTTTTGTCTATCTTGTCTTCTCTTCTAAAAGAGCATAGAACTCTCTAATTGTTCTGCTATTCTGCTTCTTTGGGGTAAGTAAACTCAAGGAGACAAGATCTATTTGTTGCGTTCGTTCTGCTATAATTTTAGGGAGACAAATTTGTGGTCGGGCTCATTCTGCTGCAAATTCAAGGATATAAAATTGATGTCGTGTTCACTTCGCTGCAAATTTAGGAAGATAAAATTGTTGTCTGTGCTTATTCCATTGCAACTTCGGAGAGATGAGACGCCTGAGATGTCCATTCCACTACAACTTCAAGGAGATGAACTTGTTGGTGTACTCATTCTACTACAACTTCAAAGAGATGATACAGCTGAGATGTCCATTCTACTACAACTTTAGGGAGATAAACTTGTTGGTGTACTCATTCTGCTGCAACTTCAGGGAGATGAGACGGTTGAGGTGTCCATTCTACTGCAATTTTAGAGAGATGAACTTGTTGGTGTACTCGTTCCACTGCAACTTCAAGGAGATGAGTTTGTTGAGATGTTTGATCTATTCCACATTTTGTTGGAGAGACAAGATCTGTAAGGGATTAGTTGATTCGCTACACCATATCACGGGTGAGATAGGACCAGCAAAAGTTAAAAAAGTACTCAGTCAAAATGAGTCATAAATTAATTGTTTCATAATGAAATTGTAAGCTTTGATTTGAATGTTTGTCTGGTTGATCCACTCCTTCCTGACGAGGATGTTTGATCTTATTAATGACGATGATTTGTTCTTTCGTGGTTGGAGACGCCAGACAATACTTGCCCCGCTTCTTGTGTCAAAGATGTTGGAATTTGTTGACGATGATGATATGTTCCTTTGTGTTTGAGGATGTCAAACTTGTTTTAAGGAAAACATCCTTATAAAGGGATGAAATTCTGAGTTTGAGAGAAAGTGTCCTTATGAAAGGATGGAATTAAGAAATTCTGATTTATGAAAAATGTCCTTTTAAAATGATGGAATTAAGAAATTCCTATTTTTGAAAGAAATGTCCTTATGGAAGGACGAAATTAAGAAATTCCTTTTTTTGAGAAAATGTCTTTTTGGAAGGACGGAGTTAAGAAACTCTTGCTTTTTTGAGAAAATGTCCTTATGGAAGAGCGGAGCTAAGAAACTCATGTTTTTGAGAAAATTTCCTTATGGAATGACGGAGTTAAGAAACTCATATTCTTGAAAAAAAACATGTCCTTATAGAAGGACAGAGTTAAAAAAACTCTTGTTTTTGAGAAAATGTCCTTATGGAAGGACGGAGTTAAGAAACTCATTTTCTTGAGAAAAATATCCTTATGAAAGGACGAGATTTTAGAAAATTGCTTTGAGTAACAAGTACAAAGTTAGTTTTCGGTAATGTAAATGACATGTATGTGTACGTTTTCGTGATTATGCAGAGATGCATGGAATTCTTGTCAGAATCTTCAAGTTATGAATGTTTTATCACAAACTAGATGCCATGGTGTATGAACGCGTTTGATGATACAGTGATGCATATGCTTTCATGTATGCCCTCATGATGAATGAAGATGCATAGAATAGTTGCAGAAATCCTCTTATTCTGGCTCAGTTTCTTTTTAGATTCAATTCTTGTTCAAAGTTGTTCCGGCAAATGTTTGCCCCCTAAATTTTGTTGTTCTCATTCTTTTCTGAATTTGAACATTTGAGCTGGATGA
Organism: Hibiscus mutabilis; assembly: GCA_019671005.1. Taxonomy (NCBI): domain Eukaryota; kingdom Viridiplantae; phylum Streptophyta; class Magnoliopsida; order Malvales; family Malvaceae; genus Hibiscus; species Hibiscus mutabilis. Next base: position 32,404,120 of record CM033719.1, on the reverse strand, counting down.
CCCTGATGTCATCTCCTATCTTCTTCTCAAGGGAAATTGACTTGCGACACCAACATCGGAGATGCAGAACCTAGATTAAACTGGCCTGTTACCACTGACGAAGTCGAGATTAGAAAAAGGTTGATGGTGGAGAGTCATGACTTGAAAACAATAGAAAACTTTAATTAGCAATCCATTCAGAAAATTTTACCGTTTGTCATCTGGATGTTTGAGCTTTTTGCGTATTCGGCCTTCTTCGAGGGTAAAAGTTAGTCACTAATGATTTCCCTCATAGTTGATGTTCTCTGGTCTCTTTCCTGGACCTGTTTGTACGTTCAAGCTAAAAAATACATTTATTATGATTGCATATTTATGCCTAAATGTATGTTTTTAGTCTAGATGCATGATAAATTTTAGATGTATGCATGATGCACGTGATGAATGTGACATGATTTTCCTTGGTCCATAAATGGATGCTCCCGACTATACGCTAGTAAGATCTTTGCTTCTGATTAAGTAGAGTTCAGTGCCTTGTTTGTGAGGGTACCCCAACCTTTCTTGGTTTTGATCATCTTTTGGATTACTTCCTCGGGTGAATGCCCCAACATTTCTTCTGACTACTCTCGGAGCCTGAAGTATGTTTACGCCTTTTCTTGACGGGCTTTCATTGTTTTCAAGATCACATTATGTTGCCCCCAAAATTTCATTATCGTGAAAATTTGAGTTTTTGAGCCGAATGACCTTTGGCGTCATCTATTTTCTTTTCCTCAAGGGAGATTGAATACATTATTGATTGGAGCTCAAATGCCCTATTTATTCTCGGGCTCATATTTTTTTGAATACCTTCGAAGGCTTCAGCTTTTATTCCGAGCAGACACCTGCCTTAGGTTCTTGTACCTTAAATCTCTATGAAGAGTAATGAAAGAGATCTTTTATTTTGTAACAATGCAAGATGCTTATATGAATGAGCAAAGAGTATTTATTTTTTCAAAAATATGATTTTTGAAAAAATAGGGGTCACATATATTTTGTGCAGAAGCAACTTTGAACCCACTTGCCGAGGGCCATCCCAAGCGTAGTCTGTGTCTAGAAAACCACGAACGTTGTGTCGATGCTTGAAGATGTAAGATGCCTTCCAGGCTATTAGGCTTTCAAGAAGGATATCTCTCGCATGCCTAATTTCTGACCAATTTGGGCGGCTCTCTTTGACTCACGAACTCCCCCATTCTATTTTGCCTTCTTTTCTGATCTTGATCAAGCATTAGAAGTTTCAAATCTTTGAAAAAAGGATAACTCTATAAGGCGGGATGTAAGTTGAAGACAAATTTCTTCAACTCAAATATCCAGGTTTGATTAAAATAATCCTTGGAGTCGTGCACTGTAGGCCAGAGCTTGCAATTATAAACGAAATGCTATCTTTGTAGTGCTTGATTTGAACTTGCTTAGATGCAATTTTTATTTTTTCACTTTTTTTATCGCACTAGACTGTCCGTTTTCGGGTTTTCACCCTAAAGTTCATGTCATCTTCTTTCTAGCTTGGACCTTTGCAGCTTAAGCAAACTTATGCTCTGACCGAACATCGGCGTCTGCTTCAATTTTGCAGATGAGCAATCTTTCAAATCTCTTTTAAGTAGGGATACAATTATGCAGTCGCTTTTCTCATGAAGGCTCTACTTTTCTCCTTTTTTGTTTTTGAATACTTAGAGCGTCTCTTTTCAGGTTTTTGCTCTAGTCTTTTTTCTTTTACCTTTTTTTCTTATTTTTCTTTAACAGAAGAGCAGGAATTTAGTGGCACTTCTTCAATCTGGGAAGCAGATTGACGATAGTGGTTCTAGAATCAATCTCATCATCATAACTCGAAGATGTCTGAAGCATCACCAACCTTCATAAATTGCCCCAACTTAGATGAGCATGGTAAATTGGAATAACTACAAATAGAGCAATGATACTTATATGAACAAGTTCCTGCAGATCATAAGCTGAAAACCAACATGGTATAAGAGAATGTGATAGTGCGCTGGCCTTGTTGTTCTGATTATCCTTTGTCTAGAGATTTTTTGAGTTCTGGGTCTCATCGAGGAAATTTGCTAGCCTCAATGATTTGATCTAATTTTTTTGTTCAAAACTTGATTGAGCTGCGAAACGCCGATATCATGCTTTCTTACAAAAAATTAAGAAGGTATAGAACCTATAAGTAGACATGCTTCATTCGAATAAACACAAACCTACCCCATCATGCTTTCTACCCGCACATTTTAAACAAAAAGTAGATCCTACTCAAACATGCTTTTCTACCCGCATAAAATATATCGGCATGATACCTAGTATATGCTTTATTGCGAGAAAATAAATGATACCGAAATTAAAGAGCATAATTGAAAGAAATTAAAGAAACCCCCTAACTCTCTCTATCATGCACCTATCGGGTGACTCTCTAAATGGGTAGATGTTTTGTATGGCTCTAGACAAGGTAGGCTGCTATGGTTCACTACATGTGGTTTAGGTTCTAAAGTAACGGTACCCAAACTGTCGCTAGGACATCGATTCAGGAGGATACATTTCCCTAGGTCTGTATGGAAATAAAAATCTCACGGAGACAAAGGTACAGATGTATCCCGAAAGTGATCTATTATCCTACACGGAGGCGATACCTCACGAAGGCGTAGCTTCTCACTCCCACTTAAAAGGGACGGAGCTTGGGTACAGAGCTCATGATATGAAAAAAAATTAGGGTAAAATTTTAAAAACCTTTTTGTAAAAATTTAACAGGAAAATGGATCACAAAATAAATTAAACAGAATTTATAGTTTCCACTCATTAAGACAAAAAGTAATCGACTAGTGGCTCGACTCTAAAAAAAAGTGGTCCCTAGCGGAGTCGCCAAGCTATAACAACGGTCCCACCCGCGGTGGTGAGATTGACGCGTTCTTACAAAAAAATGGTTTGGATAGAGTCGCCACCAATCTTTTGATTTAGGTGAGATTGGATCACCTGAAAACTTGGTTATTTTAATAAAACATGTTTTTGTCATTTTATTAAAAACGAGTTTTGCATACGAAGCCAGAAAAACAGGTTCGAGAGTCAGTTACGTGTGAGGAAGGGTGGTCACCCCCACAACGCCCAAAATTGGTACCAAGTCGATTACGTATTGTCTAAACAATGGAAATTAATACTTCGAATTTAATTTAAAATTTGTGATCCATTAATATATTTCGAAAGAATATTTCTTTGTATGAAAAAGAATTTACACCCTACACCTGAGGCATAATTTCTGTTATATTCCGAATGAAGGAACCTGTTTTGAAAATTATAATTTAGGATTTAAAATGGTATTTTGTAATAGGGACTAACAGAAAGCGGCACCCCTTACGTTCGAGGTACGTTTTTTACGAGAATCCCTAAAAAATGGGTCACTTCTAATTTAGAATGCGGTTAAAACAAATGCACAAGATATATACAAACAAAAGTACATATATATAGTATTTATTATAATGCACATATACTTATACATAGATATATATATATATATATTATGAAAATAAAGGAAACTATACATATATAATATTATATATAAAAAATAATAATAGAGAAAATATGTATATATAGACATAATACTGATAATAAATATAAACATAAAAATATTATTAACAATAATAATAAGCATATAATAACAATGATTATAAATAATATACAAAATAAATTATATACTATATACTACATACATAAAATACCATATAATATACATATATATAATCTTAAGATAATAATAATAATATACATATATATAAATATAAAATACATAATATGTAATAAGAAATAATATATATATATATATATAATAATATGAGTAATACATAATAATATGTAGTAATAATTTAACATAATAATAATAGTTAAAAGGGACCAAATTGCGAAAAAACAGAGGCTGGAAAACTAAAAAAATCACGAAATTAAACATAAATAAAACTAGGAGGAGTGCAGAGGGAATTAAAATAGGGCCGAGGGACCAAACCGATAATTTCCCCTTTAAAATCGGATAAAAATCGAATTTAGTGACCGAATTGAAAAACGATTGAAACTTACAAGGACTGAAGGAACAATTATCCCATGTGGAAGGACCAGAACGTAATTTCCTTCTTTTTTTAAAAAATGCACGGATCTTCCCCAGGTCGATAGGGGTAAAACGACATCGTTTTGGGCCATAATTCGGACGCCCAAAATGACGTCGTTTAATGAGGTTATAAATCTGAAGTTTTGCCCCAAAAATTCATTATATGCCATTTTCAAAAAAATAGGGAAAGATGCTTTGGAGAGCTTTCGCCCGCTTTCGGACGCTGGTCGTCTGTCCGCCGTGGACCGTCGTCGTCCACGGCTGCCGGAGTGCATGTAACGACACCCCAAGGTACGTCTTCTTCTCCTTATCTCGATCTCGCTATTAGTTTTCTTAGAATCCTCTCATAAATTATTAGATCTAGGGATTTTCGATTGATTTTTTCTTTTAAAAAACTTTTCTTTTGCTTTTTATTTTTGATCTGAACACCAGTTTGATAAACACTTTTTTACTTTTATTTCATTCAAAAAAGCCTCTATTATTTATTTTATATGATCTGAAAGCCCTCTATTCGATTTGGCATGGGTTTTTATACCAGAATTTACATGCAAGTGATTCTGATATTTTCCTTTATTTTTTGCAGATTTGGCGACTTGGGCGATGGCCAGTACGGCTTGGCGGTGGTGGGCAATGGCTGTTACGCATGGCCAATAGTGGCACCTGTGGTGACCACGTGCGAGGGGAATTGGATGGATGAAGAGGTGCAGCGGCTGATGAGGATAAGAAGGGTTTAGGTTATAAATTTTTTAGGGTTAGGGTTAATTTGGGTATTTTGGGTTAATGAGTTATTTAATTGGGTTTCCAGATTTGGTATTGGGTATAAAATGGGTCTGGGTTTTTTAGTTATTGGGCTTGGTGGTTTAATCTTGTAAATGGGTTTGTATGTTGGGTAAAAGGGTGTGGGTTATTGGTTTGTTTTAATATTTGGGTTTGTAATAATAAAATGGGCCTGGACATAAAATGGGTATTAAAGCTGTCCATCTTTGCTCATTTTTGTGTAACAAGAATAGAGCAAAGACAAAAGGATAACCATTTTATGTCCAGTCAGGTCTAGGTTTCTTTTTCTTGGCCACCACTTCTTCTTGAGCATCACTTGATCTGCTTTGCCGCTCTTGTAAGCAAAATCTTCAAAATGGAGGATTGGTTGGGGATGACAAAAATCTTCAAAATCACTTGATCTACTTTGCCGGTTTGATCCGTTACGACTTTGACGACGATACAATGCCTGTAGAAAATTTGACCTAGCTGCAACACTGACGAAGATACAAGGTCTGCGAAACTTGATCCAACTGCCACACTGACGAAGGCACAGGATCGAAAGATGAAGATTTGGCCCAGCTACAACACCGACGAAGACGCATGACCTAAAGTCAGCAAATTTTGATCTAGAGCTTAGCTTATAGATCTCTTTTGCATTTTTTCCAAATGCACAGGGATCAACGAATTTGAGTTGCCTTTACCGATAGCCGTTTTCTCCGGGCTAGCTATACCATTTCCCTGGGTACAATCAGTTTATACCAATCACGACATTGGATTTTTCAAAGGATTTATTTTTCTTTGACCATTCGTGAAAATGGATTTTCGATGGACATTTGAATTATCTATTATCTTAAACTTTACCGTGTTTAAGCACGTTGTGCCAACATTTCTGTCGGACTTATCAAAATGGTTTTGATCCATCTGCAACACTGACGAAGAGGCATGATTGAAAGATGAAGGTTCTAATGTCTGATCCATCTACAATTCTAATGAAGAGACATGATTGAAAGATAAAATTTGGCCCAGCTACAACACCTGACGAAGAGGCAGGACCAAAGAATAGTATAGTTCGACTAAGCTGCAACACTTGACAAAGAGGCAAGGTCTGAAGTCAATAAGGTTGATCCAGTTATGACATCGATGAAGAGGCAGGATAAAAAATTAGTAGATTTTGGTCCAGCTACAACACCGACGAGGAGGCAAGACCTGAAGTCAGTAAGATTTGACCCAGCTACAGCACCGACGAAGAGGCAAGGTCTAAAGTTAGTAAAGTTGATCCAGCTACAACATTGACGAAGAGACATGATTGGAAGTCAGTAAAGTTGATCCAGCTACAACTCTGACGAATAAGCAGGATCAGAAGGTGAAAGTTTGATCATCTACAACTCTAACGAAGTGGCATGATCTGGATAAGAAAGTTTTGATCAGGCTTCCACTCTGACAAAGTGGCATGATCTGGAGAATAAAGTTTTGATTAGACTTCCACTCTAACGAAATGGCATGATCTGGATAAGAAAGTTTTAATCAGGCTTCTACTCTGACGAAGAGGCGTGATTTGAAGAAAGCTTTGACCAGGCTTCCACTCTAACGAAAAGGCGTGATCTGAAGAGAGTTTTGATCAGGCTTCTATTCTGACGAAGAGGCTTGATCTGAAGAAAGCTTTGGTTTCTTTTTTATTTTTTCTTCTTTTTTATTTTTTCTTTTTTTTCTTCTTTTTCCTCTTTTTTGGGAATCTTTTTATTTTTTTTATTTTTTGATTTTGATTTTTTAATTTTGATTTGACTTTTTTAATAAACATATGTCCAGAGAGAAAATCTGAGGAAAATATCTAGTCTAGTCACACCATCAATGAAGAAACTAGACATTGACAAAATTTTGACCTGTTGCACTTATCAACGACAAAGCAAGATATGAAAAATGTAGGATCTGCTATATAATGGCGGGGATTCATGGCTTCCCTTGGTTTTGTCTATCTTGTCTTCTCTTCTAAAAGATCATATAACTCTCTAATCGTTCTGCTATTCTGCTTCTTTGGGGTAAGTAAACTTAAGGAAACATGATTTATTTTTTGCGTTCGTTCTGCTGTAATTTTAGGGAGATGAATTTATTGTCGGGCTCATTCTGCTATAAATTCAGGGATATGAAACTGATGTCGTGTTCATTCCGTTACAAATTTAAGGAGATGAAACTGTTGTCTGTGCTCATTCCGCTGTAACTTCAGAGAGATGAGACGGCTGAGATGTCCATTCTATTACAACTTCAGGGAGATAAACTTATTGGCGTACTCATTCTACTACAACTTCAGAGAGATGAGACGACTAAGATGTCCATTCACTGCAATTTCAGGGAGATGAACTTGTTGGTGTACTCATTCCGCTGCAACTTCAGAGATATGAGACAGTTGAGGTGTCCATTCTACTACAACTTTAGAGAGATAAACTTGTTGGTGTACTTATTCCACTGCAACTTCAGAGAGATGCGTTTGTTGAGATGTCCATTCCACTGCAACTTTAGAGAGATGAACTTGTTGGTGTACTCGTTCCACTTCAACTTTAGGGAGATGAGTTTGTTAAGATATTTGATCTGTTCCACAATTTGTTGGAGAGACAAGATCTGTAAGGGATTAGTTGATGCCCCAAAATCACTTTTTGTAGTTCTCTCAGAATTAGAAGCTCGAACAATAAATGGTTTATGCAATATGATGTGATATGAATGCATACAATATGAGATGTCAATGCAATGCAAAAACAAAATAAAGCAAGTTAATACGGATTAAATAATCAATAATTTATTACAAAAAAATTAAGAAGGTATATAACCTATAAGTAGACATGATTTATTCGAATAAAAGCAAACCTACCTCGTCATGCTTTCTACCCGCACATTTTAAACAAAAAGTAGATCCTACATGAACATGCTTTTCTACCCGCATAAAATATATTGGCATAATACCTAGTATATGCTTTATTGCGAGAAAATAAATGATACTGAAATTAAAGAGCATAATTGAAATAAATTAAAGAAACCCCCTAACTCTCTCTATCATACACATATCAGGTGACTTTCTAAATGGGCAGATGTTCGGTATGGCTCTAGACAATGTAGGCTGTTATGGTTCACTACATGTGGTTTAGGTTCTAAAGTAACGGTACCCGAACTGTCTCTAGGACATCGATTTATGAGGATACATTTCCCTAGGTCTGTGTGGAGATGAAGATCTCACGGAGACAAAGGTACAGATGTATCCCGGAAATGATCCACTATCCTGCACGGATGCGATACCTTACAAAGGCGTAGCTTCTCACTCCCACTTAAAAGGGACAGAGCTCGGGTACAGAGCTCATGATATGCAAAAAAATTAGGGAAAATTTAAAAAACCTTTTCGTAAAAAATTTAATAGGAAAAGGGACCACAAAATAAATTAAACTGAATTTATAGTTTTCACTCGTTAAGACAAAAAGTAATCGACCGATGGTTCGACTCTCAAAAAAAGGTGGTCCCCAGCGGAGTCGCCAAGCTGTAACAACGGTCTCACCCGCGGTGGTGAGCTTGAAACGTTCTTACGAAAAATTGGTTTGGATAGAGTCGCCACCAATCTTTTAATTTAGGTGAGATTTGATCACCTGAAAACTCAGTTATTTTAATAAAACCTTTTTTTGTCATTTTATTAAAAACAACGAGTTTTGGTCTACGAAACTAGAAAAACAGGTTCGGGAGTCAGTTATGTGTGGGGAAGGGTGAGAACCCACACAACGTCCAAAATTGGTACCAGGTCGATTACGTATTGTCTAAACGATGGAAATTAAGAATTTGAATTTAATTTAAAATTTGTGATCCCTTAATATATTTCAAAAGAATATTTCTTTGTATGAAAAGGAATTTACACCCCTACACCCGGGGCATAATTTCTGTTAGATTCTGAATGAAAGGAACTTGTTTTGAAAATTATAATTTAAGATTTAAAATGGTATTTTGTAATAGGGACTAACGGAAAGCGGTTACGTTCGAGGTACGTTTATCACGAGAATCCTTAAAAAAGGGGTCACTTTTAATTTAGAATTCGGTTAAAACAAATGTAAAAGGTATATACGAACAAAAGTACATATATATAGTATTTATTATAATACACATGTACCTATACATAAATATATATATATTATGAAAATAAAGGAAAATTTAGATATATAATATTATATATATAATAATAATAAAGAATATATATATACATAATACTGAACATAAAAATACTATTAACAATAATAATAAGCATATAATAACAATGATTATAAATAATATACATAATAAATTATATACTATATACTACATACATATAATACTATATAATATACATATATATAATATTAAGATAATAATAATAATATACATATATATAAATATAAAATACATAATATGTAATAGGAAATAAAATATATAATAATAATAATAATAATAATAATAATAATAATAATAATAATAATAATAATAATAATAATAATAATATGAGTAATACATAATAATATGTAATAATAATTTAACATAATAAAAATAGATAAAAAGGGACCAAATTGCAAAAAAACAGAAGCTGGAAAACTAAAAAAATGACGAAATTGAACATAAATAAAACTAGGAGGAGTGCGGAGAGAATTAAAATCGGGTTGAGGGACCAAACCGATAATTTCCCCTTTAAAATTAGATAAAAATCGAATTTAGTGACCGAATTGAAAAAATTCATTATATGCCATTTTCAAAAAAATATATAGGGAAATATGCTCTGGAGAGCTCTCGCCCGCTGTCGGACGCCGGCCGTCTGTCCGCCGTGGACCGCCGTCGTCTACGGCTGCTGAAGTGCATGCAACGACACCCCGAGGTACGTCTTCGTCTCCTTATCTCGATCTCACTATTAGTTTTCTTAGAATCCTCCCATAAATTACTAGATCTAAGGATTTTTGATGATTTTTTCTTTTAAAAAATGGTAAACTACACCAGTAGTCACCGAACTGTGGTTTCTTTCTTATTTTGGTCTCCGAACTATTTTTTTGACAAAAACATCACTAACGTTATGTTTCCTTTCTATTTTGGTCACAGAACTATTTTTTGGGCAAAAACATCACTAACGTTATGTTTCCTTCCTTTTTTGGTCAGCTGTTGTTAAAAACTTAACGGTTTTGCTGACGTGGAATTTTATTTTATTTTTTTAATTTTCCATGTCATTTCTTGTCTCTCCTTGTAAGCAATATATGTTATTTTATAATATATTTATTCAAACTAACAGGATGGTGACACGTGTCACTGTCTATTAGAGAAATAAAAGGAATGAAAAATCAAGTCCCTTAGGTAGCCAAAGAGATGGTGACACGTGTAACTACTTAATAGGATGGTGACACGTGTAACTGCCTATTAGTCGAATCTCTCTGGCTGCATAAGAGGCTTGATTTTTCATTCCTTTTATTCCACTAATAGGCAGTGACATGTGTCACCATCCTGTTAGTTTGAATAAAAATATTATAAAATAACATATATTACTTACGAGGAGAGAGAATAAATGACATGGAAAATTTAAAAAAATAAAATAAAATTCTACGTCAGCAAAACCGTTAAGTTTTTAACAACCGGTGACCAAAATAGGAAAGAAACATAACGCTAGTGATGTTTTTGCCAAAAAAAGTTCGGTGACCAAAATAGGAAGGAAACATAACGTTAGTGATGTTTTTGCGAAAAAATAGTTCGATAACCAAAATAGAAAAGAAACTATAGTTCGGTGACTACTAATGTAGTTTACCCTAAAACAACTTTTTTTTGCTTTTCGTTTTTGATCTGAACAGTGGTTTGATAAATACTTTTTCACTTTTATTTCATTCCGAAAAAGGCCTCTCTTATTTATTTTATTTGATCCGAAAGCCCCTAATTTTCCTTTCGATTTGGCATGGGTTTTTTATACCCGAATTTACATGCAAGTGGTTCAGATATTTTCTTATATTTTTTTTGCAGATTTGACGACTTGGGCGGTGGCCATTGCGCGTGGTGGCCACGCTTGGGGGAATTGGATGGATGAAGGGGTGCGAAACTGACGAGGATATGAAGAGTTTAGGTTATAAATTTTTTAGGGCTAGGGTTAGGGTTAATTTGGGTATTTTGGGTTAATGGGTTATTTAATTGGGTTACCAGATTTGGTATTGGGTATAAAATAGGTTTGAGTTTTTTAGTTATTAGGCTTAGTGGGTTAATCTTGTAAATGAGTTTGTATGTTGGGTAAATGGTGTGAGTTATTGGTTTGTTTTAATATTTGGGTTTGTAATAATAAAATGGGTCTGGACATAAAATGGGTATTACATTTATAATATGATTAAAGTTTACAATTGGTCACTAAACTTTAATTAATTATTTAATTTGGTAATTAAACTTTCGATTGCTTCAATGTTACCATTAAACTTTTAGTTTTGTTCCAATTTGGCACTGTCCCGTAACAACCGTTAAAAGGATGACGTGACAGTTAAAATATTTTATATAATAACATTTAGTCATCTATATTTTTACATTCAAACAATTTAGTCTAAATTCAAAAGAAAAAATAAATTCAACTCTCATCATTTTCACATTATTTCAATTTGGCATTTCTTAATTAAAAATAATTTAATCTTACACTATAAACCTTAAACCCTTCAACTCTTCCCAAACATGACATTATTTAGTTGTTGGCCTTTTTTAATTAAAAATAATTTAACCAAATCTTAAACCTTTATACTCTTTCCGACATTATTTAGTTGTTGGACTTTTCAAAATTAATTTAAATTTGGGTTAATGGGCCGGCGAGATTAGACTCGTACACCTAAATATTTTTTAAGGGTACAATATCTTCCTAAAAACCATATTATTTCCCTAAGGAAACAAGTCAGTTTTTTCCCCTTCATATTTACCTTTTAGTTGGGAGAAAATAGAAATGACGGTGGTCTCACCGGCGGCGGCGGCACTAGGTGTGGGGCAACAGATATCGGCGTCGGTGGTGAACTCGTTTCGGGTGGCAGCCGTGGCTGAGCGGTTGGCTACTCATACTCAGCCTGGTAGACAACCTAAGAGCTCGGAGTTCTTCAGCCTCTGCCTCTCTCTTGCCAGGCACTTTTCTTATTTATAATAATATATCCATTTCTGCAGTACCAAGAAAGCGTAGATCCATATCTTTAGATTGTTGCCTTTTCCTTGATCCTGCTCCTTTTCTTCCCCTTCTTTTAATGTTTCGTTAGAAAGTATCGGTTGTGTGTTTAACATGTGTTAATTTTTTTAAATTACCCTGGAGAATAATAACCATATCCATATCCATATCCATATCCGAATATATCCTGATGCAAAAGTTCAATATGGGTGTTTTAGAGAAAACGGAGGGTTTGAATAATTTAGGTTTTAATTTGTTCAATTTAGTGAGATTTGGTTAGATATTCAACTATTTTGGTTTTGAAAATGCGTGTTTTTTGAACGAACGTGGACAGTAATTTCACATCCAGCTCTGTTTCCAACCATAGGCTGGTCTTGGCAACCTAGTTGGAGGACCATTTAGTTTTAGATGTATTTATTAAAATTTTGAAACTTTTGAAGGGTTTAATTTAAAATTTTCATATAAAATTTTTGAAGGGTTTAACTAAAATTATCAAAACAAAAAAAATTGAGAAGAGATTTAATTTAAAATATTTAAAAATTTGAAATATAATAACAAATCTTGAAGGGATCAAATTAAAATTTTTTAAAGGATTAAATGTCAATTTCTCAGGGGGCAAGGCCCCCTCCGGCTTCCATAAGGGTCCACCCCTGTTTCCAACCTTAAATTTGCTTTAATTTTCCTTTTTATTGTAGGTTTTGAGAAAAAATATTATTAGTTGAGTGATTTTAGATTTGCAAGCTATGTGTAAAGAGTGGTGCTTATGTAGGAAGAATATGGGCTTTGATGTTTTTGTTGCATTCAAATATTCAAAACAGAAACTATTTGTGCACGTATTAGTTGTTTCTATTTTGTTTCTAATTAGCTCTGTACTTGCTTTATTTTGCTTTCATCTATGCTTGTTCCACTGTTGCATGTTATTTCACTGCACTCGAATCCAATTTGATCTTATTGTTATTGTCCATTTCACAATTTTGTTACATATATGCCTTTCTGTGCTTGAAATGTACAGAGGCATTGATTATGCCATTGCAAACAATGAGGTTCCTCCCAAAGCGCAAGAATTACCTCTATTGTTGAAGCAGGTATGTTATTATCTTAGTATATTAATTATAGTTTAATGTTTTTGTCTATGAAAATAATATACGTATCACCTATATGTTTCTCTGCTTTATAGATATGCCAACACAGAAATGACCTCTTTTTACAAGCACCTGTTATGGTGTTGATGATATCAGTAAAGGTACTTCTGAATACTTTCATCTATATATATATCCTTGTTGCTAGTTTTGTGATCTCTTGAATCTTCAGTTGCACCTTAAAAATTGTGGTCATCTGTCTGTGTATGTGTTGCATGTTGGCAGTTACTTTGATCTAAAGTCAATTCCTTTAATAGTCATATTTAAAATTGTTCTTGGCGAAATATATGGTATAGTATCCTCTGTATTTGATTTTTCTTTCCATATCATTTGTTTTTGTAATTTAAAACAAGAAAGATGCCTGGTTTATTGGACTTGTTTGGTTTTAAATTTCTCTTTCTCAGAACTCTGGTCCGTCTGTCATGTATTATAGATTTAGTCTTTTTAGCTGTTCACTTCAGTTCAGATTTCTTCTATTAAGCATTTATGTTGCCTGTGTATGATTAGCTGCAAGCCTGTGTACTATATCGTACCAAGGTTTAGTGGAAGATTATTTTCCTTCGACCATGTATTAAGCATATTTTCATGCCTTTTTTTTCAACGTTGAGTGATATTTTAGCATGTCTTGAACTAATGATTATGTTTTTTAAAATGAAGATAATTTCTTGATGACTTTCTGTGTACTTGATAGAGTGCCTGTAAAATGAGCTGGTTCTCAGATAGAGAGACTCAAGAACTTCTTACTCTTGCCAATGAGGTTTGATTCTTAGCTAACACTTCTCTATCTTTCTATTTGTCTGTTGAGACTTTTTTTTTTTTTAATTTTTCTCCATGATACATGTTTTCTGCCTGAGGCTCTGAGCCATTGTAGAGGTGGTTTGAGTCTCTCACCTTGGGCTCATAAACACTTCTTTAACAAGTTGGTGGAGACTGGAGACCTCTTTTATTGATATGTAACCCTTTGTGTTGCTAATTGTAGTTTCTCTGCATATCTAGGTTGGCAGTTGCTTTTGCACCCCTGAAGGTATTAACAATGAACTGGATGGTTCACTTTCAACTGTTTTGGAAATTATGTCAAGGTAGGGGCTTTTACTTGTTTATAAGTATTTGCACGAACAATGATATTTCTATTTCAATGTTTAATGTTTTGTTCAAAACTGATATTTTCCAAGAGATGTTAATTTTAAGTTCTAGTTTCTTCCATAAGTGCTTATCTGTATTTCTGTCCGAGCAAGATAGTGAATATGTCTTTGCTGATGTTGAATTGCCATTATCATACGTAGTGTGACCTTTAAAAATTTGACTCAGATGTCAAGTGTTGATGCTGACGTGATATGTAATTGAAGCCAAGCATTATCTTATCACCAAGAGCATGGCAGGTGCCCGTGCCATAGCATTTCATTCCACTGTTGTCTGTTGAATCTATAATTGTGTCTTTAATATCTCTATACTTGCTTATGTTTTGTATAAATATGTGCTCCAATTGTAGGTAAAAAGCTTCAGATTGCCAATATCCTAAAGTTCCTACGCTGCTTGGCACAATGTTTAAGTGTTGTACATTTTGCTGCTATTTCTTATGAATGATTTGAAAACAAACCTTCCTTTTCAGGTTCTATCCATTCATGAAGATGGGCAATATACTTGCTTCTCTTGAAGCTCAGGTATTTTCTTTAATCATTTTAGACCCTATCGTCACACTAATTGAGCATGTTTTAATCTTGTTTCTTTGTTTTGTAGCCTGGATACAGCACACTCGTGGTTGATTTCCAAATATCAAAGAATATAACACCTTCTTCTCGTGAGAAAATTGTGAGCACATGGATTTTCCTTGAGTATCTGCTGTTTCTGCAGCTCTTTTCCTATGGACTAAAATTGAGAACACTGATTGTGGAAATTTTCCCTCATCACCTTGTATCTTTCTTCTGTTTCTCTTGCAGAGATTATTTGTAGCTCGGAAAGATAACATAGAGACATCTGCTTGCATTATAAGTCCCCAGCAAGTGAAGTATGAATATTTTATGTTATCCTTTCCTCTATTTTTTTTATGTGTCGTTGGTCATGTTGGATTTTCTATGGTGTTTTTTTAACACATTTACAGCCTTCTATTAAATGGGAAGGGTGTGGAGAGAAGAACAAATGCTTCAATGGTATGCTTTCCATTCCATTATTTTGTTTATTGATTACCTTTGCGCAAGACTCAGATTTTTTCATCAATGCTTTGCTCCTTTTTTTCCTATATCAGGATATGGGACCTCAGCTGCCAACAGATGTGACAGCCATGTTGAAATATGGGACAAATCTTCTCCAAGCTGTGGGCAAGTTTTGCGGTACAACACAAACAGATGCCTTTTTTGTCTGAAGTCCAAACATCTTAGTTTTTGTTTTTATTGAGCTTGCTGACAGAGACTAAATATTGAAAAAGGTCAATATGTCATTTTGATTGCCTTCATGAGTATGGAGTCATCACCTGACGCTTCCAGTTGCACACTACCAGATTATGTTCAATCTGTGGACTCTGCACCAGGTTCAGGTATGCATCAGTACAAATATTTTCTGTTGTATCCCAATGATGATTTCATTCTGTTATGTTGAGTTTCAAGAAGTTTTTTTTTTCTCTTTTGGTACAGAAGATTCCGATTTAATTGAAGGGCCATCACGGATATCTCTCAAGTGTCCCATAAGGTAAGCCACACTACAATTTTCCCTTCATGCAATTGCACATGAATCACATTACAAATGTAACATCCAAACTCACCCAACAATATTTGTTATTCGGGACAAGTGTCTTTTTTTCCTTTCACACCCTTATTGTTATTTTTTAGACGATTTTATTAATTTGCAAATATAATCAAATAAATGTCAGGGTTAGCAGGTGCATATGAACTTTGAGCCCTTCTTTTCTATGTAAACGTATAATACGTATTTTACATGTTAGTCCCATGCTTTTACCCTTATTTTGCATTTATGTAATTATATCCTACCATTTTTCTTTCTTCCCAAAACTTTCAGTCCAGTATGCATTCAATTCATTAGTTCTCTTTTTCTTCATTATTCTATTTTGGTTCTGGTGTTCTATTATAATTTTTTGACTTCTTGCTAATATTTATTATTATTACTATCTGTAAATCTTTTATAAATGGTTCATGAAATTTGTTTTTCTTGAGGACTCAGAGTTTGCTAATTCATCTCGGCATTATAATTCCGTTTACTTATTGTAGTTCTGTTGATTTACTCTATCTTCCAACAGCCGAACACGCATCAGAACTCCTGTCAAAGGGGATGCATGCAAGCATCTTCAGGTGAGTCTTTCTTGAGGTGTTTTTGCATTAATAAAGTTTCTGCCACTTGTTGAAGAAAGTACAGTAGTTACACTGAGATAATTGCTCACTAAACCCTGAATTCCTTATGGTGAATTTTAATCCTTTCAAACCTTTATCACATACTTGTAATATAAAGCTGGTTCATAATTTTTTTTTTTAATTTACATGTTGAGAAGGGATCCCACAGGGTTCTAAATCACTATAATATATGAATTAGATAAATACACGAGGACTTCAAGGAATAGTTTCTTACTTGCAATGTCATGTTGCGATTCACATGGTGATCTGGCCCTTCTTGTTCCTGATGTTTACAACATTTCTTTGATTTGCTGTAGTGCTTTGATTTCAATAACTATGTTGACATAAACTCTAGAAGACCATCCTGGCGCTGTCCACATTGCAATCAACATGTGTGCTACACTAACATTCGGATTGATCTAAATATGGTTAAGGCAAGTTGCTACGGTGTTGTCTTTGCTTTTCAGTTTTCTTCTTGTTTCACTTCTATTAAAGGTTTGGTCTGTCCTTAGGTGCTGAAAGAGGTGGCCGAGGATGTGTCTGATGTGATTATCTCTGCAGATGGATCATGGAAAGCTGTGATGGAAAATGATGGCGATGTAGATGAGTTGCCTGATAAGATCCTTGATTGCCAAAAAGATGGGTATGAGCATCAACAATCTGCTACGGGCGTTCCTATTGTTCTGGATCTTACTCAGGCTGACACCGAGGTGGATGCAATGGAAACCATGGAAATTGAAGACAGGAAGCCTCCTGTGGCTAATCTTCAAAGTTTGTCTGCTGCTCCAAATCTTACCACAACACCAGAATTGGTTAACACAGCTGGAACTAATCAAAATATAGCTTCTAATATGGAGGATAATTATTGGTCTGCACTTTACTCAAGTCTTGTGTCTGGCTCCTTTACTTCTAGGATAGATACCCAAGTTGGTGGCAGATCTGAGTCTGCTCCCAATGTTACAGTGTCACCAGTGTTTTCCGATGCTATTTCTCCAGCACCCAATCGAGCTGATGCTCGTGGTAATGCTAATCCTGCTACCCCTGGGGTTCAAAACCAAGTTGCTGCCGCGAATTTGCAATTACAGCCTCCGCAGCTAGTAAATTCAATGTCAAATCATGAGCATGGAAATTTGCATAACATGATACCTACACATGTAAACCGAACACCAACTGCAGTTCAGGCCCTCCCAGCAATGTCTCAGACACAGACTCACAGACCAACGCCACAACAGATATCAAGAAATAGTATGAATACTATGAGCACAAACAGTTCCTCCCGTACTCCACATCAGGTGCTAGATATGGCTTTGTTTTCATTATAACATAATTTTATTATTCTTATTATGTCTTTGCTCTTGTTTATGCTGTGTTCAGGCTTTTGTTTTGATTTTTGGTATGATCTTCTCAACGCAGAGTAGGAACCAACAAGAACGTACATTTGTTCCTGGTCAGTCAATTCAACAAGTTGGCGTTGCAGCTCCAAGTCAACTATCATACAGAGCTCTGGGTGATTACCAGAACCCACACCTGCAGCAAGCACTGAACTCAAGGTTTTCCCAACCTAGGAGTCCATCTCCAGGCCTGATACGATCACCATCGCCTGGAGCTGCACAAGTTGGGATGGGCTATGCAGTAGGCAATGTGAATTGCAATCGATTTGTGCCTGCTCCCCAGAGAGCCACCCAAATGGCTAGACAGCCTCCAATGATGGCAGTTCAAACTCAAACACCGAGAGCAGCAGCACCTTATCCTGGAAATGTTGATGGGAGTAGGGTTTCAGCTGTGGAGAATAGATTGAACATGGGTGGACTAGCACCTGCAACTTCAAGAGCTGATACCTCAGCTGAGCAGAATTGGCGGCCTTCAGGACGAATGCGAGGAAGCCTCACAGGTCGAGCGTATTCTGAAGCTCTTAGCCAGATGATGATTCAACCCACCAAGTCAACACAAGCTGCAAGGCACCACAAACAAATTTAACCTCTCCGCCTGTTCCACCACATCTGCAGGCGATTCTCGGTAATAACAGGAATCCCGTTGCCCCTCAAATGCAAAACAATGCAATGACTCAAACTGCTGCCATGAACAGTATTTCTGGTACCCTGCCAGATGGGTGTAGTGGGATGCATTAGTGTTAACTGTACAAATATTTTTATGGCCGATTTTGTGCATCACACATCGTTGTACAGTTCGTGGGTCTAATGTTTGTATTTTGTGAATAGAGAGTGTACTTATGGGAGCCTTGTTGGCACTTTTTATACAATAGTTATTTACGGCCGGCATGGCTGAGCTCTGCCCTGTGTTGGTATTCCTTTCTTCAAAAGGTTATTTAATTTGGCGACCATTAGAACCAGCCCAGTTGCAGCATTTGTTGTATTGATATTGCTGAATCTTTAGGGGATTTTGATTGGAGTAATCTTAGAGAAAAAATATTATTTGCATTGGCGGTGTAACAATGGCCCTGTGCAAGCTTGATGCCTTTTTACAAAAAAATGTTATTTTTAACGAAGTCGTCACCAACTTTTTTAATTTAAGTGAGGTTGGACACTTAAAAATTTAATTATTTTAATAAAATTTGTATTTGTCATTTTTTGTTAAAACGTGTTTTGGTCTGCAAAACTAGAAAAATAGGTTCGGGAGTCGGTTACGTGTGGGGAAGGGTGAGCACCCCACAACGCACAAAATTGGTACCTAGTCGATTACTTAGCGTCTCAATGATAGAAATTAAGAACTTGAATTTAATTTAAAATTTGTGATCCCTTAAAATATTTAAAAGAATATTTCTTTATACGATAGAAATTTACGCTCCTACGCTTGGGGCATAATTTCTATTAGATTCTCGAATAAAGAGAATCTATTTTGAAAATTATAATTTTGAATTAAAAATGATATTTTGTAATAGAGACTAACGGAAATCGGTACCCTTTACGCTCGAGGTACGCTTTTCACAATAACCCCTAATGAAGAAAATCGTTTTAAATTTAAAATTCGATTAAAAGAATGAATGCGGTATATATATGTATATAAAATTAGATATGGCATTTAAAAAAATCCATCAATATAAACAAAGATATAATAAGCAATTAATTAAAACTTGAAATAAAAGGGTAAAATACATGGAAACTTATGAGATAAAAATAGAATATTAATATGTATGTATGCATGTACATACTAAATATATAACGTGGTGGCATAATAACACAATATAAGGAGATAAAATAATAAAATATGGTAAAAATATTAAGTAAATGAGAAAAAAGGAAATATATGAAAGGAAAAAAAATGTTAATTAGTGTGCATGTATATATATGGAAAATAACGTCTACTAATATATATATATATATATTTATATATATATATATATATGAAAGGAAAAAAATGTTAATTAGTGTGCATGTATATATATGGAAAATAACGTCTACTAATATATATATATATATATATATATATGAAAGGGAAAAAATGTTAAGTAGTGTGCATGTATATATATGGAAAATAACGTCTACTACTATATATATATATATATGAAACACATCTACATAATATAATATACCTAATATATAATAGTTACGTAAATATAGTATATATTTATATATTTAATAAGCTTTACATATATTTATACATGAAATATTATGTTAACGAATCATATACATAATATTAATACATATATAATAGTGATAAAATAATAATAACATAACGTAATAACTAATTACTAATATAATATAATAAATAATAATATAATAATAACAGTATAATATATAACAATAATATAACATGTAACAATATAATATTAATAAAATAATAGTAATATAACATAATAATGATGATATAGCCATAAATAAGAAAACAGTGACCGAAATAAAATAAAAGGAGAATTAAAGTGTAAAATTATAAGGATACAAAAGCGGGAGGACTGGAAGTACAATTTTTCCATTTCATAAAAAAACACGGATCCTCTATCTGGGTCGGATCTGCACATGGATTACACCAGAGCAAAATGACGTCATTTTACTCATTTTTGCCCCAAAAATTCATTTTACATCTGATAACTAAAAGAAAAACCAAATACTCTCGTGCTCTCTCAAGCCTCACTCTCCGCCGTGGGCCATCGTTTGCCGGTGACGGGGAACCACCGCGAACGGTGTTCGGAGTTCATGCTGGAATTGGGTTTGGCTCGGTTTCAGGTCCTAAACACAGTTTTAAGGTTAGTTTCTCCAAAATCACCCCTATTTTTCTCGGATCTTAATAAAACCGAAAGGTTTTTGGTTATATTTACCTTTTCTATTTTTTCACTTGGTTTTTGCTTCGATTTTTTTTAGTTCAAAATCCTTCTTTTTCTATTTTTTTTCCTATTTCTAATCCCTTTCTTTGTTTTCGATTTAACCCTTTATATAGGGCTCTTGGATTTGGGTGATGTAATCCCCCGGTTTTGGGCTTGGACGTTTTAAAGGTTGATCCGAAGGTCCGGTGGACCAGAATTAGAGATTCAAGTCGATTTCGGGATTAAATCGAATTAAATGTTTTTGAAGGTGTTAAAATTGTGGGAAAATATGAAAAAAATCATTATTTAATATATTAAAGTTTATGGTGAAGTCAATTTTGGAAAATGGGTTTTTGGAAGGGTAACATTTTGGTTAGTGACCAAAATGTAAATTTTGAAAACTGGTTGTAAAAGGTGACTAAAATGAAAAGGGATCAAATTCTTAGAATCCTTAAAGAGCTATTTTACCAAGTTTTTGCTAGTGATTTCTCCTTTCAATTAAGTTATTTTAACATGTGTTTCAAAAGTTAATTAAAGGGAATTTTGACATTAAAAGTTAGTTAATCTTTTTCAAGATATTTTGACGTAACTTTTCTCTCAACCTTTCTCTTCACTTCTCTCTCAGCCAAACACTCAAGTTTTCATCAAAATCCAGAGGTAAAAGATCTTTTTACTCAGATTATTGATTTATAATTGAATCTTTAACTTTGTTTTACAAAATCTCATTGAAATCTTGTGTTTTCCTAGTTTTAAACAAGCTAATTGAAGGAGAAATCTCACAATAAGGGTAAGGTCCATGATCTCCTTTATTGAATGGTTCTTTATTGATATTCCCAAGTGTTTGATCCTTGATCATGATTTATAAACTGATTTTTCATGTTTTACAATATTTAATTGAATTAATTGGGTGAAATTGATGGAATAGTGAAAGGTTCGAAGTGGATCTGTTTTCCAGTGTTTAAGATTGATTTTAAACATATTTTGGATGTATTATGTTGTTGATAAGTTGTTTTTATCAATGGAATCTCGAAACTCTTAAATCTCTAATTGGTTAGGTTGTTAGATTTGTGTTTTTGTGGTGATAATTGAGTTTTATCATTTCTGGAAGTAAAAGGATGTTGGGAAAGGGTTTTTAGCTATTAATTGCTGAAGTCTTACGGATTGAATCGTTATGTTATGGCTGGGTTAGGTTTTTGAAGTGTTTGGGGATGATTTCGGTATGTTTGGGATGGTTGTTGAGTGGCCAACTTGGGAGTTGTGGGAGATTGCTATTAGGTAATGGTTTGAATGCATTTTAATACATTTATCGTCTGGTTTTATGGGTTTAAAACGGGGTACAATCAGGGCGACGAAGCTTGATGTTGTTTTATTGCTTGTCGGGAGCTTGTTTCGCATTGGCAAGGAAGGATAGGCATAATGGTGAGTGGAAAATGGTTTTTAAATGATTTACAAAGGTTTGTAAAGGTTGTTGGGAGTTTAGGGTAAGCGTGAGACACTTACCTAAGCTCGGAAGTAAGTTTCCCTTATTTCGCTCTTGAATATCGGTTTAGATATGAGCATGTTGAATTCATGTTTTGATGTTAAACATGTTTTAATTTACTACTGTTAATGCATGGTTATGAATACATATGCAATGGATTATATATATAAATGCTAGTGAGCATTGCTATTCATTCCGGTTGGGAATTAGGTATTGCTTTGGGCAATGTGGATTGCTATGTGGCGGTTTTGGTTTAATGCATTGAAAAATAGTAGGTAAATGGTTTTGTAAATGATATATTGGCTATGTGACAAGGTAAGAAACAATCGGATATAGTTGGCATGCCATAGGATTGAAATGCACTATAAAATATGAAC
Source organism: Hibiscus mutabilis (assembly GCA_019671005.1). Lineage (NCBI taxonomy): Eukaryota > Viridiplantae > Streptophyta > Magnoliopsida > Malvales > Malvaceae > Hibiscus > Hibiscus mutabilis. Next base: position 32,381,532 of record CM033719.1, on the reverse strand, counting down.
AAAAATCGATTGTGGCCATAGATCCTTGAGGTATGGCGGTTTAACAAGGCCACTCGGACTATTGGGAGCCTCATTGGGTATGCGGTTTAACTAGGCAACCCAATTTGATGGTGATCTTGCGGTTTAACTAGGCAAGGTCGGTACTCTTACGGTTTAACAAGGCAAGGATGAAATCTCGCGGTTTAACTAGGCGAGGGTGTCAAATCTTACGGTTTAACTAGGCAAGATTTGGGTATATCATGCGGTTTAACTAGGCATGGTATGAGAGATCCGTGTATCCGATATGTTGGATAGAGGGTAGTCTATCCGGGTCACTATTAATGCCAATATATGTGAAAGTTCATGTGTTGAACCTTTTTATATAATGCTTTGGGATTTAAGCATGTCTTATTTAATAATACTTTGGGATTTAAGCATGGTTTATGATTTTAATGCTTTGGGATCTAACAATGGAATACATATATGATGTTGCATAAGGGTGTTTATGCATGTCTTGGTTGGAGACAAGGAGAGTGCTTTGGTTATAAGCATGTTTTGGAAACAAATGGTTTGGTTTCAAATGTTTTAAATGCATCATTGTTTATGAGCATCCTCACTAAGCATGTGTTCTTACACTCCCTTTTTCTTAATGATGCAGAGCATTAAAGTTTGGGGGCTGCAAGGGCAAGGATAAAGTGATCCTAAGACAAAGGCTACTTTGAGTATGAACTTGATTTATGATTCCAGTTAATAAGGCAATGTGTTCGCCTATATTTTGGGGATTTGTAATTCTATTTTCCATGGTTTTTAAGCACGTGAAGTGCTAGATTTCATGTTGGTTTGTTGTTGTTAGACTTGTGTGAATCATTACCCATTTTGATGCTAGATGTGTGCTTAGGGATGCATCTAGTTAATTTGGTGTGGTTGCCATGTTTTGATGATTCAAGCAAGTTTGGTTTGATGTTTTGGTTGTACAAACATGTTGAGTATTCCTTATAGGTACCAAATGTGAGTTTTGGTTGTTTGGTATAATGAAATTAGGAAGCATGCATATAGATCATCAAGCTTGTATGAATGCCATGTTTGGTTGATGTTTCTGGGTTGCTTTGATGGGAAATGTATTTTGGTGATGTTGTATAAGTGTTTGAAGCATGTATAAGTGGTTTGGTTTTCATTAAAGTGTGTTTAAACAGCAATTTTGGAACATTACAAGTCCACGCATATTCAAAACATGTGACCCCTTACCGGTACGGCTAGGCCATTTCAGGCATAGCATTTCGATACGCGGGTAGGTTTTTGATACGGATAAGCCTTTACAGGAATAGCATTTTGATACTCGAGCAAGTGTTCCGATACGGACATAGGCATTTTAGCCAGGAGTTTTGATGCGCGAGCAAGCGTTTCGGTATGGGTTTTAGTTGCTGAAATCTGATTTTTTTAAATTATAAGGGCGTATCGAAACACTTTTACGTGTATCGGTACAACTACCATTAAATCAGTTATTTTGGAATCTTGAAGGTTTCTGTTTGTTTCATATTGGTCCCTAAATTCTGTAAATGAAATTGTATGAGATTGGATGATCATTTTGACTTGAAATTTGTCATGTGAGAATGTAAATGGACTAATTGAGGATTGGTAACTACAATTTCAGTTTTGGTCCTTAAAATTATCAGTTTTGCAATTTAATCCCTAAAACGCATGATATGCAATTGGTGGCATTTTCGTGATCTGTTTTCTTTAAAAATTTAACCGCTGCAAGTATACACATGTAGGATTAATAATTTGCATCTATAAGATAAAAATAAAAAAATGGATCAGTTTTCCGTAATTATTCTCTGGTTTGCTTTGGCAAACCTAATGTAGTTCTTTCAGTTCGGTCAGACGTCTAGGCCGGGTCTAGGGGGTTACATTTGTTGGTATTAGAGCAGGTTTCGAAAAGTTAGGATGTTGTTGTTTGATTAGTAAGTGATGTTTGAATTGTACGGTGATTGTGTATATGTTCGGTGATTGTTTAATATCATGTTTGCGGTATAAATTGGGAACACATTGCCTATTATCGAGGTTTAAAAATGTTTTATAAGGTTTTCTTGGATCCTTTGCCTTATGCTAGCCTAAATTTAATGTGTTTTGATGCTTTTGTTAGCATGGCTCAACGTGAGACATGATCGATGGCTAATACTGCCGGGGTAGGGCAGAGTAACGAGATGGAAGAGAATCCCCCTAATGTTTTACCTCCTCCCCCTCTGTTGGTTCCTCCTGTCAATGTTGGGGCTGGTGATGTGCCCCAGGTTCATTAAGTGCCAGTGTTTGGTGATTTGACTCTGTTAATTCAAGCGATGAAGGGAGCGTTTCAAGCAGCGATGGCTGGAGTGCAAGTGCAAGCACCAACATCTGATGTGGTAGCTAATCAAGGTTTACCCTTGGAGCATCTTCGTAGTTTGGGAGGCGAGGAATTTTAAGGTTTGAGTCCTGAGGCAGCTGAGGGTTGGGTAGAGAAAACGATCCGCATTTTGAACCAGATGAGTTAAAATGAGGAGCGCAAGTTGGGTTGCACTGTGTCACTATTGCAAGGTGATGCATATCATTGGTGGGTGACCACGATTGTGGGTGTTCCCGAGGCAGATGTAACTTGGGAGTTTTTTTGGAGAGCTTTCAAGAGAAAGTATCTTGGTACCCAGTATTTGGATGCAAAGAAGCGCGAGTTTATGTCGTTGACGCATGATGGCATGTCTGTTGCCGAATATGAGGTGAAGTTTGTTCGTTTGAGTTAGTATGCCCCAGAGTTGGTCCCTGGTGATCAGCAGAGATGTGATAGGTTCCGCTACGGTTTGATAAAGGATATTAAGATATATATGTTGGCCGCGGGTTACACAGATTTTGATGTGTTGGTTAATCAGGCCAAAGATATTGAGCGGTCTTTGGGTACAATGGTTCAGGCTGCGAGTGTGAGTTTGGTAAGAGAGTGGCTGACTCTAGTTATTCTGGGAAGCAGAATAAGAGGTTTTGGGACAAGAGAAATAGGCCAGATCACAGACATGGTGGTGGTGCTGGTCAAGGCAATCAGGTAGCTCGTGTTGTACCGGAGTGTGAGCGTTGTGGGAGGTGCCACTCGGGTATGTGTTGGGGTACCGCTGGCGGTTGCTAGATCTGTAGATCTTCTAAGCATATGAAGCGTGATTGTCCTCGTGCAGTGAGGGATGCATCGGTTCATGTTGCTGCACCAGCTAGGGGCCGAGGCTGAGGTAATTTCCAGAGGCGAGAGGATGTGCAGAGGGCTGTAGCAAATGCAGTTGTTGTAAAAGAATGTTTCATATGTGTGGAAAAAGAAGCAGCAACAGAGTTTTGAGAAGTTGAAGGAGGTTTTGACACATGTTCCTGTGTTGATTCAACCTGAATCCAGGAAGGAGTTTGTGGTTTATAGTGATGCATCGTATGTGGGCTTGAGTTGTGTACTAAGGCAGGATGGAAAGGTTGTGGCCTATGCGTCGAGACAACTGAAGGTTCATGAGCGCAACTATCTGACTCATGGTTTGGAGCTTGCAACTATGGTTTTTGCCTTGAAAATTTGGAAACACTACCTTTTTGGGGAAAAGTGTGTGTGTTTTTATGGACCATAAGAGTTTGAAATATTTGATGTCTCAAAAGGATTTGAACCTTAGGCAACGAAGATGGTTTGAGTTGCTTAAAGATTACGACTTAACAATCGAGTATCATCATGGAAAAGTCAATGTGGTTGCGGATGCGTTGAGTCGTAAGGTTGCGGCTGAGCTCAAAGATATGTTTGCAAGGTTGAGTGTGACACGGGAAGGTGGGTTGTTAGCTGAGTTGCAAGTTAAGCCCACGTTGTCGCAGTTGATTAAAGCTAAGCAACCGTTTGATGATTCTTTGGTTCCTCATGTTAAGGACACAGTGGATGGAAATCTGACGGATTTTCATTTTGATGATGATGATGGTGTTTTGTGCTTTAAGGGCCGAATAGTGGTGCCAGAGGTTTCGGAGCTTAGCCATGCTATTTTGGCGGAGGCGCATTCTAGTTCTTTTTCTATGCATCCTGGTAGTACCGAGATGTATCGTGATTTAAAGGAAGTGTACTACTGGGTTGGTTTGAAAAAGGATGTGGTAGAGTTTGTTTCTAAGTGTATGGTGTGTCAGCGGGTTAAGGCTGAACATCAGTTTCCATCTGGGTTGTTGCAACCGTTGAGAATTCCGGAATAGAAATGTGAGAGAATCACCATGGATTTTGTTTCAGGGTTACCTTTGACACCGATTAAAAAGGATTCTATTTGGGTGATTGTAGATCGGCTTACGAAGTGTGCATATTTTCTGCCAGTGCATACGATGTACACCTTGGACAAGTTAGTGAATTTGTACATTTCTGATATCGTGCGTTTGAATGGAGTATCGAAGTCCATTGTTTCAGATAGGGATCCAAGGTTCATAGTGAGGTTTTGGGTACGAAATTGAATTTTAGCACCGCGTATCATCTGTAGTTGGATGGACAATCTGAGCGGGTTATCCAGATTTTGGAAGATATGTTGAGGTGTTGTATTATTGAGTTTCAAGAAACCTGGGAGAAATATCTACCTTTGGTTGAATTTGCGTACAATAATAGCTATCAAGCAAGTATATAGATGGCACCATATGAGGCATTGTATGGCCGGAGGTGTCGTACGCCCTTATGTTGGGCTGAGGTAGGGGAAAAGCATGTTTCCTTGCCGCATGTGTTGAAAGACACAGATGAAAAGGTTTGTGCGTGAACGCTTGAAAGTGGTGGCGGATCGGCAAAAATCTTACACGGATTTGAAGCGTAGGGAAATTGAATATGCGGTAGGTGATCGGGTGTTCTTGAAAGTGTCACCATGGAAAAAGGTGATGCGGTCCGAACGTAAGGGTAAGCTTAGTCCAAGGTTTATTGGAGCATATGAGATTGTGGAGCGTGTAGGTCATGTAGCTTATCGGTTGAGGTTACCTCCCGAGCTTGAGAAAATACATGATGTATTCTATGTATCTATGTTGCAGAGGTATCGGTCGGATCCCTCGCATGTTATGTCGGTGGAGAATATTGAGTTGAGACCGGACTTATCCTCTGATGAGGAGCTGGTTGAAATCATTGATTCCAGCAGCAAAGTTCTTCATGGCAAGACGATTGAGCTGTGGTGGCACCGTGGTGTTGAGGAAGCCACTTGGGAAATGCGGACATGTTAGAGCAGTATCTGCATTTGTTTCCTCCAGGTAAATTTTGAGGATGAAATTTCTTAAGAGGGGGAGAGTTGTAACACCCCGGTTTTGGGCTTGGACGTTTCAAAGGTTGGTCCGAAGGTCCGGTGGACCGAAATTAGAGATTCAAGTCGGTTTTGGGATTAAATCGAATTAAATGTTTTTGAAGGTGTTAAAATTGTGGGAAAATATGTAAAAATAATTATTTAATATATTAAGGTTTATGGTGAAGTCAATTTTGGAAAATGGATTATGGGAGGGTAACATTTTGGTTAGTGACCAAAATGTAAATTTTGAAAACTGGTTTTAAAAGGTGACTAAAATGAAAAGGGGTCAAATTCTTAGAATCCTTAAGGAGCTATTTTAACAAGTTTTTGCTGGTGATTTCTCCTTTCAATTAAGTTATTTTAACATGTGTTTCAAAAGTTAATTAAAGGGATTTTTGATACTAAAAGTTAGTTAATCTTTTTCAAGATATTTTGACGTAACTTTTCTCTCAACCTTTCTCTTCACTTCTCTCTCAACCAAACACTCAAGTTTTCATCAAAATCCAGAGGTGAGAGATCTTTTTACTCAGATTATTGATTTATAATTGATTATTTGACTTTGTTTTAAAAAATCTCATTGGAATCTTTGTAATCACTCATTTTCACTAATACATATTAGTATTGCATGTATACTTACTATATTATATGTTTATTATTTGCATGAGTGTTACTAGTATATATAAGGTGTGGTGTGTGTGTATATTATAAGCTATGTATGTATACGTACTAATGGTGTATGTGTGTCGCGTATGTATCTATAGAGTACGAGCGTATTTGTTTAATGTGTGTAGATGTTATGTTAGTATGTTACATTAATATTTGCATGTGTATTCGTATGTTACACTTATATGGGTGTGCACGTGTACGTATATATGTAACGTTGTATTATTATTATTATTATTATTATTATTATTATTATTATTATTATTATTATTATTATTATTATTATTGGACTAATGTAAAATAAAATCTAAAATATAAAACCCAAATATTAATTAACAGTCCAATCCAATTTATTACAAAAACCCAAAAATATATTACAAGGCCCATATTGGCCTGACCCAGTATATTAAAAACCCTAAAAACTAAGTCTGATACCCCTCTTTTATCTTGCAGCCGCCGTCATTTGGACCGTTGGATCAAGTCTTGATCCAACGGTCCAGATCAGTCCAAGATAATCCAGCTGGCGCGTGTGATGTCACTCTCTAGACCGCTCGCCTCCCACTCGCGCGTGCAACGCACGCGCGAGACCGTTCATTACCCCTCTGCCACGTGTCGTCATCTCCAGCAAGCACCACGCATTTCAAGGCTCGATCTAGGCCGCTCATCCCCCATGTAATCACAGCCGTTGGATCAGATCTGATCCAACGGCCGTGAGTGGATCTGGCATAAGACACCACCACCATGACTTCCCCATGCCGACACCACCACTCCGCCCGTCTTCGCCGGTTCAACCACGCGCTCAGAGAACGTGCAAAAGCACCAAAAAGATGGATTGTCAGTACCAAAAAATCAGATCTGATATATATATTTCATGTAATAGACGCTAAGAAAAAAAAGAGAAGGAAGAGAAGATCCAAAAAAATTGTATTATCACCAAAGTTTTCAGAAATACAAAGAAAGCAACGCAAGTTCAGTGGTAAAAAAAACTTCTTGTCTTTCTTTCTTACTTACATGCACAAAAAAATGGAGAGTTTACGTAAAAAAAACCTTCCTTTCCTTTGGCGATAAGCTCGAGGAGTGAGCCACAAAAAAGGGGTTCTTCTTTGTTCTTTAGCTTCAAATACCATAGATCTAGGGTTTTGGTGGTCTCAAAATAAAAGCGTACTTGATTTTTGTGAGGGTTTTGGGGTTCAGTCGTTTCAAAGATGGAGTTTTTGTTCTCGAAGAGGGATCGAGGTTAGGTCTTAGAACCGATAGAGCGTAGAGGGTGGTGGCGGAGTAGCCGGACCATCACCGGCCTCGAGAACCATGGTGGCTAAAGGGTTCGGGCTTGGGTTTTTTCTGGTATAATAGAGAGGAAACGAGAGCTTTTGCTCTTAAAAAAAATGAAAGGAAAAATGAAAGTGGGGGTCTGATTATCGGGTCTTATAGACCTAAAATAAAATAAAAATGGTCTAATTACATCATAAATCCTCCCTTGTCCCCTATATTTTCGTTTTGAGTTTTCCGCATGGGTTAATCATGATTCTGGTCCTTTTTCTTTTCCATTTTATTTCGTTTTGATCACTAAATTAGCCGAATTCAGATTTTAAATGGTAAAATTACCGCCTTAACCATCCCGCGTTTTTGAATTTTTCATTTCGGGTCTGCCCCTTGGTTTAATTACAGTTCCAGTCCTTTCAAGTTTGATCATGATTGCATTTTCGTCCTTAAATTGCATATTATTATCCTTTAATTTCATCACTTGATGTTTATTTCTTTTCATTTTGATCCTGTTTTCATGTAAATATTTATGTTCGTATTATAATCGTGTATGTTGATGTAGTCTTTTGCCTATTATATATCCTCATACGTACCTCGTATTTTAAGTTTACATGTATATGTATGTTTTAGTTTAGTATCTTATTTATGTTAGATTAGTATTACATTATGTCAATACTTATTGCATTTAAATATTTTGCCATGTTTTATATTTTTTGTCACTAAAGTTGCATATGATATATAAATTGTTAATGCGGTGCTCTTTTATCCGAAGCGTAAACGGGCGATGATCGGCGTAGTGATAGTGGTTGGGCGTTTACTCTCGGATAACGGGGCCCTTAAAATTTATTCGCAATTAGGACCGAATTTTAAAATAATCGTCACTCTAATCCGGAAAATCCAATATTAATAAAGCGGAAATTATTAAAGTACCAATTTTTGGGCGGTGTGGGGGTGCTAATCCTTCCCCATCCGTAACCGACTCCCGAACCCTATCTTTTTGAATCTCTGGTTTTATGGTGTCTGGTCTACCTAAGTGGCCGGTGGCGACTCCATTTTTCAAAAATACGGTTTCTTTAAAACCCCCATGGAATAAATATTTTATATAAAAAAATCTCGAACGCCTTTCAAAAACACCTTCCAAAAATCAATCGTTTTTATTTTAGCGATGAAAATTAATAGGGACATCGCTACAGATGGCGACTCCGCTGGGGACATTTTTGTTTTTCAAAAACAAATGAGAGTCAAGCTTTTAAAATAATTACCGCTTTACTAATATTGGAAATTCCGGATTAAAGTAACTATTAAATTAATATTCAATCATAATTGCGCGTTTATTTTAACGCATTTAAAATATGGCATATAAACCCGTCTTTTTAAGTGGGGGGAAAACGCTAATGCTTTCGTGGAGATATCGTTCTCCCGTATGGGCCTAGCAAGTACCTTTCGGGCTCGAGTACCTTATGCTTTCGTAAGGATATCGTTCCTTAAATGCGGGCATAAGCGAATGGTCCCCCCGAATTGAACCCGGTTGAAAGGAGCCTATAATGGGTGATGATCGGGGGCCTTGCTACTCTTAGTAGAGGACAGCAAGGACAATTCGGGTACCTCCTAGCACCAACACTGCATGTAGAGAACATAGAAACCTACCTGTTAGAGCCATGCGGATAACCTTAGGTTTTAGACGGGATAAATAGGGTTGTTTTGTGTGTTTATTCATTTAATTTTTCATTTTATTTATATATTTATCAATTTTATCTGTACTGACTTGTTTTCTTTTTTTCGCTTTTTGTTCTTTTTCTCATACATCATTGCATTTGCATCGCATAAAGGTACTGGATCAAGTGGTTTGCCTGATCAGAAAGTCTTTCACTATGGAAAAAAGGTGTCTTAGGAAAGAAGAGCTTAATTTGTCAGTCAGACATTGGTCAGAGGTCAACCAGAAAATCCAAGGGACGATCTGCCTAACGAACGCGTAATAGCTGGATACACCTATGTGAGTCTCCAACAGAACGACTTGTGGGATCTTCAAAGCATTTGGGAAAGATGGGACCGAAGGCTACAAGACTTATTTAGCGATAGTTATGGCGACATCGCGCAGCTATTATATGTTCGGATTAACCAGCCCCTACTCCGAGCTATAGTCCGATTTTGGAATCCGGCTTTTTGTCGCTTCACCTTCAATGGGCAGGACATGATGCCTACGGTAGAAGAGTACTTCGCTTTACTTAACCAGAAAAATATTCAGGAAGATTGGATCTCTACGCGAAGCCTCCGAGGAATCAGAATTACACTGCGAAACTCAAAGCCTTTTTGGGAATGAGTGATGATTGGGTTAGTGGCCTCCTTCAAATCCGAGGAGATAATACTGATTTGCATGGGAGAGTATTCGGGACATCATATCGACACATCCAGACGAGGCAAAGAAAATGGACTTATTCGCTTTAGGAATATATGGCTTGGTGATCTTTTCCCAGTACTCGGGAACATTGACATAGCCATTCGGATTTGTTTGAGCGGGTGAAACGGAGAGCAAACCCGGTACCAGCAATCTTGGTCGAGACTTTCATTTCTTTAAACGCTAGCGAAAGCATGAAGAAGGCGTTTTGAGGATGCGCACAGCTATTACAAGTATGGATCCGAGTCACATGTGGAAGACGCCGACGCTGGTCGCGGGGATATCCTTCCAAGGTTTTTCACCTTTACGAGAATACTTAGCAAAGGAATGGCGAGAAGATTTTAAAACAAAAATGTGGACCAGTTTCTTCAGGAACATTCAAGATGAAGACATAGCATGGAGGGTCCCATGGCTCGGTAAAGTTAATTATTTTCTATACAGTTGTGGTGACTTCAACTGGCTGATGATGTTAGGATTACATGGAGGGATCGCTTGTGCTCCACTTTTAGTGTCTCGGCAGTTCGGATCACGGCAGTTCATTCCCAATACCGCCGGATTAAGCCAAACTGAATTTCTTTTCAAAGGAGAGTTCAAAGGAAAAATTCAGACCATCATGAGGGCCTGGGATCATTGTTATCGGATCAGGGTGGAAGGAGATACCGAGCACATGACTACCCTAGATTACGATCTTTGGAGACGTTCGAGGGTTAATAATGTGATTCCTGAATCTGATCAAGGACCAACAGTGTCACTCGAAGAGCTTACAAGGGTGGTACCGTCCGAAGCCGACATCTTAAGGAGTGAACTCGAAGAAGTTAAAAGGAAAATGGACATTCAACAGACCCAACATGCGAGCGAACTCTATAAGGCAAGCTTAGAAGTTGATGAGCGGGACGAGATCATCAGGCAATTGAAGAAATTGAATGCAGATTTAAGTGACAAAAATACTCTTTATCAAAAAGATGCCCTCCTATTACAGGCAAAAATACAAAAGGCCGGCCGGAGTCAGTTCATAGCTGTGGAAAGAGAAAGAATGAACGGCATCCGTTTGGTGGAAGAAGAACGAGAAGTTAACAAAAGAGCGATCGAGAAAGAGATTGAAAGCTGCCGTTTGGCTATGGAGGAAAAAAACGGTCCGCCAAGAAGGCCATTGATCAAGAGAGAGAAAGATTCAGACAAGAAATCAGCAAAGGAAAATAGGCTGTTCATCATGAGAGAGAAAGTGTCACCGTATGGAAAAGAAAATCCACGAATAGCCGAAACAGACTGTTAGAAATGCAGAAACTGTACGATGACACTCTTCAAATTTTGGGGCAAAGCCAAAGTCAAAATGATGAATTAAAAGAAAAGATGGCGGAAGCCGAACACTCACTTCGAATGTACCAGAGGAATAATTTATTGAGCTGCAAGAAAGAGAACGCGAAGTGGGTGTGTTACAAGCACGAATCGGATCCTCAAGCAGCGTTGTGGAGGATTACAAGGAAAGAATTAATGTGTTCGAGGAAGCTACAGTAGGGGGACACCTATTGGCAGAAGAGATTACGCGACGCTGCTCGAATGGTACAGTACATGAGAGACCAAGACTACGCAAATCTAATGGTGGACATACAATGAGTCGGCAGACACGTAAATGATTTATTTGTCGAGGCTGAGACACTCGACCTTTTATAGCCCGGGAATGGAAGAAGCTCCTAGGTTCCTCAAGCTGCTCAAGGCAATTGGAAAGTTAGGGGATAGAGCTAGAGTCTATCTATAGGACTCGTGTTATAATTAGATCTTTTGTACTAGGGATCTTTACTTTGTAACACAATTTTGTTGTAATCAAGACCCTTTAATTCTGTAAAAGTAATTCAAAAGGGTGATTACCAGCGGAAACGATACCTTGTCTGCATGCATTCTTGCATTTGCATCATAACATTTGCATCATCGTACATGCATTTATTTTTTACAACCATATTAACAGTATGAATATTGTGACATTCCAGTGTGTTAACCCGCAATCATTCATCACCTATACTTTACCCGACTACAAAGAAAGCTCATGGAAGAAAGAATAATCAATCTAGAAAGAGGGCAGAGAGAGCTCGAGTCAAGGCTTGAAGAGGCCCAGAGAAGCCTTAGTGATCAGATTGCACAGTCACAAACTTCAATAGTATCGACATAACAAAGTATTCTTTGGCAAAAAGTCGAAAAAACGAGTAGAAGGAGAAAATATCCCAGAGCCAGAAGGTACCCGGGCTCACTTCAAGGTTCAACCAACTGCACCAAACCAGGCTAGGAAGGTATATATTGACCCTATAGGAATGTCTTCCATCTTTCAAGTAGGGGCACCTGAGACTCAACCCCTTGATACCGAAGCACTGTATGAAGAAGAAGTGCCAGACCTAAATATGGTCGAAAAGATCCGGAATGAGGTAGAAAGAAAGTGGGAAGAAAGATTTAGCCTCATGGAAGAAAAATTTAAAGCGTTACAATCAAATGAAGAATCAGGAAACGACGCTAGTGATCTAAGTTTGGTGTCTGATCTTGTCTTGCCGCCAAAATTCAAAACACCAGAGTTCGATAAATATGACGGAACCACATGTCCTTCTGCACATATAACGATGTATTGCAGAAAAATGGCGGCTTTCCATAAAGATGAAAAGCTACTGATCCACTGTTTCCAGGATAGTCTAACTGGAGCGGCGTTACGTTGGTATACTCAGTTAAGCAAAGCGAATGTCAAGACATGGAAAGATTTGTCTAAAGCATTTTCCGAGCAATACAAACATGTAACAGACATGATCCCTAGCAGAATTATGCTAGAAAATATGGGGCAGAAGTCCAATGAAAGCTTGCGACAATATGCCCAAAGGTGGAGAGAAGTAGCCGCCCAAATCCAGCCACCTATCCCGGAGCATGAAATCACGCCATTATTTGTCAACACTCTGAAAGGGGCACTCTTCGACCGCCTCATCAATAACACAACACAGTGTTTCGCCGACTTAATCAGATCGGGAGTCTCTCGAATCGCAATCAAGAGCGCAGAATAGATAGTGGGGAAGGGTCTCGAAAGTATAACAAGAGAAATGAAGTAAACACCACCAGCACCTATACCGCCCCGAAGAACTTCACAGTCTCACAGCCACAAGCACCTGTGGGAAAAACACAAAATTCGAATCAAAGAGATGAGAGGGTCACCAGAAAAGATAAACAGAGGAGAACTTTCACTCCCCTACCTGTTTCATACTCAGAGCTTTATTCCCAGTTGTATGAAGCAGACTTGGTCCGACCATACATCGTTAATCTGTCAATCCACCCTTCCCGCTTGGTATAATCCAAGCGCACATTGCGATTATCACGGCGGTACCCTGGACATCCCACCGAGAGCGCCTTGCCTTCAAAAAAAGCTTGCAGTAACTTAATCGATTCCGGGATATTGAAGTTTGAAGAACCTAGCGTAGCCAACAACCCGCTGCCTAATCATGGGAGCAAAGGGGTAAATGCTATAGAAGAATGCTTTACCAGGAGGATAAAGGATGACGTGTCAGAAGTCAAGTCTCCTTTACGGTGGGTATTTCAACAATTATGCATGGCTCGTGTGATCAACAAAGGCATGATAATAAGGCAGAAAGAATGTGGAAAGTATTGCGAATTCCATCAGACTGAAGGGCATGATATCCAAGAATGTGATGAGTTCAAGAAATTGGTGCAGAAGTTGATGGGTGAAAAACAAATTGAATTCTTTGAGGAACCCATGGGGAAGGGATCAGACGTACACATGACAGATACCCCCAAAACTAGATACGGGAAGGATAGACCTTTTATCATCTCTCCCAGGGTAGGGAATGCAGGTGTCCCCAAGGAAACCAGCAAGATAAATCCCAAGATCGTCATTTCAGCACCATCTCCATTCCCATTCAAAGACATGCGACAAATTCCCCGGAATTATGCCGAATGTGACCATGCCAGAAAAATCAAAACACGAACAGGTAAAAAAGAGCTCTGTTTGGAAGACCAACAAAGCCAAAACAATGTGAGCGTTGGTGAGGCAGGCCATTTCACCAGAGCGCCGATGTTATTCCTCCGAGGCTTTGAGAGCAGCTGAAAAAGATAGGGGAAGAGTACAGTGACTAGCCCGCTGCAGATATTTGGAGAAGAACCTCCCCAAAAGATAAATGAACTGTGAATCGAGGCCCGGGCCAAAGAATTTTTAAAGTTCTTGAGACATAGCGAGTACAACATAGTGGAACAACTACGAAAGCAACCGGCCAGGATCACCTTTGGAATTACTCTTAAGTTCGAGAAGCATCGGAGACGCTATTAAAAGTGCTGAATCAAACTTTTTGTGCCCGGGACATTTCGTATCAAACCCGGACATGATAGTGGGGCATATTATCGCCTATAATCATATCACGTTCGTGATGATGAGTTCGGAAGGAGGAATGGGGTCCACTAAAGCCCTTAACATCACTACCCACCGCAGCAAAGGGTATGTATTACGAGCGTCGATCGACAACGGGTCAGCATTGAATGTCTTGCCTATGGTAACCCCGCAAAAATTACCAATAGATAGTTCGCACCTAAAGCCTTGCTACAACTCGGTAAGAGCTTTTGGTGGTACATAAAAAAGGAACAATGGGGAAAATTGAGATACCCCTATTGATCGGACCAACCGAATATGTGATCGATTTTGTGGTGATGGACATAAAACCATCTTACAGCTGCTTGTTGGGAAGACCGTGGATCCACTCGCAGAGTTGTCCCATCATCATTGCATCGAAATTAAAATTTGTAGTTGAAGGCAAATTGGTCACGAGAGGCAGAGCATGAATTTGTTGCTTCCGTGACATCAGACACCCCCTACATTCAAAATGATGAAGATGCTGCAGAATGCTCGTTCCGAGCATTAGAACTAGTAAATGCCACATTCGTTTCAGAGGGAAGCCGGATCCCCTACCCCAGGTTATCTAATTGTACCAAGATGACCGTCGCAGAAACTCTGGGCCGAGGAGCCAAAATAGGAAAAGGGTTGGGGAAGAACTTACAAGGAAACCTGAGACCCAAGAATATGACAACCAAGAAGGATCGTTTCGGGCTGGGTTACCAACCAAGTGTCCAACAGAAGAAAGAGGAATATAAGAGGAAGGAAGAACAAAGAAAAGCCAGATCTAAAGGAGAAGACATTCCATGGAAACTGATACCCTTTCCTAGTTTGAAAGCCACTTTTGTCTCCGGAGGGTTCTACCAGCCAGGTCAAGATATTGGAGAGGCAATGAAGAAAAATGATGAACTTAACCAGGAGGAAGTACTCAGAGAATCATTTGAAGGGATGTACATCAACATGATAGCTGAAAAGGACCGCGGCAGCAAAATGTTGACCAACATCCGCCCTTGCCATCCCGGGGAAACACTCGATAACTGGAGCTGCATTGATCTACCTGTAGTTTTTAGGAATAGATCAGAGTAATGCTCCGAATCAACCTTTTGTTTTTGCCCATAAACAATGGGGATCTCTTGTATGGGGCACATATGTTAACTTTTTGATTGAAATGAAAATATCCCCACTTTCTTAAAAATGACCAAAGTCTCATTTATTTCATTCATGCATTCTTCATATTCATTCCCTTCATGTAAAGCCGTCTTTTTCCCAATACAATTCATTCTCGTTTAATGCAGGTCGCTCATGATTGACGATATGAATGATACCGGATCCAATCCTGGAGTAAATTTCGAATGCCCTGAGGTCTCGGAGGAAATTGAGGAAGGATATGATGAAAAAGAAATTGAGGTCCCGGAAGAGTTAAAGAGAATGGTGGACAACGAAGAAAGACAGATTATGCCCCACCAAGAAGAAACAGAAATCGTCAACTTGGGGACTGAAGAAGCGAGAAAAGAAATAAAAATAGGAACGACTATTTCCTCAAAAACCAAGCATGAACTGATAGCCATACTTCAGGAATTCAAGGATGTCTTCGCCTGGACTTATCAAGATATGCCGGGATTGAACACCGACATAGTGGTGCACAAATTGCCAACAAAATCGGAGTGCAAACCAGTACAGCAAAAACTTCAGAGAATGAGGCCAGATATATTGTTAAAGATCCGAGAAGAAGTGAAAAAGCAATTTGATGCTAGATTCTTGGAGGTAGCCAAATACCCCGAATGGGTTGCAAACATTGTACCAGTACCAAAGAAAGACGGGAAAGTTCGTATGTGTGTAGATTATAGGGATCTGAATCGAGCTAGCCCTAAAGACAACTTCCCTTTGCCACATATTGACACACTGGTTGACAACACCGCAGGACATTCATGGTTTTCCTTCATGGACGGCTTCTCAGGGTACAACCAGATAAAGATGGATCCTAGCGACATGGAGAAAACCACATTCATAACCATATGGGGCACTTTTTGTTATCAAGTAATGCCGTTTGGGCTAAAGAATGCAGGGGCAACATACCAAAGAGCAATGGTGATTCTCTTCCATGACATGATGCACAAAGAAATAGAAGTATACGTGGATGATATGATTGCCAAGTCTCGAACAGAGGAAGAGCACCTACAGAACTTGAGAAAACTATTCCAAAGACTACGGAAGTACCAACCGAGGCTCAATCACGCCAAGTGTACCTTCGCCGTTTTTCCGAAAACTCCTAGGGTTCGTAGTAAAGCGAGAAGAGGGATTGAGATTGATCCCGATAAAATGAAAGCCATCCAGACCTTTCACCACCCCGCACGCAAAAAGGAAGTTCGCGGTTTCTCGGGAGGCTGAATTATATCTCTCGTTTCATTTCCCAATTAACCAATCAATGCGACCCGGTCTTGGACTTTTAGAAAGAATAATCTGGCGTGTGGGATGAAGAATGTCAAAAAGCCCTAGAAAAGATCAAAAAGTACCGACAAATGCTCCAATTTTAGTCGCACCAAGACTGGTCGACCACCAATTCTCTACTTAACGGTCTTCGAGAATTCAATGGGATGTGTCTTGGGGCAACACGATGAGTCAAGAAAAAAGAGCAAGCCATCTATTACCTAAGCAGAAATTCAATGATTGTGAAACATGATACCCGCCAAAGGCAGTGAAGCCGTGTTGTGCTCTAGTTTGGGCTACCAAGCGGCTCGAGAAAGTACATGTTGTACCATACTACCTGGTTGATATCCAAGCTAGACCCATTAAAGTTCTTAATGGAAGCGCCAAAGACTAACGGGAAGGATGGCTCGATGGCAGATGCTATTATCCGAATTCGACATCGTATATGTTAATCGTAAAGTCTGTAAAGGGGAGCGCCAGAGCGGATTTCTGGCTAGTCGTGTTTCGGATGACTATGAGACATTGAACTTTAGTTTCCGCACGAAGACTTGATGTGCATTACAACCAAGAAGAGATTTCAGATGATATGTCATGGAAACTTTACTTCGATAGAGCCTCCAACGCCCTCGGACATGGGATAGGGGCAGTGCTAATTTCACCTGAGGACGTCTATTACCCTTTCACCAGCAGATTGGAATTCTTCTGCACAAACAATATAGCTGAATACGAAGCTTGCATCATGGGACTGAACTCAGCCATCGAAAGAAAGGTTAAGGAACTTCGAGTGTTCGGAGATTCGTCCCTAGTCATTTACCAATTGCGCAGGGAGTGGGAAACCAGAGACCCGAAGTTGGTCAAATATCATGAATGGATCCAAGAGCTCGTCAAAGAGTTTGAAAAGGTCAGCTTCAATTGCCTACCCCGAGAAGAAAATCAGATGGCAGATGCATTGGCAACCTTGGCGTCCATGTTTAAAACAAACACCTGGGCAGAAATGAGACCCATTGAGATGCAGACGTTTGAAAAGCCGCTCATTGTTGTAATGTATGTGAGGAAGAGATTGACGGAATCCATGGTACTATGATATCCCGCAATATGTCAAGCTTCAAAAGTATCCGTAAAGGGCAAACGACAATGACGTAAAAGCGCTGAGAAAAATGGCAACAAAATATGTCCTAGATGGGGAAATCCTATATAGGAAAAGTCATGATCAAACATTCTTTGAGATGTGTGGATGCCCGGGAGGCGAAGGAAATCTTAGCCAAGTACATGACGGATCTGTGGAACGACGCCAACGGGCTATCTATAGCCCGAAAAATTATGAGGTACGGTTATTTCTGGTTGACCATGGAGGGAGATTGCATCGATTACGCCAGGAAATGTCACAAATGCCAAATTTACGCTGACAAGATTCATCTGTGGCCTTTCGCAGCATGGGGCATGGACGTCATCGGGCAGATGAATTCTCCGTGGCCTTTCGCAGCATGGGGCATGGACGTCATCAGGCAGATCCATCCGAAAGCCTCCAATGGGCACCGTTTCATTTTGGTCGCCATAGACTACTTCACTAAATGGGTAGAGGCAGCGTCTTACGCCAATATCACCAGGACTACAGTTTGTAAGTTCTTAAAGAAGGAAATTATTTGTCGATACGGATTGCCAGAGAGGATCATCACCAACAACGCCTAACTGAACAACAAGATGATGAAGGACGTGTGCACTCAATTCAAGATAACACACCATAATTCCACAGTCTATAGTCCTAAAATGAATGGAGCAGTGGAAGCAGCAAACAAGAATATAAAGAAGATCATAGCAAAGACTACGGATACCTACAAGGATTGGCATGAGAAGTTGCCTTTTGCCCTTTTCGCCTATAGGACATCCATTCGCACATCAACGGGGGCAACACCCTACTCCTTGGTGTATGGTACCGAGGCAGTACTCCCAATTGAGGTAGAGATTTCGTCCCTCCGGGTCTTAAACGAAGTAAAACTGGAAGAAG
Organism: Hibiscus mutabilis; assembly: GCA_019671005.1. Classification (NCBI taxonomy): domain Eukaryota; kingdom Viridiplantae; phylum Streptophyta; class Magnoliopsida; order Malvales; family Malvaceae; genus Hibiscus; species Hibiscus mutabilis. The sequence continues at coordinate 32,363,173 of CM033719.1, read as the reverse complement.
CTGAATGGGTGCAGGCCAGATTCGACCAGCTAAATCTCATTGACGAAAAAAGACTAAAGGCCATTTGTCATGGTCAGATGTACCAAAAGCGGATGGTGCAGGCTTACAACAAAAAGGTGCGCCCAAGAGAATTCAAAGAAGAGGATCTGGTACTCAAAAGAATCCTCCCTATCTAGAAAGATTCTCGAGGAAAATGGATGCCCAATTGGGAAGGACCATACGTCGTAAAGAAGGCCTTCTCAGGAGGAGCCCTGATCCTAACAGAAATGGACGGGGACGAGCTGAAAAATCCCGTAAATTCTGATGCCGTCAAGAAATACTATCTCTAAAAAAAATGGAGAGCTCAGGGCGAAAACCCGAAATCGGGCGTCTTGAAGCAAATGAATGACCCAAGTTGAAAACTCGTAAAGGGCGGCTTGGGTAAATTGAAAATTTGAATATCTGAGGAGAAGGGTATCCCCATGAGCATCATGAAGAGGAAGCTTCAGGCAAAAAATTCTACACCGGTTGATGTAATCATGTATCATTCATATCAAAGATAATGAGAGATCTTGTATTTAACTTATACGTGTCATACCTTTCTTTTTAAGATATCCCAAACCCTTAATCATAATAAAACCGTGTTTTTGAGCATCCATTCTCGGCCTTCTTGTCAATTTCAGTCAAATAAGATAACATAGGCTTATAATGAAACAAGAGATTTGAGCATTACTATGATTTGACCTTGGAAATGCAGTGATCAAAGAAAAATGATGTTAACTCTCGTCCTTTAGTTCCCTACATAATGACTGCCGATAGAGAAGGCGGGAAGCTTTGCATAACCTGGTAGAATAACCAATGGCACATGTCATATATATTCAGAAAGGCATACGAGATAACAAAAGAAATCTCCGGGTGAAAACCGAGAAGGGCACCCATCTCAAAAAAAATCTCTAAAGTGAAAACCCGAAAGGGCGCTTTAAAATTCCAAATCATGATTGGAGAAAAAGAAAGGTTGAGATGGTTGAACCTGACAGTGAGGCGGAGTATCGATTCCCGTAAAAAAGGATAAAGCGAACGTCAAGACCAAATAAGGACCAAAACAAGCCCACCAAGATATTGAATCTCATGCATCATGAATAGTCAGACATCGCTAGGATTATGAGCATGTCAATTCATTCATTTTTCATAGCATTTTGTTTTCATCTCGGACAGGTATCTGCAGATCCAAAGAGACATCGAGGGTCATCACGATGTGAATCCCAAATGAGAAGACAATGTTTTTACATAAAGGCACATGTTTTCAAGCTCTAGAGAGAGGTTCTATATAGGAAGAATCCTCCTCTCCGAGGCTTTAGAAGCTGAAAGTTCTATATAGGAAGGACTGACAGTTCCAGGGTGAAGACTAGCAGCTCTATATAGGAAGGACTCCCGGTCGAAGGAATTCACCCATGACACGCAAGATTATATAGGAAATCCTGCTGTGTCGAAAGCAAAGAGTTCTAT